>JAHUUD020000022.1:1192500-1790744 GCA_020010945.3 Muscidifurax raptorellus
GGAATGATGTAATTGATAAAATTCGAATAGTGTGTGATGTTGCACTTTTAACGAGGGACTAGCCACTTGAGCAAACAATCACTATACTCTATGTTACTCGACGAAGTATATTCGGACTCCTCCGATCTCGCGAGGAAGGAACGTAGGATTTGGGACAGCCTGGCGTGGCTAATTGAAAACAATAAATAACAACTTATATTGTGTGAACAATCGTGATACTATATTCTTATACCCCGACTGATCCACTAGCGGAATCAGTTACAATAATTCCCCTTTATTCTTCTTGCGGTGGTTCCAATTCTGCTCGATCGGGTTAATTATTAAAAAGAAACTCATTCGCAATACCGTTGTCGTTTATCCCACCACCACACACGACGCGATGCGTGTAAATGGCAACGGTGTCTAGTCCTGGCACCGATACCGCTTCTCCTCCGACGTGGGTAGTTCGATGCGACGCGAACCTGAAATCCACGAAATGAATTTTGACGACCCGACTTTGACGTATCCGGCAACTGCTTCCAACCTAGCACCTGGAAAATGGAAGAAAAATAGCCAGACTGGCAGTCAGTCAATAGCGGCACAACAGCGAAAGCGTGTGGGAATATTACCACCCCCCTCCCCCTTGCGGAGATATACGTCGGTTACAACCTTCTTGTCGGATCAGTAAATGATCTACGACGGCACTACCTATCGTTGTTACTAGACACAAGGACTCAGTAGTGGCCAGTCGCGAGGAAAAACACTAAATTTGCTGGGTTATATACCCTACGTATTCCGATTACATTATTGAATTAACAATCAGGGCGAATAACATCCCAGAAATTGCTTTATGATGGAAGCGCGAATCCACAAAATTTTAAGATCAGTGATTATATTTGACTATTAATGGGAGGAATAATTCACAAATTAAAGGACCAGTATGAAGGTCCTTATTTAGCAGTAGATATCTTATGCAACAGTGATATTAAAATTCAATTGAGACCGAATAAATATAAAGTAGTGCATGTTAATCGCGTAAGAATACCTTACATCGAGCTAAACAATAAATAAGTATATACAGAAAAAGAAAATTAAAAAAAAATTATATATATGGGAAGTTCCACGTCAAACGTAACAAAGCTCTGCCTATAATTCCTTTTGATCTAAAAATGTTTAAATACATGGAAAATTTAGCATTTTTTATGTACTTTCGATTGCTGAGTGGCGTTTTTAAAATTTTCTTCCCAGACGGAGCTACGCGTTCCCTAACCTTAAAATAATACCGCTTTACGAAATGATCAAGCTGTCAGAAATCACAGGGGCTCAGAAAAATTCCAAGCAACGACTATTTTCATGTATTTTGTGCTGCTGAACACGAATCCGGCGGTATTTTTTACTGATACCTAAAGCGTTCGTTCCTAACCTTAAAAAACACCCCCCGAATCGTAGGTACCCTCCGAATCGTGAGGTATCGGTAAAAAATACCGCCGGGATCATGTTCAGCAGTACAAAATACATGAAAATACTCTCTGTCAATAGTTTTCCTAACGTTGATCACAGGATAAACCTCTCTACTGCGTGAAACAGCAATTTCGGGGGGTGTTTTTTGTGGTTAGGGACGAACGCTTGAGGTATTAGTAAAAAATACCGCCGGATTCGTGTTACACCATCTGTGGCGTATATAATCTTATTTGTTTTCGGAAATATTTTCTTTATTTCAAAAATAATCTTATTTTGTAAAATATAAACTGCGGTAATATCATGAGTAGTACATTCAGAAAGTGCTATAAAACTACAATGCCTTGCTTCATTATCTTCTCTGTAATGTAATACTGCAACATTTATTGTACACTGATCATTGTTAAAACGAAATTGCTGAGCAGCATCTTGAACGACGTAAGCAAAATTTTCAGAATAATCCATCTTCAGAAGCCCTTTGTTCTCTTGTAAATTCTTCTTCTGATCTTTTATATATTTAGATTGATTTTTTGCGATAAAATGATGCGGTATAAGTTTTTTTAAACTCATAGAGAATTCAGACGTAAAATCATCCACCAAAAGACATTCTCTTTTTAAAGTACATTTATCTCTTGACTGCCAGACACTAAAAATTAATTCTTCAACCTTATTTTCGTATTATACCGAAGATACATATTCTTCAAATCTTAAAAAATTACCACATTTTTGACAACTTCCTAAAAAACTAGCAGGATTCTGATTTCTGCATAAGATGAACGAAAAGCAATCGGTATAACCATTTATTCGATCATCAGATCCCTTCGTGAGAATCATCAATTTGGATGCTTCAAGCATGACCTTGAAGTTTTGGTGTATTACACATACGCACACGCTATGCGTGCCTCTTTCGCCAGCGAAAACACACCATTTCGGACGTATTTCGGCGAATTTACTAAAGCTGATAGGACATTGCGGACATTTTTCTTTAAAAGTTCGATACAATACTTTATTTTTATTATTATATTGTTTTCATTGTTTTGTATAGTTTGTTACATTTCTAAATTGATAAATTTATAAAATTTTAAACTACAAAAATGTTATAAACTGTAGAAAAATGAAAAATCAGAAAAAATGTTGGATTTCACAAAATATGAAATTCGTAAAAAAAGGATAAAAAATAAAAGCCAATAATTTTCCCAACGTCGATCACAGGATAAAGCTCTCAACTGCGTGAAACAGCAATTTTGGGGGGTGTTTTTTCAGGTTAGAGACGAACGCTTGAGGTATCGGTAAAAAATACCGCCGGATTCGTGTTCAGCAGCACAAAATACATGAAAATAGTCGTTGCTTGGAATTTTTCTGAGCGCCTGTGATTTCTGACAGCTTGATCATTTCGTAAAGCAGTATTATTTTAAGGTTAGGGAACGCGTAGCTCCGTCTGGGAAGAAAATTTTAAAAAACGCCACTCAGCAATCGAGAGTACATAAAAAATGCTAAATTTTCCATGTATTTAAAAATTTTTACATCAAAAGGAATTTTGGGCAGACCTTTGTTACGTTTGACGTGGAACGTCCCATATATATATCTTCCTATATTATATAGTTATAAGCGTGATTTGAACTTAAAATCCCCTCCAACCCCCCTCCACCCTCCTCCACTTCCCCTCCACCCCCCTCCACCAAATAACGTGAAATTGTTTCAAAATTAACGTTATTTTTTTCGTACGTTGCCCTTCCACCGTCCTCCACTCCCCCTCCACCCTCTCTACCCCCCTTCACTCCCCTCCACCTCCCCTCCACTGCCCCTCCACTTACCCCTTCACTCCGTAAGATATGGCCTGTCGATAACTAGTGGCCATATTTTCTTAGCATAATATTCATAATAATAATATATTACAGTTTTATATAAACACAGTTTTACAGTTTTTTCTAACCTCCCTGGTTCATCTATAAAATAAATTTTTTCTATACGATTAATTAATTTTTTAAAAATATGTCTTCTGATCTGTGTTTAATATACAATACATATTATCAAACTGTCTCTAAATAAAATCTTTACAACACATGTCTTCTGTAGACAATACAGCATCAATTTGTAAAGTTAGCATATTCCTGCGAACCGGAGAACCCAAAATTTTATGATGGAAAAATAAAAAAAATGAATCTGCCCATAACATCCCAAACCGTATTAGTATCATTCGCCGCAAGGGCAGATTATCAAAACTCAGAATACAATACAGTAATGCTGCACACGCACATTCACACATACACATATACATAACGGTTAATGCCTTTCCGTTGTTTATCTCTTGGCCATGTGACTCAGTAATAACCCGCTTAGCTGCCTAAACTATTGGAATGTTGTATGTAAGTGTGCGGTAGTTTGGTTGTCGCTTTCCCGTCTACTATGTCGCTAGCTGTTCTTTATGTGCTCATAACGTTTGATCATGCTTTAATAGGTTTCCTCACAACATACTTTTTCGTGTAATACTGTCGAATACTTAGGATCCCGTTACATAATCTTTGCAATATTCTTATATTTATATCACAGTTATATTCATTATTTAGACAATTTAACATAAATATAAATATTTATTATTATATTCTTTGACTATGTGTTCATCGCTGATTGTTATGAAGACTAGCATAATTCAGAAAAGCCCATTTTTAAGACGTTATTGTTAGAGAATCAATAAAATGAATTTTTTGATTCCTGATAAATTTAAAGAGTCACACAGATATTTTACTAGAAGTTCTTGAAGGCTTGGATAAATTCATATTATTTGAAGACTTTAAAAATAACAATGTACACTGGGCATTTTCGTATTGTGCTAAACTTTACAAGACGCGGTAATATGTTTCTCTATCTAACTTCATTCATTATAAATCAAATTAAGATTTAATGATTATTTCATAGTTACTGCTGGCATGCTGGGCGAATTAACAATGTTACAACTATATAACGTTGCTCTCACTGCTGGTAAAGCTCATCGGGACCATAAGCATCACCATGGTCATCATTTTGAGCATAATGCAAAAAACAATATGCCATATTCTACAACAGCTCAAGCAGCTGTTACTGGTCTATCCCTCTTAATAAAGCCTTATATTACTGGTGGCCAAATTAACCATCAGGTAAAGAATAAAGTCTTCTTTTATACAAATAATAAATATAAATATTTATTGTTTTAATTTATATTGGCTTCAATTCTGGAAATATAGGTTAAGATAAATTCAGGTGCGCACGTTCAGATAATCCAAAATGGTGTAACTATGCGACACCCAGATTTACTTACATCTGTGCGAGTACCTCAGTCATTACCGTCTGCAATTCTACCTGACCCATCGATCACCGAGCATACTTCTTCCGACTCCAGATCATCCTATAATTTTGCTAAATCTTTAGTAGATATAGGTGGCAGCAATATTCCTAATAGTAGTGATGTGCTTGCCAATGTATATAGTTTAGTTGACAGACAATATCGACATACGTTTGCCACTAAACCTAAACTATTTCGTGAACAAAGAGTTTATTATCCTCAGCCAGAAAAACAGTTAAATAAGAGAGATAAAGATGACATAAACCAAATGGATGATCTTGGAGGGCTTAAGCAAATGAATGAAAGAAATACTGTTTACAAGAGTATGAAAAAGGTATTTCTCCATTTTTTTCTTTATTAATATATTATTAACTATTTAAATTCCAATTGATATATAAATATATTTTTTCATCTAGACGAACTTTACAATTGTGCCATTAGAGATACTTGTGGATAAAAAAAAGCGCAGCGTCTTATTTGCAGATGGAGCCACTATCGATGAGTCTTACCTTCACCAAGGAACACAGTTATTGCGGGACAATGATAATCGTAACTACTTTGCTGGTTTAACAAGTTTTGGAATACCTCCTATCGAAGCTGATGTTTATTTACGAACAAGCAAGCAGGATGAACGCGAACCCGCTGAGGACGAAGTTAGAAGAGTTATGAATATTTGTAATGGTTGTACCAATGAGCCATTCGAAAAAGCACTTGTCATAGCCTGGAGGAGCATATCTAAAAAACTTTACTCTGGAGCACTTCATGTACCTGCTGTTCAAAATTGTAAAGCATTTTGACTTGTTATTTATTTTCCTATGATATTGAATACAAAAGAATGATTTGGTTTCTAAGTTAATTTCACTCACAAAATATAATATTATTATAATGCCCACTAAATATTATGCACTTAAAATTGCTTATACGGATAATAAATTAAAATTAAAAATACTCTGAAATCTACGAAAAACTAGTAATATACATTTTCGTAAAGCTAAATTAATCTCGGGACCCCTTTCGAGAACGTTCTATCTCTGGACTTATGTTAGTTTGAGAACGACCTGTCTCAAAGTAAGCTTATTTTTAAAACTTTTTTACGTTATTGCTATTCCAGATGCGATTAAATTTCTGCAATTTTATTTGGTAGTCTTGTACACTTTATTAAAGCACGCAGGACTACCATAACGTAACATCTGGAATAGAAACGATATAGAAAAGACTTAAAAATAAGCTTACTCTTAGATAGTTCGTGCTCGAAGCGGGTCACCGGATACGTCGTTCTCGAAACGGGTCCTGAGGTACGCCGTTATTCCCCTCAGGCGTCGATGCATTAATCAAAAACGCTCCAGGTTGTTATTGGTCTTATTGTTAGTTTAGATAATTTTACGCAAGATAAAAACAAGTAAGCTCTCTGAAAATTGTTAATCAGTTAATTAAAGTTCATAAGTTAATAAATATTATAGGATAATATATGTGTCATAGAACAATTAAAAAAACGATACAGAAATACAAAAAAAACAAGTAATTTAGACATCTCAGTTCACTTATTTCATAAATTGCTCTATAAATGGCTGTAAGATTTTTTCAATTTTTGTTTTTAAATTGCTGTCACTTAAAGATTTACCATCTTTGAAATGAGTATAAACGTGTACATTGTTTTCATCTTTTTTACAAAAATGATCCACAATTCGCATGTTTGGCAAACGCGTGGGGAATTATATTTTCTAACGCCAGCTTTACGTTGTTATCATTAGTTTTGTGTTGTTCAATTGCTAAACTGAATGATTTAAAAAAATATTCTCTAAGGTTTGCATTTATTTTCAGGTCATACATTTTACTATTAAAAGTTTTAGTGACGTGATTAACGTATGGTGATAGTTTTCTTAGTGCAGCAACAGCTGAAGAATCGTCGTCACCTATTATTATTATTATTATTAGAGTTTTTCTTTGACCTTCAAATGTATAAAGTCATCATTTTTTAATATTAACTCTACCGCCGAACCTGCCTTCATAGCTATGCAAGATCCATTGTGATTTTTTGCACAGTTATACTTCTTTGAATTTCTTTGATTACATTTTCTGCAATAAATATTCCGATAAGCAAATGCTAACATTTTTGTCGAATAAAACCCGACTAGTGACGCATGACCTATAAGAAAAGTAAAGCAATGTAAAAAACGATTCGATTCTCTTGGAAATTATAACAACTTATAGAAATTTAATAAATTATCAACCGCTGAGGCTATTGAATTGACGTCCTCTTTTTGTCCAAGCAGCGTCATAGGAAACAATTATGTCGACGACTTCATCAGTTTCTGTGTTATTATTGATTTCGGATATCTGTTTACTATAAAATCATACACATATGTTAAGAAAAGGTAAAAAGATTTTAAAGAGTGTAAAGTACGAGAAGTTGAATTTTATACACGTTTACAACCAGTAACTGTGTATAAAAGCTCACATTGTTGTTTGAAAAAAAATTCATACTTTCATGGTTTATTAGACAGAATTAATATTGATTATAATTTGTATCTTTTTATTTTGAGGTTTAAAATTGTTGTATATTCTCATACACAAAAATATGCGATGAAATTAATTCTATCGTATATAGTATTGTATTTGTATAAAATTATATTATAATAAAACAGATCAGCAATTATATACAATTTAAAATAATAATTGTGCTTACAAAAAAGCACTTCTATACTCATAATAAAAATTAAATATTCGTATAATATTCAATAACAATGGAAATACATATATACAATTTTTTCATGTAAAAAGTCGAATCATTGCAATAGTATATATAAATAACTAATTATTTCATTAATAATTAAACTTAGAATTAAAAAAAAATATAAAATGAGAATCACTCTCAATTCACACATTGTAGAAGTACAATAATTTTTCCATTCATATAACTATTTTTAACGTATACACGTCATACCACACTAATATTTTAAGTATCTATGCATACGCTTACGCATATTGTACAATTGATCAACTTTAATACTAAGTTCATCTTACTGTTTGATAATACTATATCTATGTATTATTATTAACTTTACTTTTGTTTTTTGGATTCTAAAGTTAGTCGTCTCTCCTCTTTGATTGCCTCTTTACAGCTGGAATGTGCCAAATCATTTATGGGCTGTCCTACAAATCTTTCCCATCGTTTTAATGCATTGCTGTTTACAGCAGGAATATTCAGTGATGATAATATTGCATTAATCTTCGTCTCAGCAACTCCAGCATTGAGCATAGCTATAAGTATGTTATGTGACAACTTTGCGATATTCATATTCGAACAATTATTTCGAATATGAAATCGAGAATGTTCTACACATAAAAGGTACAGCGAGACTCAAGGCCACAAAAGTATCAGGTAGCCAAGAATCTCGCTGACCTAAACAGTTTCACCTCCACTGCGCAAGACCGCACGTGCGAAGCCGCGCTGCAGTCTTGAACTTTGCACCATCGACAGGTCCCGTAAGGCCTAATGAGTGTGACGAGTGCAGACGCACTGACGTCAACATGGGGAAGTGGAGCTTGCAGACGCGTGGGAGGTCCGGATATACTTCCGAAGCGTCCCCAAGCCACGCTACCTCAGGCACTCCGACTCGAGCCGAGCTGCCGAGCGGACGAGAATTTTTAGTAGTTTTTTTGGTTTATTTTATACTTTGTTTTAGTTTTGTTTAAAGTTCAGTTCATTGTATTATATTTTCTTCAGTTTTCTTAAGTTCACGCATATATATACATATATTTTATAAACACAAAGTTCAATTAAAAATAAAGACAGGCCAAGTAAAGCCAGAAGCTGTTATCTAAAAAGGGACTCGCTACAAATATTTTATTTGATTCACCCAGCCATACATATATATATATTTGGACCTTCCTTCGACCGGAAGGAGATAAAGGACAGATTCTTGAGGTTGATCCCCGGAAAACAAGAGAGCGCGTAAGGTAAGCAAATCTATTATAAAATAAATCCGCGTTTCTAACAAAGGGAAAATCTAGCTGACAGCCAGGAGAGATTCGAAGAGTGGAGTCTCTCCCGTAACTGTCTAGTTGCGTGCGCGAGATTAACTCACGCAAAACTTGATTTACATTGCTAGGTGACTAATAATCACCTAACAAAAATTGGAGGTCCCACGGAGATCTCGTGCATAACTGGCAGCTAATTATCCCTTTTTCGTTGCATGAACATAGAAATCTGGAGTGCCTAAAAAAAAAGAAAAGGATATATTAAAATATATATATATTAAAAAGATTAATAAATTAAATAAAATATAATAAAAGTGCGCGAATTAATGAATAATAGAAACGCGAAGAGAAATAATAAGAATAACAGTAATAATAAATAAAGTGACGAGAAATACAAAGGAATTAGAAAAGGATCGGATTACCTGACCGCGTGCTAGAAGCACAGCGTGACGTCGTGCGGTGACGTCACAATCGAGCTTTCATACAAAGATACAGCATCAAGTATCTAGAAAATACAAAAGAGTTTGAATTGCTGTGAATGTTTAATTGAGCATTATATTAGTTTTTTTTTAATGTACGGTCCAATAAAATCATAACGAAATCATTGTTTAAAATAGAAAAGAGAATATCTTGACGTAAAAAAAAAAGGAGGTAAATGATTCTAATTGTTGTTTAATTCAAAAAAAAGGAAGTTAGAGATAAATATAGCAAAAGGATTGTTCGGTAAAAGCAGCGATAACCAGGGTGAAATTTAACTACATCTAGAAATTTAAAGTATGTGCGAGCAGCATTACAATACAATTAAGAAGGGAAGGGCCCATTCAAGATAAACGTATCAAAGTTTTCTTATACATATAAGCAGTGAATATACAAGAATTTATATATATAAAAAAAAACTCACCAAAATCTGGTCGACCAGCAAGAAGTAGCTGAATTGGCACATTTCTGCCACAGTCGAACCAGGGCGTAGCTGACGCAGGTACTCGATAGAGGTGATAGACGCCGCAGAGCGTGGTTGACCTCTAAGCCTATATATACATATATTTATTAACATATTTCAAAATATATAATATAATTCTATCGAATGGTCGACAACAAAAAGGTAAGACCATTCAAAATAATTGTCCTTTATTCATATTTGAAGAAATAACTTAAAGGTTACGTACCTATGAAGTAGTGCTCGTAGATGAACAGAAGTTCTCGGATACGTTTGCCTGGTGTATGAAAATTCACACCACCTGTAAAAGAAACGTACAATTTACCCAAAGCAACTTGCTCTTGTGCTCAGTTGATGATAATTAAATCAAGAAATTATAAATAAAAATACTTATCTGACAAGCAGCAACAGGTTGCACTGCTTGTGATACATCGTGTTGGATCCATAAATACTTTCAGTCACAACTTTGGTCCTAATCAACCGAACAACCCGAAACACACACACACACGAGTAGAGGACACACTCGCGAATCCACAGATTATGGGTTTCAGTAATGAATAACGCGTTTTACGCAAAATACTTTGATGAGAAAAATACGTGACGCGCGAGAAGGTTAAACACGCAACATACAGCGCGTAGCAGCCGACGCCTCGTGTTTGTTCAGAGCAAACACCAGCGCAGGCGTGGAACTAAACGCGGCACTAGGGAGACTATAGTGGTGTAGGTCTAGTGACTTGGCACCCCGACAGCGGCCATTTTGGGAGAGTATAGAACGCCCGCGAGATTTAAACTACAATGCATGTAAAGCTGATAGATAGATGATATTTGACAATGAAAATTAATTAATTATTATAAATGAATTATTAAAGTGCCGATTTAAATAAATAAATAATTTTTTTTTCATAATAAAATATTCTCGGGGAATTTTACAACTTTTTCGTTTGATTTGCTCATAATTGAGATTTTTCACAGAGTATTAAAATAAAAATCAATTATTTAAATAATTAGAGTGAAATTCGGACACCATTAAATATTATATAGTATAACATTAATTCTATTGTTTTCTTGTTTTTTTTATGCATTGAGGGTTTTTACAATATCATTCCCGATTGAGGCACCACTCTAATGCGTCCATGCAGTGAATATTTATGCATTAATATTCACGTGAATATTTTAAATAATAAATTAACTTTTTGATCACTTCTATTTAGTTTAATTATTTCAATTCGAAAGTGCAAAAATTTTTCATTTGTTTCAAACCAAGAGCGTGACAGTAATTTTCATTGAAGTTTTTGAGCATTTGTCAAAATACTTTTAACCCTATGTATTTTATTTCATTTTTAAAAGAATTCTTCATTGGCTGACGAATTTTCTACCTTTTCCTTTAGTTTGCTTACAAAAGCGACTATTCATCATAAACCTCGTAAGTCTGCTTGACAGCGGCTTCTCCTTGGATCTGCTTAATAGCGGTAACTCTATATCCTAAGGTTTGCTCAGTAGCAACCTGATCCTTGGTCTGCTTAGCAGCGACTACTCTTGTGAATCCTGAGTCAGCTGAGTAGCGGCTCTCCTTGGACCAACTTAACAGCGGTCATTTTATCCAATAAGACGCAACCCACGAAGGAAGAAAATTTCTCAGGCAGAGAAAAATTATTTAACAAAAGAAGATCAGGAAAAAAATATTTCTTGCAAAAATTATTGTTCGAAAAGAAAGCATTAGAGAAAAGGCTCAAAGAAATAAATAATCAATTGCACAATTATTACCGGGAAGACAATAGAATAAACGCGAATCATAATAAAGTTTTTGAGAATAATTTAAATTTTCAATCTGAAGTAAGCAAAAAGTTTAATGAACTTTTGGAGTTTGCTTTAAAGGAAACAAATAAACGAGAAGTCAATTAATTAATTTTCTTTTTGACAAAAGACCACATCTAGTTGCCCTTGAACCAGTTTGAAGTATTTCCTGGTGACCCTAAACCCACACTTAGCGACCTATAACCCGTTTGAATAAACAATCCCAACATCTAAATCGATTATAAACTATTTTCCCTTTGAAAGAAGAAGAAGAATTTTCACAAAAAAAAAATATACAAAACAGCATTCAAAATGAATCTAGGCGACGAAACGAATGCCAGAGGTACCAGAGCAACAAATGCAACTGCATCCGATTCCAATTTTTTATACTGATGAATGGTATGGCAAACACCTTCGCGCTCATGAACTGCATAAGCGGTATCCCAACTTTTGACGGCAAGAGAAGTCTCAGAGAATACATACAGGATTTAAGAAATGCAGCATCTCTAGTGAGTGAAGACATACAACCACAGTTTTTACAAAATGCATTGTACAAAATTACTGGACCAGCAAAGAAGAGTTTAATCAATAAACAAATTACTACAGTTGAAGAACTCATAGCACATCTAAAGCAGAGATTCGGACCAGGAAGGAATTTCAGCTATTTTAATAACAAAATTCAGAATGTTCGAATAAGAGAACATGACACCGTTGGTGATTTCTATGATGAAATCAACGTTTTGCTTGGCAGTGCAAAAACAGCACACCAAGAAGAAAAAGGCAATAGTTATAAGAAAGAAATGATGGACCCATTGAAATCACTTGCAGTGGATATATTTATAAAAGGTCTACCTGCCAATTTAGCGGAAAGAGTTGACTATAGCAAACCGGCAACACTACGTGAAGCATATGAAGAAGCTGTACGCCTAGAGACGAGGATGGAGGCCAAAATAATCCCAGACTCCAGACCATACCGTGGCAGGACTTATAGCTACAACAATCCCAGATTATATAGTGAACCACGGACTGGAATAAATTACAGAAATAACAGAAGATACAATGACGAAGACCAATACAGGAATAGTCAGCATATAGGTTACATGGATATATAGGTTACATGGAGGAGCGTTATGAATGTGAAAAACCCGAATACGTTGCCTATGTACAAGATCGATCGAGAAATGCACCACGTGATGGATATTCCACCAACCGCCGCCAAACAAATGGTTATCAACAAAACCATTACCAAGAAAATACTCACAGAAATCCGGATTACGTAAATTGTTACAATAATACAAATTATGGAAACGGATTTCGCCAGAACCAAAACTACAATGACAACCGACAAGAGAGTTATCGTTGGCGTGAAAGTAATAACCAATCCTACAGAGCGAGTCAACGAATATTCAACCCTCAAACAGGAAGATATGAAAGTACGCAGAACCGACCTGACATATACCTGATAGGGACAATTTAAACTACCAGCAGGCTCGTCACGAACCCAAGATGACGAGCCAAAATCAAAAGTACTCGAGACAAAACGATCAACAAACACCAAGGAATATGGACCAAGCAAATTATCAGAGACAGATGCAGGAATACAACCAGAATCGAGATTTGAATCCCAGAAACCTGCAAGAAAATCAGACGAAAGCCCCAGTAATGGCGATACTAACCAAACCCGAGAAATCGCGAGGATGTGTTCCACGAACTGTAAAGGACCTGAAAACTATAATTGGGAAGATGGAGAGGCAACAGCTGTAAGAATAAGGATACCCGAAGGAACACAGCGACCGTATTTGGACTTAATGATAGACAATGGCGCAATTGTTAACCTAATAAAAATCGGAGCTCTGCACGACGACTTACCAATAAGCATTGAAGATGCCAGAGAATTAGGAGGCATCACAGACCAAACAGTGTGGACAGCAAGATCAGTGTACCTGGATATAAGAGGAACCCCAGTAAAATTTCAAATAATACAGGATGATTTTCCCATTAAACAATATGGCATGTTAGGAAGGAATTACCTAAAGAAGGAAGAAGCAGTAATCTCCTACCACAAGAATGCTCTCATGGTAAGTGGTGATGCAATGCATCCCATACCGTTCATAGGACATGAAGAAGAACATAACCCAAGGAATCTAAGAAGAGGTTATACATGCAAACAAGCAAATGAAGTACTGAAAGTGGAAACGAAAATTGATGACGAGAGCAAATGCATGGGACAAAATATGGAGAACCAAGAAAATGTTACCACGGACAAAGTAAAATACATA
The DNA here is from genome assembly GCA_020010945.3 of Muscidifurax raptorellus. NCBI lineage: Eukaryota > Metazoa > Arthropoda > Insecta > Hymenoptera > Pteromalidae > Muscidifurax > Muscidifurax raptorellus. Next base: position 1,206,248 of record JAHUUD020000022.1, read on the forward strand.
ATAAAAGCTAGAACTAGATAAGTAGTCCAAATTAACCTAATCAAAAGTGACCTGAAGGAAGGCTACATTCCTAGGATACATGTAGGAAATGACAATGTATTTCTAGGTGAAGGCGTAGTCTATAATGCAAACATCACCTGCAAAATGATGGCCATAAATAAAAGTGAACAAGACGTAATGATAGAGGTAGATCCAAAAGAATTAATACCTTTCGATACCGGACCAGACTTTCTACAAGAAACAGACAGTGATTTTGATGGAGATGCAATTGTTTTCAATCTGAAGGATGGAAGAATGCTACGGCGACTTTTCAACGTCTCATGGAAAAGGTTCTCAGAAGACTACAAAATATTGAAATGTTAGTATACTTGGATGACATCATAGTGTACAGTAAAAATTTAAAAGACCATGAAAGGAGAATACGAAATCTTATGGAAAGGTTAAGAGAAGCAAAGTTAGTCTTGCAACCTGACAAGATTGAATTCTTTAGAAAAGAAGTTGGATTTTTAGGACACATAATTAGCGCAAAAGGAGTTGAACCCAATCCAGAAAAGGTTTCGGCAATAGCCAAACTAGCCACACCCAAGAGTGCCAAGAATATAAGAGAAGTACTAGGAATGTTTGGATATTACCGGAAGTATATCAAAGACTTTGCTAAAATAGCGAAACCATTGAATGACTTACTAAAGAAAAACGTGAAGTTTGAATGGACCCCTCTATGTGACGAGAGCTTTCAAAAACTCAAGCAATGCCTAACGGAAGAACCCATCTTACAATTCCCGGATTTTGATAAGGAATTCACCTTAACCACAGATGCATCAGACTACGCGATCGGAGCAGTCCTGAGTCAAGAAAAGGACGGATTTGATCATCCAGTCCAATACTTGTCTAGAGCTTTAAATAAAGCTGAAAGGAATTACTCCACCACTGAAAAAGAGTGCTTAGCGGTACTATATGCTCTACATCAGTTTAGACCATACTTACTGTGTCGCAAGTTCACTTTAGTGTCTGACCATGAACCATTAAATTGGATGCATAGCAGAAAAGACCCTGGAAAAAGATTAATGAGATGGATGTTTAGGTTTACAGGCTATGAATATACTTTCAAATACAAACCAGGAAAACTAAACAAAAATGCTGATGCGCTTTCAAGAAACCCTCCAGAAACCACCGAAGAGGAAATAAACAAAAATTTATCTAGGATCAAAGTGATGATAATAGAAGAAAAAGCGAAACAAGAACAAGAAAAGGCTAAAAGCAAAGTACCATCACAGAAGACTAGTTTTCGCAACAGAGCACACTCAGCATCGGAGAAGACTACAGTACCCAGAGGCAGAGTTAGACCCATAGGAGCGAAAACAAATAAAGAAGCGCCCAAACTGGAACATAGTGTGGTAGCGCAGAGGACAAGAGCAAAACGTGCTCAGGCAGAAAGCCCAGTAGGACAATACAGACAAACAAGGAGGACCAAGCAAAACGTCCAAACCCATTGGTACAAAGAAAACTACGCATACAGAAACGCCAACAAAAACTGAAACAGCAATAACAGAGACAACTTCCATCAAACCACGAGAAGTGCCAGGAAGTTCGTCTGATACAGATTCGGATGTTTCAATGACAGTCAACCCATCTAGGAGATCATGGCTATCGTCAACGGCTAATGAAGACAGCGATCTAGATAAACCACCCATACCAGACCCCAGATATAGCGGATTACGACAACCAGACTCAGAGACTACAGAATATGAATCCCAAGAAGTACCCGAGAGCGAGACATCTTCTTCAAAAGATAGTCAGAATAAAACTATAAGCAATATCGCCATAGACATGACTGCAGTAAAAGATTCTCAAGATGAAGATAATGCAGATGAAGAATCTATAGAAAATCTATCAGTCAGAACCACCCTAACGAAACAAAAAGTAGAAGAAGCTAGCAGAAAACTTGAAGAAAGCATGAGGAAATATGAAATGGATAAACAAGCTGATATCGACGAATGAACAACTGACATAGATACCCAACTGGATTTAACCTCACACTTCTTTGACGATGACAATGTACCCGATGATGTGCGTGAAGCAATCTACACATCTGATCCAAGATTTGAGAAAGAAACCGACGTAGACAAAGTCTGGAGTAAAAGTGTTCAAACCCTTATGAAACGAGCACTACAGAAGCTACAAGAAGCATCTGGTCAAGAGGACACAGGAAATGAGTCAGATGTCGAAAGCGTAACTGACATAATACTGCCACCAGTGAGAAAGACATTATCAGTCACACCTACAATAAAAAGTGACAGCCCTACCGCCAACAGTACGCCAAGAAATAAGTCAAAGAACCACAAGAAGTTAGGGATATTGAGCGAAATAGAAGCCGAAGAAGGCTCCATTATAGATATAAGATTTTCGAAATCACCAGAACCCACAATGCCTTTTCTCCTATCCATCCCACCAGGTTCAGAGCCCCTAAATAAGGGTCATGACACACGAGAAAGCGAGCAAAAATCCGAAAGCGATTTAACTCGTACCACTGAAAAGACCATGCGAATTCCCAACAACATGATTACCGTGAGAGAATGCCTCACACATAAGCGAGACAACATTGTGCATTTCCTATCAGCGGATTGTGACAACACGTGGCCCGTTACCAGACTACTCGAAGAAATAGGAGCCATTGATCTAATGAAAATAAAGAACAAAAGACCAAAACCAGGACAAGTTTTAGTCACTCCTTTCAAGAAACATCAAATATTTACTGTAATAGTGAAAGACAAGTACTTCAACACAATAAAAATGGAGAATGTACACAAAGGACTCAAGAACCTGAAAGAAATATTACTCAATAGAAATATCAAGAGTTTCAGAATAGCACGAAAAGGAAACATTCTGGACCAGATGGGCTCCCCAACCATCATTGAGATACTTCATGAACAGTTCCACAAAAGTGAAATAAGAGTAACAATGTGTTACGGAAAAGCAGAAGTACCCGCTGAAAAAGGCAGAAAAGAAATAATTGGATACCTTCATGACAGCCTGACAGGAGGACATAAACGAATCAACCAAACGTACCAGAAACTAAGGGAACGATACTATTGGCCAGGAATGAGAAACAACGTTCAAAATTACGTCAGACGATGTGCAAACTGTCAAGAACAGAAAATAGAACGGTTCAAGACGAGAGAACCAATGATCATCACAGACACGCCAATAGAAGCTTTTGATAAAGTATCAATTGACACAGTGGGAAAATTGAGGATGACACCAAGAGGGAACTGTCATCTCTTAACGATGCAGTGCAACTTAACCAAATACCTAATAGCAATACCCATCAAAAACCTCAATGCAACGACAATAGCTGACGCACTGGCGAAATATCTCATTTGCCAATTTGGAGCTCCGAGAGCCATACTCTCAGACCGAGGGACCAGTTTCTTATCAAGTATAGTAGAATCACTACTGAAGCTATTCAAGATAAATCATCTAACAACTTCAGGCTATAGACCTCAAACAAATGGGTCATTGGAGAGAAGTCATGCTCCACTCATAGAGTTCATCCGAATATACTCTGAAAGATACGATGATTGGGACCACCTAATCCCCTTTGCAACCTTTACATATAATACCAGTGTACACGCAGCCACGAAGTTTACACCCTTTGAATTGGTTTATAGAAAAATTAAAAACATATAGCGTTTATATGCGAGACCTAGTATTAAGACTAGAAGAAATGAAACTTTTAGCAGGAGAAACTCAAATAACCAACAAAATTAGGACTAAAGAAAGGTATGACAAAAAGGTCAGAACTTTCAAGGGAAAAGTCGGCGGATATGCTAGATTAATTAAAGAACCCCGCGTCCATAAGTTCGATTCATATAGAAATAAACCACTAAAAATCATAAAATTCGTAGGTCGGAAAAATGTAATTCTAGAATACCCCAACGGAAAGAGGGTCAGAAAGCACATTGACAAACTAAAGGATGTCGAGATGGATTCTGACCTGAATTCTGACTACATCACATGAATAAAGAGAATAATAAAAGGGACAATATCATTTATGCATGTAAACTAATGGCCATATTTTTACAGGATGAGACACCCGAATATAAACATTATAATAATTTTAAGCATAAGTATGATGACCCGAGGAATACCACAGTATCAACTGGACTCCCTAGACCCGAATCCCGGTATATATTACGAAAAAATGGATCCCATGAAAATTAAGAAGGCCGATTGGAAGATACAAATCTACATCAATGTCGACGACTTCATGCAAATACACAAGCCACTGGACTCTTATCAAACTGTTTACAATAACTGCATAGCAAGAATAGCAGAAAATAAGTGCAAACATGCTTTAGGTTTGGACCTCATAGAACTCAAACACCAGACCTTACGTAGCATACAAAAAGAGATAAACGAAACAATCAAGACCATGGGACATTATAACCACCCAATTACAAGAAACCCCAGAAGTATTCGCACCAAGAGGTTAGCCCCACTAGGCATAGTCGGCACTCTAAGCAAAAGCTTATTTGGTTTAGTCACTACAGATGACGTGGACGACATCAATAAAAACATTGATAATCTATTTTAAGACCAAACCAAAATGGTACAAATCATAGACAAGAATGCACATATAGTCTCAGCCCAATTTGAAGAGTTACACAATATCACTCAAAATCATCAAAAGGTACTACAAAATTTTGAAGCAGTTCTGACCAAAACAGTGAACAACGTGATCAAACAAGAAGAAGAATTGAAACATCTAGTGGAAATGACAGTATATGTAAGATGTCTGGAATCAACACTAGATCATTTAGTAAGGAGCAATGAAAAAGTGCTAAAGGTACTAAGATACTTGAAAGAAGGAAAAATACACCCTGAACTCTTGACAACCAACATGATACATCAGATAATGACGGACGTGAAGAGAACAAGCGGTAGTTTGGATTTTGCAATACCCGCAGAACACCTAAGAATAGAAGAAATCACGAAAGTATCGGAAATCGATGCCATCCACGAAAATGGCAGGACCATCGCGGTGTTACACATCCCATTGGTTGAAAGAGACCCCTATCAAACATACAAGTTACGTGCGGTGACAATACCACAACACAAAGCCAATGGAACCACTGGATTAGCCTTCATAGAGCCCTCACACAAGTATATCGCAATAAGTTCAAATGAAGAAAAATATATAAAATTCGATGACAATCTTGCAACCAAGTGCATTAGAACCCATTACACATCAATTTTCCCAGTATTAGGACCTCTACAGAGTGCTCCAAACGCCCAAGACTGCGAAGCAACAATGTTACTAAATCCTAGTTCTCAAACATTGAAAAACTGTAACATAAAATACAAAACAGGTATCAAGACACAATGGAAATACCTAGAGAATGATCAATCGTGGCTATTCTCCACGACAGATCCTGACCAGCTGCGGCTCTCATATCCAAATCAAGAAGACGCGAAAATAACCTTAAAGGGAGCCGGTATCATACGTATCTCACCAGCATGCGTGGGCAGAACGGCAGACACCTTAATAATCGGACAAGAAACCAAATCAAGCCAAATAACGTAACTGTATAAACCGGAAATTGACCTAAAAATACAAAATATGTATCCATCCCTAGATCCTGAAGCCACGGACCTTGACAATGATCTACCACCAACCATCGAAATACTCGGACCCAAATCAGGGTTTAACCAAGCGAAACCTTTAGGACAAATAATCAATGAATTAAATGAGATTAAAGGTCACAAAAGACGGGATTACCATACAAATAATTTGTTGTATGGTAGCGTAACCTTCCAGCTAGTGGTCATCATAATAATTATAATAATGGTAATGGGGATGAAACGTAGAATAACGATGCCTAGAGCAAAATCAAAGTCAAAAAGCAACATCTACCTGGTAGAACACCCAGCTGTAAATACCAATAAAGACTCTATCAACCCAGAAGCAGAAACAATTCTCATAAGTGACCCAAAACCACCAACACCGAAAGTACCTCGAAATAATTTTCAGAACCGTGCTGAAGGCGACCATTGAGCAAATGATCGCACGGACACTCAAACCCTCATACAATAGACTATTTAGCCTAATATTCTTTAAAAATAATGTTTATTTACAGACCAGGACAACATGAATACCAAAACCAATACATCCATGTTCTGTGACGTCAGCATACCTCTATGGAGAATAGTGAAGGAATTTGAATATATAGGCACACCACATGCCGTATATGTAGAAGACCACCGAACGGACCCAAAAAGTAAAAGAGTCACACTATGTTTTGGCACAGAAAAACAAGCAACAAAGGCCAACGAGTTAAAAACATCATTGATAAAACAAAATAAACTTAGACGACGTACCAAACTGATGTCCGAACCATTATCAAGGGAAGGCATACCAACTTCAAAGAGAAGAGAAACCAACATGAAGTTAGAAGTGCATGTAGTAACCAACATACAGCACAAAAAAGAACTCAGCAAAAACAGACTATTTTGCCTATTACCCTGGGAAGGCAAAGACAAGGAAAAGGATGAAACATTCTTCAGACACTTCGCTCAATTCGGACCAATGGTATACTATGAGACCGTACGAGATAAAAAGGAACGCCTACCCTACGGATACGTTCAATACTTCAAAGACCGGAATGCTGAAGAAGCAAGAAAGAAAAGCAATCCTATTTACAAAGCAACTTTTGCAGAACCAAGGAAACAGATACGAGGCAAAACTGAAATGGAAACCAAATTCCATTCATTTTGCAAAAAGGAAATAGACCTAAACCTCTACAATTTACACGAAATAACTTGCAAAAAACAGACCATGTGGACCACTTTCAGAGATCCGGAACAGTCATCGCAAAGCAACCAAACACCAAACCTGGACGAACTGAAGAAGACCTTAGCGTATTTAGAAAGCCTGGAAGGAAGAAAAATCGACCGACTAATGGAACCTCAAACCCAACCCGTACCAACGACTAAAATAAAAAGCAAAAATGAGAATGTATGTGAACGGATGAATGTGGACGAATAAAATTTAGGACCCCAAAATAAGTTATAGTCAGAGCATACCCTACCTTATCCCCAATAATCTCGTTCCATCTCGAATCAAAATATATATCCATAATATAAAACAAAATTGTAACCCTATTCCCAAATGCATATACAACGCATTCACATAATCATAACATAACATAAGAGAGAATACATCATTAAAAGGCAACCCAAATTGCATGCACTAGGGACCCAATACATGTTGCATGACCAAGCATGAAATGAAATAGGAACCATAATAAATACCCGTATCCAAACATATATAGTAAACAAATTTTCTTCTTATTTCTTAGATTAGAAGCTTCCGCAATTGTTTCACAATTATGCAAATAATTATCCATGTAACAATTATCTAAAATGTTTTTTGCGGTTTCCGGATTAACTGATAAAAACTGAAATGCATTTTTATTTTTTATGTATATTGCCGTGCAAGGAGATGATTTCGCGCCAAATAAAGCCGATATAAATGAGTATTCTTTTGCCGATCCCTTTTGATCCGCGCCGAGCCATAAAAACCGCTGCAGGTCCAGATCTTCCTCACGGATTTGAATGTTTAGAAACATATCTCTAATATCAGGCTTAATGGCATAAGCGAATTTCCTGAATAGCATAATAATCCCGATTAAAGATTTTAAAAGGTCCGGTCCTGATAATAAGAAATTGTTGAAGTTTTTATTTTTTTATTTTGTAGCTAAGTCAAAAATTAATCGAATTTTTTAATTTTCCAATATCTTTTTAAATTGGCCCTCGTTGATCATTTTTTTGTCTTTCAATATTATCTCTTAGCAATAACCCTACTTCCCATTTTCTACCGTTGTGTACGCTTGTTTTTTCTGAAATTTTAAAGGTGCGCTTATCGTCGTAACTTGCTTTTACTCGCATACTCATACCGATTGAGTCTATATCAAAATAAGATTTGACTAAGTTGTTCAACTCACTCAGACTAACCGACTCGGAAGATTAATTAATATTGTAAATACTATTCATATATTGCACTTTTTTTATGTAAGAGTCCGTGAATAACGCAGCCTAATACACAACAAGAAACTACCAAATCACTTTTATCTAACTCGTGATACTCCCCAGTAAGTATCAGATTATAGTTGTCTTAACTTATAATCATTTCCGGACCTTCGTTATCGCACAGAAATCGACCAATTCGAGCCCAACGCACTGCTTGCGCAGCTCGAGATCACGCACGACTAACGCGTGCTTTAAATGATAGATTATAGAATCGCTTTTAATACTTAAATCGGATTTTCGTTCTATAATATAGACGACTTATTACCTCCTACTCCCTTTAAAAATATCTCTACTTCCGTCTACTCAATACCAATTTCCTGAATTACTCGTGAATTACTCGTTACTCTGTCGTCTAATAAAGCATAAATGAGTTTACTCTTTCTCGATCCCATAAGAAAAATAGTCATTAATCTCAACAAAGTCAAATTTGTTGAAGTATAATACTTCTGAAAAACCCTACATCTATTCAGATATTGTTTTTATAGTTTTGATAAGGTCTGAAGCCATTACAGATTTAGAACGGCCTGAGACTTTCCGGGTAGTATAATTCAGGTATAAAGTATAGCAATAGTCATTAAGAAAATGTTCGTTAATAAAACACTAAAGAAGGGTCGACTAATAAAGTAATTAGAAGGCTATATTTTTCTAGAAAGATCTAGCAATAATATGTGAGGCCAAGTCAGTTTTCAAAAGGCTTCCTTCAGTCCCATAGCTTCTTCAGTTAGTTGCAAGGTAACGCTACTAGTGTGCGGACCTGGATCAGCATATACGTGTATTCATACTTATACTCAAATATATTAACTACACACTATTCCACGCGTTTTTCATTTATATAACCTTTAACATTAATAGGTTATGGGCCCAGGGTCGCAAAGTCTGTAGTGGAAACGCGAGAATGAGAAGTTGAAGATTGAGAAGCTGCGCGGTATAGAGAAGTGGCTTCAGTGACGCTTTGTTATACGTACACTTTTGGAGGAAAATGATGATGTGATCGACGTATGTGAAGAAGATCTAACTCATCCAAGATATAAAGACACCGTAGACGCTACCCGCAAAAGTTCTTGAAGGCAGATAAAGCTGCAAGAAGATTAATTGTTACTGCAGTGGAAAAGAAACTGCTAGATTTACGTCTGAGTTGCACAACAGCACATGATATGTGGAAAAAGCTGAATGCAGTATATATAGCTACTGACTTCTTCTTGTTCTTTTTGTACTTTCTCTTCCTCTTCCTTTCAGCTCCAACTAGAGTCTGGCTGTGCTTTTTGGGCCGTCTTTGACTTCTTACTCAGATCTTCTATTTTTACCTCGTCCTCCTTCCATTTTATCAAATACCTGATCCGCTTTGTTTTTGAGATCTTCCTTACTCTCACGCACTCGTTGAGTCAGCGCTTCTCTAAAATGTCTGCTCTCATTCTGCACATCGTTCATCATCTTTGACCTAGCAGAAGCTGACTCCCTACTTAGGCCAGTCAAATTAAGCCCAAAACACCGATTTTTTTCCCAAAATTCCAACAAGTAAGTTTGATGTCTTAAATGGCTCGGATAAGCATGTAAAATGATAATATAAGAATGGCAGCGGCTAATTTTGTAAAGTAAATTTTGTAAATAAAATCTATATTTAGAAGAAAAGCTGGTCCTCTGCAAGCATTAGGAACCAAGATAGGTTTTTTTTGTAATAAACCATTGCTCCGTAAATAAACGTGATTTTTCAAATTTGTAGCTGCAGTTAAAGACTTATACTTTTTAGATATATATTAGCCGTTACTCTAAGATCAATTATTAATTGTACACTCAGTGTACAAAAAAGTCGATAGCGCAACGGCGGCCGATTTCTCCGCGGGAGACGGAGTGCGGGAACCGTCGCGTCGCGCGCTCACGCTCGAAACTAAAAAACTTACTTCAAATAGTGGCGCTCGGAAAAAAGTATCGTAAATCGGTCAAATTTGATCGAAACGTGCTCTTTTTTTTAATTCGGGGTAGCGCAAGTAGAAAACAACTTTGTTGTCGTTAAATGTAACAATATCAATTATATAAACATTAAAAAATTTATTAATTATAATAAATAAGTTTATATTATTCGGATGAATTGTGGATAAGTAGATAAAGCAGAAAAAAGTACGACCTTAAACAATTTATATTTATTTTTATAATTCTTATTATTAATTTTGATTCTTACATATATTAATAAATAAAAGTTATTGTACGAAATCTTAAAAAACTAATGAATATACAATAGCGCGCCTAATCTAATTGCCGTTTTTTGCATCTTTGCATTCATCTCGCCTAATAGTTCATTCTCGTCGTTGGGATATACTTAGACATTTAGAAGTATTTTGCAGAAGATATACTTAGTCATAATTCGAGGAAGGACCCAATTACTAGTTTTTGCTATATAGGAGGTAAATTGTTCTAGAATAACTGGTACAAAAATCGTGAAGAAAGTGCAAAAAAAACGACGTACATTAGACGAGAATGAACTATTGGCGAGATGACTGATGAAAATGATGATGAATGCGAAGATGCAAAAAAAAAACGGCAATTAGATTAGGCGCGCTATTGTATATTCATCAGTTTTTTAAGATTTCTTAGAATAACTTTTATTTATTAATATATGTAATAATCAAAATTAATAATAAGAATTATAAAAATAAATATAAATAATTTTAAGTCGTACTTTTTTCTACTTAATCTACTTATCCACAATTCATCCTAATAATATACACTTATTTATTATAATTTAGTATACATAACGTACTCATAATATCCAAAATATTATATTATGATTATATTATTATTGAATTACTAATACTTACTCGACTTTTAATCAATAAAATACGATTAAATAATATAATAAATTTTTTATTGTTTCAATAATTGAATTTGTTACATCTAATGACAAAAGTTGTTTTCTACTCGCGCTACCCCGAATTAAAAAAAAAGAGCAAGATACGATCAAATTTGATCGATTTACGATACTTTTTCCCGAGCGCCACTATTTGAAGTAAGTTTCTCAGTTTCGAGCGTGAGCGCGCGACGGTTCCCCCACTCCGTCTCCCGCGGAGAAATCGGCCGCCGTTGCGCTATCAACTTTTTTCGGCACTGGATATACAATTAATAATTGATCTTAGAGTAAGGGCTAATATATATCTAAAAAGTATAAGTCTTTAACTGCAGCTAAAAATTTGAAAAATCACAAAATCTCGTTTATTTACGGAGCAAATTATTATTATAAAAAAAACTATCTTGGTTCCTAATGCTCGCAGAGGACCAGCTTTTCTTCTAAACATAGATAAAAATAGTAGCTTTTCTATATGTTCTTCTCTAAAACTGTTATCTTTGGGGATAATGTTAATTAGGCATATTATAAACTTTTGCATCCAGGAGCATCCCTAATTAAAATTTGTTTTTTTAAAATGGCAATTGAAATATAATTTTTCTGCTGATGCCAGTACTGTGAAAACAAAAAATTTTGAAATTATTGGTACCTCTAAGTCAGTAACTATAATTGCTAGATCTGCAAAATTTGGCAGGCTATTTTGCGCTATTACGTTCAACCTTTTCCTAAAATACCAATGTAATAAATTAATATTTTCAAAAGTTATTAATAATTTTCGATTTTGACAAATTCCTTGGTTTTTCTCAATTTGCCAATAAACTAATGATATTAGAGAGGTGTCCTCGCGAACTTTTTTGTAGATAATTTAATAATGAACAACTTTTATACACGACTTTTTCCGCTAAAGTTGGTACTTTTCAAACCGCAGAGGTAAATACGAAAAAAAGTGCTGTAATCACACTTTGATTGTTCATTGTTAATTTACTTTACAAAATTAGCCGCTGCCATTTAAGACATCAAACTTACTTGTTGGAATTTTGGTAAATCAAAAAGCTAATTTAACTGGCCTAACTGAAAAACTTAGCGACGCGCTACACTAGAGATAAGATAACACGAAATAAGCGTTTTAGTAGCCAGTGATATCAACCAATTTTAAACTTCGTAGCTGTGGCCGGTATGAAGGGATATTGTATACCATTCAATAAACAAGTGACGAATAAAAGAAATAACAGATGCACGAATAAGTGCCGTAACTGTCTGCAAAAGCCACCTTACAAACACGATCGTGCAGACTACTACTACTACTACTGTTGCCAGCTAGCCCGCAATCACCAATGACATGTTGCTACAGCTGTTCCTGTCTCACAACCTTAATACACTCTTCAGGCGCTAAAATCATTTTTCTAGCATATCCCATGCTGATAAATTAGACCTTTAATTAAAAGCCTCATTCGGCCCTCTTTCGTCTGCCCCGGTGCTATAATTTTTCGCAGTAACGTCGCATGTTTACGTATTTTATTATTATGTCGTTTGCCCAATAGTAAGTTTCCACGCTAAATATTTAGCACACACTAGAGGTTGTTCAGGCAGTTTTTTTCTTGCGAATTTATAGAATGCTGCATCGATCAGCCTGTTTCATGCTCCATTCATGTTAGCCATTGTGCAGCTTTTAACGATTGTTAATTAGTTTGACGATAGCCACCCAATTTTATGATACCAATTGTTAACCACAAAAGCGCATGCACAACGGTGTAATAATGGCTCACTCTAGAAACGGGCCCATCAAATCAAACTTGATGAATGTCTCTCTAAAAGCAAGGTATACAAGTTTAATACCCTGCTTATAATACTTAATAATCTCATTTTGAATATTGAATTCATAATTTTCTTCTTTTCTCACTGTGTACCACTCTAAGGATGCCTTACGCTCCGTGACACCCATCGACTCCGGTGTAAAGCTCTATACGGACGACATCTCGCTCACATAATTCAGATTCTTCTCTTAATTAAGTTCGGAAATGCACCCGTCTGAATGCTGTTGCCAAACCCGTAAGCTTTCGGTAGAGCACTCAAAGCCATGTATAAATAATTTAGGCTAGCAAGAAACTTTAATATGCAAAGTTTATCATAATTATGTTCGAACAATTTTATCCCACATTTTTTACAGATACCCCGTAAGAATGTCGCCACGAATGTTGTGCACAAGTGCGCAAACAAGTGCGCGAGGTAGACAGAGGTTATCTTTGTTTCGTATGGCTAAAATAGGAGATTGTACTTTTGCGCATATATGTGTAATGTTCATGAAAAGCGTGCGCTATTCCCTCTGCGAGGTCAACATTGGCGGGTGGTCATTTGATGATGATTATTCGCTCCGTGTGAAGCATGACGCACCATTAATCGGACCAAATAGCGCAACTATATAACTATATTTCATGCGCTGGCTTACATAACGCACACGCTAAACTATTTTTTATAAATTAAAAAACATATTTGAATGAATGCATAAATACTCTGACGTGGCTCATAGAGTGAGAGAGAGAAAAGTAACTCCTCCGCTCTCTTCCCCAAGGCCTCGAAACTATTATCAATCAGCGCTTCTCTCCCCACTCGGCTAACATTCTCGGATCGCTGACAGTCTATCTGGGCCCTGTAAACCGGCGATATTAACCATGATTCTCAGCTGGTGACTCGGATGACTCCCTCCCCTCTCGCTCGCGCCCGGCAACTGCGTACCCCACGTCCCGACGCCCTCCACACGCGCTTACAATTTCCAGAATTTCGCCTGTCGTAGCAGGCTTACAGTTCCGCGAAGCAAAACAACGCTCAGACTTTTCTCGCAGATCTAGTTCTCCGAAGTGTTTTCTTCTTAATTGCCCGTTGTTCTTGATGAGATGCGTCTCCGGGCCCGACGCCATCCTACCATATCCTGGTGAAGTATCTCGCTCGGTGTGACGTGCAAACACATACACACAGAAGAAAAGAAATCACCAATTAACATTTGCAAATGGCAAACATTAACGTTCGCCCAGGAAGTCTTGGTGGCGACGAAGCTACCTCGTCGCAATACTTAAGATATTCCTCAGCTCATTGCTGATCAATTTGAAAAAATTCTCATTCATTTCCGTTGGGTAGACGTGGAAAAATGCGATTTGAATTGTATAAGTGGGCCTGTTGGGGTGCAAGGAGAGTGGGCGCTGGTGAGCGCTCAGGGCGGAGATTTCGGGCTGTCTGTCGGAGTGGCCGGGTACAAATAGGCTGGTGCTGCTCGTAATGATGCCCTGGTGCCGCTGCTGATCCCTTGTTGAAGCTTCCACGTTGCCTAGAGAGCGGACACAGCTCAGACCTCTCTAGGTCGACTCTGGGAGCGAGTCTGGACGAGGGAAGGCCGCCCAACCTGGTGAAGGCTTCACCATCCAGTTCTTGTAAAGGGGAAAGAGGGAGAGCTCTGAGGAGTCTTCTGTTAGTTCCAAAACTTTTGCCCTGTGGGCTTGAGTGAGGGAGAGCCGAGTGAGCTTCAATTTAATCCCCACGGCTGCGTAGGAGGCCACGGCATGCGAGAAGGAGAGGGAAGCGAAATAATTATAAATATAATTATTATTTAACAAAAATCAGATTTATTCCGTGTTCTGGTAGCTGCACAAATCGTCCAGGTGCGAGCTCTCGTTACGAGATTCAGGATCTGAGTGGAGAGGCGGGAGATGGGGGAGATAGATCTCGAGATAGATCGAGTTGCCTTAGCGCCGAGCCCGGAGCCTTTATATCCCCTTCCAGGACGCACTCCTACAGTGTGGAGAGCGCAAATTGGTGGCGTTGCCGCCTGACGGCCGGGCGCGGAACTACTGGCACGGTACGCTGTCGTGACGGTGCATCGGGGTGCGTGCATTCAGGAGCCTGTGCGAGAGAGTCTGCAGGTGGGTTATAACAAATACAGTAATTTTGGCGAGCGAATAAAGTTTATCTCTAAGCCAAGGTGCCATTTATTTCAGTGCAAGTTTTAAGTGTAATTAATATAAACCGTGATCTAAAAAAAGCTGTAAGTAAGCAATAAGATATATATATATATATATATATATATATTTATTATAACGAGTTGACGTTCGTGCCCTCGTTATTTCTCTCTCCTCACCATTTATTTCTATTATATTATTTACTTTAGTATTATCTAACTTTTCTAACTTACAACTACATAGTAGGTAAGTGAGAGAGTAGTATTTTCCGGCATAGCATTGAGAGCAGCGCGGATAGTATGTGTGTGTCGCGCTCCTGGCGGGCCATAGGGCCAACTCTTGCAAATATGCGTGCGTGTGATCGCGCCGACGAGTCCCGCGCGGCAATGTAATGAACATCCTTCAGGAAAAAGGTTTCCTCCCAGGTTTCACTAACACCACCAGACCCACAAACATAACTACAAATGAAGGAACTTGCATTGATAATATCTTTGTCAAAACTGATTTTCTACGTACAAAATCACTAACTCTCATGACGCCCATTACCGATCACTACCCACTTTTCCTAGAATTAAAAAATGGAGTATTAAAACAGAATAAAAAAGAGTCAGAAGGAGATATGTACTATTACAACTATAAAAAACTATATAACACTGCTAGGCAAATGAATTGGCCAAAATTTAAGAATACAAATGATCCAAATGTGATTATAAACGAAATGATAAAAGAAATCCAATATTGCGTGGAGAGTTCGAAATATAAAAAACCAAATCTGCGGAAATCCAAACAAACCCCCAGGAAAGACTAGATAACAAAAGCGATTCTAAATTCCTGTAATACAAAAGAAATACTCTACAACAAACTCAAACAAAATCCGAATAATGAAGAACTAAAAGCAAACTATTAACTTTTCGTTAAAACTCTAGATAAAGTTATTAAAGAAGCGAAAATCGAACATGAAAAAAAAAAACAATTGAGACAAATAGGGATGATCCCAGAAAATAGCAAGATAAGCAAAAATAAAAATAAAACAGATACTACTATCAGTCAGCTAAAAACTAAAAACAATACTAGAATAACCGACAAGAACGAAATTGCCAACAATATGAACACATTTTACTGCAAACTTGGAGAAACATTGAGTAATAAAATAACTACACCAAGAAATAAAAAACTAGAATTACCTAAAAGCAATCCAAAAACAATCTACATCAAGCCAACCAGCGAAATTGAAGTTATCAAAATAATAGACTACATGAAACTTAAAAAAGGTGGTATTGATAAGATAAGTGCAAAGGCACTGAAAACTATAGCTACTATTATTGCAGATCCCCTTGCCAACTGTTACGTCCAGATGATAAATTTAAATTACCAAAATCTAACACATTAATACATTTACATGAATTCCTACCTGATTTAATAGTCGAACTTCACGATACGTGAAAGTTATAATAATTTAAATGATTAAATGAATGTATGATAGGAAATCCCTTTTGGCTACCGCGGACGCGGTCACTGCCTACCGGGGAAGGGAGCCGGATACGAAGTCACTTAAACTATACATTATTTCTTTTAAAATCGACACACGTTTATTTCTATGAAAAGAGAAAAGTACCTTAATGTGTGAGTGTGCGTGGCTGTTTGTATATATGTGTGAAGAGATTCTTGAGTGTCTGCAGCTGTCAATCCTTGGCGCCTTCCAGCCTAGGCTCGGTGGTTCAGGTTACAGCGGTGGCTAGATGCACTAGAGGTGACGGCTCGTCCTTTTGATGTGCGTAGTGTAGATCGTAGGGAGTCAACTGCCTCTGTTGCTTCTTCTTTTCAGCAGGGGGTGGTCTTCGGAAAAGATGCCGATGGATGCACTCGCTCGACTGAGCGACTAAGTCCGATACTCTTATTTTCGCAACGTACAAGTAGCGTATACTGCGTGATGCTGATTTTTATATGAGTGGTCTGGCGACGAGCAGAGTAACGTTCTGCGAGAGATTACTGACTGATCTGACGACTAGCAGAGCAACGTTCTGCGAGAGATTACTGACTGATCTGGCGACTAGCAGAGCAACGTTCTGCGAGAGATTACTGACTGATCTGGCGACAAGCAGAGTAACGTTCTGCGAGAGATTACTGACTGATCTGGCGACAAGCAGAGTAACGTTCTGCGAGAGATTACTGACTGATCTGGCGACGATTACCCTTTGCTCCCGGGCTTTATATACTCGCATACCCCTTGTTTTTCTCGGGCTAGGGATTTCCATATTGGGTCACCTTGCTATTTTCCTCTCTCAACATGAAGGGGATCGTGGCAGGTCAAGTCATAAACATCATAGTTTATGACTACCACTTGAGAATTTGTCTCTTTTAGAACTCTCCCGCGGTCTCTTTTTCCCTACTGGAGATCGTACACGTGTTTCCAATGGATTTCCAGATCGCCGAATATTGCGCTTCGGTTTCTCTCCTCGCTAGTTTTTTTCTCATAGTTATGCTTATCTCCCCGCGGTGGTGTGCCGTCGCATTACGTGGAAACGGCCACGTTGTTCTCGTGTTTAAAAATACGAATACGCGGCTCTTATGAAGCTCTCATTGAATCTAAAATATCTCCTAGCGCTCTTTTGACCCCTTTGAATTTATTGCTTGGTTCGTTGGAATATAGCCTATTTTCGTGAAGGTGCCGCTCGTACGTATGAGTAGATTTTTCTCTCTCCTGGTTTTTGCACGTACACTTCTTATGTGCCGCTTGCTCTTATAAGTGAATCTCTCTCTCTTTCTCGTTCTTGTCTTCTTAGGTGCCGCTTGTACGTATGAGTAGATTTTTGCACATACACTTCTTATGTGCCGCTTGCTCTTATAAGTGAATCTCTCTCTCTTTCTCGTTCTTGTCTTCTTAGGTGCCGCTTGTACGTATGAGTAGATTTTGCACATCCACTTCTTATGTGCCGCTTGCTCTTACAAGTGAGTCTCTTTCTCTTTCTCGTTCTTTTCTTCTTAGGTGCCGCTTGTACGTATGAGTAGATTTTGCACATCCACTTCTTATGTGCCGCTTGCTCTTACAAGTGAGTCTCTTTCTCTTTCTCGTTCTTTTCTTCTTAGGTGCCGCTTGTACGTATGAGTAGATTTTGCACATCCACTTCTTATGTGCTGCGATGACGTACTAGTAAGTAAGTGTGTGTGTGTGTGTGTGTGTGTGTGTAGATATGATATGTATAGTAATAGTAGGGTTTTGGATGCGTAATGGAATCGGTGATTACATTACACCTCCCGGCCCGAAAAAGAACGGACGAGTGAAACTCGACGTTCGCTAAAGATTTGTATACGTGTATTATTGTATGTATTTCTTATAAACAATGATGGGTATTATAATTCTCCGCACATCATTATTTATTTACAATATGATTTATAAGGTACTTTTCGTTGCTACAATTTTTTGTTTATGTATTTATATATAATTTTCTTTGTTTACGATCATACATTCAGTTTTTACATACTAGATTACATATAATTTTATTTAAATTTTATATTAATATCGATACAAAATGAAAGAAGCAAAAAAAAATTTTTTCAAGAATATGTGACATGTGTATATGACCTGTGTTGAGTCGGCTGTAACATAGAATTTTTGTTAGTATATTGATAATTTTTTTTATTACCGATGTGTGATTTTATTCAAGCTACTTTTCTCTTTATGTCTTTTTACTCTTTATCTTTCGTGTGGGTTGTTGCTTTTTATATAAAATTCCACCCCACCTGAAAAAAAAAGAATGTTGAACATGGAATTTCAACATTCTTCTTTTATAGCGAGAAGTATGTGAATATTTTCCGTTTTGAGTTAAAAAGATTTTGTATTATTTTATTTCCCATGCCCATTTCTACTTTAGGACACATGTGTTTTTTACTCCCACTCTCTTATTTTCAAGTGCCTGGGTTTCTTCAATTTCCCAGCTTGCTCTAGTGGTGCATCTCGGCAGTGCATCAGTTGATTTCGAACGTTAGTCTAGTTCAGATCTCGGCCTATTTTTATCCGGTCTTTTCGGCTATCCTTATTAATAGTAATAGTTTATATATTTTTTTCTCGTCTAAAAAAATGATTGGTGTTTTGGTGCTGTTGTTTTTGGAGGTGGTTTTCTGGAGGACGCGCCTCGATATGGAGGAGATTTACGAGGTAAGTTTTTTGTCTGTCTTTTTTTTTCTTTTCTTCTCCCCCCCCTTTTTTTTTATTAATTTTTATTTAAATAAATAAATTTTCTTCTTTTTTTTTTTTTTTTTTTTTCAGATTTTTTATTTCGGTGGCCCCGATGAGGAGGATGTCCTCTACGATCCCTGCCATAGGCGAGGCATTGGCATTTGCGCTATTTGCCTTTGTCCCCGGACAGAGGAATCCCGGATCTCTGTATACTGGGACGCCTCTTTTTGTCCTTCCGTGAGTTTTTTTTAATTTGATTTTAATTTTCCCTGTCTTTATTCATGTGTAGGTTTATTTATATATATATATATATTTTTTTTTTTCTTTCTTTCAGTATCGTTATCCCCTGCCTCCCTTAGGGGCTAACTGGGATTGTCCCGACGAGGTGCGGGGTTGTTTTGTGCCTTGTCACCAGGAGACTTGGATGTCTCCGGATTGCCTTGAGCGCTGCTCGGTGTGCTGCCAGGAGCGGGGCACTCCTCCAATGTGTATGCGCTGGCAAAACGAAGGGGTAAGTTAATTTTCGTATATATATATATATATATATATATATTTAATTTTCTTGTTGTTTTTTTTTTGTTGTAGGTCTGGATTCCTATTCCTCTTCAAGGGGTAGCAATATAGGTTTTTTTTTTTCTTTTTTCTTCTTTTATTCATTTATTTGTATTAACATAAGAAAGAAAATTTTATATATTTTATTTATGAATAAATAAAATAAATTGTATGATTTTTATCAAGAAAAAAAAAATGTGTTCGATTTCTCCCCTCTCTCTCTCTCCTTTTCCTAGTGTTCCTGTAATCCTAATGATTATCTTCATCTTTTCAACGTTATAGCAGGTGTCTTCCTGCTATAACGTCGCATATATCTTTCCAAATTTCATTTTCCTCTTCAGGTGTTAACGGAATTCCTTCATTTATGGCCTCTCCCAGATGATCCACAGATACTTCCTGTTGTAGTGCTTCCTCTATTTCCTTAATTAGGTCCTCCTCTACATAACTCGTACTTACTGCTTCTATCGGGTTTAATGTCGGTATTGGTGTTTCCTCTCCTCCTTGTTCTTTCAATACCTCTTTTTTAACATTTTTTTCTTGAAATAACGGCGATTCTTGTTTTATCTCGTTATTTGTTAAGGGTGTTTTTAAAGGTGGCGTACCTTCTTCGTTTAGATTTTCAGATATTCTTGTTTTAATTTTTACCTGTTCTGATATTCGCGTTTTTAAATTTGTATTTTCCTTCAGGATGCTATATCTTTGTCTCTGCGATCTTCTCCTCACACGAGATCTCATTGCTGCTCTTCTTGTTTTCTTGTTTTTGTTGTCTTTTCCGCGTTTCTTTATCGCAACTTTGTTGGTTTTAGTTTTTTGCGACGAGGATGATTTCAACGTTCGACTCTCTCTCATCTTTCTTGTTTCTTTCCTAGCTATTTCCTCAGTTATCTGCTTTTGTACCATAATTAGTTGTGATTCTGGTAGTCCTCCTGTCATTTGCAACATGGGTTTCCAGACTTTCGGTATTTCTTCGTTACATTGTGACGGTTGGCCGTTACTATTAGGGCCTATCAATACAATATCGATTGAGCCTATTCCAGCTAGGTTCTTACCTTCCGCTTCTGGTGATGGGTCCAAAAATGGCATCTTCTTTAATGAGCTTATTTCCTCTTCGATCGTTTCCTCTTTGCATTCCATACACTTTACTGGGCGAGAGTTATTTTTTTCAGTCATCCAAATTTGCCTTACGAATATACTTTGAGGTGCTGCCTTTCGTGCACAATCTTCGCAGACTTCTTTCTTTTGAAGTCTATGAAAAACTGTTTTCACCACAATGGGCGGCGTTATATTAACTTGTCCGTACATCTTCCACAGTTCACTGCGGGTCTGATATTTACCAATACTTCTTTGCAAGCTGCACAGATTAAGTAAGGATCCGTAGGTGCTCCTAGTGTGTGGAGGTTTCTTATGATGCTTACTGATTCCGTACTCGGGTAGTAGCGAGGGTTGTAGCACCAATTGCACAGTGTTAATCTGCGTGTTTGTCCAACGTAGATACAATTTACTCCTTCCTTTAATGTGACGCACCGGGAGTGTAATAATGCGTGATAGACTCGTGGATATTCAGTAGGTATCACTCCGTCGAATGGTTGGTCCTCCTGCATTATTACCTTAGGACATTATTATGTGTGTTGATTTCTTTTCAGTTGTTAATATTTTATTTTTCACACTAGTTAATTTTTCTTTCATTTTGTTCTTAACTACATTTTGTTAGTAATTCTCAAACATTGCACACTTGTTATTGAATCTTATCTTATATATCTATGTGTATATATACGTATATGTGCTTTTTTTTTATATTGAGTCCGGTCTTTGATTTTGATATATAGGGATTTCGGCATATATCGGATTTGGGGGGCAAGTGGGAGTTTCGTACACTGGCTCACTTTTTCCTTTTTGTGTTTTTTCCTTATTTTTATTGGCTCTATTATCCTCTTTGTCTTTTTGCTGTCGTCCCAAATGTAATAACAGTTGGGTAACAGAATTCCAGATTGCGCCAAGTAAATGTATCGAAAATCCGTATAAACTGTATATAGCATACCCGTGAATGATTGTATCAATTAATAGTTTAATAAGTCTACAAAGCATGATAACTCCAATTAATCCTGCACTTGCGGTACCGAAAGCTAAAAAGCTTGACCACATTCTATCCCATGTACTTTTAGCCATCATTTCGATTGCTTGTTCGTCGAACATATTTGCTATAGTGATTCCTTCTTGATTTCCTCTTTTACCGGTCATCCCCAATGCAACTTTATTTAACACTGTAGGCTTCTCAATAGGAAATAATATCATGTCGCGAAGTCTATTTAAATCTTTCTCCCCATAGATTCCGCCAATCGCTAGTGTTTCCGGGCTCACATATTTCCAGGCGGGTTTTGATTGTGGTTTTAGTGTTTCCGGTTCTTCTCCGATTATTGGCATGGGTAGCATTTTATACCAGTGTTGGTCTAATTTATACATTGCAGGCATTCTACTGTCGCAAATAATGTGTGTGCCGGTTCTAACCAGTATCCGTGTTCGGGGAGCTAAGAAGAGCTCTTCATCCCCTCGACGTACGGGTAATTGTTCATAGCATTTAGTTGTGTTTCGTATTTTGACTTCCACTCGTAGGCATTTTAACAAATGTACTGCTTCTCCCGCTACCACACCTATGTACCCGTTTGATTCCATAAGTCTGTATCCGAACTCCTCGGGAGATATGGTCGCGATGGATATGGCATTTTTAAGGACTTTCCTTTCTAATTCGCATTTTTGTTGCAAGATTTTATAGTACATTTCTTTAAATTGCCCCCTTACGTGTTTTTCGATATATAAAAATTTAGAATTTACATACGCGAAAATGTCTAAGTTAGTTGTGCTTATAGGTGTTTTCTTTACTAATTCTCCCTTGTGTGTATCTTCCAATATAAATAATTTTGGATGTTCTGTACCGAAAAATACGTATCCGCATTTATGTAATTCGACTGTTTTCCATAGTGCAAAAGTTATATCTTCTGATTCTAATGAATACATAACCCTGTTTGCCTCTTCGTCGTAAATTTTGTTCAGGTATCCCTCGTAAAGTACCGAATACCTATTTAATCCGCAAAAATCCTCGGGAATCGTTACCCAAAATACATTTACGCCGTCGTGATCTATACACTGCCTTTCCGAAAAGGTGCATCGGACCCCTGTTTTAAGAATGATTTTATTGGAATCTAAATGTACTGAGGTAGAATAATCTTGAAGCGAAATTTCAATCCAACCCGCGACATATACATCGTCCCACCTTCCGTATGGGTCTGAGTAGGAGCCTCCTATGCATTTGGCGTCGCCGTCGCTCTTACCGGCAAAGACTACTTGCCTATAAATGGTGCTGTTCCCTTTTATACCTATCATTCGGGTTTCCCCTATTTGAAAATACCCGGTTTGTTGCATTAAATCACATTCATGAGCCGATATCTCTTTGTAATAACTTATTTCTCCTCCCGATACTCTAGATGCATGAGAGTGCATTCCGCAATGCGTGATTAGGCGCGTTATTTTAACCGAACATTTGTAGACTTGTGTCGACGAATACTCATTTAATTGCAACAGTTGAGTGTACGTTCGCGAGACATTTACGGCTGGTCTTCTGATATCGCAATCTCCAATATCTAACAACGATATAGTTGTTAAATTCGAGAGGTGATCTCCACAGTCGTACCCGTATAATCCATGAACCGTGCGCAGGGTACTTAATAGAAGTAAGTAAACCCATGATAAGGCCATCTGTAAAGAAAGTACAATTTGTTCAAGGTTGAATTTGCACTCTCTTTTATTTATTTTCTACATGTGTATACATAATTTTCATCTTATCTCTAAATTATATTATATTATTTCTTTTTTTATTTTATTTTCATCTTTTTGTTTCCTTATAGTAATAATCGACACTCAGGATTATAATAAGATATATATATATATATATGAACATTATTATCGCTATATGTTTTTTTTGTTTAAGCCAACTCGATTCTTTCTCCCTCTTGGTAACTACTGCTGTTTATATCGTCTTCGACCGTATCATATATATATTTAAAATAGATAATAATTGCTGATGTTATAAACACAGCTATAAACATGAGCGCTATAACTACTGAATATGAAATAAGAGCTGTGCGATATATGGCTTGTAGGTGTTGTTCTTTTGCGATTTCCTGAGCCTCCCTCTCTATTTCCCAGAAGTAGTGTTTTCCTTCTTCTTGACTCAGGGCTTCAAATATTTCTTTTGTCAATGGTTTATTAAAAATTTGCGTGAGTTCCTGTATCTTGAGCGTTTGTGTTGGTAATATTAATTGATGATTTGGATCGGTCTCAAATGTAGGTCCTTGTATATTCATACCTTGAAATTCGATATTACATCCTGCCTTGATTTTTAATAGTCCAGTCCCATTTAAGTACCTCTTTCCTTGAGTTCCTGGACATCGATATGCTAATTCATTTGGTTTGCTGAATATGTGCAAAACGTTACCAGTCGATTTGATTAACATCAAGTAATCTTGGTGTTCCTTTTTATACACTATCCGACAGGTCCGATAGTTTGTTATCTTGGAATTTGTTAATAGCGTACCTTCGCAACTTGTTTGATTTTGAAAGACAAACCATTGTGCGGGGCAGATGATTAATTTACGGCCATGTTTACATTCCTGTAACTCTTCATTTTTCGCGTGATAATATGAGTTCCCTTGCCTCAATATATATCGGCTTTGTGGTTCTATGTGCGCGCTACGAATAGAACCCTCAATGATTTGTGGAATAGGCATGGATTTAACTTCATATAACTGCACTCTTTTCTCATTTACGCAAGGAATTTGGATCTCGAAATATACCTGGTCTTGATCCGTCCCGTAACTGGCTTCGATCCACTGATTCAGCTCTCCTGCATGAGTTATATTCATGACTGGAAATTTGCAAGTGTGGTAATATGTATCAAAACTCTTTTCTATTCGTTGAAGTGTCTCTGCTTCTATTATACTTGGATAAAGTTTATTTTCTTTCACACTTAATAGGCTTATCTTTATGGCTTTAAAATTCTCCAAATGTTCGTCTAAATATTCTTGCATTTGTATCAAGGTTGTGTGTAAATGTGTGGTGTATTGGTTTTTTACTAATCTTGAAGAATTACCTTGTACGAATGGTAAATCCTGTATGTTATAATACATTTCTTCCTTTGCCATTATAAGTTGTTTCATTTTCTTGCTAAGGGCACTTTCAATAAATATGCTGCCTCCTTTCTCGAATGTTTGCGGTTTTGAGGAATCATAAATATTTTTCCTCAAACGATTCTGTATTATTTTGCCTTCGGTCATGGTACTGGGTATTTCTTTGAGTGATTTCACTGCTATGATAGCTTCTTTAATATCTTGAAATTTTTCATACAAAGTTTCGAAATGTGGTCCAAAGGTTGAAAAATTTTCAGGTACGCTATGACCTGATTTAACCCGCAATTCGCGGAAGGCAAATTCTAGGTTAGTTATGGCTTTTTCACGGATAGCTAAATCTATCATTATTGTTACGTTTCGATAATCTTGGCTGAATGTTACATTTTGCAGTTTCTCAAAAATTATACCGGAGTGCTGTGTTGACTCAATTTCCTGTCGAGACCATACGAAATCGTTGTTCTGTGCCGTAGTGATGGTTATCCAGAATAGAATATTCCATAGTGTGGTGTTGTTGAGCGCCATGTTTCTTTGTTATTATTATTATTATTATTTTTTTTTTTTATTCTTGGGCAGGAGTTACAAATTTTCTCTTTTGGCCTGAAACAGGTGTAAAAGATTTTTCTTTCTTTTTATTGTTTTTATAATCCTCCTCTTTTATAATTTTATCTTTTTCGTTGGATTATTTCCTTTAAGCATACAGTATGCACGTGAATTTGGTTTAATTTTGCATGTTAGGCATAAGTCACACATTAGTAAGTCTCGTTGGTGGCGTGGGTTAGGACAGCTCATACAAACCGAATAGATGTTCTTTCCATCTTGCATTGCTCTCATGGCTTTGCAAAGATGGCACGACCGATATACTGGTAAGGGCATTGTGCATTCTCTGCATTCACCGTAGGTGAGTTTGTCTCCGAAGCCTGACTTTCCGAATTCAAGTTCTAAATTCCAAATATGCGTAACCCCAGCTTGCAAATACGGAGGATTATTTAAATCTATCCCCTCGTAAATTAACTCTGTAGTGAATGGATGTAGGCCGTGGATACCGGTGGTTAAAGTTAAATTTATGTTAAATGGCGTTTTCCATATGGCTCCCTCTCTTATGGGTATATTGCCACTCGGCAGTCCTCCCAAAAATGTACACATCTGGTTCCAACGGTGATGTTCCGCCCTCGGATCTATTCTGTTAGCCGGTTCTTCTCCCCAATTTTCGATTTCTACACCGCATGAAAAACAACGAACTGCATCTCGATATTGCGTATAATAAAACCCTTCTGCAGCTAACTTCTTTGGTGATACTTCTTTTATGGGCCAACCGGAGAAACTTTCCAAGCGTAATATTTCGTACCTGTAAGTTCTTCTCTCGAGTGTAGCGTATTCTCTTTTCCATGGATTGTCGGATCTACCCTTACTTCGAAAATCTGGATGTTGCATTAGTTCGCACGCTCTCTTATTCATTTCTCTATATGTTACTCTTTGGTTAATGTCTTTATTTAGATGTCGTAGTACCACATATATAGTGTCTAGAAGTTCTCGAAATTCTTTATTATTTTGATAAATAATTGCAGTTATAAACTCAATTTTGTCGGCGAGGGGGCGGTGATATGCAGGTGTAATCCCAAGTTCCGATTCCTGCCTCATTTTTAATCCGTAGCTTATGATCTTCTTTATCACCGCTTCTGGACTCAGTGATTGTTGTTGTATGACCTCCATTTCGTGTTTTTGCCTCTTTGACTACCTTGGGCTGCGATGTCTTTGTCCTTTCAATCCTAGAGGGTGGTATGGCTTATTTTTATATTGGAAGCTTTTAGTATTTTCCAGTTAGTTTTTTTTTTGTTCACACATTTGGTTATTTTTATAAAAATGTATACTTCCTTAAACTTCATTTTATGACTATATTTATACATATTTTTCTGTTCTTATACTTGTTCAGGTTCTATATATGAAACTCTAAGTCTATTAGCATTAACAGTTTTAATTTTCTTATTTTTCATTCTAATTTTTATATTTCGCTGATTGTTAAATACATCTACAACAGTGTATGGTCCTTCATATTGATCGGCTAGTTTATACTGCTTCCCTCCTTTTAACAACCAAACTGTATCCCCTATTTTAAATTCCTTTGGATTAATTTTTTTATCATAATAATATTTTGATCGAATTTTTGACTCGATTAATTTTTCCCGTGCAATTCTCTGAAGTTCATTTAATCTTTTACTAAGATTAATTACATAATCGTTATAAGTGGGGATCAGATCTTCGGGCTCAAGTGGCTCGTTTGAAGGAACACGTGCTAGTCGTCCAAAGACTAACTCATAGGGTGTAAACTGATGCCCTTCATGTGGCACCGTGTTGTAACAAAATGTAGCTAATTCCAAACATTCGTCCCAAGTTTCGTTATCTAAGGCCGTTTTAATATATTCGGTTAGCGAATGATGTGATCTTTCTAAAGAACCGTTAGATTGCGGATGATAGGCAGTAGTTTTTACTTGTTTGATGCGAAATTTCTTGGCCACTCTTCTCATTAAACTTGACATAAAATTACTACCTTGGTCTGTGAGGATTGTAAGAGGTGCTCCAAAAATACAAATAAAACGTTTTATTAACGCGTCTGCTACTGACTCCGCTGTGGAATCTTTTATAGGTATTGCTAAGCAATATTTCGAAAAATTGCATTGAATTGTTAGTATATTATTATAACCATTTTTAGATTCAGGAAAGGGTCCAACTATATCGAGACTAATCTTTTCCATCGGTGATTGAGGTGTGTCAGTAATTTGCATAGGTTGTTTGGTCTTGACTCGAACTAATTTTTTTAACTGACATGTGAGACATTTACGTATAAAATTTTGTACATCTTCTTTAATGTTTTCCCAGTAATATCTTTGTTTAATGCGTTTATAAGTTTTAGTTACTCCTTTATGACCTCCTATAGCTGTATTATGTAACTCTTCCATAATTCGGACTCTATCTTTTTCAGCAATGTACTTTATTAAATTCAAACAAATTATGATTTTCACTGGTACTCCCTTTAATATTTGTCTTAATTTAACTAATATGTCGTCCCATAATACGTTTTCAATATCTTTGCTCTTAGCCATGCTAATAGAGCGTATATTCTCTTTTATGATGAGTGATTTCAAAACTTTAAACGCGGCAATCATATTATTTAGAATTTCAGTAGTACTTAAGGATTGTGTCCCTCTTGTAACAATGGCAAAGTGTAATTTATTACTTCGATTCGTGATTTTAATTTCTCCTGCTTCTAAACCAGAGAATCTAGGCAATTCGTTGCGCGTATATAGCTGTTGAGCCCCTTCGTCACATGGCGTACCATCCGAAGTTATAAAATATATATAATTATCTTTTCGCATAAATAATTGTTCTTTACATTCAACAAATAGTTTTCCAAATCTTCTTTCTCTATTTATAATAGGCTCAACATTATTATCTTCCGTTGACTCTACGGGTATTTCTAATTGATTATTATGCAAATTTGTTACATCATTGTTCCGTTCTTCGGTAACCTCGACATTTTCCGTGTTATCATTTTCATTTTGATTGTTGTTTTGGTTTTTATTACGTGAATTATTAGCGCGTTTTGGTCTTTTTTCTCGATAATTGGGAATTTGTATTTTTCCGGCTCTGGCTCGTGTCTCTATTGCTAGTACGGGTTCTTCCGTCTGCCCCTCTCCGGACCGCTCGACGGGGTTCCTCGAGAGTGCATCTGCGTTCACGTTAGCCTTTCCACATTTATAGACGATATCGTAGTCGTATGCATTTAATTTAATTCTCCATCTACTTACTTTCGATGTTAAATCTGTTGAATTTTTGAACCAAATTAAAGGTTTGCAATCAGTAACAATCGTGAAATGTCTGCCAAGTAAATATGGTCTAAATTGTGACACAGAATATAATATTGCCAAGGCTTCTCGTGAGTATGAATCATATCGGCTTTCAGTGTCGGAAAGTACTCGAGATACGTACCCTATTGGTCTGTCTTTACCTATTTCCCCTTGACTTAAAATACCTCCAATAGCGTGTAAACTAGCATCGCACGTTACTATGAACGGCTTGGAAAAATCTGCAATTTGCAAAACTGGTTGGCTACAAAGTTTTTCTTTTAATATATCGAATGCTTCTTGTGTCTGCTCATTCCATATAAGTTGCACGTCTTTCTTTAATAAGTTACTTAATGGTTTCGCAATTCCCGAAAAATTGTGTACAAATCGACGATAATATCCGGCTAATCCCAAAAATTCACGAATATTTTTCTGAGTTCGAGGTAATGGAAAATTTCGTACAGCTTCTAATTTTTTTGGATCCGGTTTAACGCCTTCTTTACTTAACAAATGTCCCAAATAAATAACTTCTTTCTTTAAAAATTCACATTTATCTGGCTGTAATTTTAAATTAGCTTCGCGTAATCGTTTCAAAAATTTCTCGAATTTAATATTATGTTCCTCAATAGTTTTTCCATAGATAACCGCATCATCCAAAAATAAGAAGATTTCTTTGCCTTGCATATCTTTAAAAATCTTATCAACACAACGTTGAAAGGTAGCAGGTGAGTTTGAAAGACCCATTGGCATTTTAGTGAATTCGTATAAACCGTTCGAAGAACAAAAAGCTGTTTTATGTCTATCGGCTTCGTGTAAGGGAATTTGAAAGAATCCTTGAGCGAGATCAAATACAGAGAAATATTCAGCTCCGCCTACTTGATCGATTATATCTAATATATTTGGCAATGGATATTTATCTTTTATAGTTATATCGTTTAATTTGCGAAAATCAACAACTACTCGATATCGTTTATTACCTTTACTATCCGGAGATTTTGCCACTAAAAATACAGGTGAAGAGTAATTAGAATTAGAAGGCTGGATTACGCCTCCATCAAGCATTTCTTTTATTTGACGGTCGAGTTCTTCTTTAAGAGCGTGAGGAAATCGGTAAGGCTTAGTACATATAGGCACATCGCTAACGGTTAATATCCTATGTTTAATAAAATGAGTAGTCCCCAACTTTTCCCCTTTTAAATGAAAGCAATCGGCATATTCTTCTATAAGGCGCTCGATTGGCTGTCGCAATTCGGTTTCTAAATGAGCATATCTTAGTAATGGTTTCAAACGATCTATTCTTGGCGTTTCGGCATTGTCAGCTTCCGTGACTTGAAAGATGGGAATTGCGTTATCTGGCATTCCGTTGACAAAATAATCTTTATCTGAAATTTCCATATAATTGTAACATAAGTCATCCATTTGACTATTCTCAATATAATTTTTAACAAAATGACAATTATTCGTTTTACGTTCTTGTTTATCCCCGTATAAATTTTCAAAGGTTTCAGCATTTACAGATCCTTCTTCTAGCAAACAATTCTCAAGTCCTTCGTCGAGTTCATAATCAGTAGCATTATTAGCAACTATCTCGTAATTATCGTTATTTTTATTCTCCTCAAATATATTCTCCGTATTCTCATCAACAAATACATTTTTCGTATCAACATCATCATTAATCATTTCATCATTAATAACTTCAACAACATTAACTTCATTTTTCATCTCATCATATTCCGCACTGGAATCAATTTTATTCATAACGAT
Source organism: Muscidifurax raptorellus (assembly GCA_020010945.3). Lineage (NCBI taxonomy): Eukaryota > Metazoa > Arthropoda > Insecta > Hymenoptera > Pteromalidae > Muscidifurax > Muscidifurax raptorellus. The sequence continues at coordinate 1,236,631 of JAHUUD020000022.1, forward strand.
ATTTTCCTCAATGTTCACATAATTTGTATGCTCACTCTCGTTGCCTCGAGAAATGTTGGCTTGCAAAAGCTTCTTTAAACGCTCAATTTCTTTAAATAAATTCTCAACATATTCAGTTGTATATATATTCTCACTTGATTCGTCTTTTATTTCTCGAATATTATACTCGTCATTTTCTATAACGTCACGATCATTAGTGTCGAAATGCACATAAATGTTTTCCGGATTTCGATTAACATAAATACTTTCATTCCGTACATAATATTTTTCATTATTTTTTTCATCAATAAATTCACAACTTTCTTCAATTAATTCATTATTTTCCTCAATTAATTTATCATTTCCTTGATCAAAAGTATTTCGTTTATCATTAACATAAGAATCATTATATTCATGATCTGTTTCCCCTTCTTCCCTCAGATCGCTTCTGATTCGGGTATTTTTAGATTCATTTTTTTCTCTCTTTTCTCGTTTCGTACCTGTCGGTTCTGTTTCCGTAGGATACTTTTCAAAAGGAATTATTTGTCCATTAACTTCAATATAATTTTCAAAATAATTAATCGTTGCTTCGTTTTTACGAAAGAAATCATTACCTAATATGCCAGCTTCCGCTATGGGAAAATCATCGTCAACTAAATGAAAATCTGTTAACACATTATTAAAATCTACCGTCACTTTGCCAAGAGTTGAAATATGTTGTGTTGTTATGCCTTTTAATCTTATAATTTCGTCTGTTTTTATGTTAGTATAGGGCGATACCTCCGATTTACGCACTAAACTAACAGAAGCTCCGGTGTCAAGCATAAATTCTAATGGCTTGTTAAACTCTCCGATGTCTACTCTTATAGTGGGCACCGTGCTTGCGCGACTCAAATTTATTGTTTCGGTGCGGATGTGGGAGTATCCCTCTCGTTGGAATCGTTCGGGCGCGTGCCAGCTGTCATCTCTCTCCGTGCGCCCTCCTGAGAGAGAGACTCGGCGTTTCCCTGCGCTGTATTTCCCGCGCGCGTCTCTCGCTGTAGTCTAAAACACTCGCGTTGCGTGTGGCCTCTTTTTCCGCAATAATAACATGTAGGTACGAATGAGCTTTGATTATTCGAAGGATTGTTGCGATTATAATTGTTATAATTGTTAGATCTTGAATTATTTTCACTGTCAGGTTGTCTCCGATTTTCAAAACTCCTTTGATTGTAATTATTATTACGACTATCGCGATTGTACTCATTGTTACGATTCGGTAAAAATTCTACACGTCGTCTATTATCAGCGTTCCATCCTCCGAAGTTCGCATTATTTGGCCGATTGTCATTTCGAAAATTTTGATTATTGCGCGGTGGGGGTCCTCGATCTCGTTGATGGTCGCGTGAGTCGTTTTGTCGCTGTAGATGCTGTAGAGCGAACTGTCGGCAGTTAAGTGTCACGTGCCCGACTTTTCCACAAAAACCACACTTTATTAAACTTTGGTCAAAATCGACTAAATGCACTTTTCGCGTGTCTCTACTTTTAAATTTTGCGTCCGGCAACTCATCGTCGTCGATCGCACAACCCGCATATTCGCGTTCTATCTCAATGGCTTGTTCTCGAGCCTCTTTTAACGTAGTAGGCGTACCCATGCGCCCTCGGATCTCCCAGCGTAGTCCCCTTTTAAAAAATTTGATGCAATCTTTTTCGAGGTCACTTTGAAATGTTTGTTTATTACTTATTCGGCCCTCCCGCTGAGCTGCGGCTGTAATTTCTTTTTCGATTTCCCGAATTCTATTTAGAAATACAATCACTGATTCATTACTTTTCTGTTTCATTTTCGCTAGGTCGCCAGACCATTCATGATAAGTTTTTGCTGAACCGTAAATATTTTCAAAAAATTCCATAACTTCGTTTACCGATGCAAAAGTCTGCCCGCGAGTGCTATTTAGTGCATCTCCATATAGGCGCATTCGGATAAATTTGGCTAATTCTCCTTCGAGTGTACTGGGTATCAATTCTTTAGCTTCTCTGCACCCATCGAGAAAAAGTGATAGCGATACATTTTGTCCATTAAATCGCGGAATTAAATCCAATACGTTGGTTATGGACATTCCGCGAACTTGAATTGTTTCTGCCATTTTGATTGGTTTTTTATTTATAATAGATGTATTGCGCGATGATTCGATTTTTGGCACGTTTAGGCTTTTATCAAAGGAGAGGTAGAGTTCGCTTTTCTCGTCGGTCGAATTGCTGTCACTTGGAGATATTTCTATTTTTATATCCTGTGGATAGGATATTGCTGCTCCCGCTGCGAAGGTGCTGAGTCTATCTCTCACGAGTTTAATCGCTTGGAAAAACCCGAATCCTTGATTGTTTAAAGTTTTATTAATTTCGGTCGCGTTATCCTCGTTTTCAAAAAATGCGTCTAATACTTCCGGTTGTATTTCAATGCTTAATTGTTGTTTAATTTTCTCGATCGCTGGTTTATAAATAGGCGTTTCGTCGCGTATTTCTAAGTTCTCAAAAATAGTCGTTAAATTTTCTTTGGGAAGAGGTCTATGTACTATAGGTGTACTAGTATCGATGTGGTCCGAAAAATTTTCACTTTTTTTATCGCGATTTAGATTAAAGACAGGGGGTTTGAGTGTTACTTTCCGAGGTAGTTTTTTTATTGTATCATTAAGGTCCTCATCCACTTCGATTATAGGAAAATCTTTATCACTGTTATCTTTAAAGGGATCTTGGTTAGTGCACGAACGATATTTATAAAATTCAATTTTATTTTTCGGAAGTTCTTGTTTCCTATCTAAGTCAAGGTTAAATTTTTGGGATGATTTGTTAACTTCTTTAGTTAAGTCACTTACTTCGTTAATTAATTTTGTTACTTCAGGACTATTTTTTTCAATTGCAGTTTTTAATTCACACTCTTTGTCTTTTAGTTGTGTTAGAAGCGAATCGTTAGTTTCAAACGAAAAATTTGTTTTTCGGTTTGTATTCACATACTCATCACGCGACATGGTAGGGAATTCATGGCAAGTGACTTCGTTTCCGCGTTTCCCGGCCGCTATGCACCATTTTTATATTATAAAAATATATTGATGTGTTACGTCCAGATGATAAATTTAAATTACCAAAATCTAACACATTAATACATTTACATGAATTCCTACCTGATTTAATAGTCGAACTTCACGATACGTGAAAGTTATAATAATTTAAATGATTAAATGAATGTATGATAGGAAATCCCTTTTGGCTACCGCGGACGCGGTCACTGCCTACCGGGGAAGGGAGCCGGATACGAAGTCACTTAAACTATACATTATTTCTTTTAAAATCGACACACGTTTATTTCTATGAAAAGAGAAAAGTACCTTAATGTGTGAGTGTGCGTGGCTGTTTGTATATATGTGTGAAGAGATTCTTGAGTGTCTGCAGCTGTCAATCCTTGGCGCCTTCCAGCCTAGGCTCGGTGGTTCAGGTTACAGCGGTGGCTAGATGCACTAGAGGTGACGGCTCGTCCTTTTGATGTGCGTAGTGTAGATCGTAGGGAGTCAACTGCCTCTGTTGCTTCTTCTTTTCAGCAGGGGGTGGTCTTCGGAAAAGATGCCGATGGATGCACTCGCTCGACTGAGCGACTAAGTCCGATACTCTTATTTTCGCAACGTACAAGTAGCGTATACTGCGTGATGCTGATTTTTATATGAGTGGTCTGGCGACGAGCAGAGTAACGTTCTGCGAGAGATTACTGACTGATCTGACGACTAGCAGAGCAACGTTCTGCGAGAGATTACTGACTGATCTGGCGACTAGCAGAGCAACGTTCTGCGAGAGATTACTGACTGATCTGGCGACAAGCAGAGTAACGTTCTGCGAGAGATTACTGACTGATCTGGCGACAAGCAGAGTAACGTTCTGCGAGAGATTACTGACTGATCTGGCGACGATTACCCTTTGCTCCCGGGCTTTATATACTCGCATACCCCTTGTTTTTCTCGGGCTAGGGATTTCCATATTGGGTCACCTTGCTATTTTCCTCTCTCAACATGAAGGGGATCGTGGCAGGTCAAGTCATAAACATCATAGTTTATGACTACCACTTGAGAATTTGTCTCTTTTAGAACTCTCCCGCGGTCTCTTTTTCCCTACTGGAGATCGTACACGTGTTTCCAATGGATTTCCAGATCGCCGAATATTGCGCTTCGGTTTCTCTCCTCGCTAGTTTTTTTCTCATAGTTATGCTTATCTCCCCGCGGTGGTGTGCCGTCGCATTACGTGGAAACGGCCACGTTGTTCTCGTGTTTAAAAATACGAATACGCGGCTCTTATGAAGCTCTCATTGAATCTAAAATATCTCCTAGCGCTCTTTTGACCCCTTTGAATTTATTGCTTGGTTCGTTGGAATATAGCCTATTTTCGTGAAGGTGCCGCTCGTACGTATGAGTAGATTTTTCTCTCTCCTGGTTTTTGCACGTACACTTCTTATGTGCCGCTTGCTCTTATAAGTGAATCTCTCTCTCTTTCTCGTTCTTGTCTTCTTAGGTGCCGCTTGTACGTATGAGTAGATTTTTGCACATACACTTCTTATGTGCCGCTTGCTCTTATAAGTGAATCTCTCTCTCTTTCTCGTTCTTGTCTTCTTAGGTGCCGCTTGTACGTATGAGTAGATTTTGCACATCCACTTCTTATGTGCCGCTTGCTCTTACAAGTGAGTCTCTTTCTCTTTCTCGTTCTTTTCTTCTTAGGTGCCGCTTGTACGTATGAGTAGATTTTGCACATCCACTTCTTATGTGCCGCTTGCTCTTACAAGTGAGTCTCTTTCTCTTTCTCGTTCTTTTCTTCTTAGGTGCCGCTTGTACGTATGAGTAGATTTTGCACATCCACTTCTTATGTGCTGCGATGACGTACTAGTAAGTAAGTGTGTGTGTGTGTGTGTGTGTGTGTAGATATGATATGTATAGTAATAGTAGGGTTTTGGATGCGTAATGGAATCGGTGATTACATTACACAACGTAATCAATCAATGTATCGAAATGGCAATCTGGCCTGATATATTGAAGGCAGCTGAAGTGATACCAATATACAAAGCTGGGAAAAAAAAACGAAATGGGAAACCAGAGGCCTATATCACTAACATCAAACATTGCTAAAATATTCGAAAAAATTATACATAATAGAATAATAGAATTTATATGTCAAAGTAAAATATTAAATAAAAATCAATTTGGATTTAGAAAAAACATTGGAACCATGGATGCATTAAACACGATCTCAAAAATAATATATGAAAACCTGGATCAAAGTACATCGGTAGCTATTACATTTCTAGATCTAGCAAAGGCATTTGACACTGTTAATAATAGAATACTTCTAGACAAGCTTTATGCATATGGTATAAGAGACAAGGGTCACCAATTTATTACAAGTTACCTAAACAATAGGAAGCAAAAAGTAAGAATAGGTTCGCATACAAGCCAATTCGAAAATGTAAATACCGGTGTCCCCCAAGGTACGATACTTAGCCCTTTGCTATTTATACTTTACGTAAATGACTTGCTAATAAATATGCCAGAAAACTCCATAATTTTCTATGCAGATGACACTGCGGTAATAACTACTGGGAAAATTTGGTCCGAGGTTGAAGTAAAAATAAACAAACACCTCGACGATATCTCTACATGGCTCAGGCTAAATAAATTGACACTCAATGTTCAAAAAAACAGTATACATGACTTTTGGAAATTACTGCGTTAGTGTGCCGAAAAAAATTGAATTTAAAATTAATAATGAAAAAATAAAGAGAGTAGAAGAAACGAAATACCTAGGCTTAATTTTTGACACGAACATGAGATGAGATAAACATATTGAATACCTTATAAACAAGACAAGATACCTTGTTTTTATCTCCAGTGAAATCTCCAAATTCATGGACACAACTACTCTAAGAATAATTTACTACGCATTCTTTCATAGCCTGATTAACTATGGAATAGTTGCGTGGTTGTGCGGGTGGTGCGAATCAAAATAACCTACAACTGTTACAAGAGGTCCAAAAAAGAATCATGATAATTATAAACAAAAATAACTTTCAAAGTATTAACCCACTTAACCTTCAACAATTATTCGCCTACGAAAGCCTACAGTACCACTACAATAGCCTCAAAGATCAGTATACATAATCATCAAGCATAACAAGGAAAAAGCTAATAATCCTACCGAAGTATGATAAAACTATTAGTACAAAAACCAGCTACATTAAAGTCATCAACATCTACAATAATCTACCAAATAATCTCAAAATCATAGATTTACGGAAAAAATCAAACATCAAGAGAATACAAGATTGGTTGAGAAATAATGAGTAAGATAAGTACTCCTACTTCAATTGACTGCAAGCAACTTAAATCGTGGTTCTTAGAGATATCCAATCAGGAGCCTGGTGAGCAAGAGAGAGTAATATCTTAGTATAGACAAAAAACTGAAATAAATTCTGTTTACTTAGATATTAGAACTTACTTTTGCGCTAAAGACAAATGTAATTCTCACAAAATACGTAAACATCGGCGCATCTCCAATACAACAATAAAAAAATGATTTTAACATATCAGAATATCACAGATAGTTTAGACAACATAACGAATAAAATAATAAATACCTACATGCTCACAGCTATAAAATATAAAGCAAATATAAAATTCATTAATTTCGTAAAGGAAACTGCAAATGAATGGGATGATAACAAAAACGTAAACACTGAAAAATACAAACCAATAGAAACGGTCTTCCCTAAGATAGATGAAATGGCTGAAGAAAATAGCAACAAAGCAAGGAGTAGAAAAGTGACGGCCGCACCGGACCTGAAAACCACAGAATCAGCCAGTCTCAGAATGACGTATGGCGACATCAACTATCTAGGATGCAACAAAGCTTTTTTCTATTTTGATAGAGGAATACGAGGAAAACAGCTTTTTAAGAACTCAGTGTCCTCACTTAAAATACAATTACCGGAAACCAACCGTCTCCTTGTGCAAACCTATTGCTACTTGATGTGGCGCCTATCTGATCATTTTCATTCCGCTCATTCACAACATATTCACATATTTCTAGCAACCTTGAACGTAAATACGTTAACAGGTTGCTTATCCTATTATTGGAAATAAACTTAAAAATTATTTCCCACGATACGGTTCTAAAGCTACGGATGAATCGTTCACCCTCGCTAACTACACTAACTTCTTTAAATTGTACATTATCGCCACCGGCACCGATTTGTATAGCATCTTAATGATCATCCTCATCGACCGCTCGATTCAGATTCCTGCTTATACTTTAAAAAGAAAATAAACTCGAATTAGTTAATTATCGGAATAACAATTTTTTCATGTGACTTACCATCGGATATTGGCGAATATTATCCTTGCTGGAAACGAGGGCGGTGAGGATTAGACAAAAACTCATCACCGCTATCATACACATAACTACTACTACTATTGTCACTTTCACTGGACTCATTCTCACTCAGCACCCCATCCTCACTCATCTCCTCCTCCACCGTCGCTGTGTGGATAGCCTCATCATTCGACTGGACAGCTTCTTGGGGGCTTTCAGGGGAGCTTTATCTTCCTCCTCCACGACAGGTTCACCGGGTGTACACTCTCGGTGCACTTCGGCAGTCACTACAAATGTCCGAGGCTCTTCGATTGGTCCAACTTGTGCTACTGCTGCACAATTGACAGGATTGCAGCGCTTAAAAGATCATCCGCCGAGATGAACGGGTACTCAATAAACTCATTTATAGAAAGGAGATAAGGGTACTCGTCAGCAGTAGCAGCAGCAGTCTCTTCTATGATTTGTCCCCCGACGGAATATTGCATAAAGGCTGCAACTGTCATTGTGAAGCTCTGGAGTCTCGTACATACACTAAAACAAAGTTAAATCAACATTTTTATTATTTTATTTTAAAACCATATTTAAATTTAAATTTAAATTAGGCTATACTTACATAGTGCCAAATGACGATTATAGAGTTCTTGTATTTAAGAGAGTTTGCGATCTCCCTCTTTGCTTTTTAATCACCCCCGCCACGAACGATTTAAAGCATTTTTTACCGTATTATTACTTTAAATAATAACGTTAACGGTACAAAATACCGCTTTATGTAGGGTTGACAACTCATCGCAAGGCATTTTCTCGATTCTTTTCGACCAGAGGATCGTGAAAAACTAAAGACCTGCGACACTTTTCCGTTTACAGACATCTGAGATTTTCGGACATATTCATAATTTTCCACCACCACCTTAGCTTTTTTCCTCCAATCATGTTAACGAGACTATGAAAATTTTCTCTGTTTAAAGGACTGATTTTTTTTTTAAATAGGTTTAGTATATTATTCCCTCTCTTACACTGGACCGCATCAACCCCTCCCTACCTGTTATTCTCACTCATCTCGAAGTAAAGGACCGCCACCTGTAAAGGACCGCCACCTGTAGAGGCCTATAAGTTCCCGCTGCCGAAAAAAGGGTCGCACTTGACCGTGATCTCACAAGCAGTTATCATCGGCAGATCTTAAAAGTATCTAGTAGCCAGTTTTTTTCATACGCTCGAAAATTTACAGTCTTTTTAAAGTCACCGTCCAGTTTCCACGGAGAGAGTAATCTGACAATCTCACAAGACTTCCGTTGTACTGTTTTGTGTAGTAGTCATGGCTGAACCACAATTACTGAAAAATCAAGAGTCGCAGGCCGCTTCTAGAGAGGAATTTACGGACAATGGAACTTGTAAAAATTTTCGAAACTCACTGCTGTGTGCAACAACCTGCCAGCTACATTATTCTGGTACGAAAAAGGCTTTCGTTGATTTAACATACGACGAAAGTCTACAAATCTACAAACCAACAATTCAATTGAAAAACAGCTACTACTCACAAGAATTAAATTTTGAAATTAACACTTAGGAAGAAATTCAGCATAAACTAGAAGATATATACCCGTATTTCAACTCTTCTTCATCCAACTTATGCATACAACAACAAAAACGCATAAAGTTAACTAAAATCGACATCATACTTACCACATCGTACGGTATGAAATCCGTAATGTTCTGTCAACATACACCGGAAATCATCAGCGAGGACTCACCTTACGTCCCGAAAAAGAAAAGAGCCGAGTCGCCTTCCATCACAATGCAGAAACGTACTTTCGAAGGATTAAAAAGTGTCATAGTATGTATTAATGAACGTGCGCGACGACGTGTTCTTTCAGATATTAACGATTGCAAAAATGCATTAATCGACGAACTTCAAAAAAGATTAACTCTGTACCATTACGAAAATACAAACAACGAACATAGTGTTAAAAATATTATTTTTGAAGAACGTCATACTTTCAAAGAAAATATTTTACGTAAATTCAAACCACGAAATTCTGTATTTATTCAACATTATTTCGATATAGTTATTTTTGAAATGATTGTACTGCATCATCATATTTTTCATGATGAAATTTATAATATTTTTTCTTCAAATAATGCACAAAAAATCTAATTTTTATTAACATAATATTTCAAAATTATAAAATTATAATATTCTTGTGTAATATAGTACTGAAATTTAAATAAATCTCGAAAATTTCTACAAATTGATCTCTCTTTATTCTTCATCATCGCATTAAACTCTCACATAACCTCACAATAGACATTATAATTTCCAACAAAATCCTCTAATTTATACCTCCAAAAAAATAACATACCCTATACACATTATACACGCCTAGACATTTTTCAAACTTCCTGTCGACGACGAAATGTAGCCCTTACCAGCACACGGAAAAAATAAGACAATCCACCGACACTCAGTGCTGCAAAAAAAAATGACCCTACCCAACAAAGCCCTGTAGCGTTAGGACAACATATCTGCTGCATGTAAAAAAAGGGTTAGTGCGACATATATTCATCTCACGCCAATGCAAACCGCCACAGGTTTCGCCCACACACTTGCAAGATGCATAAAAAATTACCATAGACGTCGACATGTCAAATGTCTCTATAAACTAAAACGATAACCATCTTTACAGTCGCACACGACCACCTCTAGACCATACCATTAACACCTGCAAGCAACCCCCCCCTCCCTTTATAGGGCCTCACACACCCCCGATCTATGACGGCACAGGAGTCAGTAGACCACGCCCCTCTGTCTGCCTGGCGATGGTCTATTCTACTCACGCTTGAATGATTTAGGTCAAATATCTTGTCTCTGTATTTTAATTCAACATATTCTATGTAGTTTAAACAGATTACTACCTTAATATCAGAATTTTGAAAAACTTTAGCTAAGATTTCTTCTACCTCTAGCCATTTAATATTATTTACTTTTAAATCTTTAGAAATGCTAAAAGTTTTTAATTTTTGACGTGCCATAATATTTTTTAGAAGTTCAAAGTCCTGTAATATATTTTCTTTAACCTTGATTACAGATTGACCTGTTTCAATGCATAGTACAAATAATTCTTTTGTATTTAAATTAATAATTTCGATTTCATTTACATTTAAATGTTGCTTTATCCTGTTTATTTATGAAATGCACAATATTATCTTTCCTAAATTGTATAGATTTTTTTGTGTAAACAATGTTTTTATCTATTTTCATTTTTTTTATTTTTTCTCACATGTTTTTTCTTTTCTGGATTCTTCAATCTTAGTTTTATTTTTTTCTATCTTAGTTTTGCTTCTCTTTTTCTTGTTAAATATCTTCTCTTTTAATTTGATTCTTTCTTCATTTAATTTTTGAATTTTCATATCGTTAGTAGGTATTTCGTTAGTTTCCAGTGTTTTAGATTCTTTCGCTTTTTGAGCTCCCGTAGTTACATTTATTTGCATATATGCTACTAGATTTCTCGATAGTGCATCAGCGTTTGTATTAATTTTACCCGGTTTGTAAATGATTTCATAATCATAGTCTAATAATTTGAACCTCTATTTTTTAACTCTGATATTTTTATCTGCTGATTTAAATGACAATAACGGTTTATGATGAGAAATTATTTTAAACTTATTACCATAAATATAATTTCGGAACGTTTTTGCTACAAACAGGTTACTTACTTCAAGTACCTCACGTTCATAAGTATGATAATTTTTTTCAGCTGCTTTCAATACTCTAAAATTATCTATAAATCGCCTATAATAGCCTGTCAGTCCTAGAAATTCTCGAAAATTTTTAACCTTTCGTGGAATTGGAAATATTATTATGGCTTCAATTTTCTTTGGATCTGTTTTCACTCCTGGCTCGCTAATAATATGACTCAAACATTCCACTTCTTTCTGGAAAAATTTACATTTACTCGTTTCCAATTTAAGTTCAGTTTTTCTTAATTTTTCTGCTACTAGGTTAAATCTTTCGTTATGCTTTTCTACTGTATTTGATACTATAATTATATCGTCTATATAAATGTAGCAAAATTCTGTTTCTAGCAGTTCTCCTAGTACTTTTGTTAATACTCTTTGAAATACTCTAGGTGAGTTAATTAGTCCAAACAGTAGTACTTTGAATTCAAATCTTCCTAGTGGATGTCCGTTGAACGCTGTTTTATGTATGTCTGACTCTTTCATTCTTATTTGATGAAAGCCTGATACCATATCGATCGTTGTAAAATATTTGTTTTTTCCCATAGAATCGAATATCTCTATTATATTCGATAATAAATATGGATCGGGTATTGTTTTAGTATTTAGCTTTCTGTAATCAATTACTAATCTCCATTTCTTTTTTCGTCCTTTATTAAACCCTTCTTTGGTACAACCCACACTGGATTTCAACGAGTGCGTTGAATGCACTGGTTGAAGATCCAACCAATTCATTTATTATTAATTTTTTTGTTTCGCTGATAGCTATTTATTTCCATGTATATGGTAGCGGGAATTGTTTCACGTAAACTGGAGCATCGTCTACTAAGTTTATCGCATGCTCTTCGATGTTACACATCCCTAATTTATCTCCATCTAGCCAGCATATATCCTCGTTACATAAAATTAAATCTTCAATAAATTTCCTTTTCTTTCTCGATAAATGATTTAAATTTATCGTGTTTAATAATAAATTTTTCCTCTCTTTTTTACTTAATTTTTCCTGAAAAAAAGGTAATCCTGAAATTCCCATGAATATATCTGACATATCTTCGATATCAAACGTAAGAAAATTTATTTCATTTGTACGACGTAAATATTTTTCATCTCCATCGAAATCTACAATTATCTTTGAGTGTTTTTACGAATGTCGGGAAATTTTGTATGCAATATTCTTCGGTTTCTTCTTTTTCTGTACTTTCAAGAGTTTTATTAATGTTTCCTTATAAGCTGTTGAATATTTGACCTTGAATCATGAATAAACTCTGTAAGTTTTACGTTACTCCAATTACTTGGCTGTGCTCCTTCCGAAATTTCTTTTACGAAATCTGGTGAGTAACCTGCATTTTCTGAGTCGTTTTTGTTTTCTGAAATTCCATTATTTATATTATCTTGAGTTTTATCTACTATATTTAATATTTTTTCTAAATCCTGTTGAACTGTAATGTTTTCTTCTGTGGTTTCTTGAGTACTTGCCTCTTCTCCACTCTCTTTAGCTATGATGCTAGTGTTTATTTGGTTTGTATACGTTGTAGATTTTAACTCAATTTTTTCATTACTTATTTCTAAATATCCTTTATCTAGTCTTAATTTTTGTTGCAATAAAACCTTTATTCCAATGATTCCATCGTACGGAATGGCAAATGTATCTGGAGCTACGAGAAAGTCAAAATATATTCCATTTATTGGCAATTTTATTGATCCCAAAGTACGTATAGCGTTCTCTGTTATTCCTGATATTAATATTTGTTCATCATTATTTATTTGATTAATTGATATATTTTGTTTCTTAATAATGCTTAATATGCACCACTATCTACCAACAATTTATTTATTTTCTTCGAGTGTTAATCTTCTACTTCTATATATTGTAGTAAATTTTCAAGTTTTAAAATATATGTTTGTTATATATTGTCTACTTTGTTATTGTCTATTTTCTTTAGATTTTCTTCACCTTGCGCCTGATTAATAACTTCATTGCAAGTTATTTCCAGTGGGAACGCTTTGTTTTCGTTTCCCCTTCCTAGGCGTTTCCTCCAGGAAGAGTATTATAGTTTTCCTGCCTGCTTTTATTTCTGTAACATTTTTCTGCCTTATGATTAGTATTTTTGCGTATTGTGGAGAATTTTTCTTGTTCTCTTTCTAACATTTTAATCTTTTCACAACTATCTATTTTGTGACCTGCTTTGTTGCAGTACTGACAAAATGCTTGTTTGGCTTTTCCTCGGTTTTCTAACGCCATTAGTTTTTTGCATTCGCTGACTACGTGGCCTGTAGTTTTACAATACTCACAAAATTTTCTTTGAAAACTTCTACGGTAATTATTACTGGTGTTGTGCTGTGTTTGCTGTTTATTTTTAAACTTATTGCAAAATTTGGCTGTGTGACCTGTTTCTTCACATATCTGGCATTTAAATTGTTGTTTGGCCTTATATTCTGCAACAAGAATTGTTGCTTGTTCGCACTCTGCTTCTTCATATCCGACTGTTTGGCAAATAGTGCAAATTCTATATGGAGACCTGTTTTCTCCTACTTTACAATATTTTATTGTATGCCCTTTTTTTATTGCATTTTTTACACACAACATCTGGATAATTCTGCACTGTATGCCCCATAATGTCGCGGTATTCTCATTTATCTAAATTATTGATCATTATGTTTGAGCATGTATTTGGGTTATGCCCTGTTTCCTTGCATTTCCAGCATACTTTATAATCTCTTATATATCGACATTATCGCATATCGTGCCCCATTTCTTGGCAGTATTGGCAATGATTATTTTGTTTTTTGTTGAAATGACATGCGCTGATCGAATGTCCTGGTTTGCTGCAGAATTTGCAGATCAACTTTATCTTATTCTTGACATTCATACAATTATTCGAAAAATGATCTATTCCTTTTCAGTATATACATGCTGCTGCCCGGAAAAAGAGCCTCATTCTGGAAGTCTCTGCATATATGGCATGTCAGCACTTTTAGAGGTTGCTCCACTTGTCGATCGTAATTTTTGTACATGTTAGGTACGATGCGTCTGCTTATCTCTTTTCTTTTTCTTATGTCGGTTTCGATTTCTATAGCTGCCCTGGAAATGTCCTCCACAGTGTTTTCTGTTCCTAGCTCGTACTTTATTTCTGATTTGAGAACTTTCTTATATTTCTGTGCTGCTGCTGCGTTTAATTCTGCGTCGATTTTTTTTAGATCCTCTTCTGATATTGCTTCTCGTTTTCTTAGCTCTATTTAGGACTATTTTACGTAGCCTATTCGTATATTGAACCACAGTTTCCGTTTTCTCCTTGTATGATTCTACAAATTGTAAAATTAATTCGTGAATATCGTCGTCTATCGGATATAGAGTTCTAAATCCATTTATTAAATTCTCTATGGTTTTTATCTCGTTGCCACCTAATGCTTCCGCTGCTTCTCCTGTCATTCTTACTTTTAAAAGGCTAGTAAGATTTCCTTCGTCTATGGTATCTATAAGATATCTGACCTATTTTAATTTTTTTATGTAATCTGCCGCTGACATATTTTTCCTGTCATATTCTGGGATGTAATTTACTACATCCTTGAGATTTAATTTTATTGGTGTTCCCGGGGGACTCATATTTACGTTGTTTCCTACTCCTTAATTTCGATTCCCTCTGTTGATTTCGGGTTGACTTTCGGTGGTCTGACTTTCTTGCTTTTCACTCATTCTGTTCTTGTCGTTGCTTTGTATTAGACTCTGGTCTATTTCATTTTCAACGTTATTTATGTTTTGTTTGTTGTTCTGCTTGTTGTTGACAATTTCTTGTATGTTACGAATTGCTCGCTGACTTGCTTCTCGAAGTCAATTAGGGGTTTATTATCTTCTAAACTTGAGTTGAGCAAAAAACTTGTTGAAGGTTCGTCGTAGTTTATTAAATTCAATTGTGGATCTCTCGCAGTTCTCACTACAAGGCTTTGTTCTGCTAAAATTCCTTCTATGTCAGAATATTGGTCGTCCTTTTCCAAATCAAATGTTTTATCTAAAATTGACTCATTTGCTTGGAACACGGGTAGGCTTGATTGAAACGTTGAGGTTTTTTGTATTTTTATTTCGCTGGTATTTTCGAAGCTTTCTTGTTGTTGATTTTTAGGGCTTAATTGTATATGCCGATTA
The DNA here is from genome assembly GCA_020010945.3 of Muscidifurax raptorellus. Lineage (NCBI taxonomy): Eukaryota > Metazoa > Arthropoda > Insecta > Hymenoptera > Pteromalidae > Muscidifurax > Muscidifurax raptorellus. The sequence continues at coordinate 1,251,857 of JAHUUD020000022.1, forward strand.
TCCAAGATATTTACTTTTTGATCCTTTGCTTTTGTTTTTAGTTTTACTACAGTTTTAGTTATACTAAAGTTTAGTTTTACTGTTTCTTTAGGTTTTGTTTCAATTTTACTTCTGCTTGTAATCGTTATTTTCTGTGCAATACCTGTATTTTTATTTATTAATTCTTTAGCTTGTTTACCTTCTTCTTTCGGTGTTCTTTGTCCTTTCGGAGGTGACCTTACTAATTTTGCGCTTTTCTTGATCTTTAAGTGATTCTGTTAGTAAATTTTTTAATACTGGATTTTGTTGAACTTGTTGTCTAGTAATTCCTGCGCTGTCCGGCGTTTTATTGTCTGAGTTTGTTTTCTCACTCATTTGAAACTTTCATAATATAATTCAATTATTTGTCTGTAACCCATTTAGTCTTGTATATTTTTGTCCGTCACCTACTTATTCTCTGTGGTCGTTTATACTTTGCTGGACTTCCGCGTCTTTGCTGATGCCTGCAGATTTCGTAGGTCACTCACCGCGCTGCGAGTAGCTGTTGAAACTTGACGAGCGCTGTTTTTTATCGTGACATATGTTTTATAACTTGTTCTTTTAATCTTATCCGCATTTGATATTTGACTATTTAGACACAAGCGGATATTAGATGCTTGTACGCATCATAGATAAATATATTTCCGTGACTTATAACTACTTCACAATTTTTTATTTCTTGCATTAATTTTCCTGAATGTTTTGTTGAAACGTGTTACACGGTTTTTTTATTGAGTTTAAAATATATATCGTTTTGAGAGCTTCATAAAATTATGATTGTAAATATTTTATTCAATTTTAATGTTTACTTTTGATATTTGAAATTTTAACTCGTTCAACAAAAATTTATTATTGCGCGTTTGTTTTAGTTTTTGCTAGATTTTATTAGGTACCGGAACCAATTGTTAAATGGTTCAACAAATTTATTGTTAGGCTTATCCTAATCTTTGCTATATTTTATTCAATGTCGGAACCAATTATTAACTATTTCAGCACTTTGTTTTAGTAGCCGCTTTGATTTTAATTGATTTTTCAATATTAAATATTATTTAATTTTTTATAGCAAATTATATGTTATTTTTTCTTTCGTATCGGAACCAATTATTATGTCCTAACTATCCTAAATTGAATAGCTAGAACATAATGATACGTGTAGTGGCGAGACTATAAGAAATTGTTACTTCGCACCTAACACTCTCACTGTTAGTAGAATGAATATGAAACTTACCTTTCCGACGAACCGTGTACTAGTTGGGTAGATTGCAGCTGTACACTCGTATCGTATTGGGTAGTTTGGGTTCTTTCGTAAATAAATATTACTCACAAGAACTCCTTTACGGTAACCCGATCATTTACTCAAATAATCTTTAGAATAATACATCTAGTTTTGGCGTAGAGTAATATTCTCAATTAACTTAAAGAACTAAGATTTGTAGTTTATAAAATCTGTATACTTAGCTTTATAAGAAATATATAATTGCGACCAGGCGGCTTGAAGTTTAAAATAATTGTCACCGATTGTCGAACCGGCGCGATACGGACCTCGTCACCGACGACGATAAACTAACTCGTTTGAGTGTGTATAAGGCTTCTAAACCTTTATTCGTGGTGTAATTTTTGCAATATTTACAAACTTAAAATTACAGAAAATGTATAAAAAGTAGTGCTCGCTTACAACGTCACACATGCTTGCGTTGACGATTTTCGACAAGTCAGCAGTCGCCACTTGACCTGCATTACGCGTACAGAGCTCTTTCGAACTCAGCATTTCAAAATCAAATAACATACTTTTGACTTAATAGATTATACACAATTTTGCATTACTTTAATTAAAGATTTATAAAGTTTACGTCATAGGATGTAACAGTGTACTACGAAACCGTATGAGATAAGAAACATCATCTATCCTACGGCTATGTGCAATACTTCAAGAACCGAAATGCCGAAGAAGCAAGAAAGAAAAGCAACCATGTCTACAAAGCGACCTTTGCAGAACCAATATAGCAAATGCGAAGCAAAACCGAGATGGAGATCAAATTCCAAAGATTAAGTAACAGTGTGATAACAACGTTTCTTCTCTATAATACATATTTTTCTCTTATAAAATTTTTTAGTCTTTTCTTTATTGCAGATTTGCTGTATACTAACTTTTTGAGATCATTTGTCAATTTATTGTATATATTAACAGCTACGAAATAGCTGTTTTTTTACTTACAGTCTTACCTATTCTTGGCAATTGTATACTCTTATTTCTAGTATTGCTAGTGCTAGATGTATATATTTTTCTTAATGTATCATAATGGTAAGAAATAGCTTCTAAATGGAATAACTGCCTGACTGTAAGAGGTAGGTCATGTGTTGAAAAGTGATTTTTATTTATAATTTTTAGTACTTTCTTTTGAATTCTTTGAATTGAATTTAAACAGTTATTGTATGCTCCTCCCCAGGCAATCATACCATAGTTAATTAAACTCTGAAAAAATGCATAATATATCATCAATAATGTTTTGCGATCCATTCCATTTTTAATTTTAGCAAAAATGAAAATTAAATACCTAGTTTTTTTTACAATATAATCAGTATGTTTATCCCATTTCATATTGAAGTCGAAAATTAATCCTAGATATTTGTGGCTTTCTACTCTTTTTATTATATTATTGCCTATTTCAATTTGTAAATTATCCGGAATGTTGTCACAGTAGCTGCCATAAGCTATGTAAACTGTTTTGTTAACATTTAATGACAATTTGTTCAAAGTAAGCCACTTCGCGACTTTACTTAGATACATATTCATCTTGTCCTGTGCAGATGACCACGTGTTATCGCTAGCTACTATAACAGTGTCATCAGCATAAGACATAATAGTGTCGTTTTGCATATCTCTCACTAGATCGTTCACTTAAAGAATGAAAAATAAAGGTCCTAAAATGGTCCCTTGTGGTACACCAATGGATATTTCTTTGTATTCACTTTTACACTCTTGTATTTTAACACATTGTTTTCTACCTGAGAGATAGCTAGTTACTAAATTTAGGGCGCTGCCTCTTATTCCGTATCTTTCCAATTTATCTAATAGTATTTTATGGTTCACAGTGTCGAAAGCTTTTGCTAAGTCCAGGAAGGTAGTGATAATTTTACCTAAATTTTTATAAATAATGTTCGAAATATAGTTTAACGCGTCCATAGTTCCTCTATTCCCTACAAACCCATATTGTTTGTCAGATATAATTTCACACTCCGTCAAAAACATGTACAATCTATTGTACATGATTTTCTCAAAAATTTTTGCTATGTTTGATATAAGCGAGATTGGTCTGTAATTCGCCATACAGGACCTATCACCTGCTTTATGTATTGGAACTATGTCAGCATTTTTTAGTGCATTAGGCCACGTGGATTGCTGGATACACAGATTAAAAATGTATTCTAACGGTTTCGCTATATAAGTTGCTATTATTTTGATCGTTTTTACAAGTCTAGGGAGGGGCGTGTAATTCTTCTAAAGTATGGTACATATTCATGTTCAAGATAATTATTTATAAATTCTTGACTAATTGTTTTTTCACTAAATTCATTTTTCACTACATTTTTTTCTAATATGTCAATATTAAAATCTCCAAAAATACAGTGGTTTTTATTATTTCTATGCTTAGACAAAAACTTTCTTACGCTATTTACAAATTCCGACTTTGGTATATCATGGCACCTGTACATCGCAGAGATTCTTATTGACTCTCCACTCATAAGTTTAATAACTGTACTTACAATACTCAGTCTATCAACCACTTCTATTCTAGTATTATCATATAAGTTATTTTTTATATACATTATGGCACCATCTGCCTTGTTGATTGTACTTTCATTATAATAACTTTTATAACCCTGTAGTTGATAGAATTGAGAATGTTGCAAGTTCCAAGTTTCCATACATACTATAATACATGGCTTTTTTGCTAAATACTCAATAAAAGTTTCTAATTTTATAAAATTTGCATTGAGACTTCTTATATTTACGGACAAAATTAAATTCTTTTTCTTCATTATAGTCTTGTTGAGCTTCTTGATATCTTCTACTTTACATTCAATCTTGCTTACCTCATCAAAATTAAGGTCTTCATCCATTTCTTTTTATTTCTTGCTTCTTAACCTATCTGCTATACGTGTGTTGATGGAGTTCAGTGAACCTGCAGACAATCCAGATGCTTTCTTTAGTAATCCTTTGTCTGATGTTTTTTCTACTGTACCGACATATCTTGGTAATATTGGTTGTACGGTATAATCGGTAAGGTCGATATACTTCCTTATCTTGGCCTGGAGAATTTCGCATTTGTGGCTATCTGTCGCCACGTGTTCTATGTTAAACTTTGTTTTATATCTGCTATTACTAAAAGCACAATTTGTGCAATTCATTTTATTAACTTGACATTCTCTTGTTTTATGTTCTCCGGCACACTTTAAACAGATAGAGTTGTTTTTACATTTAGTAACATTGTGGCCAAACCTGCCACAATTGAAACATGGTCTGACATTACAGTAATCATACACCTTACAATTTTGATATCCCACGAAGATTCTGTTATTATTCTATCTGACGTGTTCGTATACGTCAGCAGGCATCTCTAATATCACCGTCTGCAGTTGAGTCTTGCTATTCTTGTAGAAGTGCAAAAAGACGCATTTTTTTTAAAACTGCTGAAATTCCTCTCATTGATGCCCTTTTCAATATTTCTGTCATCCATATTTTCAAAATTATCTATTCCCACTATTTTTACTTTGGGATTCATTACTTGCTCTCTGTTTACTTCACATGTATCTGCTAGTTTTAACTTTAACACGTTATGCACTTTACCGACACTTTCCTCGTTTGAACAGTTTATAATTATTTCATTTTTCTTCTTGATAACTCTTTTTGTTTGAATTGTTTTGTCTTTGATCAAATAGTGCGACACCATTTGATTCACTTTTTCAATGGTTTGATCTTCAGCAGTTTTATTTATTATAATTTTAGGTACACGTTTTGGTTTATTATAATTTTTTGTACTAGAGATAACTTCAGAAAAAGTTTTAATGTTAACAGCTGGTGTGTCGTTTTTTTGTTTCTCCAATAGATCCTTTAAAAGCTTATTTTTTTCTTTAAGTTCTTTATTTAATTCTCTTAGTATCGTATTTTCACGTAGCAAGCTGTTATCTAGAATTTCATCTTCATTCTCGTTGAGTTGTTTGTCAAATTCTTTTAATATTTGGCGTCTTATATCTTTTCTCTCAGCAGACTTGACTTGAGCAATTATAAGCTTTGCTTCATTGCTCAGCGTTTTACTGTTCACTTTTGAGCTTAGGTCTAGATCCTCGTGTTCCCCACAGATTCCAAGAACTGCACTTAATTTTACTCCTTTGTTGTTTTCGAATTCGCTAGTATGATATACACTTTCACATATTAGACACATTATAGTCTTAACTTTTTGCTCTGGATGGCCTTTGTAAACGATTTGCTTTGGACGATGGAACGAGCCTCCGCTCTCGCCAGCCATCTCACTGATATATATACATACTTGTGTGAGTGCGTTCATGCGAGTGAGCGTGCATGTGTGTGAGTTTTTATTCTTTATAAAGTGAGAGGTTAAGCGAAAATCCATTATGGACGATATGGCACCGACTGGTACCACCTGTGTGGGACTCTCACACACTAACCCCTTCGCTACCGTTAGCTTTTGAATTTTAACGGCAATAGAATCCTCTCTGTCCTCCTTACCGACCCTAAGTAAGTTCGACCTGGCTCATTCTCCAATAAGTCACCGCCGCGGTAACACCGTTTGAGTATTGCTTTGCGGGAGGACTTTGGGCTACCGCCCTCGTCTGTTGTGCGGGCGACATCACGTTTTTCTCTCTTTCTGTCACTTGAACAGCTGTTCATCATAAATATTCTTTGTCGTCTGCCGTCTACTTCTTACCGCATCCTCCGGTCGTCTGTTTCTTGCAGCATCTCACGTCTTCTTCTTCTTTTCTCTTCGTCCTTTCGGACCTTCTTAAGGATGTCTGCAGCAAAATTGTTTATTGCGCTCCATCCGTCGGCCGAAGTCATCATAGCTACCATAGTAGACTCAGGCGTCTGGGCGTCCTCGATTGCATTCAAGCACGTCGGGCAATCCGGGCAATCCTCCAATTTAAATCGGTGCAGATACGCCCCGTAGCATTCATGTCCACTCAGAAACTGTGTTAGGTAGAAGTTTACATCCCCATGTTTTCTTTTTGTCCAGTCTTGCTTTTGCCACTCCGTCATTGTTACTTTCCTAGCGGCATCCCAAATTTCTATCTTGGTTTTGCCGCTTCGATTGATTTTCTCTCCCTTGCCAATAGGTCTATTGGCGGGAGACCTGCAATAACGCAGACCGCCTCGTCCGATACCGTACGGTAAGCAGACGCGACCCTAAATGCATTACGCCTGTGCACTGAGGAGAGCTTTCGTCTATATGCCATCACCAGCATAGCGTCTGCTCATATCGGGGCTCCGTACAACATGATTGATGTACTAACGCTAGCCAGTAGCGTTCTACGATTCTGTGTGGGACTACCCACATTTGGCATCAGCCGCGCCAGCACTGCGGTAGTTTTTGTGGCTTTCTCTCCTGCTGCTTCCAAGTGCTGTTTAAAGGTCAGCTTTGAGTCTAACGTTATACCTAAATATTTGATGGTCGGTTTAGATATAATTTCATGACCGCCTATTGTCAAGGTAATCGTCTCCGTCTTCTTTCTGCTAGATATTAGGATTGCCTCCGTTTTATGGCCTGCAAACTCTAGATTCGCATTATTTAGCCACTTCTGTATTTTAACAATAGCTTCTCTTTTACAACCACTAGCAAAGCTATGCCGTCAGCGAATCCTACGATCATTGTTCCTTCTGGTAGTTCTATCTTGAGAACGCCATCGTACATAATGTTTCACAATGATGGGCCCAGTGCTGACCCCTGTGGAACTCCCCCGGTAACCTTATAATTCACCGTGCCTTCCTCAGTCTCGTACAAGAGGGTTCTGTCCTTGAGGTAGTCGGACATTATTCACTAGTGCTTCGTGAATTTTGCACCAATTTGCAGAGTTAAGTGCATTTTTAACGGCAAGTGTAACCACCGCGCAGTACTTTTTCGCACCGCCTTTCCATCTTTTCCCGCTTATGGCTGTCCGTGCTGTATTCACCACTAAGCTGATAGCGCCTAATGTTGAGCGGCACTTACGGAAACCATAATGGTGTTCCGCAAGCCCCTCTGTCCCCTCGGTTGTGCATTCAATCCTAACGAAGATTATGCGCTCTAATACTTTGCCCTGCGTATCGAGCATACAGAGCGGTCTGTATGACGACCCTTCTCCAGGTGGCCTGCTATCCTTTGGTAGCAACACAAGCCTTTGCTTTTTCCAGTTTAATGGAAACGTTCCTTCTTTGAGACAAGTGTTGTACAAGTCTATAAACTCTGCTGGTTGAGCCTGGATGGCATGTTTCAATGCAATATTGGGTATGCCATCAAGTACTGGAGCCTTGTTATTTCCAACCCTCCGGCAGACTGATAGTAGCTCCTCCTCCGTAATTAAGGACATATTATCTTCATCAATTTCTTCTACCATAGCACATGGAATGTCCTGCTGATTTGGGACGAGTGCTTAGTACCTCTGGGCACTTTGGTGGGGGGTATGTAACTTCCCTTGATCTTCTTCATAACAATTTTATATTGCAGCTCTCTTAGACATCTTTGTTTACTCTCTCTTATACACGTTTAAAGGTTGATCTGAGCTTCCTCTACCGGTTCGGTAGAATTTCCTCCTTGCCCGTTGTTCCAATCTTCTAGCTCGATGGCAAACCCTGCGCGCTTGTTTGATCTCGCAATTCCACCAATATGCTGATAGCCATCTTTGACTGGACACTTTTCTCGGAATTACCGCGTCGAACGCTTTGGTGAGCTAACCCGTCATTTGTGCAGCCTTGTCGTCTGCTGATCCCGTCAGTTCAATATTTTCAAACATCGATAAGAATAACTCCTTGTCATACTCTTTGGTTTTCCATTCAATTCTTGTACTACTGGAATTTGTACAGAATTTCTTATTTGGTCCACCTAGCTCCATTATTATAGCTAAGTAGCTCCATTATTATACTATTTGTGTAGTGATCCCTCACGATCCATTTGTCCACCTGCCTTACGAGGCAGTTACTTACAAATGTCAAGTCTATGTATGACTCTGTATCTCCTTTTTTAAACGTGGAGGTGTCGCCTTGATTTAGCAACACCACATCTAGTATCGTAAATGCCTCCAGTAGCACTCGTCCCCATTTGTTGGTTCTACTACTACCCCACTCGATCGCCCATGCGTTAAAATCTCCGGCTATTATGGCTAGTTTTTTATTCCTAGCGTCTTGTACCAGCTGGTCTAGTAACTGCTGAAACTGATCTATTGACGCGCTAGGGGGGACATAGCAACTGTATACAGGTATGCCGCCGATTTTCGCTGTTACTAAGCCATTTTCCTTGTTTACCATCTTGCCCTGAAAGGTAAAGTCTTTGCATGCCCAGATTGCGGCTTTACTTGAGGCGTCAGATTCCCAGGATGACTCAGTCAGATCTTTGTACTGCTCACTTATAAGAGCGACATCGACCTTGTGTTCTCGTACAAACTAACAGAGAAGGTCTTGCGCAGTCTCACAATGGTTGAGATTTAGCTGAACTATTCTCATTACCCTTTTCTGATTTTTTTTAACCGCTGCTTGATAGGCTGGGCACAAGTTGCTACCAGAGACATGGTTCGTCGGTATATGGTCGCCTTTTTTACAGCAGAGTAAACAACACGGTTCGTTACGGCAGCTATTTGCTTTATGCTCCGTCTTACCGCATTTGTAGCAGCATTTGCTTCTATCCTGCGAATCAGTACACTTGATGCCGACGCGGCTAAAACCAAAGCATTTAGAACACCTAAGCGGCCCCTTACTGCGGTTGCAACGAACGGATCCAACAATTGACCCATCCAATTTTAATTTTCTCTAGCTTTGTCAACTTGATCGCTATTTCTTTCGACAATTGCACAACAGCTATCTGCGTGTCTCCGTACGCTTTTCTCAACGATTTTACGGCAGTGATCTCAATCGCATCTCTTTATCCTATTTCCGTTTGTAAGGCCTCCAGTACCTCCTCTTTTGAGGTAAGTATGTCGAGATCCCTTATTTCGAAGGTCTCCTCTTGCTGCAGTGTTTTTATTGTGTTTCCTTACACTAGTACTGCTTTAACTGCTTCTTGGAAGTTTGCGGTTTTAACTCATTTTGTGCGTTTGAGCTCTATGATGAGATCTCCCGCCACCGTTTTGCGTATTTTATTTACGCTATCTCCTATCGCTTTCAGTGAAGGAGTAGTTCTCAATGCTGACAAAATGTCCACGTAGCTCCTTCCTACCGGCGCCTTAATGAGCGTCCGGTCTGGTCGGGCTTGCCCGTTTTGTTTTGTCTTCGCTGGTCCTATTTTGGTTGTTAACGCCAGGGACCTTGTTGTTCTCCTTACTTGACTGTTTCTCCTTTTTTTCGCCATTCTTGTAATGACCTCTTGACAAGTTGCCTCTTTAGGTCGTTTATTCTCTTTCTCCTCTTTGTTACTCCTATCCTGTGGAGTAGTTAAGGCCTCCCTCAGTTTACCCGCCTTCTTAGGTCTCAGACTTGGTGTTGTCAAAATTTTATACATGACACTAATGCTTCGTGCCATGTCCTTGATAGTTTTATGGACGTTATGTTTGTCCTTTACGAACTCTTTGAGTTCCTGGATTTGCAACCATTTCTGTTTTAATTCACCCAAGTCAAAATTTTTGCTAGTATTATATAAAGCATCACGAAGTATGTTTCCAATCTGTGAGTAGTCAAACCCATCTGTTTTCCAAGGTATCCCATGATAATTATGTTTGAGCCATTTATTTTCTCTTTTCTTTTTGAATAGAAGAATAATAGGATCACTGCTTTCATTGAGAGGAATGATTGCTAATTCCTTTAGAACATAATCTCCTCCCGTTTGCTTGAAACCAGTCATGTCTACTGCATACTCCATCTTGCACTGAATATTTTTTTTTTATACTGATTAGACAAGTTTCTTGATATGCCCACTAATAGGATTGTACTGAACGATGCGATCGTTTAAGATCAAGCAGTAAGCTGAAGTGTTAGCTGGAAAATCTTTTATAGCCTTAAATTCTAGACGTACATCGACAGGAGCGCTCTTGAGAGATTCGTTTTGTCGTGAACAGTCAATAACTACAAGTGGTGCGAAGCTGAGAAACGAGGACTTTGTTAGCAGCGGTTGCGGATTTGTTCCATAGTAGGATTTTTGAAAATTAGCGTACATATCATAGAGAATAGCAAACTGATTCTTAGATATGTCGAGATTCATATTGTTGTATGGATAATATTGTGAATTTAAGAAAAGTTTCACATTACTAATGTCTCAATGATCAAATAGACTGGCGTTTGCAGTTCTCGTTGATTTTCTCTTTGTTTGTAGTCCAAGAATCACAAAACGATGTTTTTCCTATTGGTTAGATGTTTTTACTGTCCAGACGTATTTATTCGTGCTCGGAAGAAGAGGATATTCAAATAACTCCCATGAATGATAACACATAGAGATGGGGTTATCTCTGCCAATGAAATTCAATAACTGGATTTTTTGTTTATCAGATGCAATGACATATGGCATTAACGATTCAATCTTTGATATTGACACATTATAACCTTCATAAAAAGATGTATTGTCTTTTGTAATAGCTTCTTGGAGTGTTGCATTCTTTTCAGTCTCGAGCTTGTGAGAATGAGTTCATGCTTCATATTAATTACAATTTTTTTATAATCTTCTGCAAAGCCTGAGATCATACTAAGAGGAATGGAAACGTCAAAGTTGCCCTGAGCATCAACAAAAGTTTTGATATCTTCTTCAACACTAAGCCAGCCTGCATTCTCCAGCATACGACTCTGATTCGAATTAAATGAAATCCATCCTTTCATAAGACTGCTCAGACCGACATTTCACTTTTATCAATCTCCACACCATTAATCTCATAACGAATTTTATCAAACATATAACAAATGCCATTGTTGTCAAATTTAGTTTTTTCTAATGGTCCTCCTGGTTCTCTTTTTGTAATTTTCCACATATATGGATAGAACTACGCGATGGCAAGAGACATAGATCTTGATGTTGAATAGAAATACGAATTTCATCATTATTATCAAAGCTTAATGATGAGTATCTTTGATGTACGTGAACCTCGTAATGAGCAATAGACTCATCGAAAACGACACCTAATTAAATGCTTAGAATTTCGTCCATTTTTCTGGAAGTAGCAGAGAATTATACACGTGAATTTTTTCCACGAACTTTTAGTCCTAGGCTTTTCAGAAACTGAATGCTCTTGCTTGTTAATGGTTTGAATTTCTTTTTTCGACTGATGCCTGCTTGCCATGGTGGCTGACTTATATATACTGTAGAATTGTAAACGATACGCATTATATATATTTGATGTGAAGTCTAATTTCCTCTCCTCGAAAATTCACTAAATTTCCATCCTGATCTACGATTTGGATTTGAAGATGATCTATACACTTGGCACTGACTGGTAGATATATGACATGAGACGGAACTTCTATGATTTTATAACTTTTTGTTATTAATGTAACCAGCAGATGTAATGTTGCACTCTACTCTGAGTGCGTTGATTCTCAATATTTTCACAGGTAAATCACAGGTGTGTTGAATTTTTTTTTTGAGAATACGAGAAGTAAAGCCAAGTATACGGCCGATTGATAATTTCATTTCTGAGAGTATTATTGTTAGCTTTCAAAGAAAATTAAATTCCTTTGGATTTTAAAATTTCTTCTAAATATTGATTAATAGTATCAATCTCGTAACTGCCAGTAGGTATGGTAATAATATATCCGTTCAAATGAAGTTTATTATTATTATTTGTAATATTATGTATGTATTTATAATATTATGTATTATTATTTGAATAGTCAACATTGGGAATAGAGTTGAATGTTAAAAGTTCAACTAAACCCAAGACAAAACTCTTATGCTGTGGCAGTTCAATCAAAGGAAAATATTGCGCTTCTAAGACAGATTAGTTTCCCGAGAGACTCGGAGTAAATTGTATTTCACTTCTTGCACGTTGAAATATGTCATGAGATATTTGGGAGGTTTGAGATCATCAAAACTATTAAAATAAAGTACATCAGAACCATGCTTGCGATAACAAACCCAGTGAGTGCCTCTATTTTGAAAGTCATCCAAGTTGACAACAGCTCACTCATTATACCATGGGCCATCAGCGGGTAGATTATTTCTCATAAAAACACCTCGAAAATGTGAGATTTTTATCATACGAGCATATTTTTTAGATCGTAGTCAGTCAGTGGACGGTTTGGCAAAGTTAAGTCGAAGTTTATTTTTTTTATTGACATGATGACCGCCACCACCACTGACATGAGGTTTCATAAATAAACCCATCCCAGTTTTATATGGCTTGAGATGGCGACCTTTGCCTAAAGCAATGGCTTCCATGGTCTTATTATGTCTCTTACTTTCTTCAAGATCTTTTTGCGCAGCTTTAACATTATTAACTGCTTTAACTATTCCAGCAGCACATCCTGCTAGAGCACCCGTCACACTAAGTCCTGCAAACAATGGGATGAGAAAAGGAAGAACTCCACCGATTTTTGATGAAAGCGGTAGGACACGTGGAATGATAACTTTTCTTTTTCCGCCTACACTCTTAACAGCTTGAGACGGAATAGCCAGAATATTGGCCGCTGTGTACGCTGCAGTAGAGAAGGGGCAGAAGGCGGAGGCCGAATATAGAGCCTTCGTCGAAGCCGAATTATTCGGCGACCTAAATTAGGACCCGGTCTATATATATAAATTTTTTTTTAGTTTTTATTTATTGTTTTATATTTTTTTTATAAAAAATTATTTTTTTTAGTTTTTGTTAATTTTTAAAAAGAAAAAGAGTTTTTTATGTTGTTTTTTTTATATATTCTTAGTTCGAAATAAATGTTAAATAGTTATATCCTTTATAAATAAAAAATTGTTTCTCATCACAGGCCGACTCCAACAATTTTCTATTGGGGGGCATTGAGACGGCGGCCCCACGTGGTAGGTAAGAGACCACCTACGGATAACTTGCCGATAAGTACTAAGAAATAAGTTACCGACTAAGTGAGCGATAGTATTCACATGTCATAGTCTACCTAAGCGCAGGTAGAGGGCGTGCGCGCATAAAGCATTGGAGAGAGGGACGGCCACGGATATAAAAGGAGACCCGCAGCCAGCAGCGATCACTCACGATCTGGCACTAGCGCGGAGAGCATAAGGAGAATTGTCGTCCTCTCCAAGTGCTCTGTCTCCTTAGTACTTAGTATGTAAATGAGCATTGTGCTCTCGAACAGTACTAAGGGGACCCTCCCCCTTTCCATTTAGTATAAGGCCAGATCTGTATTATCAAAACAATATATATATCTATAGTTTATTTCATTGGTTGTTATTATTGCTTTGTTCACCCTTCACCTCTCGAATATCCAGATCAAGAAAGTAGTTCCCTGTTCTCAAGTGGATCCTCGACTGCAGAGGGTAGGGACAGCTTACATTCACTCAACCCATAGTGCGGGGTGATTGTAAATTTAATCTTTGCTTCCTCGTGCGCATTCTCGCCTCTTCTCACATCGAATCTCGAACCCTACCTACGCCTACGGCCTCGCCTCGGCATTGCTTGGCCCGTTTTAAGCTTAACGTACACCCTTCAAGGCCGATTGAATAACCTTGCGAGAACATTTACTGGCTATTATTGATTTTTTAACTGCATTCACTAACTTACTGAATTTCAGTCCCATTTCAGTTTTTCCTTTTAATTTGATAGCTTTGGTAACAGCAAAAGCATAAGCTTTTTCAGCAAGACTGGCATCCTTGGCTCTAACGCGTTGCCAAGCTCTATCAGCAAGGCTCTTATCAGCTGCTTTACGATCTCCATTTTTGTCAGAGTAAGGAATGTCACGTTCTTTACATACCTGATCAAGCTGATTAATTCCAGGATCATCTCTTTTCAAACGCTTATTTAATTTTGTTCCGGATCCACAGTATTGATATCCAGGAAGATGTATTTCAACAGGCAAGTTATTGATTTCTTTATCAAGTAATCCATAACCTTTCTGCTGTTTCTTGGATTTGTGAACGATCATCTCTCTTCGAGTGTTGAACCACAACTGATGATCAAAGTATAAAACAAGTGATTTTATTTCTAAAGCTAAATGTTGAATCTGACTCTGACACGTGAACATGGATTTTACCGAGCAGAACGTCAAACTTCCTGTAGCGCATTTCGATTTCTATTAACCAATAGTGTCGAACTTAAAAGAAGTTCCACCCCGATATACTATAAATAAACAAAGCTTATTTGCAGTGTTGGAAAGTTGGTGGAAAAATTCTTGATCTTTTAGGATCGCTGATGAGATCTGGAAGCTCTTATCGAGCTCAGCAACTACCTTCGGACCGAATCTGGTTTTTACTTCTTCAAGTGATGTCGCCATGTACTGATGATTTTTCTCCAAGTCCGTAACTTTCTTCCGGGGCAGAAATTCTTGCTCGGCAATCTTGTTGAGAGCAGATAGATCCATTATGAAAAATTAAGTAAGATTTTTTTTGCTAGAGAAATATATTTTGACAGAGAAATCATCTTTCTAACAATGAACTGTGAAACTTACTTAGAAAATTAGACGAGTCTTGGTTTCTTTTCAACAGGTTGATTGTTCTCGAGGTCTTCGATTGCTCGAATATGCTCCTCGTCATAGTCCGCCCTAGATATAGCCCATTCCCACCACAATATCTGCTCCTGCCATTGCCTCCTGTAAGATATCTTTTTTATTTTCTGGATTATACCTTTTCTCATCCAATGATGAATCCCAGTCGTGCATAAACTCCTCCATCACATCGTATTCAATCATAATTTGTTCAATTTCATCCCCTCTCTCACTTTCCCCTTCTCTTTCTCATCCTACAGCATTACTATTGGCCACATCATACCCCCTCTCCACCACTATCCCCTTGTCTCTTTCTTGGCTTCCATTATCATTCATTTTTTCCTCTAACTCTCCCTCCACTTGCATTGCATCTTGCACCATCTGTTCCTCCATAATTCTATAATGATCCCATGGCAAAGTGTCTGTACTATGTGACAATAAAAATCTTTTATCATCATGAGGGCTTACAGCAATTTTATTTGGTTTTTCTGTACTCTGTGCAACTTAGAACGTATGTTGCACTGCTCACGTTTAACAATAATGAGATCCTCGAGACATTTTCGATAATCTTCAAATGCGATTGATTTCTTCACAACACTTGATTTTATGCCTTTAGCTATTTTTATAGTCTCACCTCCATCCATCAAAATACTATACATTTTGCTTCTTAAACCAATGAACTCCGTCATAATCTTGCCACAGCATTCGTCTTTCATCAGTCCAGGAACTTTTTTATTAACACGTGGGATTTCAAACTGGTTGTTCACATCATAATCCGAAGTATCAAATTTGTTTAGATCTTATGATTTGATAGATATCCGAGTCCATAACTTCATACATTAAACTCTCTGTGTCTGTATAAAGTAGTTTGCATTTTTCTCCAACTCACTGCTTTACGAGTATATATGAATAGTGAAAATCATATACTAATGTTTTTGATAAATCGAGAATAGAGAGACCAACGTATATTGGTTTCTTGATTGTGATACTTGTTCTCTTCAGCTGTATAGCAACCAAATTTTTATCAAAGATTGCACAACTATGAAAATTAGGTAGAGCTATGCGTGTCTCATATTCTATCGATTTAAATTGTCCAACTGGTAAATGCTGTACCACTGTATGGATGCACCCATGTATGGATTGTTTGCCTTGGCATAGCGATTACAGCATTGACTTATTCCTCCTCGAATGCCTGCTTCAATAAACATTAACATATCAATATCTGTAAGAAGCTCCAGTTCTACTTTTGTCATTTTTAAAGTTGCTGACAATGTCAGTCCTGGGATAGTGTAAAACTGAGCAGGACATAAACCATAGGCTTTTAAAGATGTCTCTCGAAAACTTTCAAAAATGTCAGTTAATAGTAGAACATCTGTTTTCAAATAAAGATCTGAATAATCTCCTAAATTTCTTATATTAAACTTATTCCATACTTGAATAGCATGCTGGTAGTCCTCATTACCCATGTGGGAATCGGTTAATTTATTGTAAAACTCTTCCTTTTCTGGAAGTTTTGTAGACGTTAGCTTATTTAATTCATCTACAAAATCATATGGAAATACACCTTTCCGTCGGGGAAGATCTATGTTTTCATCTGTAATTCCATCTGATCAAAACTCCTTTATAGCTATCGGCACCTTCTCTAGATACGATACAAGTTTCTCCAATGATGATGGTAGAAAACGCCAAGAATCAATAAATCTAAAACTAATATCGCAATCATCCACGTATTTTGTGAAAGAAATATATATATATTTTTCCTTATTATGTGGTATTAGAGTGACTCGCCCTTTCATCAATGTAGAAGTACCGATCTCTTTCAAAATGAAATGGGTATCATAATTGAGATTATGAAAAATAACGGGAATGAATCTTGAATCTTTATAGTTTAAATTGCATGAATTATGGACTGCACCTCTGAAACTAAAAAACAAAAATGATTATCTTACAATTAGAATTACCATATTAATTTTCGTTATTAAAACATTATAAGCAGACTGACAACATACCGTCCTGTGAGATGACAATGGTCTCGTACTGCAAGTTCATTAGCACCTAATAATTTTCGATATATATGACATATTGTTGACTTCCGGAAAGATAATTTCTCAAGATCAATGGTCTCATTGGTTTCGGATTTTTGAAGGGTACATCTATCTTCTCACCAATTGATTTCAATTCTCGTACAAACCATTCTGCAGGTGTTTGGTCATTTTCATTAATTTGCCGATATGATTTATAACCAGATAAACTATCATCATAGCTACATTTTATATAGTACCCTGTGCTGAATGCTTCATGAAGTTGAAAAGCATTCTCATTCTCAGTAGGCTTCAATAAACATTAAAAATTCGTATAAATAAAAAAAGGTACTTTTTTACTCTTATTATAATCTTCAAATTTGAGAATATTATTCTTAGAGTCGGGCAGATTCATTCGACAATTATTCAAAATTTTACAATTATTTTCATGAGTTTTCAATCTGTAATCATTGTAAAATATTTGCACTCATCTATGTAAAAGTCATGGATAATGAGTAAATTTACATGTTTATCCTTCTTTTCCGCCATTACATGGCATGGTGATACTTCGAACTCATTTCATGAATACTCTGCAAAGTATCACGAAATATTTGAACAAGTCGTTAAAAAAAATTGATTAAAGCCATATTTACTCTTTCTTTCAGCGAACTAGCACTTCACAAACTTCACATCACTTAAGCCTTCTCAACCGCAATTGTTGAATTTTGCTCGTCTGGAATAGCTTTTCTCTTTTAAAGAAAAAGTTAACGTGAGAAGAGGTGGAAAAATAGAAAACTCGACCAACAGTAAAGATGAAAAGCACGTTTATAGGAAGTGGGGAGAGATTTCCTGAGGATGGGATTCCTTTGAACCAACCAAAAACTCGTCTTTCTGTCAAACCAATCAGAATAGAATATCATGAGATGGTTTTCAAAAGATTTTCCTGTAAAGAAAAAAAATTTTGAAGGGGATAACATTTTCTTCTTTCTAAACCAACCAAAACTCGACATTCAGTCGAACCAATAACGAATGTGCCTTGTTTATAGAAGGCCCAATCTAAAAGAGCATAAGGCGGAGTTTCTTGCTATAAAATTAGGATGCGAGAGTTTTTGTACTCATTCGTCAAGATCACTTCTCAACAAACTAATTGTAAAATGGCTAGAACTCACAACTACGATTTGTTATTCAGTAATTCAATATTGCCGAGAAGAAAACGCATATATTTGTGATATCCAAGGATTTCAAAGAGTCGCAGAGGATACTTTTATTTTTAAAGAACTAAGTTTTCTAAATTTGAGAAAAACAAATCTGCCAACTGTATACCTATTCAAATCCCCTATGGCTTTGGAAGAACTTACACAAGAGAAAAGGTGTATGACTCAATGACTTGAAAAGACTTATCACGGAATAGTATGGAATTCTGGAGATATTCCATATCATCGGTTGAATGATATTCTACAAATCTGCACAAAAGGTGTTGAGAAATTGTTCGTCAAGGGAGAACAAAAAGTCCAATGGTTGAAAAATATTTTACCAAATATGTAAGTTTTTTTTATACTACTTTGTTACTTTTTTATTACTCTTTAAATACTTATAATGCTTTTTTTAAATATTTTTTTCAGATGTATTTCTAATGTCGAAGACTTTGGTTGCCCACCCATTGAAGAATTAAAGATAGTAACCATTACTTCTGCTTTAATCACGACCTCTGCATTCGTAGAACACCAGCGTGTGCTGTTTACAATGCTGAATCGATTCAAGCTTGGCTTTTAAATTACTTAGACAATTCACTAAGTCAAGATGAAGTTGATAATAATACTAAAAATAATATCTGTTCTTGTCTATATTGGAAATAAAGAAAAATCACAACATTTTTGTTTATTGAAGATGAATATGTATTTAATTATTTAATCTATTGTCATAAAATATAAAAATAAAAATTTATTGTCTTAAAATAGAAAAATTATACGTAGAGATATAGATAATTATTATAGAATAAATATACATTTATTATTTAAAATACGAAAATTGACAAAAAATATTATTTAAGCAACATTAGTCGCTAAAAACAATTTCTTCTATAAACGGCTTGGAGCTGGGTTGATAAGCCTTGTCGAGCACCTGTAGATCTTTAGCTGATGCTGGTGGTTGAACAGCTGAGCTGCTAGTAGAGGCCGCGCCCAATTTACCCAAACTGAGCGGATAAGATCTTCTAGGCTTGTTATCCGCACTAGAGCTAGCCATTTCTGTAATGTCAAATAAAAAAATGAAATTAATATTTTACTATATATTTTTAAAACTTTTCTTTTTTAACAACTTACGTATAGTCATCGACGCAGAAGACGGGCCTGGCTCTGCAGAAGTAGAAGACGGATCTGGTTGTGATGATGATGATTCGTTGGGAGTCCTTTTATTCACCTCCTTTGTATTATCATCTGCAAAAAAAAGAAAAAAGAAAAATAAATCATTGTTTATAAAAAAAGATACAATTAGAATAAATTAAAAACTTACCCTGTATTTTTCTTTTTCTTGCAGCAATGTTAATGCTGCTCGATGATTTAATCTTAGGAATGGCATTAAGACATTTGATACTTTTGCGTGACCTATAGCTTGACGATGAGCTGGACGAGCTGAACGAGCTCGAACTCGAGCTTGAACTCGAGCTAGAACTTGAGCTAGAACTCGAGGTAGAGTTCGAGCGCGATCTTGCCCTCGTCGGCTGTTCACTCTGCTCGTGAGTCCGTGGGCTGGCAGCTGGCTCTGATGGGCGAGATTGCTCGTTTGTCGTCGGATTTTGTGGCTGCTCGCATGCTGTTGCTGCTAAATTGGAAGGCCGGTTTTTTTAACTGGCGCAGAGCAGCTAGGCTGGTCTTTTTCAACTGGTACTGAGCAGCTAGGCCGACTATTTTCAGTCGGGGTTGGTCACCTAGGCTTACTGCTTTCGGCTGGCGCTGGTCGTCGAGAGCTGTTTTTCGCTGTTGAGGAGCGGTGTGGATTGCTCCTCTTCTCCCCACATTCCTGAGCTGAAGCCCGTTCAGAGCTTGCTCCTGCATACAACTGCTGCATAGCAGCCAATGGAGGGAGAACTGGTACTAAAATGCAAAAAAAGAAAAATTAGAAAAAATGAATATTTTATATTAAATCTAAGACAAATGAATAAAACAAAATTGACTTACGCGATTCAATCGCCGGCATGGCCCAAGAAACATGATCTAACATCATGAGCAGGGTGGGCGCGTTAGATACCAGCCATCGAGCACGGTCCTGCACCGCCTGCAGGTTATTCCCTCCTACTGCTTTTCCTTGGTGGCGCCATTCTTAATAATTTTAGAATTCCAAGACTAACTGACTGAGCAGAGCATGTGCTGGGCTATTTAACGGAGAAACTGAAGCTTCCCTTTCCGTCTAATTCTTACCAAAAATCCGCTGATTCATCAAAATTTTCACAGCTACCGCCCTTAGACATATTCACTTCCAGATTTTTAAAATGTCCTCCAAATTTGTCCTGGCCACGCTTAAGTTTTATGGCTATCTTAGTTATGGGAAAACCGAACTATCACAAATAAAATATCTTCATTTGCGTCTTCCGGAAAAGGCAACTCAAGGATAAGGGTAGACGTCATAAATAAAATAGAATAGTGATTAGCCGAACACAATATATATACATGAGGATGCACCTTACAGTTCGGCGATTTTAGATAATATACATCTACGCCTATACCTACGCTGTATATATTTCGGCAAAGGTATATACCCACGTGGCAGACCATTCGGCAAGATGTAAATTCAAGCGCATGGGTTGAACAGGAAATATATATATATATATATATATATATATATATATATATATATATATATATATATATATATATATATATATATATATATATATACATATGTGAGGATGCACTATGCATTTCGGTGATTAGAAAATATGCATATTCACTCCCAGATTGAGCCTATCTTAGTTAAGAGAAATGGAACTATTACAGATAAAGTATCTTTGTTTGAGCGTGGGAGCGGTCTAACATACTGCAACTTGGCAATAGGAAGGGGAGATCCTTATGGGCTTATACACACTTCGGATTCTGGCACACTTTGAGAGAGGAGGGAGTGTTCCAGAATCCGTGTAAAGCAGTATGCCTATAGCCTATCTACTCCTTATCTATTGAATCAGAACTTCCCGTAAAGGAGATATTCGGTGGTCTGTAAATAACCGCAACAAAAATAGGAGACATTTTACCCTTTTGCACCCTACACATAAGGTATTAAGGAATACCTGGTTTGCCTTCGTCTTGCGTCGTTGCGGATGAGCACAACAAAGTCGCTTTGTAACTATTATGTACCTCACTATGAGGTTTCGCGCTTCTTTGCATGATGATTTGGCGTCATTTGTGACATCACCGTCTTGTACCACTGTCAGCTTATTTACATCAGTATTGGTGCTAGTGTTATTTACAATTAATTAAAAAGATCATTCATAAAAAATAATTTAAGTTAATATCTCTTTAATATCTTCAAACGACGCAGTCAATTGAAGGGAGATGAACAAGGGTATGATAAAAAATGACTTGAAACTGAATAAAGAAAATGAGATATGCAAAACCAACACGTCATTACCCTTCCTTTTATAAATACGAGTATATATCACTATATAGCATTTCAAATAAAAATACTAACGCATTAATAAATAACATACTAACGAACATCAGTAGCTGCAGCATGCATGTGCTGGAACTTTCATTCGACTGCCATTTTTATATGCGTGAATATAATCGGTTGAAACTTTAGACAGAGATAGACAATTACAATAGCGATGAAAATAATGTCTTTCTTTTGGGTAATTTAAAAAAAGTAAACTTATTATCAAGCGGAGCCGAACAGCTGCTCGCTCGTTCTGGAAAAACGAGCTGGACAACTGCACATACATTGTCCGTATCTGGCTGGCGGCTGACTGGCGACAGCTTCATGCGTGCAGCTTCTACTGGTGCTGGTTGCTCAGGGTCTAGTACAGCTGCACATTTCGGCACTACTACTTCGTCTAAGGTCTACTGCTGCATGTTCTGCTATACTTTTAGGATCTACTACAGCTGCACAACCAAAGTCTACTGCTGTTACAGGTGCTACTGCTGGTAGTGTATGTGCTGATGATACTGCAGTTGCTGACATGGTCTACTGCTGTTGCGATTACTACTGGTTCATCTCCTATCACTAATGCTGATTGAGCAGCTTCTACTGGTAGTGGGATGGCTTCACCTTATATTTTATATACTTGCATATAGGTGAAATATGCAAATATATTAAAAAGTTAACTACTACTGCTGTAGATGCCACTCGTCAAGAGTCTATGTCAGCTGCTCGCCCAGGGTACACTATTGCAGCTGCATCTATACGTACAGGTATGATTGCTGCTATCCGTTTCCAGGCGTCTAGAGACTACTAAAACTGGTTGACCAGGGCCAACTGTTATACCGCTGATGTTCCTACTACCTTTGGTAATACTACTTACTATTGCTGCTGATAATACTTACATGTTGTATATAGTCAAAATATGAAGAATACAATAATTTGCATACCAGCGAAATACGAAATTTTATATTGTATATACTTACATATAGGCGAAATATGATAAATATCGTGATTGCGTATAAGCGAAATACGAAATTTTATATTTTATGTACTTACGTTATTAGACGATGTATACAAGCAAAATATGAAATATATTATGTAATTGCATATATTCCTAATTATTAAATGAGTAATTAGATATAATCATATTCATTTCTGGCATTATTCATATAAATCTCTGTAAGATAGCGCTGGTGATAATTGTCGACCACCAGATCGGTACAGTTGCAGAAGTGACTTTCGGACTCCATTAATGAATACAATATTTTTATGCGACCCCCCCCCCCCCTTACTTTACATTTCCAGCCATCTGTACATTATATATGTCTTGAACTTTACATTTAAAGAATCAATATTACTCATAATGCATTCGTCTGAAAGTTTCAGTACGCGCACGTTGCAAGGTCTAAGATGTCTTGATTTTGCATAATACATTTTATTTATGTAGTTTCAAATCATTTTTTACCAACTCCTTGCTTAATCGACTCAGTCGGTTAAATTTTAGTTTTGGATCCCCTTTAGTGACCCCCTTCAGTAACAAAAATTATAAAATTTAATCATTATGAACGATATATTTCATTATTTACTATGCAAATTTATTAAAGTTTGCTTTCTAAATTGAAAGTGATAGATAGCTACCTTAATGATTGTGAAAGGTGACTTGATATAAATGTTTGGGATTCTATTACCAAAGATCTTTCGTAGACACCACAAACCACCTTTTGTCGTCTTCTTAAATGAGAATTCTATGAGCAAAAATTTAATTTTAAATTTGAAGCCATATATACTAATCACAAATAATTTATGAAATGAATATTCTCTTTATATAAATCCAAAATATAGCAGTATTTTAATAATTACGTTGATAATTAAGAAGCTCGGTAGTGCCACGATGGAGAGTTTGAAAAGCAGACGGTGACCACGATACTATTTACTTTTATATTGGGATCCGAATTTTCATCTTATATAATACAAATATTTACATAATTGTATCTGAATTTTTTGGTTTATAATTATATTTGTATGCTTAAATATGATTTTTAATTGACATATTGACAAGAAAGCTGCTTTTATTGTAATGAATGAGTATATAGCGAACAAAAATTCTCATATCATCTTGGGATCCTTCAGTCCAACAAATGTGAAATTGGTTGCAGATGCGGATATTGCTTTCCCACACAAACTATTTTTGCTTTTGGATTCAGATATATTGTAAATTATGATATACCCAAAATACATTATTGGTGTTCAGATGTATAAAATATTCGACGATGTGTCTAGGTGTACAGGGTGACAGATGACGAGGTCTAGGTACTGTACTCTGTAGTTTTCAATATATTTGTGTAAAAAATACTCGAGGACGACGTCTAGGACTACAAGGTAGGTAAAAAATTCGAGGATAGCGTCTAGATTCACGTTATAACATATAAAAACAAAATTTTAGTTATTCACCTATGAACAAAACGAAACGGACATCGTAAGTCACGTAGTAAGTACCTTGAGAGTATTTTGTAATTGATCAATAATTAATATATTACTTAACTTCAAGTAGGTAAATATTCGACTCAGCTCTTATTTGAACAGGACAAATTTTGTTTGCTTTATTATAGTTATAATAATATGATTATAAACTTGACTTTTTTATTGATTACAATTTTTTTTAATCGGTAATTACGCTGATAATAAAATTATGTTATGGTTACACTACGTTTTTGATATGCATGGTAGTACGGAATACATCAAATTTGCCTAACTTTTTACTTTGATTAAAAGCAAATTTTTTATAGAGATTTCATTTTTTCAAAACATAGCATTATTTCTTGACTTAATTAAAATTCGATAAAAACATAATAATAATATAATAATTAAGCTTAATAATGTTTTACCTTGCTTTTGTGTATATGTTGATGTTGGAATTCACTATCAAATTCCGGCTCGCTAAAATAACTTTGATCCTCCCAATTTGACGAAAGTAAAGAACCACTAGGTACTCCTAGAGTCCCAGGCATTACAGCTATACCGTCACTTTCAAATAATCTTAAAACACTACGATCCCGAATATCTCGCAAGTGTGATCTGTAATTAAATAATAGTACATTTAATAACTGTTTAATTACTGTAATAATTTAACGATTATACTTGCAATTATTGAATATACTTCTCTACATCAATAACGCAAAAAAGTGATGCAGACAAAAATTTCTTTGTAAAGTAAAATCAAATTGTATATTATACGTATCACATCCGTTTTGTCAATAACAATTACGGACATTAATTAAAACGTAATTGGAATATCTAGAAATAGATAGATAATGCTTAGTATCAGGTAAATAAATACTTAGTATTTTTTTAAATTAATACTAGTACAATATTTTTTGTAAGTAACGTGTATTTAAAAAAGTACTTTTACATGCATTTATATTTTTAAAATTTTTTTATTTGATTTTTTTACGTTATTGGAATTTAGTGATACTTTGATTAGTACAAGAAAATTGATTTAATAATGATAAATTTATTGAAACACTTGTGACACCTGACTGGCTTGTTTGTACAGCGTCTGTTCACTTCAGTCCAGCAATCAAGTTCTAGGGATGGGAATAGTATCCGTGTACTTCTACACTCTCTTGTGCGTTTTCACTCTTACTGTAGAGCGATTACTACGTCTTCCAATTTTCTATTGGAGCTCCATAGATTGTTATATACCATACTAATACTGATATTGAAATCAACTATTGTACAATTTTAATGTACCGTACATTGCAATGCACCGCCTTATATTTATATTTATTTATTTAATTATATCCAGAGTTACATAGAAACATTTGTCGACAGATACAGAAATATAATTATATTACACAATAATACCCTACTTCGTCGCAAATTCTGCAGAGAAAGGTAAATTCCTGTTTGCAGGTCCGGATCAACAAAATGAACATAATAACTACAGTAAATGCTGGGTTAGTGATACTATTAGTATCACATCCAGTCATACATCCATTCTTCCATTCCATTCACGCTGAAACAGGGTCATTACCGGACTTCCACGCATGACCCATATTCTTCATCTCATTCACCCTTTGTTGGTAGGCGCATTGCCTTTATTCCAACTATATTATTTTATTGATTGAACGCAAGTAATTTAAATTATATATATAAAATATTTTTTTTATTCTATATTTCTATACTTATAATAATAACAAAGATATAATTTTTTTAAGATTATATTTCACTCTTTGTCTTATTATTCTATTGTATTTAAGTTTAGGATCAATTCTATATTTTTGTGCTATCGTTTATTTGTATTCATATTTTGTATTTTTTTTCACTCATTTTTTCTCAGCTAATCCTTTAGCTTCTTAGTATTATATTTTTTTATGTCTAGTATTTTCAATTCGTTGGATAATCTGTTAAAAGTGTTAATTGCTCTGATGTAGCTGTTCTTGATGCTTATGATTTTACCATACCTTGGCATTACAATGAGTTTACATCGAGTTGTACTGGAGGAGTCGATGTACTTTTGTTTGATAGTTTCGTAGTTAAATTTTAGCCTTCAAATTGAGAAATTTGTTTAATGTTTAAAGTTGCGTTAATTTCAAAAGTGTTATTATTGATAATCTTAACCCTATTGAAAAATCTCACGTGAGATCTCACATGAGATCTCACATGAGATCTCAGGTGAGATCTCATGCCAAAATCTCATCTGACCAATTCTTTGCTTATCATAGGTTGTAAGCCCTTCTTAATTGATTAATAACATTTTTTGAAAAATTTGAACTTAGAAAATTTTTGGGAAATTCGGACTTAGAAAAATTTTGAAGTCTATATTTTTTTCTAAGTCCAAATTTCCCAAAAATTTTCTAAGTTCAAATTTTTCAAAAAATGTTATTAATCAATTAAGAAGGGCTTACAACCTATGATAAGCAAAGAATTGGTCAGATGAGATTTTGGCATGAGATCTCACCTGAGATCTCATGTGAGATCTCATGTGAGATCTCACGTGAGATTTTTCAATAGGGAAGTATTCTGTTTTGAATTGTTTGTAATAAGTTTAATTGATTTTGATACGCACCTCCCCATGCAATTATGCCATAGCTTATCACACTGTGAAAGAAGGCATAATATATAACCATTAAAATTTCACGATTCATGATGTAAGGTTCTGATTTACTATGCTGAACCGCGCAGTAATTCTATATACAAATAATTATTTATTTGAGTATAGGTGAACTAGCCTTGACTCGAGAGTCTTCTGTTACTATTAAGTAGGTTATGATTCTAATAAACTGTCTCTTTATGGTACTTCTTTGTTATGACTTTATTTAGACGAAGGCCCAATGCTTTGATACAGATGTTACACAGATGTTTTAATCTAATCTTTATGTTTGTTCTTAATGTTACGTATTTACTTATTTCTATATTGGTTCGACTTACAATCCCGTTCGGACACTACTAGTAGATTGCACGGTCGATGACTGGGCGGTGTTTAGTATTATCCTACACGGATTGTTCCGTGGCGTGTCGAGAGTAAGTTCCTTAACTAAGCTGCCGAAGCTAACGCCAGATAGGTTGACGGTCCTTAAGCCTCGTACTGTACCAACTCACGTCCAGAGTATGAAGAATTCCACCGGTTAGCTTCCACGGAGTTTGAGTGGTTTCTAAGCACCCAATAGACGACGCGAAGGACTAAACGGCACTCGTATTCACACACCAGGTCCAGCAGGTACAACACTCGTTGTCCTTGTAAAAAGAGACTTCACTAAAGGCAATATGAGGACTGAGTGCGGTGCTTATAAGGCTTGGCGGATGATCTCAATGTTAGGGTAATAACCAATCACTGATCACCACCGAAAGTGTCTTACAATATAGGTTGGTGATGGTGCAGAATAAGTAGGTTTTGGGATTGCTGACTCGGGAGTCAGTTGGTTTAATTAGTAGGACGCGTTTGATGTCGTAAACGCGGTTGCGGAAATGCTTACATTGTGATTATCGTCGTATACCTGCGCCTGTACACATACACGCCGTCATACATCATTCTGTATGCAGTATATTCGTACATATAATTATCTTTTATGAACATGGGACGTTACACCTCCCCCCCCAGAGTATTGCTGTCCCCAGCAATGGGTGCTGGTGCAAAAAGAAAAAAAACGTGCGATGTTCATTCACAATATGTTGTTACATAAGTATGTTGTTTAAGAACTTTTCATAAAGTTAATAATATAATGCTGATATATGCATTATCTCGGAAGATTAATAAGTGATTAAAAAGAAATTTTCGGTATTTTGATCTCTAATCCTAGTTGTAAAATTTTTGTTTTGATCCGATCATAATTGCGATTTTTCGTACTTTATTTACAGGATAACAATGTAAATATAAACAATTTGTCTAACTTTTATTACATTATTAGTTCGGAGACTCTTAATTGCAAAATTACAAAAAGTTTTGGTTCGAATCCGACCATAATTTTTATTTATTTATTTATTTATTTATATTTTTCCCCTTTTTTTTCGTGGGTCGATAGAGTATCCTTAACTAACAAATTAGGTACAAGAATAACAATTTTCGTACTGTAATTTTTCGAGTTACAGGCCTATAAACATTTGATTGTTGCTACTTATTTTTGAGTGTATTTTGACTTCCTAATGTGCGGTCGAGTGCTAAAAGTCCGAAATTATTATTATTTTGTTAAATAATGCCAATTGTTGCTAAATTGTTTATTCCGCATGTTTAGTATTTGTATAATATGAACCCTTATGTGGTCTTATTGTAAGTCCGCTAGATTGGAAAGTGCAAGTGTGTAGGTATAAGCCTGTATGGAAGTATAACTGGTCTTATGTATACTTATATATATTCTTACCTGTCTTTATGTATACTGATATATATACTCGCATGTCCATACGTTATATATATATTCGCTGTATATATATAGGTATAGTATTGACTGCGAGTGTGACGTACTGCATTCCTCGGTGGGTCGCATTCCTGGATGGGTCTTTTTGGTTCTTCAAGTATCCGCTCGGTGGCAAGAGTTACCGCGCTTTGGCGCGAACTCGTGCTTTCGTCACGCCTACATATACGCGCGTGCTGTGTAAGTTTCGGCGCGAGCTGACAACACGTGAGCGCGAGTGCATTGGCTTCGGATGGTAGTAGCCGCAATGCTAAGTTCGCTGACAATAGATAGAGATAGACAATAGGCCGAAAATGAACTGCTTATTTTCTTGTTTTGTTTGCCTAATCTTAAGTATTTGTTGTTACGTTTTCTAAGATAATAAATTTTATTTAAAATTAATCTTTAAGTGAAAAAAAATTTCTTTCAAAAATAGAGTTTTATTCCAGTAATTACATTGAACCCACGATCCTATGCTGCTTCCTTTTGCGTAAAAATTAATTACTACCAAAATCATTTAGTCGAATGAAGGAGAATAATTTGGACATCGGTAAGTTTAAAATACCGTGTCTTGAATTTGTAGTGGTCTTGTCTGGTCTACTCAGCGATAAAATTTCTCTAACTTATCTTTATGCTTTACTATAAGTTTTCCATTAGATGATTCTACTATGACATTACTATTGTCTTTAATTTCTTTTACAAAAAATTTTCCATTATAAAATTTATCTAATTTCCCATATCTGGGTTCCTTTAATACTCTCACTTCGTCTCCGACAGAAATCTGTAAAGGTCTTGCCTTTTTATCATAGTACTCCTTGTTCTTGTGTTTTGATTGTATGAGATTATTCCTGGCTACTGTTTGTGCATCTCTCAAACATTCAGTTAGTTCTTGTATGTAATCGTTGTAAGTTTCTAATTCGAATTCGTTCGGCAAACGATTGGGTGTACGGGCTGGTTTGCCGTATACTAATTCATGAGGAGTGTAACCCGTTGATGTATGTACGGATGTATTATACTCATGAATAGCAAAGGGAATTACTTTATCCCAATCTTGTTTGCCTGATGATTTATTTCTTAGAAAGTCTGCTAAGACAGCGTGACTTCTTTCTAAGGATCCATTAGACTGTGGATGGTATGCAGTCGTAGTATTTAATTTAAAATTATAAATTTCGGATAACTGTGACAATAGATTGTTTTGAAAACTGCGTCCTCGGTCGCTTAGAATTATTCTAGGTACTCCAAAATGTACAAAAAGGTGTCGGGTCAAAGCGTCTGCGATTGTAACTGCTTTGATGTTGGGCACTGGTACTGCTATACAAAATTTTGAAAACTGACACTGCATAGTTAGTATATGCACGTTACCTTGCGTAGATTTGCATAAAGGTCCAACTGTATCTATGGCTACTTTATAGAAAACTTCACTTGGTGTATCCGTTATTACCATTGGTTCTCTTGTCTTTACTCTAACCAGCTTTTGTTCTTGGCAGATTTCACATTTGCGTACGAAATCATGTATATCTTCTTTCATTCCTTTCCAATAGTATCGTTCTCTTATTCTTCTATAGGTTTTTCCCATACCACGATGTCCTCCAAACAAACTATTATGGTAATCGTTCAGAACTACTAACTTGTATTCAGGAGCTAGTATCTTACACTCACCGTAACATATCGTTACTGCTATTTGTAAATTTTTCAGTTTTTCCTTAATTTTATTTAATAATACCCCTCGTGGAAGAGTGTCAGTTAGCTCTCCGCTTCTAGCTAATCTAAAAGACTTTAACTTTTTATTCTTAATTTCGTTTGCTAATGTGCTTAAACATTTCGATAAATTATCTGGTGTAATTTCGTCTTTTTCTTTATCCGAAATAACTAAACTGAAAATGAATCTTTTTCTATTTTGGGTAACTATTACATCACCGATGGTTATCTTGGCCTTCGATAATTCATCGCGATAAATAGCTTCTACGTCAATAAGTAATTTGTTAGTTCCATATGATAAACTTAAATCTTTTGAAATGAAATGTACTATATTATCTTTTAGATAGGTTATACATTCTCTAGTTTTTAAAAATTTTAATGATTCACTCGAGTTCAAATCTGAATCTACATAGTCGAAAAATACAGATGTTGGTGTGTTTCCTAATCTTGGAGCTGTACTGTCTTCCTTCGGTTTACTATTTATATAAGAAGTATTATGGTGGTTGGTAAGTGTTCCGCTTGTGGGTGTTATTATTGTTTTTGTCGTTTTAGGTAGATTATTTTGTTTTTTAGGTTTAGATAATTTTTTTCTTAATTCTTCGTTAATCTCATCCTCCGATTCTTCTTCACTATCCTCTTGTTCTATTGTGGAGAGGTGATGCCAATTGGTGTTTTCGGCCATCTCTTCAGTCCAAGCAGTAGAAGATGCTCTAGGTTGTTTTATGGGTGACTTGAAACGAATCGGATTAGACTGACTATCTGCGTATTCTAGCATCCATTCTCTCACAGTGCTGCTGGGGACTACTGCCTGTGAAGCTTCTCCTAGTAACGTAGGTGGTTCTGAACTCGCTTTCTCTCCTTGTTGTAAGGGTGATGAGCTTTCAATATCTTTCATGAGGTCCCAGTTCTCAGTTGGAGTTTCATGATAGAGCTCTAAGAAATTATCCCAGCACATCGAGAGTGGTTGGTTATTTGTAGTCTCGCTTGGGTTTCCATTAGGATTAATCTCTTTTTCCTTTGCACTTTTGTTTAATTCAATGCTAGATAATTCTTGTAGTTCTGAATTATCCATGAGTTGACCTGGCATTGATCGTCTCATAGTAGATTGTAATTTTGGGTTTATTAACTCTTTGTCATCACTTGATGATGAAGAATCTCTAAATTTTGTTTCAATTTCCGGACTAGTTTGTCTAGAACTAGTAGGAGTTTTATTCTTTTTGTTGTTAGGATTTTTACTCTTGATCTTATTGGGTTTATTCAATATTATCTCATCAAATTCACTTTCACCTGGATCCTCGTTTGACTTGACCATAGTAGAATCAGTTTCCTCTTCTGACTCTGTATCTTGATTCAACAGGCTAGGAAGCAAAGATTTGTTGCTTAGTGGTATTGGTGGAGCATCGGAAGATTCCGCAATACTACTCTCAATTGAGTTGGTTATTTCTGAATTATCTGTTTCACTCATTGATGGTGGTTCGGAAACTATGGGTTCTGCAAAAACTACTGTTTTCTTTTCTGTAGTGGCTGGTTCGTTTTTCCTCATTCTAAGTCTCTTCGCGATTGTACTTGCTTCTAGGTCGGCTTGCCCTCCCTCCATACCTAAAGGGATAGTGGGGTTATCAAGCTTGATTCCTTCCTTACGACCCGGTTTCTTTCGATGTTTAACTCCTTCTTTAGAAGTTTCGTTTTCGCTTTGTAGTTGAGTACGATTCTGTCTGGCTAAAGAAGTTTTAGTCGGCTTAGGTAGGATAGGCAGTACTCGTACCTCCCCCCCCTGTTCTTGTTCATCTTCTTTAATTAGTTGGTCTCTATCAACTGGATTGCGGGAAAGGGCGTCTGCGTTAACATTTAGACGACCAGGTTTATACTTGAAAGTATAGTAATAACCTCGTAATCTCATTCTCCAACGATTTAACCTACTGACTGGATCTTTTAATGATTCAATCCATGTCAATGGTTCGTGATCTCCGTAGACGGTGAAATGTTTACCGTAAAGGTAGTGGCTAAAATACTCTATGGCATTTACTACGGCTAAACATTCTTTTTCTGTGGTAGAATAATTTCGTTCGCATTTGTTGAGAGATCTGGACATATAGGCGATTGGATGTTCTTGTCCTGGTTCACCTTGACTTAGGACTGCACCTATAGCTCCATCACTTGCATCCGTAGTTAGAATGAAAGGCTTACTCTCATCCACTGTTGTTAGTACAGGGGCTTCACAAAGTGCTTCTTTTAAGATCTTAAAACTTTGTTCTTGTTCTAATTCCCACTTCCATTTTACGTTTTTGGCTAATAGGGCGTTGATGGGCCCTGCTTTCTCTGAGAAGTTTTCAATAAACCTTCTGTAGTAACCAGCTAATCCTAAGAACTGTCGAATTTCAGTTTGGTTAGTTGGCCTCGGGTAGTTTTTAACGGCTTCTAACTTCTTAGGGTCCGGTCTTACTCCATTACTATCGATGATATGACCTAAATAATTAATTTCTGGTACAAGGAATTGGCATTTATCCATTTGTAGTCTTAAGCCTACCGCTGACAACCTTTCAAACAATTTAGCGATTTTCTCCTCATGTTCTTCGAGAGAATTTGCATAAATCACTATATCATCTAAAAAGACATACATTTCTGATCCTTGTAGACCTGTTAGGACGCAATCCATGAGCCTTTGGAAGGTTGCAGGCGCGTTGGTAAGGCCGAAGGGCATACATAGGTACTCAAAATGGCCGTATTTGGTGTTAAAGGCAGTTTTCTCAACATCCCCAGGGTCAATCTCTATTTGATGGAAGCCCATGGCGAGGTCAAAAACTGAGAAATATTTTGCTCTTCCAATCTGCTCAAGGATTTCCATGATGTTAGGTAGTGGATATGCGTCCTTGATGGTTTTCGCGTTTAACTTTCGGTAGTCAATTACCAACCTGTACTTTCTCTTTCCGTCTGGTCCTGGTTTCTTAGGCACGATTCGAATAGGACTGCAAGATGGGCTCTTTGAATGCCTGATTATACCGGCTTCCAAAAGTTTTTGTATTTGGTTAAAAAGCTCGTCATCTAGTCCTGTTGGTCCTCTCTTGTACTTAACTTTGACGGGTTCTTCATCGGTTGTCCTAATCTTATGCTTAACACATGATGTTCTTGGTGGCGGATCTCCTGGCAAATAAAACAGATGAGAATATTCTTTTACTATTTTCTTAATCTGCGTTCTTTCTGGTCTAGTGTGATAGTTGGTTAAAACTTTTTCCAGGATTGTTTTTACGCGGTCTTCTTCGTCTTCTGGTGGTTCCCCTTCTAACGGAAACTCGTAGTCATCCTCCAAGTCATCGTAAAAGTCAAATGCTTCCAATGGCTGTGGAGTAATTTCTATTTCGACTGGGTCAGGTAGAGTATTAGTGGCCATTACATAACAGTAGCCTTTGTTATTTTTAACGGCGGCTTCTCCTATAAAAACTCCTGGGACGGTATTTATTCGTCTTAAGTAGGCTTGGCCCTTAGCTGAATGTTTAGTTGCGGGAATTCTTATAGGAACTTTTGCTCTGGCCGGTAACTTAAATACAGTTTTACCATTGGATTTAAAACCTTTAGAATTAAAATTCCAATTTACTGTATCTATAGATTCCGGTTCTATCTCGCGTTCGGCATATGGAAATTCAAACTCAGGTTCAATCTGAACTCTTTTTACTTCCGTGTTTTGATATGCTTCTTCTGGATGTTTATCTTCACTAGTTTCTGGTATTAGTTTATGAACGAAGGGAACGGGTGTTATCGGATGACTTTCCGTTACTAGTACTCCCTCTCCAAACATGATGTTTACTTTTTCTACAAGTAGAAAAGGGTTACCCAATATAAGTTCCTCTGATAGTGGCGTGCTAGATGGTAACACGTGGAATAAATGGTCCTTTCCTAAGATTTTTAATTTTACAGTTCCTAGAGTCCTTACCTCCTGTGGAGAAATACCTAGTATAGCGATCACGTCATTTTGGTCTACTATAGCATTAGGACCCAATGCATTTTCTTTTACTGCATTGATTTGGGCTCCGGTATCCACTACACATAAGGCTTCTGGAACTGCCAGTTGTTCTATTTTTAATTTTATTGTGGGCGAGGATTCGACTCTTGACGTGAGTCGAATAACTTGGGCTGGTTTCCCGACTTGGCTGTGGGGCCGGGACTGGTTGAACGCTGTGGAGTCGTCCCGCTCACTGGTGCGTTCTTCCAGTGAGCGTTGTCCCAGTTTAAATGATTTTTATTTCCACTGCGAAACGGGATTGGCGACTTCGGCTTTTCTCCGTAATAGTCTTGATTTCTGTTAATTGCGGATTCTTGATGGTGACATGGTTCCTGCATTGGGACTGGTCTGTGCGTACACGTTGGTGGATTTTGATGTTGGTAGCCTCCATTTTGAGGTGGGTACCAATATCCGGCTCTCTGTTGATTTTGAAAGTATATATAACATGCAGCACAGTTACAGGGTCTGTAATCCAGATATAATGGTGCCTCTGGTGGTATAACATGTCTTTGTACTGGTGGTCTTACTGGCACCATAGTATTCTCAGTATATTCCCTCTGGAGTATACTTGGATGTTTGATAGGCTCTGGTACTGGCTTTTTATAACTCAATTGTGGTGGTGCGTGTATCTTGCCTCCTTCAAAAGTCATTTTTGGGAAATAGGTGTCATCCCGGTCTATTGAATAAGAAATCTCATTTCTATTATGCGTAGAATCATGAAAATTCACTCTTCTTTGCCCTCCTCTATCTCCTTCCTCATTATTCAATGTTCTTACTTGATGTATACTTTCATATATTTCTCCTGAACCATGGGGTGAATCCCGTGAACCATGTGGACTTCGATCTTGTGTATGACTTACTTGATGAATACGTGGATTGGAGTAATGATTATTATACATGGTTACTTTACCCCGTTCATATTTCGATGCTAACGCGAACGCGTCATCCAGTTTTTCTGGTGCTAACTCGATAATTCGGGTTCTCCAACCATCTGGTAATCCATTAATAAATGATTCTAAGGCGATGATTTCGATCTGAGGTTTTAAATGATCTCGCTGTACGTTATTTCCCAGTACTTCCAACGCGGCGTTAATTGCGGCATTAACTAGCGCGTTTATTCGACCGTAAAACTGTCGAATATTCTCTCCCTGCCTCATGGAAGATGATTGAATTTCGTGTAAGTAATAACTATATGTGCGGGGCGGTGCAAAGCAGTCTTTTAAATGCGATTTTAAATCATTCCAAGTTTTAAATGTGCTACCTTCCAAGGCTTGTCTGGCTTTACCCCTTAATTTTGATATAACGATTCTTAAAAAGTGTGCTTCTGAATCTGTAGAAATCATGGTAAAGCAGTTATCAACATCTTGTAAGAATTCTTTTAGATTCATATTCGTTCCATCGTAATCTGCAAGATGTTGAGTTGCTCTTTCCACTGCCCGAAAATTATTTGACTCTAATATACTACGTGAAAATTCTAATAATTGTTCTTCTCTTTCTGCCTCTTTAAATCTATAAAATTGATCTAAAGCATTGATTCTTTGTTCTAAGTTGGGTAATCTTAAGATTTCCTCTCTAGTTTGATTAAACGCCATTATGATTTATTTCGTCTAATACTGACCCTAAATTTCTTCTTAATAATGAAAATTCTAAACGAGACAGTTGGTACTTTAGTAACAATGGCTTAGTTCCCCACAAGGGATGCCATTTGTAAGGTTCTGATTTACTATGCTGAACCGCGCAGTAATTCTATATACAAATAATTATTTATTTGAGTATAGGTGAACTAGCCTTGACTCGAGAGTCTTCTGTTACTATTAAGTAGGTTATGATTCTAATAAACTGTCTCTTTATGGTACTTCTTTGTTATGACTTTATTTAGACGAAGGCCCAATGCTTTGATACAGATGTTACACAGATGTTTTAATCTAATCTTTATGTTTGTTCTTAATGTTACGTATTTACTTATTTCTATATTGGTTCGACTTACAATCCCGTTCGGACACTACTAGTAGATTGCACGGTCGATGACTGGGCGGTGTTTAGTATTATCCTACACGGATTGTTCCGTGGCGTGTCGAGAGTAAGTTCCTTAACTAAGCTGCCGAAGCTAACGCCAGATAGGTTGACGGTCCTTAAGCCTCGTACTGTACCAACTCACGTCCAGAGTATGAAGAATTCCACCGGTTAGCTTCCACGGAGTTTGAGTGGTTTCTAAGCACCCAATAGACGACGCGAAGGACTAAACGGCACTCGTATTCACACACCAGGTCCAGCAGGTACAACACTCGTTGTCCTTGTAAAAAGAGACTTCACTAAAGGCAATATGAGGACTGAGTGCGGTGCTTATAAGGCTTGGCGGATGATCTCAATGTTAGGGTAATAACCAATCACTGATCACCACCGAAAGTGTCTTACAATATAGGTTGGTGATGGTGCAGAATAAGTAGGTTTTGGGATTGCTGACTCGGGAGTCAGTTGGTTTAATTAGTAGGACGCGTTTGATGTCGTAAACGCGGTTGCGGAAATGCTTACATTGTGATTATCGTCGTATACCTGCGCCTGTACACATACACGCCGTCATACATCATTCTGTATGCAGTATATTCGTACATATAATTATCTTTTATGAACATGGGACGTTACAATGAAATTTGCTATTTTACTAAATATAAAAAGTAGGTATCTTGTGTTATTGATACTGTCCATGTGTTTATCCATTTCATATTTTCGTCAAAGATTACACCTAAATATTTTGTATTATCTACTCTTTTAATTGGCTCATTGTTAATTTTTATATTAAAGTTGCTAGGTAATCTATTGCAGTAGTTCCCAAAAGTTATGTATACAGTTTTTTGTATGTTTAAAGTTAAGTTATTCAGTCTAAGCCATACATCTACCTTATCGAGATAATTATTCATTTTTATTTCAACTTCAGTCCATGTTTTTTGCCTGTTGTTAATACTGCAGTGTCATCCGCGTATGATAATATCAAGTGGCGCTGTAGCGCCACAAAGGCGAGTTTGAAAAGCAGACGAAGCAGTGGCGCTTGCGCTACTATTTACTTCTATGTCGGGATTCGCATTTTTCATTAGAAGGAAATAAATGCTTTTCTTTGTTATCTCCAAGTTATTTTGACTTATATCGTCTATGATTATGCCTAACTATAATTTTCAACAAAAATATTGATTAAAAAAGCTTCCTTTATATGTGATATACGAGTGTGCTATTCGGAAATGCTCAAATCAAATCAGATTTTTTCCATAAAAAGTGTACTTTTCAGTGTGAGTGTTGAGAGTGGTCATGTTTGTACATATGCATAAATATGTGCAAGGTTAGGTTGCAATATATAAAAAGTTCGCCATAATTTTATGGCATATTATACCCACTTACCATCGCCGGTTAACAGGGACATACGGCCACGAGGTGCCACATGATCTGGCTACTAGGCATAAAATTTGATATATCGTGGCCATATTAGCCTCAATTTCCTATTATGGTAGGTGTACAGGATGGCCGATAATGAAGTCTAGGTAGTTCGCACTTGGTTTTTGATGTCTAGGTGTAGAAATCATTCGAGTGTACTGTATAAGAACAATCAGTGATTTTATTTCATAGTGATAAAAATGTCGCAAAAATGCCATCGTCGAAAGGTTCTAAAGATGCTTATATTTTATTTTAAGGAGAAATATGAAATACTCAAAAAAATTACTAAAAAAGACTGAAATCTCTGAAAAAAATTAACTTCTTAAAAAGTAAAAGGTTAGGCGAGTTTGATATATTCCGCAACGAAATAACAGATAAAAAAGAACTGAGATCAATCAACCAAGTCAAGTTTATTATATTGAATCATAATGAAGTAACGAAATTTTGTTTGGTCAATAAAGGGCTTACTTAACTTAAAGTTAAGTTATATAATGATGAATTAGGAACAATTCTCAATATACATACTACGCAACTTGCCATGACCGTTTTATTGTACTTATAGTGTTATTATGACGTTCTAATACATGAAAAAAAAAATTTACTTATTCACTAATAAATGAAATGAAACGGTCATGGCAAGTTGCGTAGTAAGTTTATTGAGAATTGTTCCTAATTCATCATTATATAACTTAACTTTAAGTTAAGTAAGCCCTTTATTGACCAAACAAAATTTCGTTACTT
This sequence comes from Muscidifurax raptorellus, assembly GCA_020010945.3. Taxonomy (NCBI): domain Eukaryota; kingdom Metazoa; phylum Arthropoda; class Insecta; order Hymenoptera; family Pteromalidae; genus Muscidifurax; species Muscidifurax raptorellus. The sequence goes on from JAHUUD020000022.1 coordinate 1,290,062, forward strand.
TATTATGATTCAATATAATAAACTTGACTTTGGTTTATTGATCTCAGTTCTTTTTATCTGTTATTTAGTTGCGGAATATATTAAACTCGCCTAACCTTTTACTTTTTAAAAAGTTAATTTTTAGTGATTGAATCTTCAGGTATGTTTGTTAATAAGTCATTTACATAGAGTAAGAAAAGAAAAGTTCCTAGTATTGTTCCTTGGGGTACTCCAGTGCTGATGATTTTTGATTCACTATTAAATGAGTCTATTTTAACTATCTGTTTTCTGTTATTTAAATAGCTTTTAATTAGGTCGTGCCCCTTTCCTCTCACTCCATATCCTTGTAACTTATCGAGTAGTATTTTATGGTTTAGAGTATCGAACGCCTTTGCTAAATCTAAGAAAGTAATTGCTATGGGCTTACTTTTATCTGGTTTCTCGTAAATGATCTTGGTTATGACGCTTAGTGCATACTTTGTTCCTCTATTTTTCAAGATTCCAAATTGCATTTTACTGATTATATTGTTCTTGATTATAAATTCAGTGATTCTAGTGTACAAGATTTTCTCAAGGATTTTTATGATATTTGTAATTAGGGATATTGGTCTATAATTTGCTACTTTATTATTTATTATTATTAAACTTTATTATATATTATTTATTTATTATTCGGCAGTTGCATATTTATATTCTTTGATAATATCGAACTCTGTAATACATGTTTTCTTTTAAAAAATGAAATTTGGAGAGTTGTCTATCTTCTCAGCAAACGTCAACTTAACGCTTTTGTGAATATGTTCGCAATAAAATCATCCGAGCTCATTTTAACTACTTATATAAACTTGTTTACACTTTTATGTACTTAATGATAATAAGCTTCGAAATACATCCACTTTTATTTCTTTCTAGAGAAAGCTTTGCAATACTTAATTTTCGACTTTATTTAAAAGACGTTAACAAAGCTTTTTAACACGGAAAATGTATGATGATGGGTCATGAATCAAACCATTATTAACCACAAAAATTTTAAATCAAATCAGATTTTATGTGCAACGTTAAAAGAACTAAAAAGTAGAAGAAACATTTTTTTAAATTTTGTAATTACTTTTACATTTAAAACAATCTAGCCAATTGCTGCAAAATGTTTTTTTGATGATTCACCATAATAGATACTATATACTATTAACATTTTAAATGGTTTTTTCGATCGGTCCTTGTATAAAGAGCTGAAATTTATAATTTGTCTTTTCTCAAATCGCTTCCTTTTAGAGTAAGCATCGTAATAGTATAATTTGCTGTTTCGTAAATATATCTAGAAAATACGTTTTGGTGTGGTAGAAGTTCGAATATGTGTGTATGGATACCGCGATATCTTCGGAAGTATATTGGAGATGTTATTCAAATTTGTGGCAGTGCATAAATACACCTAAATTCACTAAAATATTTAATTCTGCCTTTATCGTTATTGTGATATTTAAAAAATTGTCTTTTTCGTAAAATTCTCCTCTGTTTCCAACAAAAATTTATATAATCCATTGAACAAATTTTCCTTCTGTCTCTGTCTCTCTCTCTCTCTCTCTCTCTCTCTCTCTCTCTCTCTCTCTCTCTCTCTCTCTCTCTCTCTTTCTCTCTCTCTTCCAGGCTCACGTGAGTACACCAGCCACCTACTTACACGCTCTTGCTTTGAACTGTGTTTTCTGCCGCTCTCTGACTCCGGGCATTTTTGTTTACTGTTTGTTGCACGCTCTTTAATGCAACCTTCAAGCTGACATATATTTCCACTGGAAGCTGCATTTTGTTCACGGCTTCTACTCTTAAAACCTCTCCTCTGCAGCATAACCTGCAAACTTTCTTGGTATCGCTCTCTCTCGCTTGGCCTGCCTTTTGCACTCCTGGACAACCACGTGGCGACATCTCACGAGAAGACGGAACATCATTTTCGCAAAGTCTCTCACAGGTCGATGCGCTCCTTTCTACACTTACTACTGGAACCATCTACAGGGGTCTGTACTAGGCCCACTGTTGTTTGCATGATGATATCAACCTTTGTCTAGACATCGACGTATCTCACCTCATTTTGCGGATGACCTGCAAATTTACAGCCAATGCCACCTTGAGGAGCTCGATTCCTGTTCTGTGAGGATGAGTCCTAACGCCGAAAATCACCTAAAATTAAACGTTCTCAAAACGCAGGCGATCCACAGTGGGGATATAGCAATAATTTTGTTCAAAACCACCTACAGGTCGCAAATCTTAACCAAATCAAACGAAATTTAGCCAGAAACGTTTGTAATTGAATTTCAAAGAGATTGACAAAGCCCGATTTTTGAAAATAATTTGTTTAAACAAACAGTTTAAACAATTATTGATAAATTTGCAAGATTTTTTGCAAAAATCATGCAAAACAACGAAAAATCTAAATCCAAGCCCCTAAACCCTAAACCCATAAACCCTAAACCCCTAAACCCTGAAACCAATAAACCCTAAACCCTTAAACCTTGAACCCCTAAACCCCTAAACCCTGAAACCAATAAACCCTAAACCCCTAAACCCTAAAACCCCTAAACCTTAAACCCCTAAATCCTAAACCCCTAAACCCTAAACCCTGAACCCCTAAACCTCTAAACCCCTAAACCCTGAAACCAATAAACCCTAAACCCTTAAACCTTGAACCCATAAACTCCTAAACCCCTAAACCCTGAAACCAATAAACCCTAAACCCGTAAACCCTAAAACCCCTAAACCTTAAACCCCTAAATCCTAAACCCTAAACCCCTAAACCCTAAACCCCTAAACCCTGAAACCAATAAACCCTAAACCCCTAAACCCTGAAACCCCTAAACCTTAAACCCCTAAAGCCTAAACCCCTAAACCCCTAAACCCTGAAACTAATAAACCCTAAACGCCTAAACGCTGAACCCATATACTCATAAACTTTTTTTTAAACAAAATATGTCGAAATTAAGTTTTTTAAAAATTTTACTGTATAACCCTTTCGTGAATATGAGTTTGAGACGTAGCTGATTTTAAATTTGCCATTATTTTTTCAAAATAAATTTGTTTAAATAATTTGTTTAAATAAATTATTGCTAATTTTAATTTTTTTGCAAAATAAATTCTAAAATAAATTCGAAAATGAATAATAATACAAATACAACATATGTTAACTAAAGGTGTTTTTTGGGCGATTAAGTAGTTTTAAATTAATCTGTTTGAATAAACACATTATTTGAAAAATTTCTGGATTTAACAGTTAAGTTATTATTGTTAATTGGTCACTTATTCTGTACATTTTTTTCGTATTTTAGATTACTTTTTTTAATATTTTTTATCTCCAATTTTATTATTTTTTTGTGATTTTTTCATTTATTAATTTTTTTTTCTTTGTATGTGTCATTTTTTATTAACTTTTATATCTAAAACTTAAGGATAATGATTGATAATGATTAAGGATAATGATTTTCTAAAAAGAAATAAATAAGAAGCTTAAAGCTAAGAAACATTTTTTCTTATTCTTCAATTAACAGATCTTTTGCTGCTTTATCGATTTGAAGTTTAGTATTTTTCATCTTGTATCTCATATGAGAAATATATGGGTCTGAAGAAAGTAGGAATTTATGAATCAAATCAGAATTTGTATCAATTCTGCTAAACTTTCGCGTATTAAATTTCCTGTAATGCTTAAGGTCTTTATTACGTGATTCCTGTGACTCTTCAGATAGTAGACCTATTGGTATTAGTGAAAATTTATCAATTATTAGCGATCCATGTAATAGTATTTTGTGCACTGATGCTGGCATATAAAACCAATTATATAAATTGACGAACAATTGTGCAGTATCTGTTGCATACAGCTTAAACTTACTAGTATCTACTTTGATACCACAAGCAAGTGTCTGTAATATTATTCCAAATCTTTGAATTAACTCCCTATTTACACCTGTTATTTGCGAAGATAATTCTGGATCACGAAAAAATCTTCTCGCTGTATTGCCATCGTTAGAAGTTCCAGAACCTTGTTTTGGATAATCTATAAGTAAACCTGATTGTTCTCGAAACTCTTTTTGGATGCTTTGCTTAGCATTTTTCATAAGTTATTTTTCATTTTCAGCTGTTACCCTCCATTTTTTAATATCTAATCTATAAGCTATATGAAGAATGCATTCCATACATCTGATCCATGCATGAAGACTTGACAAACCATACTTGCAATTTTCAATTGATACTGTTTTTTTTGATAACATTTGTAAATTATTCATCTCCACTGGAGTTGCTTTACATATAACGCAACATGCATTCGATGATGTTTCTGTTAATACTGTAACAACCTTTACATCAACCATTGTTAAATGCATCTCATGTGCTACTTTTATATGTTTTCTATGAATTTCAACTGTTGTTGGTAGAAGAGAGTTAATTTCAGATTCTAATTTGCTTACTTCAAGTTTAGTTTTCTCGTCAGTTTCTTTGGCGTATTTAAAACTAATGACACGACAATATCTTGTAGAACCAGATTGTGGATTGCACCTAATAGTTTTAATATTATTTCCATCCTTAATTTCTAACTTAATTGGTACCATTGAAATCATAAAAATACTACTGTCGGCTACTGTTCCATCAGAAAATTTTTGTTTGTACTGACTTTGATCAGATGCTCCATCACATCCCCATTTCGAAATCATTTTTAGACATATATCATCATTAGTATTAGGTAATTGAGACAAAATAGATGGTATTTGTAATAACCGCGAACAAGTGTGGTTAAGTAACTCTTGTAAGTTAACTTTAGCACCTTTTTCAGTTATGGTTATGCTTGAAGGTGATGGATAACATTTCTTTTTAGCTTCTGCAAGGTGTTTATAATTAATAAAAAGATCAGCATTCTTTTCTTTCGTTCTTTTTCGAATAGTATCATACTGCCATTTTGATAATTTTGCATCTTCAATAAGGGCCAAAGATTCGTCTTCAGATAATTTTAGTTTATTATTGTTTCCACTGTTTAAAATGTCTTCTATCGTTTTTACTACAGATCTTCTTCCAGAATCTTTCAGCTTTTTATAAAAAGCTAATTTTAACTCTTCTTCTGAATAAGTATCTGATAACTTTTGTATTTTTCTTCGCTTTGTAGATGTAGAACCGTCTTCAAAATTTTTAAGTGATGGTCTTCCACCACTTGATCTACGTTTTATCAAATCAATAGACATATGTTCTTGTAACCATTTAGAATTTCTATTTTTAAATGATTCTTCTCTATAACAGACAGCAGCGAGTTTTGATTGAAAAATTCGTAGAAAATGTAATCGAATTTTCTCTTCTATTATCGACAATTCTTTATCATTTAAATTAGGATATTTGCTAATTATATGATCTATTAAACAAGTAACATTCCTTTTATTTGTGTCTTGATTAAAGAGAACATCACAAAATTCTTGGTGAGAGAAAGTGAGATTATTCATTTTTTGGATTTTTGAAAGTGATGTTTTAAACGAGTGATGTAATGGTTGATACAAATTAAATTCACATTTAATTTATTGACAGATAAATTTAAATTACAATAAGTATTAATTGTTTATGATCATATAATACATAGCCAATATTTAAATCATAAATTATGACAAAACTAGTAGTGCATAACCAAAAAGTATTATGCAAACAATAATGGGTAAAAACTAAAATAGGTTTACTGTCTATGTGATCAGAAAATAAATGTACGTAATAATATTTGTCATGTCAGATATCGTAAATTAAATTATTGAATTATCGTAAATTAAATTAGTAGAAACGTATTTTAAGTAAATTTAATTTACATTTTTAAACTTATTAACATTTCACTTATAGCACTATTTTATATATTATTTATAGTGTCATGAAATATAATTTCAAATTTAAAATAAAACAATCTTTTGGGGTATATTATACAATTTTGCATAGTTTATTACAACATTTATTTTTGTTCCTCCAATGATGAGTCTATAGGATCTAAGAATAACTATTCAATTATACAGCATTTTGCCTCGTAAAGTTTCGAAAGCAATAACTTTTTTGAGATCGCTAATTAGGAATACAAAGAGCTTACTGTTAATTAGCCGTATTTTATCTCGACAATTTAATTTACAAACTTCGAATGATTATTTCATAAATCGAATAAATTATTCAAAAACAAAACAAATTCTGTATTTGAGGTCTTTGAATGAGTGCGAAAATTATCGAATTATGGTTTTTAGAATTTGAAGTTTTTACATTTTTAGGTTTAAGCTGGCATTTTGAAACAGTGTGGAAGTTATTCATTTTTCATTTTAGAGTTGAAATGTTTACTTTTGTGAGTTTGAGGATTCTGAAAGAGTGTAAAAATAATCGATTTTTTGTTACAGAGTTAAAATACATATGTATACGCATATGTAGGCATGAGGTTTAATGATTGTGAATTAGAAATTAGTACACTTAGTGTTTATGTGTTTAGAATTTAAAGGTTTATAATTTAGTCTGGAATTTTAGGGTTCATGGATTTAGGGTTTATGGCTTTAAGGTTCATGAATTTATAGTTTATAGCTTTATGGTCCATGGATTTAGGGTTTATGGGTGCAGGGTTTAGGGTTTAGGGGTTCAGGGTTTATGGGTTTAGGGTTTATAGGTTTATGGTTTATATAGGGTTTTTGTGTTTATGGGTTTAGGGGTTTAGGGGTTTAGGGTTCAGGGTTTATAGGTTTATGGTTTATTTAGGGGTTTAGGGGTTTATGGGTTTAGGGTTTAGGGGTTTAGGGTTTATAGGTTTATAGTTTATATAGGGTTTTTGTGTTTATGGGTTTAGGGTTCAGGGTTTATAGGTTTATGGTTTATTTAGGGGTTTAGGGGTTTAGGGGTTCAGGGTTTAGGGTTTATAGGTTTATGGTTTATTTAGGGGTTTAGGGGTTTAGGGGTTCAGGGTTTAGGGTTTATAGGTTTATGGTTTATTTAGGGTTTTTGTGTTTATGGGCTTAGGGGTTTGGATTTAGATTTTTCGTTGTTTTGCATGATTTTTGCAAAAAATCATCAATAATTTCAAAATCATCAAAAATTTATCAATAATTGTTTAAACTGTTTGTTTAAACAAATTATTTTCAAAAATCGGGCTTCGTCAGTCTCTTTGAAATTCAATTTCAAACATTTCTAGCTAAATTTCGTTTGATTTGGTTAAGATTTGCGACCTGTAGGTGGTTTTGAACATTCTGTCCCCACTGTGCGATCGTCCTGGGCTCCTCCTATTATATAAATGGTTTACCTTCTACAGCTAATACCTACATTAACATAGGAGAAGCCCGGGTTGAATATCATTCGTCTCTGCGTAGTCTGGGACTGGTGCTTGATTCTAATCTCACTTGGAAAGAGCACCTTACACAACTGTGTAAGCGTGCACATTCATTTATGTACAGATTATATTTTTTTAGAAAGAGCATCGGTTTCGAGCTGCGCAAACATCTTGTGCAAGCCCTATTGATTCCCATCATCGACTACTACTCATTAGTTTACTGCATAAATATTTATTTTAATGCGAGATATTGAGAAAAAACTCTTTTTGGGGGTTAACTTTAGGGTCCGTTTTCACCCCCTAAATACGCTTATGAGCTGATAAGAAGAAATACATGTCTCTTATTTTCACATGTGCTACAACATAACATGAAATTATTGAAATCGGTGACGTCGGATTCGGGTACCTTCCTTGTAAGAATTGCGTACGCGTACCAAACCATGTCGGAAAACCCTATCCTAGTCATATCGGGCATTATGCCGATTGACCTCTTCGCACTCTAGTGGAAACGCTTGTTTATGAGAAGAGGCACGGATGTTGGGAATGGTAGACGAGGCGGATAACGGATGCAAAAGGAAGATGGACGCATAGACTGAAACCGGAGGTTGGATCATGGAAGGACAGGAAGCACGGCGAGGTGGACTCCCACCTTACCCAAAATTGAATGAAAGAAAGGAATAAATACCCAGGCCCAGTCCGAGTTCATGTGATACGCTGTACCGAACTGGTGTCGGGCGTACAGGGCGAAATGTGTTTAGTGGGTGGCCGCCACTAGCGAGTCCCACACTTGGTGTTCCCGCAAGGGAGCATAAGCAAGTCTGTTACAAGGGTTCATAGCATGCTACCAAAAAAACAAGCATTAAAATAAAAATATAATACATATCTTCTGATTGCATACAATTTTTTTATTAAGTGCTTCCAAATTTTGTTAATTTTATCTTATTATACATTTGTAAGTAGACAATCTTTTAGATAGTGAGCACTGCCGTGTTAGTGCTAGATTGTCGAATGGTTTTTTGTACCCTTCAATTACGATCGCCACCTGTTTGTTATGTTCAAACAGGAAAACACCTTTATTTACGAATTCAACAGATGTTTGGAATTAAGTGAAACACTGTTAGATGAATTAAATAAAGAATTTATTTTAGTAAACTTTCGCGAAATACTGTGCGGAGATATTAATTACAATGTATTTATAATCTGTGTAGGTTTATTTAAATATATTTGTTTCTACGAAGCGATTGTGTTACATTGAGTTTAATGACTGACGTTTGAAACTCCCGCGGGAGTATTTATATGGCGCTGCTGCGGCCGTATGGCCTCTTGCTGGCCTTTGCGCATTCGGTGGCGCTCGGGTCGGTTTGGCCTAGTGTCATTTGCGCTGGCGCCTGTAGCTTGTTGTCCAAAGGGCTGATCGTTGCGGTTTCCCTTTGGATTTTCCTTTTGGGAAATCCTTTGGGAATATCCCAATGGTCAGTTCACACATTTATAATCTTATAAGTAGTTATACCCCTCGCTATGAGACACCCAAATAGTCCCGGAGTGTTACAGACTGAGGATGACCCAAAGCGAGGGGGAGGGAGAACTGGCGCCAGCGAGGCAGTGATGGGAAGTCCTTGGCGGTGGTAGGAGAATACTCTCCCCAAACTGAAATTTTTTTGGCGGCAGTAGTGGCAGAAAATAATAACGTCGCCTTCTTTTTGTTTTTTTTTCTTTTTTTCGTTTGAATTACATATTTATTTTACATTTACTATGAAAATGGATAAGAAAAGGGGATATCAATAAATACAAGATAAGTACATTTTTCATATTTTTTAATAATCGATTATTTATTCAATATTTATATATATGCATCAATCATTAATAATAATTATGCGATGTATTCATTTAATATATCGGTAATTGTATTGAAGTGCTGTGATACAAGTTGGTAAAATGTATCGACAACATCATTACGGCTAAATGGAAGTTGATCTTTCATTTCTTTCGCAGGCGTTTACACAGTCGCTGTGATGGTATTGAACCATTCACCGTCAATTAGATTAATAATTGCTTCTACAAGTGTCGTTGCATAAATGCCAAGTTTCATTATCGGTATATCAAGGGGCGTGGTAACGCCCCCGATGGCAAGTATAAATACTAGAGTACTATACGGGCTGTCGGGGGCAACGCGACCTTATATTCTTTGAACTGAAGTTTTCTAACCACTACAAAATATTCAAACATTTATATCTTATTGAAATACGTTTTTTCATCAGGCGAATCAATAATACTTTTATAGATATTAAAAAAATCTTCGTTTAAAAAAAGTTTCGTAAAAAATGAACGATCAGTTATTATTCTATAGCTAACTAAAATTTTGTGTTCTGTTTTTCTTTTCAATTTTTTTTTCTTCTCCTAATTTCTGTTCTTATCCTCGAAAATTCCGTGGCGCGTAAAATCAAATCGAATTAAAAATAAAATGTATATATAATAAAAAGATGCATTTGGTGCATAGTCTTTATTAAAATGAGTCTAGCTTTGCTGCTCGAGGGTTTTGGGAGTTGCTGAACACAAATATCGAAACGGCAACAGCCTCCTAGGTACCTGGTCCCCAGGGTGGGCAGTATCAACGTCGTCTTCAAGAGTTTAAGGGGAATTTGTAGAATCTGTTTGAATCTGTTTAATTGTCAAAACTCGTTACTCAAGGGCGTCGCAGGTCACTTATCATTCCGTAGTTTATGAGGTATGTGTGGATACTAGTTGTAGGTATTGCTGTGAAGATTATTTGATGGTTGCTTTTAAATTAAAACTATATTAACAACAGTTTAATGATTCTCTTTTAAGTTAGAGAGATATAATGTAATAAATCTATTGAGAAGATAGTTTTTATTATAATTATTGATTACCCTTAAAAATTCATAAAATCTTTAAAATAAAACCTTTTTCTAAAGGTGAAAGGTAGGCAAGTATAAACTGGCTATCATTTACTATTAATTTTTTATTTGATGATGATATAATTCATTCAAATAATTATTTATATAAGTGCAGACTATGGTAAAAAATATATGAAATCAAATAGTTAAATGGCAATCAAATAGTTACTGTCGGTAATCTACACTACTATGAACATACTTAATAAACCAGTCACTTAATAAGTTTACGGTGAGATAAAAATAATAATTTTTTAATGATAATTTTTTATTCTTTAATATCTGCTTTATTAGGCTTTATTTTAAGTTTATTTGGCAATGTTATTAATTTTTATCAAGTATGTTCACAGTAGTGTAGAATACCGCCAGTAACTATTTGATTGCTATTTAACTATTTAGCGTTGTAAACACCTGAAAATGGAACCGCCACTTCCAATGAACTCATTGTCAGCAGTTTTTTTTCTCTTTTCTTTACAACAGATATATCGCCTGGCCACGTCATCATTTTATCGTAAAAGAGAAATATTGTTTACAAACATTGGAAGAATAGCTCTGCAGCCGACAATTATTCCAGCCAAATTGTTTACAAGTTTTACGCAATCGATTTATATGATCGGGAATGAATGGCGGGTGGCAAAAACTATCAAAGTAAAAAGCGCTACATGATGTCAGCATACATGGCGATCCAATGCATACCCGATCTCGTATAATGCGAGTATGCGAACGGATTTTCGACAGGTTCTTTGGTATGTGAAGACTGTCCATTGCAAAGTTGTTGAAAGTGCTCTGTTTAATGTTTTTTTCGACGCAAGTACTGACAGTCACTATTATAGTCTATGGGCATTATTTAAAGCACAGCGATAATTTTGATGACAAGTTTTGACAGTATGATGTATACAGTACACATCGGACGACAATTTATCGAAAGACGGACACTCTTCATCGTACTCGAGATAGAAAATTTGACGAGGAATTCTTTTGTGCAGCACCGCCCATTTATCACTGCTTCTAACGTTTATTTTTCGCACACTATTCAAAAGTTCTCTCAAAATTTTTTTCACAGCTTTCAGGTATACCTCATCGCCAAAGTAGTCGATTGCGTGATGGTACTGGGTCAGCCAATCGTTCTAACTTCGTATATCTTCACTCAGATGATCGAGCGCTATTGCTGGTGTCAGCATCCAATGACTGCTAAAGTTACTATTGACAGCCACTACGGCAATCTCTTTTGGAATTTTCCGATGTCTGGTGCCTTTGGAAAACTGAACGTCAATGATCACGTCCATGCTTGGCCGACTGAGTATAATAACAGCGTGTGCGTGTGTGAAAGAAGAAAATGAGAGAGAGAGAAAGAAAGAGATAGAGAGAGAGAGTGAGACTGACTGTTAGAAGTCGATCGTTGAGTGTATATATATGTGGTGCACAGAGTAGCGACATCTGTGATGTATACTTTTTAACTGCTAAAATCGACGATCACTTGACACGACGCATCAATTTCCAAAATATTAATAAAAGACGAATAGACAGTAGCCGTGGGGATAGGATTCACGCGTCACTTGATTACCCTCATCGAGAAAGTTTATACCTGTACTGGAGAATAGCTTGTGATACGCATCCACATATAGATTTCTAGTTGTAAAGTCTGGTTCCAACGGCTTTGAAGGCACGTGTACCCTATCAACGTACAAACACAGAAAGTTTATACTAAAATGTTCGAAATTGAAGGGGTTGCAACGAGACATCAGTCTCGTGCAGAATATGTACAAGCGGGCACACAAACAAAGCGAGCGAAAGGCAGACCCGCACGACAACAACATGAGCACAAGCCGAGTGCTCATGGGTAGCAACACGTGCTCGTACAATATAAACACAGCCGCGAACGAAACCGATGACGGGCGCAAACAAAATAACACACACCACCGAAAAGAGCACGGTAAGCACCACACAGATACACAAACAACACTCGACCCAATCACCACCAGAGGGCGTTGGCGCCAGCGACTGGGGCTATAAAAGCCCAGCCGCGACAGCACGGCGGCAGTTCGATCAGAGCTCCCGATCCGACCGTTGCCGTGAGCACACGACACCGCTAGGAGGGCCCTAGAGGAACTGCCGATATCTGATCGTTTTCGTGCGCACACGTAACGGCACGGATACCGAAACTATCGCACTATCTGAATTACCACTGTGCGCACACAGGGTAATTCAGACCCACCGAGTACCTGGAGGAGCGCTCTCGTGCGCACACGTAGCGCAACTATAGGCACTAAACCTTTAACCACCGTCAAACCGTTTCGACCATTCCTGTTGCCACTATGTGCACACAGGGCAATCGGAATCCAAAACTAGCCGCAAATACTGGCAGAGTCGTGCGCACACGTCTCTGTCAGAATCTGCACACACTCCACACATACTCCGTTTCACCGCCACACCGTTTCTACCATTCCTGTTGCCGCTGTGCGCACACAGGGCAATCGGAATCCGAAACTAGCTGCAAATACTGGCAGAGTCGTGCGCACACGTCTCTGTCAGAATCTGCACACCCCCCACACACACACCGCTGCACCGTCACACCGTTTCGACCCTTCCTGTTACCACTGTGCGCACACACGATAACCGGAACCCGAAACTGACTGCAGAGACTTACAGAGTCGTGCGCACACGTCTTTGTCAGACTCTGCACGCTCACACACAGCCCCACCGTTCCGCGGTTTCACTCGCCGCTGTGCGCACACAGGGTAAGAGAAACCGCGGAAGGCGATTCCAGTATCAGGTTGAGTCGTGCGCACACGTCTCAATCAGATCCTGTGGTCAACTGCACTTCACACACACATTCACTCACCACTCTGCCGCTTCACTTGCCGCTGTGCGCACACAAGGTAAGGGAAGCCGCGAGAGACAGCCACTGTACCAGATTGAGTCGTGCGCATACGTCTCAATCAGGTCCTGTGGGACTCCACCTGTACACTAAACATTACGCCGACGTTACTCCGTTCCACCTACCGCTGTGCGCACACAGGGTAGGAGGAAATCGGGAACCGGTGCAAAGTCCACACAAGATCGTGCGCACACGTTCTCGCGAGGACTCCGCAATAGCGAATTACACACCTGATATTTTACCAGGGAACAGCCAAACCGCCGTGCTCGAGGCGTAGTCGGTATAAGTAATTGTAAGCGAGGCATACCGGCGACCGAATAAGCGTTACGTACCCGAAACAAATGTTAAGCGGCGACTAAAGTTAATCGTCATACCGTAGAATTAAGGATCGCACCGATACTTTATAAGTACCGTGATTATCGTTTAGATAATAAGAAATAGATGTAAGAGATAAGTCTTTTAAAAGCGTACTTTTGTTTGGTTACAGATGGCGAATGATGACGCGCTTTAAAGAATATTAAATATACCAACTATTAAAACTTAACCAAACGAAGTTATTTCTAACCTCACCCCCTTTTCCGAATCCTCAATCCCAACTGACAAAATCCGGGGCAAGGGCGACGCAACCGTTACAGGGTTAAGCGCACGATCGCCATTGAATGCTTTGTTATTGACAAAACCCAGGTTAATTCTTTTCGGCAACTGACCCAATTTAATATTGTCCAATGTCTCGCCATGTACACTACTATGCATAGTGATTGCCTTGACTTCCACCCTTGTCAGAGGATATTTAGCCGTTGTTCGTGAAAACGAGCGTGTGGTAGTAATATACCCGAACTGATTTTCATGCGCTTAGAAGATAGGCCTCCTCAATGTGTATGGAATGAGTGTTCGTTTGGTTTAAAAGGCAAAAGTTATCGCAAGACTTCACTAAACATACTTGTACTTCGACACCGTTGAGAAGTAGTTTCTCTTGATTAAACACATCTTTGTGGAGATGTCCAACCAGATAAACAGGTTTATCAGTAGCGTTCCAGCCGTATCGTCGCACCACAAGACTATTGACAAGTGGAGGGATTCGGTAGCAGGTCCGTAAATCAGCAGCGTCTCGATATATGCTCTGTAGGCGTAGGCGTGACACAGGGTTCTGATTGACAAACACATCCACTTGATTGAACAGCGAATGCATCAAATTATTGACTGGTCCCACTCGGGCTACTAAAAGTGTAAAAGCCACTACTTCATCATCAGCTATATCTTCTTCGGACGTGCTGGATCTTAAATTTACACGCAGACTGAGTATTTTGTAAGTGCGAAATCGAGGTATTCATCGCTATTCCTGGGTATCACAAATTCTGTAGGTGAATCATCGATCAAGGACGATATAGGTTTATACTGAACCCAATGCGAACCTTCAATTGTCGTTTGGGTCGGTGCAATGTCAAATAATAGCAACTGCAGTGACAGGTCCAGCGAGCAGTTGCAACTGAGCCGGGGTCTCATACCGTGACATGTTATATCCTGATCCCTCCATCAACTTGTCTAGTTTTTCTTCGGCTTTCCTCTTTAATATTTCGCCAGATTCTCTGACATGATTGCGGGAGGACTGCTTCACCGGTGTGTTGCGTGACGCAACGTCAGATATAATGTTAAAACCCGTATGCACAGCCTCCTTGCCCACAGGTTTGGCTCCTCGACTGATGAGTGAAAGGACTCGACGAAATATGCCGGCCAGAAAGGAGCCGATGACACTGTGACCTCTTTGGTTGGGAGAGCCGATGTAAATATGACGGACGCCACCGGTGTAAGGTTCTCTTCACCCTCCTCCTCTACGGTAGCCATTTCTAACGTAAACGTTAAAGTAATCCTCGTAGTGATTCAAGTCTAGTCGTCGACTTTCTTGAAATGGAATGTTACGGTCACTGTCCCATAATCGAATGGTATCGACTGCCCACATTGGTCTCTTATATCTATTTCAATTGTCTGAAATGAGCTGAATAACAGTGGTATATACATTGGCGGGGAGAAGCTTTTGATTCGGGTAGTACCATACTAGTAATTATCAGTATTCAATGATACAGCTCATAGGAGTGGCGATTGAACACGATGTCGCTGTAGACCATAAACATGGCTGGTAGTCCGTTGGAAAGTCGAGCAGGTCTATTCAACTCTATTGTGCTTTGGTCTCCTACAAAGTGAATTATTTGTGTCTCCTCCATCTCAAAACCGAGAATTTTTCGCACTTTTTCCGGCAAGCAAAGCTAGTGACTGAACTGTAAGCAGCTAGTCTTTGCGCAGGTTCTGTTGAACGTTAACGAAACATTCTAAACTATTTATTTCCTCAACTAGACTGCCAATGTTTTTATAACAACCCGGTCGAATCAGCGATTCTGAGATTGCAAGATCTTCCACTCGCAGCTCATTCGTTTCGAGTCTTGTGGGTTGAATTTGTTTCAAGGAAATTTTTCTTTCCTCTTTGTCGGTTGGCACGTGTTGGAATGTTAGAGGTATTTGTACTTCATTGAGCGCAAGTAGCCATAAACCTTGTAAGATGATCTGTTTTGGCAACTGTATAACATAATACATTGTAATGTTTTCCGAGAAATAATTCATCCTGCGATTACTAGGCAGAATAGTGTAAAATTGATCCTTCCTATTTTTGAAAGTTGGCTAGCCTTAACCCAAGAATTGATTTTTTCTGGATATACATTTCCAGTTGACGAAATACTCCTTCGAGTGTCCTTTGCCTTTACTACGCAAAATTTTTTCTGTTTCGTACAATCCTGTATCCAGATTCTTCCAAACTTCGCTCAGCTCCTTCGCGTAGAAACAACCATCTATGTCCTCACCTGACAAGTCTTGCAAATGGTAGACAGCTGGCTGACGTCAGGGAAATCCGTGCAATTTCAAATAAATCCAATGTCCACCCACTCTCGTAATCCTTCTCAAAGACGATTCTTGCACGACTGACGTGAACCAGCTCACCGACATTGAACTTAGTACCTCATTATTTTGCGCTCACTATTGTTATCGTAACGCTGTCATAAATTTTCCGGTGCTTTGGCAAAATTGTATACAGTCACGGATGCAGGTGTACTCTTCGTCAATGTGATTGTACGCCACTATTATATTCTGCATCACATCGATGTATCTTCGTGTATTTTCGTGGGTGAAATAACGCCAGATTCTTCGATGGCTGTCTTTATGTCAAGACTGCGTGCCACTCTGTGCATAATATCGTTATTGCGTAAAACTTGCTGTATCTGACGACCTACGAATTCTTTTCCTTTATCTGTCTGAAAGCATATTGGCTGACGTCCATTGCTCTTCGACAGCACACGTGAGGAAGCCTCAGCGACGTTTTTCGAAGATTTTTCCTTGATTGGCTCCAGCCAACTATATTTACTGACAACGTCGACCACAGTCAGAATATAACTGCAACCATCGTTGTAAGTTTTCAAAGATCTCAAATCCATGAGATCGGCTTCCCACACATCATCCAAATTTCGCACATTGTAATTGTGTCGTGGAAATCGATGTCTAACTGGTCGATGTTGATTATAAGCATCTTGACTCTTAAGCCACTCCACCACACTATCACGATTAATTTTATTTTTTTTTGTTACTGCTTTTTCTTCTCTTACGTGTAGTTTGAAAAAGTTTATCAACACCAGCGTACGCTGCTGAATGTGGAGGCGCGAAATAAATGTTCTCGAATCTTCTACTTTTTAAAGTTTCATCAACTTTGCTGCTAGTATTATTCAATTTTTTCTGTACGTTATCTTTCTTGTTCTACTTCTTCTTTAGTGTACTTTTGATGCGTGAAAAAAAATGTCTCGAACGTTATCTTGCTCACCATGCAACTTGCTATCATCATTGCCAGTGTTCGCCCATCTCCGTCTGCTTCATCCGCAAGCATTCGCGAAAATGCAAATTTATCTAAAACTCCATCAGCCTTGCGTCTGTTTCCTTGCTTGTCCCTGTAGACTAGATCATGCTGACGACATGCCTCGTCCAGTGGATTGATGTCGACGTATCTTCACGCTCGATACGTGCATTTCAAACGGTAGCAGATTGATCAACTCATCCAAAGCGTTATTTTTCTCACTCACGCGTTTTTACTCTATTGCTTCTTCTTTGTCTTCTTAGCCGGTGACTGGATTCTTCTTCCGGTTGAACTTGCCGCCCATTAGTCTCCATGATGTAACTTCAGCAGCAGTTGCGATAAAATTTTTTTCTGTACTACCTTAAGTGGTCGCTGTTTCTTTCTTTTGCTTCTGTACTTGCACTTGCTGTGCTATACCCTCGTCGTTGTTGTCGTCGTCGACGTCGTTGCGTCTATCAGTATCATCTACGTTTACACGACTGGTGGTAGCAATAGCAGAGTTGCGACGTGGAGTTCCGAACTAACGAGCAATATCATGTGGTATAACATTTTGCAGTGGGTCGAGACCTCTGACACCACCTAGCGGTAGCGGTGTAGAATTACCGATTGGGTTAACACCTGTTGTATCGGCTACTATATTTTTCCAAACGCGCTTATTACCGATATTAAATTGTCTATGCCTAGCTGGTGGTAAGCATTTTCTACTTCTCACAACATCATTCATTAAGTCGAACATGTTAGCATTGTTTATACGCCCACCACCTATTGTCACGTCACCATTTGCATTCCAGGCAATATTACTGCTTACCCGTAATTTACGTAATACTTTGCCAGCATTATGTCTATATTTTGTAGGTACAAGCTTAAGCTTATAGCTGACACCTGATATAATGCCGAATACGGCTTTTAAAAATCTGTCACTTTTCAAGATATTTGAAAAATTCAAACGCCAATCGACAGAGCACATTAAAATATGCTTACAGTATAAACACACACACACACACACACACATCCACACGCCACGAGGGAGAGCTGTACCCCATGTGGCGCGTCCTTGGGTGGCGGATAGAGGAACGCTTGCTGTAAGCGCATAGTACTACGTACGTAGTGCTGTAAACAGAGGGTTGGAGAGAAATAAAATATCTCCCACGGACCAAGCAGCTTATTGAAGATCTGTCACTACCGGAAACAAGGTTTGATCTTCAGGTTATGTCTAAGCAGGCGCTCGCCGATTGCCGCAGTCCGACCCGACTTAGACTACTGAAGGAAAAGGATATGAGATAAACTGGGTTCTGACACTCCCAGGCTGCCGCAAAGTACATGGTCCCGGGGATGTTTCGCCGACACGCCCTAGATGCCCTATCATCCGACGAAAATCCCAATGATCTCAATAGTGCCGGGTGGCGCCCTGAACGGGCCCTATTGTGGTCAGAGGGGGGGACTCGTTACCCTTTCTCGGAGGCTTTTTGAGGAAGACGCGCTGGGACATGAGGCCAGAATTCACGCCTGTGATGCATAGCTTCGCGGAGAGAGTTCAGTGGAAGATAGGTGACTAAAGATGGAAGAGGAGGATAAAAAAAATAAAAATGCTTAGTACAGCAAACAAAGCAAACTTGGGGACTTCGGATACCCCAAAAAATGTCTTAGCAACTGGCTTCCCTACCCAGAGATCAGACGATAACAACAGTCTCAGTAGAGAAACGAATGCCATGGAGTGTAGTCCAATAAAGACTATTTCTCAAATGGCAATACGGACGGAACAAGAGCAGGTAAATCAAGGAGGCAGTAACTCAAACTGGAACTACAACCTTGAAAGAAGAAATGACCAGCTGGAACGTCTAGGAGAAAAGATCCAGGAACTAAAAGAGTTTGTAAAGGACAAAAATAACGTCCATAAAACTATCAAGGACATGGCACGAAGCATTAGTGTCATGTATAAAAGTTTGTGTAGCGCGGATGATGACCTGCTACAGTGCCAACGTCCAGGAACGATAGGCAAGGAAACTCAGACAACACCAAGTCTGAAACCTAAAAAGGCGGGTAAACCAAGGGAGGCATCAACTACTCCACAGCATAGGAGTAACAACGAAGAGAAAGAGAATAAACGACCTAAAGAGGCAACTTGGCAAGAGGTCGTTACAAGAATGGCGAAAAAGAAGGGGAAACAGTCAAGTAAGGAGAGCAACAAGGTCCCTGGCATTAACAACCACAATAGGACCGGCAAAGAAAAAATAAGGCGGGCAAGACCGACCAGACCGGACGCTCTAATCATTAAGGCGCCGGAAGGAAGGAGCTACGTGGACATTTTGTTAACGTTGAGAACTACTCCTTCACTGAATGCGATAGGAGATAGCGTAAATAAAATAAGCAAAACGGTGGCGGGAGATCTCCTCATAGAGCTCAAACGCACAAAAGAAGTTAAAACCGTAGACTTCCAAGAAGCGGTTAAAACAGTACTAGTGGAAGGAACCACAATAAAAACACTGCAGCAAGAGGAGACCTTTGAAATAAGGTATCTCGGCATACTTACCTCGAAAGAGAAGGTACTGGAGGCCTTACAAAGGGAAATAGGAGAAAGAGATGCGATTGAGATAACTGCCATAAAATCGTTGAGAAAAGCGTACGGAGACACGCAGATAGCTGTTGTGCAATTGTCGAAAGAAATAGCGACCAAGTTCACAAAGCTAGAGAAAATTAAAATTGGATGGGTCAATTGTTGGATCCGTTTGTCAAACCGCAGTAAGGGGCCGCTTAGGTGTTACAAATACCTTGGTTTTGGCCACGTCGCTATCAAGTGTACTGATCCTCAGGATAGAAGCAAATGCTGCTACAAATGCGGTAAGACGGAGCATAAAGCAAATAGCTGCCGTGACGAACCGTGTTGTTTACTCTGCTGTAAAAAAGGCGACCATATACCGACGAACCATGTCTCTGGTAGCAACTTGTGCCCAGCCTACCAAGCAGCGGTTAAAAAAATCAGAAAAGGGTAATGAGAATAGTTCAGCTAAATCTCAACCATTGTGAGACTGCGCAAAACTTTCTCTGTCAGGTAAAGCCGCAATCTGGGCATGCAAAGACTTTACCTTTCAGGGCAAGATGGTAAACAAGGAAAATGTTACTTTGTCCCCCCTAGCGCGTCAATAGAGCAGTTTCAGCAGCTACTAGACCAGCTGGTACAAGACGCTAGGAATAAAAAACCAGCTATAATAGCCGGAGATTTTAACGCATGGGCGATTGTGTGTGGTAGTAGCAGAACCAATAAACAGGGACGAGTGCTACTGGAGGCATTCACGCTACTAGACGTGGTGTTGCTGAATCCAGGCTACACCCCCACGTTTAGAAAAAGAGATGCAGAGTCATTCATAGTCTTGACATTTATCAGTAACTGCCTCGTAAGGCAGATAGACAAATGGATCGTGAGTCATCACTACACAAATAGTGATCACCTAGCTATAATAATCGAGCTAGGCGGACCAAATAAGAAATTCTGTACAAATTTCAGTAGTATAAGAATTGAATGGAAAGCCAAAGAGTATGACAAGTATTCTTGACGATGTTTGACAATATTTAATTGATGGGATCAGCAGACGACAAAGCTGCACAAATGACGGGCCAGCTCACCAAAGCGTGCGACACAGTAATGCCGAGAAAAGTGTCCAGTCAAAGATGGCCATCAGCATATTGGTGGAATGACAAGATTGGAACAACGGGCAAGGATGAAATTCTATCGGACCGGTAGAGGAATGGATATGGTGGAGAATTGTAGTGAAAAAATGAAGGAAGCTAAGCGCAACCTTAAAAGGCATATACAAGAGAGTAAACAAAGATGTCTAAGGGAGCTGCAATATGAGGTCAATGAAGACCCTTGGGGCCGACCTTATAAAACTGTTATGAAGAAGATCAAGGGAAGTTACATACCCCCACCGAAGTGCCCAGAGGTACAAAGCAGGATGGTAATAACACTCTTCCCAAATCAGCCGGACATTGCATGTGCTATGGTAGAAGAAATAGATGTAAATAATATAACCTTAATTACGGAGGAGGAGCTTCTATTAACCTGCCGGAGGGTTGGAAACAACAAGGCTCCAGGACTTGATGGCATATCCAATATTGCATTGCAACATGCCATCCAGACTCACCCAGCAGAGTTTATAGACTTGTACAACACTTGTCTCAAAGAAGGAATGTTTCCATTAAACTGGAAAAAGCAAAGGCTTGTGTTGCTATCAAAGGGTAGCAAGCCACCTGGAGAAGGGTCGTCATACAGACCGCTCTGTATGCTCGATACGCAGGGCAAAGTATTAGAGCGCATAATCTTAGTTAGGATGGAATGCACAACCGAGGGGACAGAGGGGCTTGCGTAACACCAGTATGCTTTCCGTAAGTGCCGCTCAACATTAGACGCTATCGGCTTAGTGGTGAATACAGCACGGACAGCCATAAGCGGAAAAAGGTGGAAACGCGGTGCGAAAAAGTACTGTTCGGTGGTTACACTTGACGTTAAAAATGCATTTAACTCTGCAAATTTGTGCAAAATTCACGAAGCACTAGTGAGACTAAGAGTCCGTCCGTATATAAGAAGAATAATTTCCGGCTACCTCAAGGACAGAACTCTCTTATACGAGACCGAGGAAGGCACGGTGAATTATAAAGTTACCGGGGGAGTTCCACAGGGGTCAGTACTGGGCCCATCGTTGTGGAACATTATATACGATGGCGTACTCAAGCTGGAACTACCAGAAGGAGCAATGATCGTAGGATTCGCAGACGACATAGCTTTGGTAGTGGTTGCAAAAGAGAAAGAAGAGGTATCTGAAATTGCTAGTGAAGTTATCGTTAAAATACAGAAGTGGCTAAATAATGCGAATCTAGAGCTTGTAGGCCATAAAACGTAGGCAATCCTAATATCTAGCAGAAAGAAGACGGAGACGATTACCCTGACAATAGACGGTCATGAAATTACTTCTAAACCGACTATTATACACTAGTGGAAAAAATTAAAGGATCAAAAAAAAATTCTGAATTTTTAGGGGTTTTTTAAATGGCTGTATTTCCCTTAAAAATGGTCATATCATGATTTTAAAAAAAGCATTTTAAAGCTTGATGTATCTAGTTTTAAGATCATACAATGATCCAATTTTTCAAGCATCACGTACCGCGCAATCCTAAGAAATACTAAAAAAAAATTTTTCTCAAAATTTTTTCGATTCTTTTTTATGGTCCACCAACTTGGGAAAAATTTTTCGAATTTAACCACCATATGTGTCGAATAAATTGTTTATTCGGCTTCAATTTGTTTTTTTTAAAAACTTTGATTCGACCACTTCTCGCTGAGATATCGAGCTTTGAATGGAAAGATCTTTTTTCTCTTTAATCATCAATATCTCAGCAACCACTGATTATACAAGAAAATGAAGGAGGGTTTTAAAATCTTGAATAAATTTACCACAAAAATCAGCGATAGTTTTTTCAAAAAAAGATTTTCTTTAGTCTTTACATTAATTTGAAAAAGCAAGAAAAAATGGCCTTTGGTGGCTTTTCGGATAATCAGGCGTTTAGTTGGAAATATCGCGTAAACCTGTAATGTTAAGTGTGCCTTTTACAGTTCAATATGCCCACAAAAATCTCACAAAGTTTCAATTTGATCCATCAAACCGTTTTTTTGTTTCATTAGATCGAATTTCAAAAAAATTAAAGGATCACGACTTTGACGGTAAATGATCATAATCTTTACCAAAATGAAAAAAATGTTTTTTTCGGTCTTTGACTGCAGTTTTATGGATAGAAGTGTTTAAATTTTTTGGAAAAAAACATTTCAAAAAAAAAATTTTTTTTTCTCAACTGCAGAAAATTTTAATCAAAAACAACCGCCGGTATTCGCATTACCCAAAGCGTACCACGTGGAGATTGCCCGGTCGGATTTACGCTTCTTGCGTGTGTGTCTGCGTATGTGTGTCTGTATGTGTGTTAGTGTGTTTCTTTAGGAGAAATGAGACCCAGAGGCTCGTCAGTTCCTTCGTATTTAATGACTCCAAACTCATTCTCCAAAGAGTGTGTGGGTGACTGTGTGTGTTAGTGTGTTTCTTTAGCAGAATTGAGACCCAGAGGCTCGTCAGTTCCTTCGTATTTAATGACTTCAAACTCATTCTCCAAAGAGTGTGTGGGTGTCTGTGTATGTTGATGTCTGTTCGTCTGTCCGTTCGTCCGTATTGTTAATAACGGGTATTAGCACCCCTGTTCTCAATTACGGCTGCCAAGCGTTCAGCCATATTGATGCAGCGGGCAATCTGAGGTTGCGGGATAGTGTTCCAAATGCACAGAAGTGCACGCTCTAATGCGGCCAAGTTCTGCAAATTTGGATACTCTCTGCGCAAACGACGACCCATTATGTCCCAAATATTCTCGATGGGGTTAAGATCTGGGCTCATTGGTGGGTGCCGAAACAGAGAGATGTCATACCGTTCAAAAAAGCGTCTGGTGATGTTGGCCGTATGTGGACGTGCGTTATCTTGCATTAGAATAAATGCCCTCTGTCGTTGCAGTCTGCGCAGTACAACTGGCCTCAAAATTTGGTCGATATAGCGTCTAGCTGTTAAGTTTTCATGCACAATCAGCAGAGGTGTTCTGCAATTTCGCGAAACGCCGCCCCAGACCATGACTGATCCACCGCCGTAGGCAACAATCGGACGGACAAAGTTCTGGCGAAAACGTTCTCCACGACGACGCCAAACAAGGGGACGTCGGTTGCTCCCGTCAAGGTTGAACCGGGATTCGTCGGTGAATAAAACGTTTCTCCATTGTCTTAATGCCCAGGCTCGATGTGCGTTTGCATACGCTAAACGAGCTCGGCGATGTCTTGCTGTCAACAGTGGTACACTATTAGGATGGCGTGCATTTAACCCAGTTTCACGAAGACGGTTAATGAATGTCCGGGAAGAAATAATACGGAATTGGTGTCGCTGTCGCTGTCTTTGTCGCTGTCGCTGTTGCTGCTGTTGTACCCGATTTGGGAAATTTCTTGCCACGATGTTCGCATTGATGAAAGGCTCACGTCGAACTTGTCGGACAATTGCCCGATCATCACGAACAGTCGTGACACGATGACGACCTCGTCCAGGACGACGAGTGTATTGGTTTATCTCCTGGTATCGAGCATTCATTCGGGATACGACAGATTGACTAACACCCATCCGATTGGCAATATCACGTTGACTGTAACCCTCTTCAAGCAGAGTGATTAAGCGAGCAACCTCCGGCTCTGTTAAATGCCGTCTTACCATGATAAGAAATCAAAATAAAGTTTTGATTTACGGAAATTTATTAAATTTTTTTTTTATGCAAAAGGAGTAGTTTTGAAAAAAACTGTTTTTTTAGCGTTGTAAGAACTCACGAAAATTAACAATAAGCAATTTCTGAAAAACGTGTAGATCGAGTTCGAAATACGATTGGGTATATAAACTCCATTTTAAATTGAATTAAATGTTTGAGTCAATTCAGTTAACAAATCAGAAAAATCATGGAATGCAACAACAGAATCATGTTAAGAGTGATAAAATATTGTTCTTTTAAATTTTGTAAAGTTAAAAAAAAAATTTCAAAAACAAATTTTTTTTATTTTATTTTT
Organism: Muscidifurax raptorellus; assembly: GCA_020010945.3. Lineage (NCBI taxonomy): Eukaryota > Metazoa > Arthropoda > Insecta > Hymenoptera > Pteromalidae > Muscidifurax > Muscidifurax raptorellus. The sequence continues at coordinate 1,314,629 of JAHUUD020000022.1, forward strand.
GAAAAAAAACTTTGTTTAATGTTTTTTTTTCCAATAAATGTGAACACCTCTATCCATAAAACTACAGTCAAAGACCGAAAAAAACATTTTTTTCATTTTGGTAAAGATTATGATCATTTACCGTCAAAGTCGTGATCCTTTAATTTTTTTTGAAATTCAATCGAAAGAAACAAAAAAACGGTTTGATGGATCAAATTAAAACTTTGTGAGATTTTTGTGGGCATATTGAACTGTAAAAGGCACACTTAACATTACAGGTTTACGCGATATTTCCAACTAAACGCCTGATTATCCGAAAAGCCACCAAAGGCCATTTTTTTCTTGCTTTTTCAAATTAATGTAAAGACTAAAGAAAAATCTTTTTTTGAAAAAACTATGGCTGATTTTTGTGGTACATTTATTCAAGATTTCAAAACCCTCCTTCAGTTTCTTGTACAATAAGCGGTTGCTGAGATATTGATGATTAAAGAGAAAAAAGATCTTTCCATTCAAAGCTCGATATCTTAGCGAGAAGTGGTCAAATCGAAGTTTTAAAAAAAGCAGATTGAAGCTGAATAAACAAGTTATTCGACACATATGGTGGTTAAATTCGAAAAATTTTTCCCAAGTTGGTGGACCATAAAAAAGAATCGAAAAAATTTTGAGAAAAATTTTTTTTTAGTATTTCTTAGGATTGCGCGGTACGTGATGCTTGAAAAATTGGATCATTGTATGATCTTAAAACTAGATACATCAAGCTTTAAAATGCTTTTTTTAAAATCATGATATGATCATTTTTAAGGGAAATACAGCCATTTAAAAAACCCCTAAAAATTCAGAATTTTTTTTGATCCTTTAATTTTTTCCACTAGTGTATATTTAGGTATAACGTTAGACGCAAATCTGACCTTTAATCAACACTTGGAAGCAGCAGGAGAAAAAGCCGCAAAAACTACCGCAGTGCTTGCGCGGCTGATGCCAAATGTGAGTGGTCCCACACAGAATCGCAGAACGCTACGGAGCCCCGATATGGGCAGACACTATGCTGGTGAAGGCATATCGACGAAAGCTTTCCTCAGTGCACAGGCGAAATGCACTTAGGGTCGCATCTGTGTACCGTACGGTATCGGGCGAGGTGGTCTGCGTTATTGCAGGTCTCCCGCCAATAGACCTATCAGCAAGGGAGAGTAAATCAATCGAAGAAGAAAAAGACGAGACAGCGGCAAAACCAAGATAGAAATTTGGGATGCCGCTAGGAAAGTAACAATGCCGGAGTGGCAAAAGCGATGGGACTCTAGTAAATAAGGTACGGTGGACACATCGCCTCATACCAAGTGTGGAAGACTGGACAAAAAGAAGACATGGGGAAGTAAACTTCTACCTAACACAGTTTCTGAGTGGACATGGATGCTACCGGGCGTATCTGCACCGATTACAATTGGAGGATTGCCCGGATTGCCTGACGTGCTTGAATGTAATCGAGGACGCCGAGCATGTATTCAGTGGATGCCCACTCTATAAACAAGAACGAGAAGAACTTGAGTGCTACCAGCAGACCAGAGTAACGCCTGAGTCTATTATGGTAGCTATGATGACTTCGGCCAACGGATGGAGCGCAATAAACAATTTTGCTGCATACATCCTTAAGAAGGTCCGAAAGGATGAAGAAAAAGAAGAAGAAGACGCGAGATGCTGCAAGAAACAGACGACCGGACGATGCGGTAAGAAGTAGACGGCAGACGACAAAGAATATTTATGATGAACGGCTGTTCAAGTCACAGAAAGAGAGAAAACCGTGATGACGACCACATTAACAGACGAGGGCGGTAGCCCAAAGCAATACTCAAACGATGTTACCGCGAGGGTGACTTATTGGAGAAAGAGCTAGGTCCAACTTATTCAGGATCGGTAAGGAGGTCGGAGAGTATTCTGTTTCCTTTGAAATTCAAAAGCTAACGGTAGCGAAGGGTTTAGTGGGTGAGAGTCCCACACAGGTGGTACCAGACGGTGCAATATCGTTCATAATGGATTTTCCCTTAACCTCTCACTCTATAAAGAAAAAAAATACACACACACATATATTCACACACAGGGAAGGACTAAACGATACGCTGTTGCACCGAAAAACGCGTGGTCAGCTGCACGTGCGTCTTCTCTCTCTCTCTCTCTCTCTCTCTCTCTCGCTCTCTCTCTCTCTCTCTCTCCACTTCATAGGAAATATTTTTCGCGACAGTTCGCGGTTTGTAAAATGAAGTTTAGATTCGTAGACACGAGTAGACTCATGTATCAGTTACACTGTCTGTCCGTTGCTCGTTGCATGTTAAAAGGGCATCCTTCCATTCGATTTAAAATTTCATTATTGATTTTAATTGCATCATTATTTTTAGGAGCCAGATTAATTTTATCATTCAATAATTTATCACTAATTGTTATCTTTTTCCCAAAAATTTCTCATCTAATGTCACTTTCTTTATATAGTATATCAGTTAGGTATATCAATCAACTCACTTTTTTTTCATTCGAATTACAGTATTTTCCGTCGTCTACACTTAATAGACATTTTCGAAAATTATCGTCATTATTATATACGCGAAGATTTGCATTAAATGGTATGCGAATAAAATATGGCCACAATCTATGCTGTTTGACAGAATTTTGAATAACTTCTATATTGATGCCATATAACGAACGAATGGTAACGTTTGCCTAAACTCTCCTGGTATAACTACGGTTTTATCTCCAAATATTTCTTTCACATCACATAAATCTTGTAGAAAACGATTTACTGCTTGAAAAACTAATTTAGATGTCATTGGTATTTCATTCCATATTATAATTCGTGAATCTTTCAATGTTTTGCCATAGTACTATCAGTTATATTAAGGGGACAAACCACCTTTGAATCTTCAAATAATCTAATTTTTTATTTCTTATTTTTATAGGAAATTTTCCGTAGGATACGATTCTGAAGTCAAATTTTTCGAAAAAAAATTTTTTGGTAAAGTTTTAAGCAAAATTTGTATACCACCTTTTTACCGAATTTCAATAAAATTTGGTTTTTTCCTATTTTATATTTCTGTTATATTTTTTCTTTTTTAAGATCAAATGTGAAATAAATGTTTTTAAATAATATAAAAAGTAGCCATTTTTACCATTATATAGATATATGTTATTGTTTATAATGATTTATAACACAGTTGTTTATATATAATTTTATTCGATTTTAAAACATATTATGAATGTTCAAATACTGACAAGTTTACTCGTATGTAAACGTGTCATGACGGTCACAATACGTTTGAATAGAATAGGAATTGATTCGAAAGTTGACGCTTGATGCGTCACCACTTTATCGGCGGATATTGGAACTCACATGCAGGTGAGATCGAATTAGTTTTCGAAACTACCTTCACGTAGCTCAAATTTAACTATGTTCACACAGCTTATTGGTATGTGTTGATAAACACAGCCGATATTTACATGCTGATATTGCTAAAAAAAATGTCAAATTGCACGATATTTGTTTGTTTCAAAGGTGACAATTTTAAACAAATTCGTTTTTAAAATTCATTTGTGTGTTATCTTTTTTTTTCTTGACAATTTGTGTGTATATGTGTATGTAGTGCAGCAAAATTTTGTGCGAAATGTCTTCGAGGGATAAGAAGGAAAGACTTCAAAGTACACATCCTGACAGTAAGTATTCTCGAGGGTGACCTAAGAAGAGGCCAAGAGAATTTTTGACGAAGAAGGAAAATCTGTCAAAAAGATCAAGACCCTCTACCAATGCAAAAAAACTTAAAAGTGCAACAGTGGTCAAAGACTATTAGTGACACAAGAAATAGAGTTATGCAATCAGTGCAACGGCAACTGACATTTAGGGAGTCTGGTGTGCAAGGCTTCGGGTTCAAAGTTGATATTGTGTGTGTAAAGTGTAAACAGATTGCTTTAATCAATTCAAGTGAAAAAGTTGGACCAAGAGTGGCTTGCTCGTTCTCAAGATTGGTGTATACATATGTAGCTGTGACCTGTTTCAATGATGGACGCACAGGATTTATGAATATTATGAGGTTTGACATCAGTCCAGGATGTGCAGCAGTGGATTGGACCAATACGAGCAACGATGCCAGACTCTTTCATGCAGAAATAAAAACATTAAACAGTACCGTAGAGGCCTGGACTATCAGAAGAAGAACACGAGAAGGAATCCCAGAGGAATGATATGCAGCAGGAGCCCACTAAAGTATTTATTATAAGTGTATTTATTATAAATGTTGATTTTAACTAACTTGTATTTATTATTTAATTTATTTGATAAAATAGATATATAAATATAATTCAGTTCCAACTAAAATGTAAATTTTTTATTTTATTCTTTGCAGAACTGGCATGAGCCGTCTTTGTCAACAGCGACAGGTGAGGTTATGGATGTGTAGCAGATTCAATGAATGACTACAATGATTGGTCTATGTGACATAAAAAGATAAGTATTATTAACTGAGTTAAGTGTGATAAGTACAGTGCACTTAAATTTCTAATTTTTGTGTTTTTTTTTTATTTCAGCTCATGCAACAACAAAAGAGCCGTTCAACGCAAGCCAACCGTGGAATATTGGTGCCAACTGGAGGATACGCTTGTTTAATGCATTGGAAAGAGGAGATAAGATCCTGAACATATTAGATAAGTATTAATTATAGCTAATATAATTGGAATCTTAATTGTTAAATATCTCATAATATTGTTTTTCTGAATTTTAGCTCACTGTCCGTAGGATTCCAAGGGAATGCATGGTTGGATTCAACACCAATAAAAGTGAAAAAATTATTGCAAAATACGTGTAATATTGTAATAATTTAAACAAAAATATATTTCTACTAGCTCAAATAAAAATCCCTCCGTTCATACTGAATGTATACATATAAAGAGTATCTCCACAAAATTTAAGCCCAATCCAACCATGCGTACACTTTGAATCTTATGGGTAGTGAAAAAAGTCATCGAAACTAGTCTGCTTGGCCAGGGTGGCATATCAAGTTCAAATACATTAAAAATTTAGATATTTAATGTTTATTGTAAGTACTTTTATATCAAAAGATTCTTTTTCAATTATATTATAAAATTAAAATCTAATGTTGAATATTTTGTTTCAGATTTTGAAGGTGGTTTGTCCCCTTAATTGGTAATTTAAATGCTATATGTACAGTCAACGAATTCGCTGCAATGCTTGACCAAGCAACACATAAAAATGCTATATCATGTAACTTACAATAATTTATTAAAACGTTAAGTAAATAACTTCTTCCACTTCCTCCTGGACCGTCAATAAAAATACATTTATGCTGTTAATAATTAAAACTTTCTGAAACTATATCAAATATCTTTTTTTTAATAATATTTAACGATTTCCTTCTTTTGTAATTCGCTAAGCATAATAGTTTCTTTATGAAATTATGTTGTATCATCGTATTCTTCAATTTACGTGGTTATTTTAGGGAAATCGAAATAACTTAAGCAAAATCCATTGATTTGTAAAACTTCTTCAAATGTATTTAGTTTCATATTTGCACCTATATTTGTTTCGTACTTAATGTTCGTCTAAATGACAAAGGGTTAGGGAAGGTGTATTTATGAATTTCGTGCCTAGACCACCGCAGGTCTAATAGCACAGGACCTAGCGTATTATGAGGTTCCCTATTCCTCAAGTATTGATCTATATGAATAAATTCTTTAGAAAGGGGCACGTGCTTATTGAAAATTATTTACTAATTTATTAGGACTTATACTAGGTTGGAAAGGATCCTGACAGTGAAATACAAGCCGTAATAATTAGTTTAAGAGCACCAGACCGGATATAACACCAGACCGTGTAATGTTAATTTATGCCGATACAGGTAAACACCAGGCCGCATATTTATCCTGGCCGTGAAGTTTTTATTGTGGTAATAAACAAATTAGCACTAGGCCGGATATAAATCCAGGCCGATAATGCTGATATATGCTAATGTTAGTAAACACTAGGCCGGATATTTATCCTGGCCCTGAAGTGTATACAATTAGAAAAATGCTTTTAATTTATATAGTTTGTTGCACCAAATCGGACAGACACCTGACCATGAAATGCTTTAGAGTAAAAAATAATTGAACGACTTACTAGTGATTTTATGTACATCCTTGCGTGGATGAGAGAGACTGAGTATGGATATCGAGTATGGAAAAGTCGTCCCAGTTTCTGGGTACTAAGTTGCTTCTCCTTCTCTCTTCCTCCATGACCAGCGCGCACCGCATCAATCATTCAGATTTTCTTGATTGCTGATCCGTTCAGCTCTCCGGATTTAACGGACTATCCTTAATTCAGAGGCTCTCTTATACATGAGTCACATGTATGACGAGGTTCCCTAACCCTTTGTATATGAAAGATAGTTTTTTATATTCCAATAAATGCATTATTAATCTATATCTATACACTATTGTTATTATATCAAATCCGCACAGATACCCTCTCCCCTTATAAAACCGATCAGCGCTCACCATTCCTCAGTGCGGGTGACTGCCGATCTTAAAAGCATCTCAAGTGCATCCTACCCTTCCGCCACCACGCTTCGAGTCCAGACACGAAGGCTATTTCACGATTTATTAGCGGATCAACCTGGTCCATTTCATCAGCGCCCGAACAGGGATTCAAAACGTGGAAACGACTCGTTCTCGATCAAAAAAAAATTCAATTATATATATATATATATATATATATATATATTTTCAGATTTTCGAACTTTACAAATTTATAAATTTTTTTAATGATACCCGAAATTAATGGCTCGCTCGCCGAGCAACAGATTTACAACCGGTTAACTTATCTGGACAACAAGCGCGATGCACGACGAAAAAAGCAAATTAGCGAGCTAAAGAAAATAATCGAAATAATGAGACAAAAATTGTTAAAAGATTACGAAGCAACATCAGAAAAAATTACCAACATTTACGAGGTTCTCCTGTCTTATAACAATAGGCAAGAAAATCATAAAAAACAAATAAACTCTTTGAATGTCAGTGTTATTGAGTGTCATCATTTGATGAAGAAATTAAAAAAATCTTAAAGATGATACAGATCTGACCCATGAGATCGTTATAGATTTATCAAGGCACCAAAACCCGTTTGAGGAGGGTAGAGAATTAAGTTCAAACCCTAGAGGAGCATCGGTATCAAGAAGGGTAAGTAGAATCTAAAAATTTAATGATATTAATTTCAGTCGCGGCGCGCCGCTCTGTTTTTTAAAAATCCAATGTTAACGATATTCATTCCATTATTAAAATAAATTCAAAAGTTAATTCTGAAATTTTACATTATTAATTTTGAAAATGGCAGATAAAGCTACCAAAAGACGTTCAGAATTCCTCCTGAAGGAAATTGAAAGTGATGAAAACATTGTAATGGATAAAAATTTAGAATGGCAAAAAGCCGTAGTGTTTGAATTGGTAACATTGGATAAATAACAGAATGCACTTGAGGATCATATAGACGAATTGGATAGCGACAAAGAAGAAGATGTTGCCTCTCCACGTATAAAATTAAGGAAAAATAAAAATGCAGGGGGCATAGATGATACGATGCCCGTATCGAAGCGCTCGCTTCATCTATGGAAACAATGAAAGAACGCCTTGACTTACTCGAGACAGAAAACGATTCTTTTATACGAAATCAGAATTTACGCTTGAATCTCGACAAAATCTAGGAAAAAATAGTGTCAAACGTATCAATCACACAACTCCGGGAGATAATTACAAAAATATACGAGTCGAACTCTAAAGAGTCTACTAGACTTGAAAAGATGATTCTAACGCGTAATAATAACGGAGAGTCAACGACCGACAGGTTTCGACGAATAAAAATCGATATACCAAAATTTAAAGACTTATAGCTAACGAAAGACCAATGAAATTTTAACGAGAATTTGAAAACTATTGTTCTCTTATAAAGCCGGAGAATTATGAATTTAAATGCATTATATCGCAAGCACTCTAATGAGATGCTCATAATTGGTGATACTTTGTGCAAGGCAACGTCAAGAATTACACTCGGGAATAAAAATATTCAAAGAACTAACGGCAGAAAAGTAAAGTTCTGTCAATATAACTTCGGGCAGAGAAGCAGAGTAAATTACGCTACTTATATTTTTGGATTGGAGCCCGCGAACTAAATATATTTATGGCGATAGATGAGCACGAGCACATAAAGAAAATCGCGGAACATTTTTACAGAGAAATTAGACGCACCGTCACTATTCACGAAACAATCAATGACTTTGTAGAAACGCTTGCCGATTTTGATAGTGACGACACGTCCATAAGAAACGCTAACACAGACAGAACCCAGAGACCAAATCACGAAACTAAACAAAATCACCCACCCTCTCACTGAGAACACATTACCAAAAAACCAATAAACTCAAAAACAACGGGCAATCAGTCATGGCAAAAACCAAAGACGTCGACGGACCAAAGAATCCAAGCCATACAAACGGACAATAAGAAGACTGACAATAAAACACTGGCAAAATGAATAGTCAAAAGGGGGCTAAAACGAACGAGACCTTTAAGGGGACACACCACCTTTAAAAATCGAAAAAATAATTATTTTTAATTTCACACAGATAAGTTGGATGATTTGAAATTTGAAATTTGTTATAGATACGTAACACAACTTTATATTTATTTGGGAATTTGTTTGGCCTATCTAGTCCTAATGTACCCAAATGAAAAATCAAACACCGAAAAGCACTGTCCACACGATTTCAGGACAATGTACGTCCCAATCGGGCTGAAATTTTTTTGCCATATTCTTAAAAACACTAGCTTTGGTATGAATGGAGGAAATTTAATCTAAATAAATAGAAAACTTTTTAAAAATAAAACACGTCAAAAATAATGAAAAATAAGCTAAAACAACTAAATTTTTTACTTGTTTTATTTTTAAAAAGTTTTCTATTCATTTGAATAAAATTTCCTCCACTCATACCAAAACTAGTGCTTTTAAGTATATTATCCTGGAATCGTGTGGACAGTGCTATTCGTTTTTTGTTTTTTTCATTAGGGTAAAATTTCCGTATTTTAAAAAAAAATTGTTTTTTATTATTTATTTTTAATTCATAGAACCTACGGCTTAATCCATGCGTAGTGTGGTTTCAAATCATTCAAGCATCCTGTAAAAAAATTTTCAGCCCAAAATATGAAAAACTGAGGGATTTGTTCCATTTTTACTGCTGCCTCAATTACTACTCGGCCGCGTTGTCGCATACGGATGATTTAGTGAATCGCCCGATCGTCCGCTGCTTCCGTATGCGACAACGCGGTTGAGTGGTAATTTAGGCAGCAGTAAAAATGGAACTAGTTCCGCAGTTTTTTATATTTTGAGCTGAAAATTTTTTTACAGGACGTAGGTTCTACAAGTTAAAAATAAAAAATAAAAAAACAAATTTTTTTTTTAAATTACATAAAAATTTATTATTATTTTTTTTGAGTTTATTTTTTAATCTTTTGTTAAATTTTGCATATAAAACCATATCAATTATTCCCTCGTCGATAAATGATCACTAGGCTAAAAATGCAGCTCCTTTACCAATAAGCGGAAAAATGATCAAATGTCCACCGGTAGCAAATCTGCTCGGATGAAAAGACAAGTTCGTCTCAACACTAAGTTCAAAAATCTATCTGAAAAAATAATGTTCATAGTAATACCCAAACTCATTAGATAGTGCATTATCGGTTTTGATACTATAAAATCCTAAAACATGCTAATTATTACGGTTCAGGAAGAAATTTTGTTTACAGTAAATAAGGCCGACGGTATACCAGCACACGTGAACAAAAAAATGCTGTGGAATGAATGCACGTCACTACCAATTACAGACTCGGATAGGTTCATCGAAGAAGGGAATCTCTCAGAGCTACATGGTCTTTACGAAGACTATGAAGAACATTACGAAAATCCATACGAGCTCACTCTAGAGGAGATCGATGGAAAATTAGAAACTTGTGACACTCTTGACGAGACACAAAAACAAAAACTAAGATATATTCTTATAAAAAGAATAGGAGTATTTGAAAAAAACCGAGATTACTGACTACCTACGAACACGAACTAATATTGACAGACACAACACCTTGGTTTTGTAAACCTTATCCTATACCTCTTGCAGACAGAATAGAAGCAACAGATCAGGTAAAATGTATGTTACAATTAGATATAATACGTCGCTCAAATAGCGTATACATAAACCCGATTAAAATCATAAGAAAAAGGTCGGGGTCTCGTATCGTAAGGTCGGTGAGACCGTGTCTTGATACACAAACGCTTAATAAAGTTCTTCCAAACAACTTTAAGGGACTTCCCGGAATCGACGACGTTCTTGAAAGATAAACAGATAACTACAGATAAACCAATAACTAGCATATTAGATTTTACATTTAGTTACTAGTAAATAAAATTAGCTGAAAATTCACGTAAATGTACGGCTTTCAAAGTAGATTGTCATTGTAGATGACCTTATGATTCGGTCACAGAATTTTGATGAGCTTTTAAAGCATCTAGATAGTCTATATGAGAGATTAATAAAGCATAATTTGAGATTTTCTAAAAATCAAAATTCTTTTTTAAAGAAATAGAATTTTTGGGTCACTTTATTTTTGCCACAAAATACAGCCAGATCCGGAAAAAATGGTACTATTAAAGATTTTAAACGTCCACAGAATCTGAAACAATTACAAAGTTTTATCGGCTTTGTAAATTTTTATTCGAAATTCGCTAAGAAATTGGCGGAATCCTTAGTTCCATTGTTGGACTTAATGAGAAAAAATGTCGTATTTTTATGGACTGACGTACATCAAGCAGCGTGGATCAAGTCATTGTTCGACGAAAATATGTTTCTAAAATATGCAGATCCAAAGGATGCCTACGTTATTATAGCGGATAGCTCAGACTATGCGTGCGCAGCAGCTCTTTCTCAATTAAATGAGGAAGGAGTTGAGGAAATGCTTGCCCTTGTGTGGTCGCACAACAAGCTAGATACTTTCTTAAGGGGAGAAGTTGAAATTATAGTTCGAACGGACCACGAAGCCCTCATATTTTTACGCACATTAAATTTAACAATCAACGATTGCAAAGATGGAACGTCGCCATCCTGGAATATAATTTGAACTCAGAAGATATACCTGGGAAACAAAACAAATGGTCAAACAAAGGCGGAGAAAAAAACAATAATTATAACTGCTATTGTTCAACCAAAATCAAATCACAAATAAAGAAATATTTGTAAAAATATCGAAAGAGATCAGAGACATGATCCGCATATTCAAAAAATCATTAGTAATTTAGAAAATAACGAAAAAATGTCTTACGCAAGCTACGAGATAATCGAAAATATTGTATATAAAAAAGGTACTAAAGATGCTTATATTTTATTTTTACGACAAATATGAAATACTGAAAAATTTACTAAAAAGGACTTTCAATCTCTTAAAAAATAAACTTTTCACCCGTAAACGCCCACGATAGCATCAATTTCACTCTTTTTTCATCGTTCTGTTAAAAATACAATTTCTAATAATAATATAATAACAAATCTAATAAGCAACTCTAGCTCAGTAACAAGAAACAAGAACACAATTCTACCAAAAACTAATAAAAGAGTGAGTAATAAAAACAGCCTTATAAGGGCAATTTATTACTTCAATAGATTGCCTAATGAATATAAAACGATAGTTATGATTCACAGCAGGAAATCAAAACTCAAAAAATGGCTGAAGGAAAGCTATTAACAACGCACACAATAAATAAATAATAGAATAAAATGTAACAACATTAAACATCTACTAGAAGACCACATACATAGGAGAAGTCTAGATAGCATGCTGAGTGAGAAGGATCCCTCTACATTGGAAGTCCATGAGGGGGTGTCTATTATCACAGACAGTATGGTGCTAGACTTAAGAACATACTTTTGTATCAGATATTGGCGATAGAAAAGCACAAGAATTTACTGTGTGTGTGATCTTACTATTACTGATTCTAACCTGGTAACGATGTTACCAGGTTAGAATCAGTAATAGTAAGATCACCTGGTAACATCGTTACCGGCGGATTACACACATACTTGTAGTTTTAATGTTTTTTCTTTAGTTTTTAAGTTTTAGATATAAGTATTTGTTGTTAATTTTAATTTTTAGTTTATATCGAGCCAGACCAGCGAACAGGGATTTTCCCTCTGCTGGGTTACTCTTTTGTAACGTAATTAATGTGCAATATTAATGTAATCAACTTGTATTGTATATATACTCTGGTAAATAAATAAATAAATAAATAAATAAATAAATAAATAAAAAATGGTTTGGAAATCAATTCGTCCCTTTGAGGTTTTTAAAATAGCGCGGGGAATGAGAATTTTTTCTGCAAAATTTAATGAATTTTTTTCTCGAAAATGATGAATTTTCAGAAAGAAATACCAAGAGTTCTTAAAATTAGTCAAAGAAACTACTAGAATTTTTTCAAAACAATTAAAACAATTTTACAAATTGCAAATTTTTGCAAAATTAAAAAATTTCTCCAAACGTTTTATGCGAGCGAAAGTAGCAGGTATTAACTTACACAGATGCTATGCTTCACCTAACGTGCCAATCTAGCTGTTCATAAGACTGTTAGATCGTCTCGTACAAGATATTGCAGCAAAGAAAGCCAGTAATTATAGCGGGCGTTTTTAACGCATGGACGTTGAGTGGGGCATCCAAAGAACTAATGAAGGAGGCCGGGTGCTACTAGAAGCATTCTTTCTCCTGGATTTAGTACTAGTTAATCAGGGTTATACCAATACTAACAGGAGAGGTGACACGTGATCTATAACAGATCTGACGTATCTTAGCCGCTGCTTAATTGACTCAATCGACACGTGATCGTGAATGAACACTCCATCAATAGTGATCACCAGGCCATAATAATAGAGATGGGAAAATCAAAGCTAATAGAGTTTGTTGAAAAACAAATAAATATAATAAGCAGATATTTCTGTTGGTACTAGAGGAAATACAACTCTCTGGGACAGCAGACAGCAAGGCTCAGCAGGCAATGGATAATATCACCCGAGCCTGCGATGCTACTATGGCAAGAAAAGTGTCCAATTATAGACGACCACCAACATACTGGTGGGATAAAGAGATGACAAGCGCTCGTAGCGAGTGCCATCAGACTAGGAGACAGGAACTGGTAGAGACCAAGATATAGTAGATGACTGCCAGCAAGCAATGAAGGACGCCAAGCGGAAACTTAAGAAGACAATCCGTACCAAGAAACAACGGTATCTGAAAGAATAAGTTGAGGACGAGTTCAATAAACAGATCGAGGCATTGATACAGCTTCTCGATGGGTTGTGGTAGCGGGAATTCCTGAACTGCGTTGATTTTTTCTGGACTTTTGAAACCGTTGGATGTGATAAGATAACCCAAAAAAATTATATCTGTTACCCCAAAGGTGCATTTTTCTAGGTTGACTTGCAGCTCATACTCGTTGAGATGAATTGTAAGCAGAAATCATCGCATATATAGCTGGGTGAACGTGTCTTCAGCCTTGGGAGATAAATGCGTATAATTCTACGCGTAGCATAGAAAAACTTGCATTAACAAAGCTAATAAGTACGGATTAGTTTTGCAAATCAAGTTAACAGCCTATAATAATAATTAATAATCCTATAATCATTTTATGCAGTAATAAATCTGTTGGACAGTTCACTATTGTCTCCCGTAGGGTTCGGACGTATTTACAAGCGCTCCGTAAATTTGACCGCGAGTGAAAAGTGGAAAACAACAAAAGAGGTTTGCTTCGTGTTTGAGGCAGCCTATAAGTGATGAATTTCATCATGGGTGCCTCTGATAAAGGAGGCCCTCAACAATCTACTTCTCAACGTTTCTCAACCGAAGTTTCATCATCTGCTCCTAGTGTCACGATCTCACCTACAACGAATTATGCAACTGCACTAAACACTGACGTCTTCCCTAAAAAAGACCAAGCTATAGTACTTGATTCTATCGACAACTACACAATCAACGATTATGTAAGTCAAATGGCATTGCTTATAAATACAAACAACAGAATATGCATCTTTTTGGCCTCTAAGGAAATTGCAGACAATTTAACTAAGAACAAAAAAGTAATCAAACTGGGACCCACAGAAATTAACATAAGACCTTTAGTTACTTCAGCAAAAAGAATTATTCTCTCAAATGTCTGCCCAGTCATTCCCCACGCGATCATTGAAAAAGCATTACTAGATTATAACGTTAAATTTGAATCCAAAATAACCTTCATCAAGGCGGGGATACCTAGTCCTGGTTTTTCACATATATTAAGTTTTCGCCGACAAGTGTATGTACACCCAGATGACCTAGAAAAGATTTCAAGCTCTATCAAATTGATATACGAAAATACCACCTATTGAATATTTACCTCTAGCGATAAACCGATGTGCTTCTTGTGTAAACAAGAAGGACACCTCACTAGACAATGCCCGACCGCTGCGGAAGACACTACCATAGAGCAATCAACAGTAGAATTCCAAACATTCCATACAGACACTCAGATACAACCGACTGTCGACGAGACTACTGAAATTTTTCCACGGCCTTCTGTACCACCGCTAACTGAAATCGAAACTGTAAATATGGAAACTACCAAATAGACGCATAAAAGACACCACTCTATGTCATCTTCTTCCAATGCTTCGCAACAATTATTAAAAGTTCTATCATCTCCAGAAACGAGTCTAGATTCTTTATCAAGTGAAAAATATGAATATATACAGACTCCAAAAACCCTAGTAGAAACTAAACGTATTTCAACAAAAAAACCTAAAACGGATACCGCAGTTACAGAAAAACAAAATGACAATTCACAGAATGAACCCCAAATTATTTATTTACACCAAATCGAAAAAGTTAAAAATTTTTTTTAGCCATTTCAATTCCAATTTGACAAAGCCATTTCTAGCCCGAAAATTGCAGAAACAGCCAAAGAATTTGTCCTTGATACCTCTAATTTATCTGATATGATGACCGAAGAATGCGATACTACAGCCAAAAATGCTACAGAAATAGCAAATGAATTCGCCGCTACCTTTGCAAAAAATTCAAGTGACGAAAACTTTAACTCTAACTTTTTGCAACACATAAACTCATCTCCTTAATGGAATCTAGTCACCCCCACAACAATAAATATAAATGAACTTGCAACCAAAGAAATAAATAAGCCTATTCAAATGGAAGAAATAATCAATACTCTAAAAAATTGTAGAAATTCCAGCCCAGGTCCAGACAACATTCCGAATATTATCTTAAAAAACCTCCCAGTAATTGCTTTCAAATATATAGAAAACATCTTCAATAAAATTTTGATTGGAAAAGTCTTTCCCGAAAATTGGAAACTAGCAGCAGTCATTCCGATAAAAAAACTAGGAAAGAACATGTTGTCACCCACAAACTATAGACCATAAGCTTAACGAATAACCTATGCAAACTCATGGAAAAGATAATTAATAATAGATTAAAACCATTTCTAGAAACAAAATTAGTTTTTTCTGAGCAAAGTGGTTTTCGTAAAAATTGATCAACATACGATCATTTAATACGCCTAGAATCGGCTATATGTGAGGCATTTCGAAAGAAACATCATCTTATGGCTGTGGCGTTGGATATTAATCGCAATAAATGACATCATTAAATCCATCGATGAGCCTGTGCAAGCATGTCTTTTTGCAGACGACCTCACAATCTATATCAGTGGTAAAAATTTGTCCGTTTCTCAGAAAATCATTCAACATTCATTAAACAACCTACAGAAATGGTCACTCACCTTTGGCCTGAACTTTTCTGGCACAAAAACAAAGTTCATAGTATTCTCTAAAGAAAACAAAAGAAAATTCACTCCAACTCTAGAACTAAATGGGTCAACACTCGAAGAAGTATCCAATATTAAAATCTTAGGTCTTATCTTTGACCGTAAACTTTCATGGAAAAAACATATAGAAACTCTCAAATGCGAAACGGTAAATAGACTAAACCTCATAAAGATACTTTCATCAAAAAACTGGGGAGCAGATTATAATGTATTAAGACGAACTTACAAAGCTACGGTTATGGCTAAATTAGACTACGGAAGTATAATATATGGATCCTCTAAAAACACAAAATTACTTGATACTATTCACAACAAAGGTTTAAAAACTGTACTGGGTGCTTACCATTCTAGCCCAACATATAGTATACTAGCAGAGTCGAATATTCCCCCCTCAGTTTATAGCCGCCAAATTTTAATGTCCAAATATGCATGCAAACTAGCAACAACAAAGACTAATCCAACAGCAAAATTGATTTTTGAATCCGAAGAACACTTTGAAGATAATAATGCAACCCTTCCGAAACACTTTTCACATAGACTTCACAATCTGTTACTATTAATCGACGCATCAATACCGGAAGTCATAACTTTGAATCCACCCAATTTCCCAACGAAAATACTTGAAATTAATACTCAAATATATAAAAATCCTAAAGAACTACCAGTAGAGCAATAATATAACATAGTTTTTAACAAAAATTGCAAGTGGTATATCGATAGTGGCAACAAACTTATCTGGTACTTCTAGTCTACATAACTCCTACACCTTTAATGAAGCAAAACTTTTTGCGATCTTAAAATCATTAGAAATCATCGAAAATAGCACTTTAAATAAACATATCATTGTAACCGACTCCCAAAATGTTCTAGAAGAAATCCAAAATCCATATTCGATAAATCCTTTAGTTCAGCATATTCAGAATAAACTTACTCACATGAATAACAAAACCATAACCTTAGCGCAAACTAGATATGAAAATACTAACTTCAAAGAAATCCATGAGGCAAAAGAACACGCTCTTCAAGCGGCAAACAGACACGGGGAAAAAAGCTGTCCGATTTTTGCAACATCAGCATCAGAACAAATAGAAACAAAAATAATTGCTGAATGGAATGAAACATGGACTCAAAGTAATACAACCGCGTTAAAACTAGCTCGTCAAAATATTTACTGTAAAATTCCGATAAATAAACTCAGTCGCAAACTTCAAATAATCATAACTAGATTGAGAATTGGACACACTGCTATTACGCACTCCCATTTATTAAAAAAGGAAAATGCTCTCCCATATGATGCGTGCGATAGACCAATCACAATTAAACATCTGTTATATGAATGTGTTAAATATAATCAGCAACGAAAAGATTTCAAGTTTACCCAAGACCTAAATGCAGATTTGAATAGCATAGAAAGTTCTAAAAATATTCTTGGATTCCTAAAATCTGTAAACATTGTTAATTTGATCTAATGTCTCCAACTACCCTAATTTTATGTAAAATATTAGTATAATTTACTCTGTATATATATATATATATATATGTAAAATTTTTTTTATTATTATAGTTTGCAATGTATATTGTAAAATAAGTCAAATATCTGTAAAATTTTGTATTTATTATGTACTCGCTAATGACCTTGCTGTTGATGCAAATTAAAATAAATAAATACAAAAAAAAATCTGTTGGAAGTAGCAGAAGTCCACTTAGTCCCATTCCCTCCTGCACATCGCGAGCTCGCAAAGCTGCGTCATTCTGCTTGCCTACTCAGTATAGCATTTCTTTTCTACGAGAACAACTATTTTTATTTGCGAGACTCGCTCAACTTTTATTCTATCAGATTATGGGCCGGATGAACCAAGATTACATCGCGCAAGTAATTGGGATAAGAAGTAAGTTAACTTAATCTTTTTAGAAGCGGTAGTGTAGTGGCAAAGAGTAAGGACTCCAAAGTGGTTAGAAATGACTACTTGCACACTTTATCAGGAGGTCAGAAGCCGAGGAAATTACGAAGAGGAGAACGGAGGTAATGGCTTTAAAATGCAGCAAATTTTTGCAGCAGGCTCATTAATTTCGTTAAAATTGATTTTCAAACTGCTAAACCTCCGACTCTCAGCGGTTTCGAGTACAGGGACTACAAATCTATTAACACGGAGGAACTATCACCCCTGCTAGCTGTTTGCGATTGGTCGCCGGTTAGTTGCTCAGACAGTGGAGTTGACACAAGACTAAAACACCTTATTCAAAATATCATGTGTGTCATTGGGCAGCTTGCGCTGCTTAAACAATTGAGACCAAGGGGGAAAATGTATCCTACTTGGATAGATGCAGACTTGAAAGACGTTAATGACCGACGAGACGTAACACAAAAACGTTATAAATGTACCTTCGGGCTTTACCCCGAAAGAATTGAATAATCATTTCGCTGGAGTATCCATATCGGACCTTGAGGGCAAAGCGGAGCCCGATTATGGAACTTCCTGCCAAATAGAATAAAAAATATGGCCTCTCTGTCAAGGTTTCACTGCATAGCAACCTATTAAATGTAGTGAAAGACTGAGCCTGTGTTGGCGAAATTGTATGTAAATTTAATGCTGTGATACCTGACTGTGATTGACTTGAATTCTAATCCGCACTGTTGCTTACTGACTCGGTAGAATAATTTTTATAATGGTACATGATAATAATTATAAGACGACATGGTATAATACCAACTTGTAAATAACTGTTATAATATTGCAAATTGTAAACGACTGCTGTGGTATTCAGCTCTATACACTGAACGTGCGATGTACATTATATTGGCTTGTCAAGTAAATCTTATTCTATTATATCCTATTCTATTCTATTAATGAGTACGTACCGTTTAATGTAAAATAAGTGAAAAAAGTGAAATTGCAAAATTTTTGGAAAAAGTGTAACCATAAAAATATAGTTAAAAACGTGATTTTATTAACAAAGAAAATTTGGAAGTGTCAGAGACAGCGGTGTGACACTTCCAAATGTCACACCGCTATCGGTCGGTGTAACAGGTGGTCCGTTTACTGTCGATTAATCGATAGTCTTGACATTTTTTATTTGATTCTTGGCAGCGCATATACACACCCTTATCTAAGATACGAAAGTATAAGTAAAGATATCTTGTAAGCCATCGTCATGATTATCGCTATTTAAACGTTTACCGAAAAAGTTATTGAGAAAATATGCGATTTTACAATATAAAATAAGTAAGTTATTACATCCCTAAAACCTTTATCCACAACGCAAACATCACCTTTTTTCATGATAGTTCTTATGCCATTTAGATCATCCATTACTTTCTTCATGATGCTTGCATCATTTTCTGTTGCTGAAAACGGACCAGGGACATCAACAACGAATCCGTATGTGGTGCAAATAGTGAATGGCTTGATCAAAAGGCATTTCTTCTGACCTGAGTATGATTTTCGTTAGTATTCATTATTTTTACTATTTTGGTGCCATCAAAAACCAAAACAAGCTCGTTTTTTAACTTAAATAGTTTTTTTACATAAATGAAAGTATGATCACGTATGAGATCCTCTCTTTTAATACTTTTTACTCCAAAATATTTTGGTAATACATCTTTTTCAAATGAGTTAATTACTGATGCACAAAAATCTGAAATTTTTATTTCGTTTTCTATTTCGAAAACAGACGAAATAAAATTAATCGACTATCCAGTTCGTAATTTAAATAAACATATGACCAGAGCTTGTGTAACGTCTCTAGAATTTGATGATTTCATGGAAACTAATAAATTTCTGAGTTCTTGCAATTGATCAGTCGAAAGACCAGTAAAAGAAAATAATTATTTTTGACTAAGCTCTGATGATTTTATTTTATCTAAAAATGTTTCCGAGGCTAAATCTAAAATTCTTTTTAAAAATATACATATTTCATCTGCAGTTAAAAAACTCTTATTACTGTGTACCTGTATTAGTTTTAGGTCATCATCAAAAAATCTTTTTTTTATTAAATGCTCCGAACAAACTCGATTGCCATTTAAAATAAAGATTTTCATTTCTTTGAAACACTGCAGTCTCGCAGTTCGTGGTACAAGTGTCAAGTTATTTTTGTTTCTACAAACACAACATGTTATATGACAAATAAAAGTTCTTTCGAGGGGTAACTCGGTTGTAGCTTTTTCTTCTTTGGGTGGTTTTAATGCCAACTCAAAAATGCTCCCCGAACTCTGAGAGCTGAGTATTTCCAAACTTGACTGAGAACCCATTGGCTGACTTTGATCACTGGTTGAAGGTTCTACTTCCACTTTAGGTTTCCGTGTGCCAAAAAAAAACAAGCATTCTACATTTATTACAAAGTTTAAACCCAATATTAACATTATCTATATTTAACTGCTCACAAACGGCTTCGACTTCAATAGTTGAATTAATGATCTTAATCTGAGCTGATATTCTACTGAGATTTCGCTTGAAGCAGTTGCAATATTGGTCAGTTTTAACATTATCTATATTTAACTGCTCACAAACGGTTTCGACTTCAATAGTTGAATTAATGATCTTAATCTGAGCTGATATTCTACTGAGATTTCGCTTGAAGCAGTTGCAATATTGGTCAGTTTTATCAAATTCATCCATGTTTGATGTAAAAACTAAAATGCAAAAAAAATGTGATATATTATGGGATTATCAATGTAATTACAAAAAATATCGGTAATTTTTTATTTAATTATTACAAATTAATGAATTTAATTATTATTTTATATTAAAAGAAATTTTTTTATCAAGAAATATAATGCACTGAAAACTATTTTGATAACCATTAATAAATGGAAAAAAGAATACTTCTTGAAATGATAGGCTGCATTCTGTTTTTTTGTCAGGTGTTGTTTGAAATTGAGGTGACGATCTATTCAAATTAATTCAAAAGTAGGAGTATAGACACAGATAATTCAAACTAAACGAGATCTTTACAAAGAGAGGGTTCTATATAAAGAAGGAGATCTTAATGCACTCCTTTTAACGCACACCTTTGTGAGAATGAAATTGTCTTCATATAAAAATACTTTTTTGGGAACTTGCTTACGGAAAGCTAAGCAATATCTAGTGATTACAATCTCATATAATCACTAAAAAAAGAGATGTTTGAATCTTGAGTATATTTATTAAATGGAAATACAAAATATTTTTTTTAAATACGAAAACATGCATTCATAAATATTAGTTATTATCAATTTTGTACTTCCTAATGATGTGATATATCGAATTTTTTATTTCTGAAAAGTTCTTAAATAATAATAATCAAACAAATAAAAAAATTCATACAATTAGATATATTTAATTATACATGTACCCCGTACAAATGCAAAGTTCTCCTGCACTTTGCTTTTGCGAGATGCTGTACTCGCTTGTGTGGTCGCCTACCTGCGACGATGCTCCGGTGCTCAGTATGCACTACACTCCTGTGTAGTGCCCGCGGAGGCGGCGGTATCCGGCGGTTTGAATAGGAAGAGGGATCGGGACGACAATCAAATGAACACACTACCGATTCTACTAAAAAGCCGTTTATTCAGTAAGAAATCTGTCGTCCGTGTTGCGCGTATTCGCGTCGCGTAAAGGCCGCAAAATCTACGACCGGATCAACAACTGGGGCCAAAGGCCTCGCCAGTCGATCGCACATAAATAAAATAGAAATTAACTCCTACTTTCTCTTATCGCGTTGATCCACGTCGACCTCTGGCAAGGGAGTCCCCTGCTCGACCTTGCCGTGTTTCTGTTGCGGTAATATATCAGGAGCAGTGGTTGCTGCTGTGCTGCAGTTGCTGCTGTTGCTGCCTCCCCTGGTTGCTGTTGCTGCTCTCGATGGTGCTGTTGCTACTTCGATGCTGCTGTTGCTGCTGCTAAACACGTTGAACTTTTGGCGTGTGTGATTTATGACTATTCGCGAGTGCGGACAAAAGCTAACTGACTCGAATGTCCCTCTAATTGCGAGTCCTCTATTGGCCTTCCCGCGCTTCAGCTACCCGCGCCGCCGTGCGCGTCTCGCCGCCCGTTACAACCCCCCCCCCTAGAACCAAAATATCGCCCCGAGTTTGGTTCTACCATAATATAGATGTTGAATGTACACCTGTATATGTAACATAATATAATACACTCAGTTGCTAGAATAGATATAAGTTCAAATATTCGCGGGCATTTTGTAAACAGAGTCTTACGATAACTCGCTCTGTGAATATGAACACAAATGTTTTTTTTTTCACTTCTTCTGTGCGTAGCTCACTTTCTACCCGGGCTCCCTAGCGTGCGGTTTTCATTGCCATGTGAAGGCACATTATGTTTATGGATAGTTGTATCCGTTTGCATCCGATTAGTATAAGAATTAATCGATTATTTTTGAATAAATATTTGTAAAACAATTTATATAGCCCAAGTGTGTCTTATTATTTTCTAATAAAAAATGAAAATATCAGCATTAAATGCAACAAAGGTTATGGGCCCAGGACACGTGGTCATAGAAATTTGAACGTTGTGAAAATAATAAAAAAAAAATCGCACAGTGCAACTGAACACAATGGAAGAAAGAAGTCCATCATTTTGTAATTTTCCAAAGCTAAATGCCGATAATTATAACAGTTGGAAACTTGACATGAAAGTGCTACTAATCGATCGAGGATCATGGGAGTTTATCGATGGAACTCCAGAAGAGCCAGCGAGCACTGATTCACGTGCTTACAAAATTGATTTTCAAAGAAGGAAGGAAAGGGCTTACACAACAATATATCAAGGGATAGAGAAACAATATCAAACGTTAATAGCCAACACGCTAGTGGGGAAGGAGGCATGGACAACTTTAAAAGAAAATTTTGAGCCAAAATCACGTGCACGTATTGCCGGACTTGTAGACGAGTTTTACGACATGAAATTCAAGCCAGACGAGGAAACTATAGGTATATACTGCAAAAAAGTAAGTGAGAAAGCTACATTAATAAAAGATGCAGGATTTACAATACCGGATATGTTAAAATGTTTTCAATTAATAAGGAAATTGCCTGTCGATTACGATAATGTCGTACAATCTTTGTATAGACTAGATGACGATAAATTTACTTTTAACGATATAGAAAAACATTTAATTGCTGAAGAGGGCAGGATTAAACAAAAGAAAGGGACGACGGCTTAGATCACGTGATAGATGCTTATCAAACAATTGGAAACAAAGATATAAAAAAATAAATTAAATACGAAAAATGGCACTACGGATAATAAAGATCGGAGTAAAGAATATAATAAAAATTTAGTTTGTAGATATTGTAAGAGAGTCGGGCATATAAAAAAGGACTGTTATACGCTTAAACGTAAAGAAAATTCAAATAAAGAGAATTGTCAAAACAATGCTAAAGCTTTTTATATAGAAAATACTTCCGAAAATCAAGAACATGAGGCACAGATTAACGATGTTGTACGAAATAACTCAGATGAATGGCTGATAGACAGTGCGGCAACATCTCGTTTCTGCAGAGAGAGAAAATGGTTTGAAAACTTTGTTGATTTACCTTCCACGGATGTTTTAGTTAGCGATAAAAATGCAAAATCACAAGTAATTGGAAAAGTCGATGTGACAATCTACGTAAAAAATGACGACAAATTTGTTAAAATAAAATTGAAAAATGTACTTTATGCTCCAAATATGAGGAGAAATTTAATAAGCTAGACATGCATGGACATCGCAGGTTTTCGTATCAATTGAATTGAGAAAAGAGAAGCTTTATGTACTCTATGTCCATTACGAAAAAAAAAGGATGAAGCGTATAATGCTCAAAAAGATTTGAAAGAAAATAATGACATTGTAACAATGCATAGAAGGTTATGCCATGTACAGGTAAATAGCATTAGTCAAATAGAGAAAAGAGATATAGTCAGAGGCTTTGGACGAATAACTGGCAATATGAAAACATGCGATGCTTGCCGTGTTAGTAAAGCGACTCGCTCCTCGTTAAAAACAAGGGCAACGATAATGTCAAATAATATACTAGAGAGAGTATACATGGATGTATGGGGTCCCTCACCAATCGCATCAACAGGTGTAAATAAATATTTCTTATCGATTATCGACGATTTTTCGCGGAAAGCTTTTGTTTATACAATGCAAAAAAAATCAGAGGTTTTCAAATATTTTAAAAACTTTTCATATGAAGTTGAGAGGCAAAGTAACAACAAAATAAAAATTGTAAGGACGGATAACGGTTTAGAGTTCTGCAATAAAGAATTTGAGAATTTTCTAAAACAAAGGGGAATAAAAGTAGAGAGAACATCTACGTACACGCCCGAGCAGAATGGGGCCGCCGAAAGGTTCAACCGCACAGCGATAGAAGGTGTAAGATTGATGCTGCAGGATAGTCGTCTGCAACCAAGATTTTGGGCTAAAGCACTACATACCTTCGTTCATACAAAAAATAAATGTACACATCAACTATTGGGAGATTCAACACCGGACGAGAAGTGGCAG
This sequence comes from Muscidifurax raptorellus, assembly GCA_020010945.3. Classification (NCBI taxonomy): domain Eukaryota; kingdom Metazoa; phylum Arthropoda; class Insecta; order Hymenoptera; family Pteromalidae; genus Muscidifurax; species Muscidifurax raptorellus. Next base: position 1,339,020 of record JAHUUD020000022.1, read on the forward strand.
GGGCACAATCCTTCGATTCGACATCTACGAATCTTCGGATCGGTTGCCTACGTATATATACCGAGCTCAAAGAGACACAAGCTACAGGCAAACGCAGACTTAGGTATACTAGTTGGATATGCGGTAAAAACAAAGGGATATCGAGTATGGGTCCCTAAATCAAAAAAAGTTATTGAAACAATACATGTAAAAATTGCAGAAGATAGAAATGGAGTTGAGACGTTATTTGGCAGAGATGCGACAAATGGGAACGACTATTTTATTATCAACTTAGAAAATCAAGATTTATTTCAAGAGGATGAAGAGATTGAAAATATACTAAGGAAAGAAAATAGTACAAAGCAAGAAACGCTCAATGAAAATTTAAAAGAAATAGACATATCGAAATGGCGCAGGACCGAGAACCCAAGAAAAGGGGAAAAACGAATTGATGTTTACTATTACACTCCCGAGGATAATGCCTGAATGCGATCTATAAACGATGTAGAAAAATATTGCAAATCGAAAAAGCTTAATTTTAATCCCGATTATTTCTGTTTTAGGCCAAGAGATTCCATAAATAATGAGAATAAAAATGAAATGAATGAAAATTATATTAACGACCAAGATTTGGAACTGGATGAGGTCGACACGACATTCGCAGACAAAGTATACTCTGTCGAGATTCCAAAAAATTTTTAAGAAAGTCAATTATCGCCTCAAAAGGACAATTGGATCGAAGCAATGCGGGAAAAAATTGAAGTAATGAGATCCAGAGAAGTATGGACACTGGTCGATCTACCGCCGAACTGCAAGGTCATCGGGAGTAGATGGGTATTTACGTTGAAAACGGACGATGAAAATAACGTGAAAAAATATAAAGCAAGGCTTGTAGGTAAGGGTTACAATCATAGGTACGGTATCGACTATACAGAAGTGTTTTCACCGGTTGTAAATTTCTTGCTAATAAGATTTTTCTTTATTTTATTCGTATCGAAATTGTCATGGCGATATACATAATTAGACGTAAAATCAGCGTATTTATATGGAAACTTGAAAGAGAAAAATTATATGCGACAACCTAAAGGGTTCGAAGTTATTGGTAAAGAGCATAAAGTTTGTTTATTATCGAAAGCGATTTACGGTTAACATCAGAGCGGCACAGAATGGAGTGATAAATTTGATAGCATTTTAAAATCATTAGAATTTAATAAATTGGAACTATGTAATTGCGTCTACTATTTAAAAAATAAAGCTTTTCTGCTAGTATACGTTGACGATATGATTCTATTTGCGAAGGATAATAAATTAATTTGTGAGATAATTACAAAATTGAAATCAAAAATAGATATTCAAGAATTAGGGGAAGTCAAATATATTTTAGGTGCGAACTTCGAGAAAGTTGAAAATCAATATTACTTACATCAACGTACTTACGTAGAAAAATTAATAAATAGATTTGAAGGCTTACCACAGACATTTGTAAAATTACCATTAAAAATAGGTATTCCTCCGCAGAAAGAGGAAAAAGGGATTATTGAAAGCGAAGAGATGAACAGATTTCCGTATAGAACGTTTATAGGTTGCCTGTCCTTTCTAGCTAATAGAAGTAGACCTGATATATCGTTCGCCGTAAATCTAATGTCACAATTTTGTAACACTTATAATCACTATCATTGAAGAATAGTAGTCGATATAATGAATTATGTTTTTAACAAAAAGAATTATAAGCTAAATCTGTAAAACATTAAAGATACTGGACTAATTTCATATTCTGATGCAAACCGGGGATGCAACCTAATGCAAAGACATTCGACAAGTGCATACATTTTATTTTTCGATAATATACCATTTATGTGGAAATCTGTAAAACAAAAATGCATAGCGTTAAGTACCATGGAATCGGAGTTTATTTCATTGGTTGAAACTGTAAAAGCGTTAGTTTGGTTTTGGGAGACATTACGGGGTTTGAATGTATACGAAAATTCGATGAAAAAACCTATCCAATACTGTGATAATCAGTCGGCGATATACTTTAGTAAAAATAGTATTGAAAATATTAAAACTAAACACATTGATATTAAGCTACAATTTATTCGAGATTGGATAAAAAAGAAAAAATTTGAGTTGAAATATATAAAAAGTAAATTGAATATGGTAGACTTTCTAACTAAACCAATACCACAGGCTGATTATCACAAAATCTTGAAAAGTTATATTTTTTTGTGAATAAACTAACAACTGATTGTGGGATGGGGGAATTGTTGAATGTACACATGTATATGTAACATAATATAATACACTCAGTTGCTAGAATAGATATAAGTTCAAATTTTCGCGGGCATTTTGTAAACAGAGTCTTACGATAACTCGCTCTGTGAATATGAACACAAATGTTTTTTTTTCACTTCTTCTGTGCGTAGCTCACTTTCTACCCGGGCTTCCTAGCGTGCGGTTTTCATTGCCATGTGAAGGCACATTATGTTTATGGATAGTTGTATCCGTTTGCATCCGATTAGTATAAGAATTAATCGATTATTTTTGAATAAATATTTGTAAAACAATTTATATAGTCCAAGTGTGTCTTATTATTTTCTAATCAATAATAAAAATATCAGCATTAAATGCAACAATAGGGAGAGGGTGGCACCAAATAACCAAGTCCTCATCTGTAACAATAAACAAAGTAACATTTATTTATAAAAGGGGGCACCCTGAGCGCCGTACGTATGAGGGTAATTAGGACACCGCGAAGCTCTGTTGGCCATGGCGCACATCGGTCCTGGGTCGCCTGCACGCCCCTGGCCGTACCCCTCGGCGAACTTCGTCTCTGGCCGCGTTCTTGTCGGCGAGCACTTTCCACGCCCAGACCTTCTCCAAAGCCGCCATGGCTTCTTTAAGAGCCCGGGTTGCGCGGCTCTGCTCCTCTTTAGCACGCCGCCGTCGAGCTTCCTCACGCGCCCGCGCGATTGCTCCTGGATGGGGCACTACCTTTAGGCCCACTCTTTGGCCCTCAGGTCTTCTATGACGGCGCGACTGATCGACGGCCTTGAGCGCGGCCTTCTCCTCCTCGATGAGCCGCACTCAGGCTTTCGAGCGCTGCTGGAAGGCCGACCCATATTGGCGCACAGCGCTATCGTAGCGCCTAAAGGCCTCTCGTGCCAGCCTGCGAGCCTCCAGGTTCGCCTCGATCGCCTCCTCGATCATTAGCCGTAGTTCAGCCCACTCCTTCTCTACCTCGCCTGAGGCAGTATCTGGAGCAGGCGCAGATGGTGCTGGGTCTACGAGCTGGGCGGACTCCAACCGCGCCGAGATGGACAGGCCTGCGAATCGCATGCGGCGTTGCGGAGCCTCACCGTCTTCCTCCGGTGGTTGGCTGCTCACGACGTTCGGGGACGTCACCAGGAGCTCGTCCTCCCGAACCTCCTCCGCCCAGTCCCTCCTTGGTTGGCCGTCCTCCTCCGACAGGTGGTCTAGGTCCATGAGGATCTCCTCGTCCGTGAAGGAGTCCGCCGGTAGGTCTACTTGAACATCCTGCTGAGGACACCGGATCCCCAGAATCTATCCTGAAACAGAAATACAGATTATTCTGCCTACCTCGCACGGTTGCCTGAGCCCTTAGGCCGACCAGGCTTTCTCTTAGCCGTGCCTGTCGCGCTAGCCTCGTTCAGCGGCTGTGCGGGCACCGGTAGAGGCGCGTACTGGGCCTTCCGACGCCTACCGTGCGGCCTGGCTCCTGGCCGCCCTGTAACTGGACCTCCCATCTGCTGCGTAGTGTTGCGTTGCCCGCGCAACCTACGAGGGGACGGGGTCGAGTCTCCTACGTCGTCACCTTGACGCTCCGTGATACACTGAGGGGGGCTCACACGTCGAGCACCGCTTTGCTGCGATCTATCGTTACGCGCATTGCACTCTGGTCGCCTCCAGAGCGGTCTTCGCTCGCTCGCAGTTCCCGTCGCGTGTCTGCTCTACAATTTCCTCTTCTCGAGATATTGCCCTCGCCGAGTAAAATTGTTTGAGTTGATTGGCATGGACAAGTCTATCACCTGTCCTTCTTCGTCCTTCAAACGATACGTGTTGGTGCCCAAGATATCTATAATTCTGTATGGTCCAACATATGGTGGAGCGAACTTGGCTGACCGTTTATCCGCTGCGGAAGAAAGCACATAATTCCGTTTCTACACCAAGTCGTCGACTTTGAACTCCGCCTCTCTGCATCGAGCGTCATAGTATCCAGCTTGTCGCTCTTGCTCGCGCTTGGCTCGTTCAGCTGCATTCTTATGCACTTGGCTCAGCCCTTTCATGCGGTTTAACCAGTCGGCGTATGCACTATTTTGTAACTCCTCTGCAGCCGCTATATCTTGGCTGCGCCTGGCAGATGACGGGTTTGGTGGTTGCCTGCCGTATAACATCATCGCTGGACTAACCCCAGTTGCTGAATGCGGAACTGTGTTATATCCGAAGATGATTTCGCTCAAGTACTCATCCTATTTGGAATGGTTTTCGTCTATGACCGCTCGCACCCTACTGGTTACCGTCTTATTGACTCGCTCCACTGGAGTAGCTTGAGGATTGTACACCGGCGTTGTTTCATGTTTGACACCATTTGCCATGGCCGTAGGCTAAACCAAAAGGCATGCGCTTGAATTGGAACAATCCCAAACCTGGCACCGTAAACGCTGTGATTGGTCTCACTTCCTTCTTGAGCGGTATCTGATGATACGCATTACTGAGATCCAGTGTCGAAATATACTTCGCTTTCTGCAGTTTATGCAGTATATCATCCATGTTCGGCAAAGGATAAGCATCAGCTTTTGATAGCGCATTAACTTTCCGAAAGTCAACGCAAAAACGAAACTTTCCATTCGCTTTGCGCACCAAAACCACGGGGCTAGCCCAACCACTTGTCGCTCGTTCAATAATGCCATTCTCCAGCATCTCATGTACCTGGCGGTGCATTTCCTCTTCCATCATACTCGACACCGGGTAATATTTCTGCTTTATAGGTCTAGCAGTACCAATGTCGATGCCATGTTCAATCAGCTGAGTGCGACCTAGCGCATTCGGCTGGGCTGGTTTCATCCTAGCCAAAAGTCTCTTCAGCTTAGCGCGTTCGTCCTCCTTTCTTTTCGCGCTTCAAGTATAACACTCCCTCGTTTGGGTCGTGTACTACATTGAAGAGTCTGCCGAAGTTTGCCCCGACTAGGCACCTCTCGACTGCATCTGGCATTATTGCTACAGTTACTTCTCTCTGGACTCCATCAACTTCAAATGGCAGGTCTACTGTATCCACAATCGTTGAAGTCTGTCCATTGACGCATTGTGCTTGTCGACCTTGGCACGGGCGTATCTTGCGCCCACACGCGCTGGCTATTTGAAAACCTAGCGTGCCCATTACCGTCAACGCCGCTCCCGGATCATAGAGCGCTCGCAATTGGAGCTCTCCAATCCCAACTTTTACCCAATAGCGTGACTCATCGCCATTTAGGATGAGTTGCGCCTCATTGCTAACCTTGGCTAGCTTTTCGATCATCAGATCGAAATCATCCGGCGAGGCCTGGCGCGCTGTACTAGTCCCAGTCTCATTCTGCGCCCTCCTCAGAGATGTAGGGACCTCGCCTACGCCTCTTTCTTGGCGTTTCCCGACTGATATCTACACATCCTGGCGATATGGCCCTTTTTACCGCAGTTAAAACACTCTACGTCTTTGTAGGTGTTTGTCTTTCGTTTGTTGGGGCTTCTCGACTTATTTCCCGACCTCGGACTTTCCTTCCGTGGTGGGCTAGTCTCCTTGTCCTTTTTCTTTGGACTTCTATTACGCCCTCTGCTGGCACTGCGGTAAGTCTTTCGCCGGTGTGGTGACCTTGTCGGGAACTTATCATGAAAAGCTTTCTTAAATCGCTCGTCGAGCAGGCGATTTATCGCTGCTAGGTTCAGCAGCTCTTCCCCCGTTACCTCTGCTCCCAAAGCCGCTACCTTGGCCTTGGAGCTATGGGGACAGAGATCTGGCTTATAAGCCAATTCCGGCAACACTGAGGCTGCGGGAGGTGGAGGGGGTCTATATACCGACTCGCTCTCGATGGTGGCTTTTATCTCAGCAGCTGCTTCTAGAATTTGTTCCGAATACACTACCGGCCGCTCTAGACGAATTCCCAGCATCTGCCAGGGGTTGACGTCTAACGCCCCTTGCCGGCAACGTCGTCATGTTACGCGGCCGCGCTACTGGGCTGGCCATGTCCTCATTTTTAAAGATACTGTACGTATCTTGGAAGTTGACCCTTGGCGGGAGTAAACCACCTTGCGTCTCGCGCGTTGGCTTCGGAGGGGCTGGAGTCGGCTCTACTCTTGTGCTCGACGCGGCGTTACCCATCATCATCGCCATTAACGTTTCCACGCTCTTCGTTAGCTGGTCTATCTTGGCGTCTGTTACCTCTACACAGCGTGTCAGAATTTTTACAGCGTCATCTGGCTCATCCTTCCCAGATTCCGTTGTTTCTTTCCGGTTTGCCGTCTGTATCACTGCCTGACCTTGTACTCGCTGTACACTTACTTCAGCCGTTCCTCTACGGTGAGTCGGAAGGGACCTGGGATCCAGCTGCTCATCGTCCTTCCTACGTCTATCTACAACAATTCTTGCATCCTCCCCCTCATCAGAAAGCTGCATTGATGGGATTACCCACGGTGTACTGGCTGAGGCTCGCGCTACCTTCTTTATAGCGCCTTGCCCGCATGGGACCCGTGTATCACTCGACCACCTTAACCGTTCTGCTACGGTCTAATCGTGCGCCAATCTTTCTAGCGGGTGTGTTACCGTAGGGTCATACGATTCATCCGCAATCGTATCACCCGTCGTTTCCAGCTTTGTTTCATCTACAAATGTTTGCCGGAGTAGCTCTCTTTCAACGCGAGCTTCCAATGGTAACACTTCTCTCATTGGCATAAAATCCTCTTCAGGCGTTTTTTTTTTTGGCGTGTGTGATTTATGACTGTTTGCGAGTGCGGACAAAAGCTAACTGACTCAAATTTCCCTCTCCCTCTATTGGCCTTCCCGCGCTTCAGCTACCCACGCCGACGTGCGCGTTTCGCCGCCCGTTACAACACATAGTAAAAATGTGAAAATAGTGCATTTCGATTCTAGTGCGAGAATTTGATTGTTTCCTCGTGTGAGGAAGAAAAGGAATCAACTTCTCACATAAGTGTCGAACCGTATTTTTTGACACAACGCACGAGAGGTGAGATTTTCGCACGCATCGTTTAGCGCTGCGTGCGAGAAGTTGATCCTCTCGCACGGAGTATCAAAAAACCGTTTCCATTTTAATTTTAGAGCATTATGTCTGATATAAAAATGTTAATTCTGAAAAAGGGTTCAAAGATATAGAGAGAATAGAAAAAATAATATTTGTAAACACTTATTTAGCCATTGAATTTGAGGTTATTTGCCAAAAACATAGAAAAAATGCATTAAAAATCGTTTTTTTCAAATTTTGAGTATGTCCCGTTTTAAAAATGCTAATTCTGATACTGCCATTTGAAAGAACGGGAAAAAATACACAAAAAATCGTTATTTAGGAGTTAGCTAAAAATTATTAAGATAACCTAAAAATTCATTAAAAAATTAAAATATTTTTCCTGAGCTCAATTTTGATTTAAAAAATCTAAAAAAATTAGGATGTTTTCTTACTCAGAAATACCGATTCATGAATTTTTTTAGATTTTTTGAAACAAAAGGTCAAGAGATAAAAATTTTTTTTTTGAAAAAACATATTTTTTGTTTAGGAGATAATACCCCCCCATAAGCACCTATCGTGCTGAATATTTGCTTAAAGAGGTTTTTAATAATGTACTTTCGAATGGTCCATTCCAAATAAAATTCCAGGCGAGTGCAATTTTGATTCTCTTATCCCGCTATAGCCTTTAGAATATATTAGTCTTCGTTAGGAGCGATGAATATCATATCGCAGCAGCACAACCGCTATGGAGTAACCATTCTCTCTTGTGATTACGTCACCCATAAAATTGTGTATGTGTGTATGGGTTTGAGTGCGGGTATGGGTGTTAGAATGAAAGCGAAAGGGACCAAGCCAACTGGATCGACCGAATCTTCTCCAGCTAAGCACCGATTCCAGCTAAACTCAACCTTCGCCCGATTTAAAAAAGTGATTACATGTGGAGATTATTTTCCCACCCCAATATAAACCAACAAAAACGAGTATTAAAATCAAATTTGAAAATTAATTATATTGGCAACTAATCACGAGAAATGCCCACCACAAGAACACAATCAAAAAGATGTAACACCAAAGTAACAGATGCCATCAGTGTTATACCTGAAAGACAACGCAAAGTAACCCAGAGTGAGGATAAGAAAACTAATTTAAAGAACATCCAAACTAATACGAAGGAAGATGAAGCCTTAAACCACCAGGAACAGACAAATTCTAACGGTCAGTACACTGATCTAACAAATAAACACAACAATGAAGACGCCGCAAATGAAGTGACATAGCTCCTCGACAGGTCAACGAACCTCGCAACGAACCAAACATAAACACATACACATTCACGCACACAAACAATTATCACACACCCATCTTTCGAAGATACACAGCTTAAATTTTTATTAAAATATAAACACCATAATATCAGCCACATAATTAATTTAGTCAATAGCTCCTACAATAGTCAAGTTAAACAAACAGTAATAGAATTATTCAGAACATAAGAAAAACTAGCAATAGCCAAATATAAATGTAAATTCCACCTAACATGGGGAAACCAAGATATCCTTTCCCAAACATTTATTAACTCCAATTAAACATATCACATTACACAATCACACTTGCAAGGGAAGATACAGCCAAAAAGTAAAAAGCACACAAAGACGACTATCAAAATTAGAGATCAACGACATCCATGGACAGATAACCCTAGAAAACAATAGCAACAAATTAATAGACATACTTAAGACACAAATAGACACACCCACCGTTGTACTCCTCATAACATACACAATGGATAGATTTAAGGCTCAGAGAAAACAAGAGACAGAATACATAGTAAAAAAATAGGCCAAAACAAGCAACCAAACACATACCAACAAAACAAGGCAGCATATCAACAATATAATAGTAATGATAAAAATAAAAACCACACACACAATATTCCATACACACTGACAGAAATTAAAAAACTTCGAGACAAATGGATAGTTAATCTCAGCGATAAAAAAATCGCGAGGTAAAATATATCGAATTTGATGTTAGTCTGAGAGTCGACTGGCGCTAAATGCCGTGAGCATTTTATTTATTCAATTCAATTTTTAACGGCAATAAAGTTTTATTTTCAAATATGCGGTACATATTTTCTATGTATGTTTTCACGTAGAATACGATGACGCTATTGATTTTATCATAAAACATAACCTTAAAGCAGTAGGGACCAAAAATACTGAAAAACACTAGAAAAACACGATTTTTTGCGCCTAGCGCTTTTAGCTTATCTTTTATGATAAAAGCAACAACGTCATCGTATTTTACATGAAAGAATACATCGAAAACATATCTTACATATTGGAAATTGACGTTTGACTGTCCTTGAATGTTAAAGCATTAAATACGTAGGAGCGAAAAAATCATGTTTGTTGAAAAGTGAAACGGGTTGAACACTTGCTAAACCGGAGTTTATTACTGTATTCATCGTTTTTGGGTAAAAGCAAGTGATTCCTGACACGGGAGCCGGTATTCAAGCACTTTGGGAAATAAGCGCCACCCTAACATATATATATATATATTGAAACGGAGCAGGTTAATCCGCTAAATAAATCGCGAAATTGCGTTCGTGTCTGGATTCGAAGCGTGGTGGGCAAAGATAGGATGCACTTGATATGTGTTTAAGATCAGAGGTCACCCGCACTGAGGGAAGGAGAGCGCTGTTCGATTTTTTAAGGGAAAAGGGTGTCTGTGCATGGAACAGGGACCTGCTAGCTCTGAACCACGTAGGAGAACCTCAGAAAATGACCCAGTGATTTTAATATAACAATAATAGTATATAGATATCAGATAAATAATGTATTTATTTGAATATAAAAAACTATCTTTTCATATACATACACAAAAGGATAGGGGAACCTCGACATACATATGACGCATGTGTAAGAGAGCCCTGAATTCTGATAAACCGTTCAATCTAGAGAGCGGAAAGGTTTAGTAATCGAAAGAATCTGAGTGATTGCTGCAGCGCGCGCTGGTCTTATATACTACTCGCTGGCTTATTTACTCTGTGTATAAGCGCTTTGTTTATATTGCTCTTCCTTGTTGTAGTTACCGCAGTTGGTACATCCCCGTGTTGTATATATTTCTTGCTTAATTGTATATATATGTTTTCTTGACGCACGTATTCTCTCCTGCCGTGCTGCCGTTTCAATATATATGTCAAATTCTACAAAAAATCATCCAGTTTTCGAAAAAATTTTCGCGAAATTTAAATTTGAAGGCACATCTTGGACTTTGGATTATTTTAGTTTCTTGTATCTCTAATAAAAAGAAAAAGGTAATGCCCTTCTCTTAAGTGACGGCTTAACTAGTTTTTTTGGTTATTTTATGAAAACCGAGCTGTAAAAAATGCATAATTAACGCTTTCAATCACGGAATTCAACTTTTTTTGTTATGGAAGTGTAAAAATCTAACATCGATGTATTTTTCAACGCAGAATTTAAATCCGATGTTAAAAATTTAATAAAAATAAAAACGACCCCTAAAATGGGGTAAAAACTACCCCTTTACTCGTGTAATTCAAATTCTTTTGTTACGGAAGTGTAAATATATGATTCCCATGAATTTTTTAATGCAGAATCTGAATCCGATGTCAAAAATTTAATTAACATAAAAATAACCCCTCAAATAGGGTGAAAAGTACCCCTTTACTTACATAATTCTTTTTTGTTTCGTTATGGAAGTGTCAATGTATGTTTCAAATGACAAATAAATAATTAATTTTTTAGAAAATAATATTTGTTAGAAGGACATTGGTTTTTCTATCTCACTGGAAGTGCAAGAAGCCGAAAATATAACAATAAAATAGTTACCTCCAATCTACTATTATGCGAATATTTTTTTTAAAAGTTCCGGTAGAATTCGATATTATGATTGCACTTCCACGAAAAAAAATTGATTTTTGTAAATATAGGGGTACTTTTTACCCTATTTCAGGGGTTGTTTTTATGTTAATTAAATTTTTGACATCGGATTCAGATTCTGCGTTAAAAAATTCATGGGAATCATATATTTACACTTCCGTAATAAAAGAATTTGAATTACGCAAGTAAAGGGGTAGTTTTTACCCCATTTTAGGGGTCGTTTATATTTTTATTAAATTTTTAACATCGGATTTGAATTCTGCGTTGAAAAATACATAGAAGTTAGATATTTACACTTCCATAACAAAAAAAATTGAATTCCGTGATTGAAAGCGTTAATTATGCATTTTTTACAGCTCGGATTTCACAAAATAACCAAAAAAACTAGTTAAGCCGTCACTTAAGAGAAGGGCATTAGCTTTTTCTTTTTATTAGAGATACAAGAAACTAAAATAATCCAAAGTCCAAGATGTGCCTTCAAATTTAAATTTCGCGAAAATTTTTTCGAAAACTGGATGATTTTTTGTAGAATTCGACATACACGCGCAGTGCAGCCTCGCGTCTCTGTAATGTACATGTACTGAAATGACTATATACTTTCATTTTCGTTTTTTCATTGCATTTTCGAAAACAATACTTATATTATACCAATATTTATTAAAGGAAGTTACTAATATTGTATTAATATTGTACAATATAAGTAAAAGAACTTAGAATTTAAAATATTGAATTATTGATTGAAGATCCGATTGATACCTCCATTTAATTTATTTTCTCTTACATATAAATTACAATACTGATGCAATATGTCTAATATTTTGAGTAATACTGGTATAATGTACATATTGTTTTTCCCCATTTTGTTTCTAACAAGGGAACACCCTCAGGTGATAAGCGCCAATCGGCACTTAAATAGGTGGAAAATGTTGGTTATGGTCCGCTTAGCTCTTTTTTAATCGCTATAACCGTTTTTCCTCTGAAATTGGAATAAAAGATAAATTAACATTAGAATACTGTAAACGGATATATATATATAATATGAACATTCAAATTAAGTATATTATTTATTTATTTATGTTGGAGTATATGTATATATATATATATATATATATATATATATAGGCGCTGTACGATGTATGTACCATAGGCGTTATGCCCATAGGTAGTAATGGGGGGAGCGCCATGTTGACGAGTCAGTGGGAGACGGCGCTGTGCGCCACTTCGCCCCGAGCAATCTGTTAGAGCGAACGTGTGAGATCTGGACCTACCGTTATAAAAACGAATAAAGACCGTGATTCTTTGTGTTACTTTATTCTGAGCATAACCCAAGGTTATCCTATCAGGTTTTGGGACTCAGCCCGCATCCACGGCGCATTTAAAAAGCAACTGCAAGTTTATTATTCTCTGTTTGCTCGAAATTATAATAATAGAAATTAATTTTTTCAATTAAATATCAATCGGCTTAAATAATTGCTGTTGTAATATTCTAATTTGAAAAGATTGAAGTAATTGATTTAAAAGTGCAATCGTAATAATTGAGACCGAATATATAAATTTGTGTAATATGAATAAATAATAGGGTACTGTGCGGTAATTGGATAGGGTTGAATAATAGCTCAGTTTATTTATGTTTGAACTGAATATGTGGCATGAAGCCTTTAATAACTTATTTATTAATCCCAATACAGGTAAGTAATTAACAAATGAATAGCGAATTGAAAGTTAGTACGTTGACCAATGCTTCGGCAAATTTACAAGAATCGTGACTACGAATATAACACGTCAAACATGCTCGAAAACAAGAAAAGCAGTAAAGTGAGAATATCAATAAGTAATCAAAATATATTTAATTATCGTTGACTGGGACTGAGTAGCTAAAGATTATAATAAACGTGACAAAAAAAGGATTAGTTATTGAAAATTGTTGAGATTACTTGAAATAAAACCAATAGTGGAATAAGTATAAAATAGAAAAATGTATTTGTGAGTATGATATAGTATATATGAAGCGGACTCGGGCAGCGTTACTGTCAAACTAACCTACGAAGCCATGGAAGATTTTGTATTTAAGGACTGGAAAACTGACCTGGCATGTGTCTCCCACTTACTCTCATTTTCTATGCTGTGTACATTATTTCAGATGTATAGAGCTATGAAGCTACTAAACTGTCGCGTTTCCGTTTATTACGGTGACAGTATATGTACTACCTAGACTATCCTAGGGTCGGATGGGAAAAACCCGAACCTTCTAAATTACTCTGGAAATTTCCAAATCCTTTATCGCTTCGGTAATAAACGTACCTATGCTAAAACAATAAAACTTACAGATGTGGAGTTTTCCAGAAGGAAGAATTCCTTCAACACCCTCCGTAAAACTCAACATCTTTACATTTGATCATTCTTTATATCGAACTTATTTCTTAGACCTAATTTCTCACGTAGGTATACAAATCTTGACCTTGTTAATGGCTTGGTGCATATGTCAGCTATTTGCGCTTCGCTTTTTACATACGTTACATCGATTTCGCCTTTGTTATACATATCTCGTATAAAATGATATCTTGCATCAATATGTTTGCTTCTTTGATGAAATTCTGGATTTTTAATCAATTTTATAGCGCTGGTATTATCGACGTACAATATGTAAATGGCATTGTCTATTTTAAATTTATGAAATAATTTCTTTAACCATACAATTTCTTTTGCTCCCGATGCTGCACTGATTTACTCAGATTACGTCGTTGACTGAGCTATACATAACGCATATATATAACGCATAGTTGTCACTTGCTTTGCCATGTAATTGCCGCATCCGCATATTTATATAGAACGCCTGACATAGATTTTCTCTGTGTTTTCTCATTCGCATAGTCCGCATCGCTAAAGGTTACAAAGTCACCTTACTTTCTATATAAAAGTCCCATTCCTATGGTTCCCTTTAAATAGCGCATGATTTGCTTGACCAATTTCCAATGATACTCACTCGGATTCTTAAAATATCTTGACACTATATTTACTGCAAAACTAATATCTGGTCTGCTTACAGTTTGTAAATATAATAAATTTCCTACAGCTTCTCTATATGGTGCTTTACAATTACTTTTAGTTGCAAGATTTTCGTAACAGGTTGTCTCTATAGGTGTACATACAGCATTTGCCTCACCCACCTTAAAGCTTTCTAATATACTTTGGACATATTTACTTTGATGAATAAATATTTCTCCATTAGCTAATCTACAAATTTCAATCCCTAGAAAATTCTTAACATCTTTCGTACTAGTAATTTTGTGTAATATCCCTATAAATTTTTTACTTTCATAACTAATATTTAGGGCAAACACTTATTAAAATAATACGTCGACGTTCTAGACTTAAGAATATCGAAATTTCAACGCATGATCTCTACGTCACACTCCGGTGATGATTCACTCATTATATTTTAATTTTAGGCAACTGGCCTTTGACCTAGAGAAGATAAACGTCGCTACTGCTTGTGACTAGAGATCAATGCGAGCGCTATCGATTTTATGACCTGCGTGCGGTACAGATTTCGGACTACGACCTTTTCCGATGTCAAGTAATATCTACTTTATGACCTGATAATCGGATTTCGACGTTTCTGTACGAACGGTTAAAAGAGCTCGAAAGATCACACGTAGGGTGATTCGATCCTCAGTACCAGCCCGTAACGCACCACGACAGCCGTGCCGATTGTTTAGTTGATATACTCGCTCAGAAGTGAAATCACATATAATCAGAAAGCGTAAAGTGTAACCGCGTGAGTCCAGTAGACATTGTAATTAACAAAACCGTGTGAAATAAATAAAGTAATAAATTACTCAAGTGTCCAGGAATTATTCGACACATCTCAACTTCCAAGGTAAGCAATAAATCTATACCTAGTCAGTCCTTCACTTTAATCCTGTATATGAGAGACAAAGTATCCCACAATTCCCGCCTCTACATTAAACGCAAAGCCACACATCCTCCTGCTTATCCGTGCATACCGCTCGGCACGAGATAAGCCAGCCAGTGACACGATCAGGTCAACCTAGTAAACCTCTTCCTAGAAAAGTTTCTAAAATCACCTGTTTGGTCACATTTGAATTCTGTATTTAAATCTTCTAATAATTTATCAATCATAAATCCATCTGAAGCTGCTACGAGATCGTCGTCTACATAAATTGTTAAAAACATAAGTTTACTATTTTCTGTATGAACCTAAAAACACGGATCTGCTTTACTTTGATAAAATCCTAAATTTGTTATAAACTTTGAAAAACGTTCTGTCCAACATCTTGAAGATTGTTTCAATCCATATAAACGTTTTACTAATTTGCATACGCGGTTTTTGCCATCATCAAAACCTTCAGGTAGTCTCATGTATATATATCCTCCTTTAAATTTCCGTACAAAAATGCTGTTTTAATATCAGATTGTCCAAGATACATACTATTTCGCGCAGCTATACTTAACATAAATCTTACTGTATCAAAACGAGCAACAGGACTAAACGTTTCGGTATAGTCTATCCCCTCCTTTTGCGAGTAACCCTTTACAACAAGACGCGCTTTGTATCTTTCAGAATTATCCGAGTTGATCCTTTTAGTAAAAATTCATCTGCTGTTAATTGCCTTTTGTTTTTCAGGTTTTTCGACAAGCACCCACGTTTTATTTTCATGAAGAGATTTCATTTCCTCTAGCATAGCTTCTTTCGATAATTCTTTCTTTTCGGATTTCTTGGCCTCATCGAAATCGCTTGGCACCTTTTCAGCTAAATAAGTTACTGGACAGCCTGTTTAATTATATGTCTATTGCGTAATTGTCTTGCATTCTCATCACTCACATTCATTTGCCCATCTTCACTCTCTGCACTCATATATACGCATCATCGTCGCTCTGTAAATTTTTATATTCATTTACATTCTCTTCTGCGCTCTTAATAGTCATCGGTATATTCGCTATTTCCGCTGTTACTTGTTCAGGCTTAAATTGTACATCACGACTCAAAACTATATCTCTCGCGCTGAGTACATATATACGGTATCCTTTGCCCTCGTCTAAATAGCCTACTAAATATCCCTTCTTGCTTTTCGCATCTAGCTTTCTTCTCTTTCCCGCAGGTATATGGATAAAGCACTCTGTGCCGAAAATTTTAAAATCCTCTATACCTGGCGTTTTCCCGTACCACAATTCATACGGCGTTTTATTGGCCTGCTTTGTCGGATCCGTTTTGTTAATGACGTGCACTGCAGTATTCATGGCTTCGGCCCATAGAGACAAAGGTAAATCACCTTTCGAGTGTAACATCGAGCGACTGGCTTCTACTATTGTCCGATTTTCCCTTTCGGCGACACCGTTCTGCTCAGGAGTGTATGGGACATTTATCGTATATTTGATCCCCTTGCTAATTAAAAATTTCTCTACTTCTTTATTTTTAAATTCTCTACCCCCATCGCTATGGATTTCTTTAATATTGCAATTAAATTGATTCTCGATTTCAAAACAAAAAAAAAGCTTTTAGCTTATCAATAACTTCTAATTTGTGCCGTAAGAAATAAATTTTAGTAAATTTTGAAAAATCATCCTTAAAAATGAGAAAATATAATTTCTTTCCTAATGACTCTACTTCCATTGGTCCACATACATCCGTATAAATAATTTCGCGAGGTTTAGTCGCGTGTTCAAGTTTGTCGTGAAAACTGACTCGATACTGTTTACCATATGCACAGCCTTCACAGAAAAAATTGTTGTTTATTACTTTGATATTTAAATTTTTCACGAATTCTTTGACGTGCTGAACGTTTTGATGACAGAGCGGTTCATGTCATACTTGCAGTGTGTCTGTTTTTGACTCTACTCTTTTGCCTAAAGTACAAACTGATGGTACCACGACGCGCATATTTATTTTGTATAAATTTCCTCTATCTGATCCTCTCGCGATTACATTCTTATTTTGCAAAAACATGCATTCTTTCCCCCGCTTTGAAATACTAAAATCTATCCCCTTTTTCGCGACAAACTTAACGGAAAACAAATTTCTTTTCATTCCCGGTACGTATAATACGTTGTGCATCGTTTCCGGTAGCCATTTGCCGTTAACAAAACACGCATCTATAAACGTATCATTGCCGATTTCTATTTTCACCTTTACATCCAATTCTTCATAAACGTTGAACCACTCTTGTCATCCTGTCATATGTTCCGATGCGTCTGAATCGATCACCCATATGTCGTCGCTCGCCACTTGTCTCGTTATGCTGCTACCTAGTAGACCAAGTTTTTGTGTGTTCCCGCTTCTTTCTTCTTCGGTTGAGTCTCTGGATTTCCAGTTTCCCCTGTTGCTGTCTCTTTGGTTATTTTGAAAACAGTTTTTACTCGTATGGCCTTTCTTCTTACATATGAAGCATCTAAAACAGTCTTTCTTTAGATGACCGAATTTTCCACAGTTGAAGCAACCTTGCTTCTCGTTCTCAAATTTGTTCGTTGACCTGTGCTGCTCCCTTTTATTAAAATTTCTTTTGGTCACTAATGCCACTGTTGTTTCTTGTTTTTCGTCATCTTCTTGCCATCTGGACTCTACCGTTATCAGCCTAGTAGTGAGACTATCTAGTGTCTTGTTTTTCTCGTCCATAGAATCCCACGCGCTATGAAAGTGATTAAATTTTCTCGGCAACGTAGTCAAGATTCGAGTTATCAACATTTTCTCAGCAATATCACTTCCTAGGGCTTTCATTTTAGCTGCTAGTTGCTCTAACTTTGATATATTATGAGTGACACTTTCAGATTCTTCCCATTTAAAATCGAAGAACTGCTTCTGGACTATATTCAGATTCTCTTCTGATTTCATATCATAAACTGCATTTAATTTCTTCCACATTTCGTGCGCCGTTGTGCAACTTAAAAGTAAATCAAGCGGCTTCTTCTCTACTGATGTCACAATTAATTTTTTCGCAGTCTTATCTGCCTTTAGAAATGTTTTGAGCGTATCTGCGTCAGCTTCTCCATAGCCTGGATGGGTTAGAGTGCCCCCACACACTTCAAAAACCTCATCATTTTCCTCTAAAAGTGTACGCATAACAAAGCGCCACTGGGGCCAGTTATCCATTATTCGATTTTACCGCCTTTTTTTGTTTTATTAATTTCGTACAGCACTTTTTCTCAATTCACTTTTCACAATACTTATCACCGACTTCGCGTTTCTACTTTAGACTTCGCGACTCTGGGCCCATAGCCTGTTGAGGTTACTTGAAATAAAACCAATAGTGGAATAAGTATAAAATAGAAAAATGTATTTGTGAGTAAGATATAGTATATATGAAGCGCACTCGGGCAGCGTTACTGTCAAACTAACCTACGAAGCCATGGGAGATTTTGTCTCAATTGTCAATGTCCCATTGTCGGAAGAAAGCAAACAATACACCGCATTCACCGTTCCGGGAAGAGGTCTTATGCAGTTCAAGGTACTACCTTTTGGGCTGCACTCCGCTCCGGGGGAATTCATGCGTTTGATGAACAGTGTCATCACACCAGACCTAGAGCCAAACGTCTTCTGCTACTTAGACGGCATCGTCATCGTTTCACAAGACTTCCAGCACCATCTACATTTGATACAAAATGTACTCCAACGCCTTCGTGGGGCAAAGTTAAAACCAAATTGGGAAAAAAGTCATTTCTGCCGACGACGTTTGAAGTACGTAGGACACGTAGTCGACAAAAAGGGACTACACACGGACCCGGAGAAAGTAACAGCCATTACAAAACTTCAAGCACCGACAAATCTAAAAGAGTCCTGCCGATTCTCAGGACTCATATCCTGGTACCGTCGTTTTATTCTAAACGTAGCAAAGAAAACCGCTCCGCTAAATAAAATACTGCAGAAGAAAATAAAATGGGAATGGTACGAACCACAACAAGCCTTCGAGCAGCTCAAACAAGATTTAGTCCAGACTCCAGTTTTAGCTTGCCCGGATTTTACAAAAATGTTCACCGTACAGACTGACGCTAGCAATGAAGGGCTAGGCGCCGTACTGACCCAGGAGACGGACGGGAAAGAAAGCGTCGTGGCGTACGCCAGCCGCTCACTGAATAAAGCCGAGAAAAATTATTCAGCAACGGAAAAGGAGTGTCTAGCCATTAAGTGGGGGATTTGGAAATTCCGGGACTACCTAGAGGGCTACCATTTCAAGGTGGTTACTGACCACCAATCTCTCAAGTGGCTAGAGAAGATTGATAATCCCTCTGGACGGCTAGCCAGATGGGCAATCGAAATGTCCCAGTGGGGTTATGAGATCAAATATCTAGACAACCACTACAGGTGTGCAAAATGGATACCAAAACCAAATGCACCTGGTAGAGCAGGAAGCTGAAAGAAGTCCAAGAAAACCCAGGAGCAAATCCAGAATATACCATAAGGGAGGGCATTTTATATCGACATATCCTCCATACATTGGACTTCAACGATAACGATACAGCGGACGACTGGAAGATCTACTATTGGCCGGGGATCTTACAGGAGGCCGCACGTTACGTCAGGAATTGCCAGAATTGCCAGGCCTATAAAGCACAGCAACAAGCCAAACCGGGCCAAATGCATGCCACCAACGTAGAACAGCCGTGGAAAATGGTGTCAATTGATCTAGTGGGACCTCAACCACGATCAGCAACAGGAAACATCTGGCTGCTAGTAATGCAAGATCGATTCACCAAGTGGATCGAACTAGCAGCACTACGAAAAGCCGACGGGAAAGCCATGAGCCGCCTAGTAAAGGAAAAAATCTTCCTGAGGCACGGCTGCCCCCATACCATTGTAAGTGACAATGGCCGTTCCTTAAGGAAAACGGGGTAGAGCACCGCAGAACCCCGCCTCACAGCCCTCAATGCAATCTTGTCGAACGCACCAACAGGGTTGTAAAAACCATGATATCGCAGTACGTACGCAAAAATCACAAAAAGTGGGACGAAAATCTCCACGAATTAGAATTTGCCTACAACACCGCAAGTAGTACCGCCACAGGGTACGCCTCAGCATACCTGAACACCGGAAGAGAATTCCGAGTACCAGGAAGTCTGCATCAGAGAGCTAAAAACCAGCTCGTAACGCCGCTAGCCGCACGTTTACGAAACATCAAAGACGCCATCGAGCTCGCCAAAACGCAAATAGCCCAGCAGTTCGGGAAACAGCAGAAACACTACAATCTGCGCCGACGGGATTGGAAACCAGCAATTGGCGATAAAGTGGCCAGGAAGGTTGTAACATTGTCAAATAAGAAGGATGACCGCAACGCAAAGCTCGCGCCGAAATATACCGGCCCTCTAGTGGTAAAACGACAGACTTCTCCAGTCATTTTCGATCTACAAGACAACAGAGGGCGCTGGATCAAACATATACATGTGAAGGACCTCAAACCTTTCCACGAGGCCGACAGTATAAATACCGAGCCAATCGCTACCTACGATCAGTCTACAGCTTCAAAAGATCTGAGATGGAGCTACATCCCCTAGCAGAGGATCTCTGGCAACCCCGAGAACGCCCGGTGAAAATCTCCGTGCACGGCTGACCACTATACGCCATCGTCGACACCGGTAGGAGAATCTTGATCTGCTAACAGATTTAGCAAAGGTTCTGTAAGGACGATTTTCTGTACTGGTGGAGTGCCATTAAGGAGTATCTTCTTGACAAGTGCATAATTCTTAATAACTAGATTGCTTTCTAGAGAGTCAATAATCTTCGTTAATTTAGCGTCATCTCTCTGAGTCTCATCGATTCGCTGAAGTCCCTTTCGAAAATCAGGGTCCAGCTTACGAGATAGGATAATGCAAATCAGAGTATCCTGATCGACTTTTGATGAATTTTTTGCGAGATACGGTTTAGTGCATCTGCGGCGACATTTCTAACACCAGGGACGTACACAATTTTCGGGTGAAAATCTTGAATTGCTAAGAACCACCTAGTTAACCGGTCAGCAAACGAGTCGATAGAAGAAAAGTAAGTGACTTATGATCTGTCTCAATGATGAGTTCAGATCCGATCAGAAATATACGAAACTTCGTGAGGCTCGAGACGATGGCTAAAAGCTCCAATTCAGTCGTAAAATAATTGAATTCCGCTCCATGAAGTAAGCGACTGGCACAACAAACTAACCGCTTCTCTCCCTTGTCATCTAATTGATATAGAATACTCCCCAGAGCCTGCCGACTTGCGTCTACGCAAAGGACAGAAGGGCGTACTTTAAGGGGTGATAAAGGAGAATCTCTTCGCAGAAAAGCGCCTTAACCCTTTGAAAAACCTCATCGTCTTGAGACGTCCACTTCCATTTCTCACCTTCTTTATAGTAGGCGTAGTAAAAAAGTTGAGTAAACCGATGAAACCACGTAGCTGTTTCTGATTGCTAGGTAGGGGAGAATTTTATCTCCTTTCTACAAAATTTAACTTTCTGAAAATTAATCGTAACTCCCTCTAATAAGATGTGCTCGAATGATAATTCGAGGTGAAATAGATGTTCATCAAGGTCCTGTGAAATACATAACCAATCATCAGCGAAATCGATAAGAAAGTCCTCCAAGCTACTGAGAGTGTGTTCGGCAGCGCGAGATAGCGTGGCACTACTAACCTTCGTTCCAAAAGGAACGCAAAAGTGATATGTTCGACCACCGAACAGAAAACCTGTGAACGAGCGAGCTTTGTTTCTCCAAAGGCACCTGCCAATAACTCGCAACCAAATCGATGCTCGTCATGATCTGAAAATCACGGCATCGCATAAGCACTTGAGTAAGATCCTCCGGCCCATCATGGTCGTCCGCTAAACGTTCATTGAGATCGAGTGCAGCTAAACAAACGCGCACCGAACCATCTTTCTTATAGACTGGGACAAGTGAACTTAAATACTGGGTATCGGATTGCTCGATGATCCCCTGAGATTTCATTTTTTTCAATGCTGCTCCTACTTTCTCCCTATCTCTGATAGCCACGGGATGAGGGCGACGAGAGAAAGTCATATGGTAGAGAGAAAGGAACATTATGTTAAAGAATGTGTGAAACGAGGACATGTTAAAATTACTTGGGTAAAATCTGCAGAACAACTGGCAGACATATTTACCAAAGCCTTATCCTTTCCGGTGCATGAAAAACTGTCCTTATTACTACTTAATATGATCTATAACTAAAAAATGTTTCACTTTTCAGAAGAACCTTGGAAGTCAGATGGAGAATACGAGAAGGAGGCTTAAAACGACATTGCAACAGCTAGATGACGACCAAAATAGAGATTTAATGAGGGACATAACGCTGTATGGAGAGAGAGAGTGTTGGGGTATATGTATATATATGTACCATGGGCATTATGCCCATAGGTAGTAGTTGGGGGAGCGCCATGTTGGCGAGTCAGTGGGAGACGGCGCTGCGCGCCACTTCGTCCCGAGCAATCTGTTAGAGCGAACGTGTGAGATCTTGACCTACCGCAATAAAGACATAAATAAAGACCGTGATTCTTTGTGGTATTTTATTCTAAGCATAACTCAGGGTTATCCTATCAATTTATTTAATTACATTATACGGGCTCTAGGCCCTTTTAAGTACAATAATAAGTAAAAAGAAAAGCGAAATGTATACATAAAAATATATGAAGTAGATATATTCAAGTAGATATTATTTAATTTTACCGTGTTTTGATAAATACAATATTTTATAATTTAAATCCAAAACGCGGGAAGGCCTACAGAGCGTCCCAATTCCTTTTCCTATTCAAACCGTCGAATACCGCCGCCTCCGCGGGCACTACACAGAGTTGTAGTGCATACTGAGCACCGGAGCGTCGTCGCAGGTAAGCGACCATACGAGCAAGGTCAACATCTCGCAGAAGCAAAGTGTAGGAGTACTTTGCATTTGTACATTTGTGTTTTAATAAATACAATATTTTATAATTTAAATATTATAATTCTAAATCTGTTTAATGAAAACAAATAATTATTTAAATTATACTTTAAATTAGAAAGTATTGTATTTATCAAAACTTGATAAAATTAAATAATATATTTAATCTAAATTTTTAAATTTATATATTCTTATATTTATTTATTACAGAATATATCACATTGAAAAATTTAGCATGTAATGGTAAAGTAAATATTAACTGTAGTTATTGAGTATTTAATAATAGTTATATTCATGCACACGCATACATATACACACATACTTATTTGTATTCATGCACATGCACACATATACACACATACTAAAAACCCTAGCGATCAGTGCGATTAAAATGTTGTTCAGCCTCACCATGATTCATACGATTAAATAATTTACATTTTAATAGTACTTAGTATAGTATAGTTATACATTAAAGTGTTGTTTCATATTTCTCTTATATGTTTATATTATATTTATGAAAATTTTCTATTATGTACGGAATATAGCACATTAATTATAATAGCATTGAGTATATTTTTTAAACACAAAATCATGGAGGTCAATCCTAATAACGTGTTTTATTGTTTTAAATTAGACTTTGAAAAACTATATGGATTTATACAGCTGATTTAAAAAATCCAAACAGTCTTGATTTTAATATCGCTGCACAACTATTTCAATTGTTTAAAACATTATGTAATCAATTTCTTGAAGTAGCAGTAGATGAATCATTGGAAATAAATGCAAGTAATCTCGAATTTTCAGAAATCGAAGATTCGAGTAAGGAGGATAAGCTATAGTAATTTCATTATCACAAGAGTTTAATTCTCAAAAATCTAAAAAACCTAAAGAGATCTAAAAAACCTACTTACAATAACTTTTAAAAATTCCCCTTGAAAATTATAAAAATGGATAACTTTGGAGAAGCGGCATCGAAAATATCGAAAAGGTAGGGGTTTGGATTGGCCAATGTTTGTTATAGGGACCATAACTAACATCTTCTACCTATTAAAGTACCTATAGGCGCTTATCACCTGAGGGTGTTCCCTTGCAAGCAACATTGATTAAAAATTTAATTCAGTTAAATAACCCACTCACAATATTATTGTATCTGGCGAATTTGGAAATCCAATGGAAATCATCGCTATGCTTTTTTAATCGGGCTATAATATATAGTAAACCTTAAGGTAATATGTATCCATCTGTATAGAAGAATTTACCTTAGTAATACATTTTTTTTTTAAATATACAAATGAAGTTGCCTTTCAGATTAATCAAATAGACTAACCTTAGATCCTCAAGTTCATAAAACATGTCTTTGTTACTATCATGAATGTATATTTTTACATGAGGACTATCTAAATATTCCATAGTAAGTTGTTTTGGAAAACTTCTTACAAAAAGCGCTTTAACAGTATCAATACTTGTTATCTCGTTAGGTAATAAAGCCCTTTTAGTTTCATTTCTGTACTGTAAAAATACAAGCCCTAAAAATAAATAAAAATATTAGTTTGTATGAAATATACTCTATTAAAATAAGAATTATGTTAGAATAATTGTAAATCATGTATGCAGGATGCAATTAAATATCTTTCTTGAAAGATACTAATTTTGGGCTTATTAATGCCCGTAACTCTAGTAGTTGTATTCGACCTTGTATGGGGGGGGGGGGGGGGGTATTAGGTTAGTAATATAATTATTTTGCTTTGATTAAAAAAAGCTTTCTATTCGTTGAAGTTTATTTCATTTTATTATAAAAATACTAGTTATGACCCCTAGCAGTTAGAATAATGTAAACACTCATTAAATGTTTGTGCATATGTATGTGCATGTCCTCGAGTCAGAGGAAACAGAGCCTATCTTAGCTTTTGCGTAAAACACATAAGCTTATTTGACCCTTTACCTGAAAAAAATACTACCTTAGCTTGCGCGTATAAAGAAACTATATCCACTTCTGCGTGAAAATAAGCCGTTTTCACGATATATTGTTCTTTCTGGATTTTGAGTTAGTAATCCTGGTACACGAAAAAGTTTATATTTTAAAATGTAGTTATTAAATAATAGTATATTATGTAATAAAAGAGTAAAGTAGGTTTTCTTAGATCGACTATGGAATTTGTAGTACGGGTCGAAGGCGAGGTAGCATGAAGCGAAAGTGAGTGCGTCTCTGAGGTAAAGACGAGTACAGCAAACAACACAAGTTCAAAAAGCCCACTTAGCCATTGATCAACACCATAGTTTTTGTAATACATATACGGATTTTAGCGTTCAAAACAATTGTACATTATTTATCTAGAGGCAAAAGTTGACTTTTTCAAGCAAACATGATGCGTTGTGTCAATATTCTACTAATATTGTGGCAAACTATATATATATATATATATATATATATATATATATATATATATACATTTTGACATTTTGTTACAACTATGAGCATAGGTAGACACAGTTTCGCACATTCTTGGTACAGTTTAACATATTTTGCATTTTCATTTGGGTTATAGAAATTCACAACGGATCCAGGTGTGCCACAATATCGCGAAATTATGCCACCATGTCCCAAAATTGTGCCACGCTGTGCACAAATAGTATTAAACTTTGCCAAAACTGTACTAATCTGTTACAGGATGTATTAAGTAATGCATTATACAAAATAGAGTCATTTCCCACTGAATTATAGCGTGAAAAGAAGAGCAACTGACGAAAATAGAAGATAGAACCATCAAAGAATCTATAACTACAAAACATATGACACACATGCTGATTCACGGTAGATTTAGTAAAAATGTGAAGTACATTTTAAACAAGATACGAGAATTATCAAATGCCCGAATCTATCTACATTATATTAATATTATTAATGTGGATAATCAGTTCCCCGTAAAACGCCCCAATTTAATTAATCTCTTTATAACAATACATCAAGTCATGGTATTGCGAAGTATATTTATATTACATATTTACATTTCTAAGTTTGTACTTTTCCATATATCGTTTAAATATGTTTATAAAAAAATAATTTCTTTTCAATAATATAGTAGTAAAAAATATTTGCATTTATATGTGGGAGAAATCTATGAGCCGTGGGTTAGATATGATGGATGCTGGAGATAATCATTGGTATTTCTGATGATTTTCAATATGATTATGTACAAAAATATATGTGGACATCGTTTATAGAAATTTAAGAGCTTATTGGCATATGTAACATATACGTGGTGTCCCTCCTTGTTGAAGATGTTACGTCGACCTGGAGTCAACTTGAAACCTGGACCTCGTATACAGGGAGTTCCAGGTGTTTTGTGGTAAAGCCGACTTTTATATGGTGCTCTTTGTCGTAGGTCATATCTAATCGACTTTGAGTCATCTTGATACCTGGACATCTTTTACGGGGAAATCCGGGTGTTTAGTGGTAAATCCAACTTTTACCTGGTGCTTTTCCTCGTAGGCCATATCTGATCGAACTTTCGTTACTTCTGTAGCCTTTCCTCTAAGAGAGAGGGAGAGGGAGAGGGAGAGGGAGAGGGAGAGGGAGAGGGAGAGGGAGAGGGAGAGGGAGAGGGAGAGGGAGAGAGAGAGAGAGAGAGAGAGAGAGAGAGAGAGAGAGAGAAAGAGAGAGAGAGAGAGATTAGATTAGATTAGTTTAGATTAGATTATTCTTATTGCTGTACATTATGTTGTACAAAAAAACATTGAAAAAATACAATAATTTTATGTGAGTGAAGGATGAAAGTGACATGTAAGAATGAACGATGCTATGATGATTGTAGGATATGAGGAGTACAGAAAATAAGTTTAATGAGAGAATGCTTATGAGTTTTCAAGATTAATGAAGTACTGCTTACTTGATTTTGAAAGAGTAAGATTGATCTATTGTCACGAATATGATGGAGCAATGTATTCCAGAGATATAAGGCGCTTATATGGAATGAGTTTTGCTGCGTCTCTGTGGCGAAAGTGGGGATGCCCAGGGGGTCACCTCACCCCTCATAAGGCGGAGTGCGACGTGGAAGTCAAAATAGGCTATAATGTAAGATGGTACAGCGGTGTTAAAGAGTTTTCTCAGAAAACAGGCTATAAAAGACTTTCTACGTCCGGCGGTGGTGAGTCATTGCAACTCACGTTCGGAGGGGATGATGTGCCCGTCCCTCCCTACATCATAGATGTAACGGATTCCTGTATTCATCAGTCTCTGTAGGTTAATGTCAAGTTCTTGTATCAAGTCACAGTAAACTAACGAGCAATAGTCAATGATTGGAAACAGTAGGGATTGTACGAGATGTTTACGCAGTCCGATATTGTTGCTCTTTCTAAAGAAGTATAATCTGTACATTAGTAAGTGAGCACGCTTACACAGTTGTGTAATGTGCTTTTTCCAAGTTAGCTTAGAATGAACCACCAGGCCCTGACGCGCAGCTTGTGTACCTCTGGAGGAAGCAGCTCGTTGATGTTGATGAGCCTCTGGTGGTCTGGAGCATGGGCATTTTATACTTCCTTGTTTTGTCTCGGAACTGTCTAGACTTCCTTCCTTATAATTCGACATCTGCTTCTAGTTCCCAAAGAGACTTATCTAAATGATAGTGCACGAGTTTAGCGTCGTCTTTGCGTAACGGTATTAATTTCGAAAATTTCTTTATTAATCGGCATTTTTCGCTTAATTTTATATCGCTATCGGAAAATATCAACTGATTCTGTATTATTTGGGTTGAAGCTATATCTGATAATCGATAATCTCCTTCAATCCCTGTAATGCCCGTAGCTTTAAAATTCCTGTCCCGTTAATTATTAAATAGTCGCGTCTTTTCCTATATATTATTTGTAATTCGTCCGGATCGCTTAATAAAAATATCCATTTTTGATCTTCATTATCACAGTTCGTATAATCTGTTTCTCTTGGTTGGAGTAACAGTGAATATTCGCAGCTCGCGTTATTTAATTCTGAGTGTCTTGTTTTATTTAACTCCCGGATTGATTCATTCTACACCCGTTAATGCTAAGTCCCAAACCGAGCTTCCGACTAGGCAAAAACTTATCATAATATAGTGACTGAGAAGACGACTTGACTCGACGAAGCCCTGGCTCGACTAAGATAACCGCGCAGCCTAGCCCGGACCTTGTATATGCCGTATTTCCTCTATGGTGGCGTTGCAAATGATCGAGAATATTCTCGACAAAAATATCTAATAAGAGAGCTTAACTTTTCCATATATGGAGTGATCTATGATCGTTTGTCCATTGCTATTCTCATTATTCCGCGTCTCTGGTTTCTTAGTTGCTACTTGTCAAGCATTCATCCAATGAATTGTAGATTCTGACTTCCTCTGCTCGATAATTATTGTATTTGTGCAGGGGGTCAAAAGGGCTTTTGCGTGATTTCGGTAAGTGCTTTTACTTTATCGTATAGCTTTTCGGATCTTCCTTGCGTTCATAAATGTAATAAAAGTAGTGATATCATTTAACTTGCCGTAAATATGAAGGATCACTGCTTGGGACAAGGCTTCTTCTTCTCGTACGTCTCTTGCATTAATAATAGAAAATGGGATGTTTTGAAAATGGGACTGCTGTTGGCTTAGCTCCCGCGGTGCGTAAGTATGGCGATTCGTCTGTCGTGACCGAAGTTATATCTCTCTGTTGCTATGAGGTATGTGTATCAGCAGAGTTTTTTGCGTATAATTTGACTTCCCTCGTTGCGGATGTGATGTTTTTGTACTTTTATATTCGGTATTGAAGTGCTTTTAGCAATGTTCCATATGCTCGAATCCCAGCCTAGTTTTAACTTTCGCGTATTATAATTTCGTGACGTATTCAGTTTTACTATTTTGACTGTTCTGTTTGATTGTATTTCATCGAATTTTATGTTCGTGTAATAACGTCACCTCGCGCATGATTGTTCGTATTCCGTTTCGCGTATTTTATATCGATTATATTTAAGTTAATAATGTTAGACTCATATACGATAATTTGCCTCTCATTCTCTAGCTTTTAAAGTATTTAAAATGTATAATGTGCTAGTGACTCATGCTTTTCCTGGCTATATGAGTTGGCTTGTATTTTTTATTCTCTTGACCTTCTCGGTTTGGAGCTAATCGATGGTTACTCTCATTCTATGTCGTTGAAGGTCTCTCTTGCGCTTTAACTCAGTGGAACTGTTATTTTATTATTTGTATATAATATATTTTTAGTAGCGTGTGGGACCTAGGAGAGGCAACGTTCAAGGACAGCTGGAAGATGAGGATGAAGCTGTTAGACGCTCTAGTGCAGAGCGTAATAGAATATGGGGCGGAGATATGGGGTTGGAAAGGGCAGGAGGATTTAGAGAAAATACAGAGAAAGTATATCAAATGGGTGCTGCACCTAGATAGGACCACGCCGGCACATGTGATTCACTGGGAGACGAAAAGGTTTAAATTAGAGACAAGGACAAGGAAAAGGGCGGTTAGGTTTGAAAGGAAACTGAGGAGAGCAAAAGAAAATATTTTGCTAGGAGAATGCTGGAGGCTGCTGAAGAGAGAGGGAGAAAGGGGAGAATGGAAGGGAAGAGGGAAGGACGTGAGAAGAATGGAATTGGAGAAGTGCGGGATATCGGTGGAGGATTATACGAGAAGAATGGAGGAGGAAGAGGGAGTGGAGGAGGAAATAGAAAGGATAAACAAGGACACACAATGGCAGAAGTGGAGAGAGGAAATAAAGGAGTCCAGATATGCGGGTGAGATAAGGGAGGTAATGATGGAGCAGGGAGAAATACCAGAGTACCTGATGGAAGTGGGAGAACACAGAAGAGGGGCGCTCAACGTTACGGCAAGGTTCAGACTAGGGTGTGAGACAAGAGAGAACAAATACTGGAAGAAGGAAGAAGAAAGGGTATGCAGGCTATGTGGGAGTGAGGAGGAGACGCTTAAACATGTGTTCGAAGAATGTGTGGAGACGAAGATAGAGGGGAAAAAGTGGCAGGAGACAGTCCGAGGGAGAAGAACGCAAGTAGGGAAACTCTATAGCACGATATGGAAGAGGAAAAATAAAGAAAGACAGCAAGAATAAAGGAGGGGAAGGCAAGGAAGGAAGGAAAAGAAAGGACGAAGGAGATTTGAAAAGCGCGCGCAAAGCATGCGGGGAAGTCTAGGGAAAGTCCCTAGGAGGAACTAGACGGAGGGAACAGGGAGAAGAAAGAGGAACGAGAGGAACAGAAATGAGAGCACATGGTGAGGTGAGTAGAGAGGTTATAGCAGGGAGAGAGAGAGCGTGTAAAGTCAGCAGAGAGAAAAAAAAGGTAAAGAACCGAAGGCGACAAAAAAGTAGGAGGGAGAGATGTCGAAGCACGAGAGAAGAGTGGAGAGAGAGAT
The DNA here is from genome assembly GCA_020010945.3 of Muscidifurax raptorellus. Classification (NCBI taxonomy): domain Eukaryota; kingdom Metazoa; phylum Arthropoda; class Insecta; order Hymenoptera; family Pteromalidae; genus Muscidifurax; species Muscidifurax raptorellus. The sequence goes on from JAHUUD020000022.1 coordinate 1,369,387, forward strand.
GCGGGATATGAGAGAGGAGATGAAAGAGTGGAGGGTGAAGCTGCAACTGGAGAGAGGGAGAAGAGAAGCGGCGGAGAGAAAGATGATGGACATAGAAGGCGACGTAGAAATATTGAAATGAAAACTGAGTGAGGAAAGGAGAGAGAGGGAGAAGATGCAGAGAACAGTCAAAGAATTAAAGGGAATGGTAGAAAAATTGGAAGGTAAAATAAGGAGAGAGGAGAGAAAAGGGATTGAAAGGGAAAGGATAAATGTGAAAAGTGAGGTTAGGATCGTGAAGAACAACAAGAGAAAGAGGACGGAGGGAGGGAGGAGCAAAGTAGGAGAGAGAGGTGTGATCATCCATAAAGGGACAAACTGGAACGAGAAGGAGGTGCTGCAGGACTGGCTGGACGAGATCCTGGAGGGAACGAGTTGGGAGCTGGAGGAGACAGCAAACCAGGACACAAAAAAGATCATATTTGCGGCAGAAGAGGAAATGGAGAAGATATGGAAGAGGAGAGAGGAAATAAATGAAGGGGGAAAGGTGAGAATAGAGCAGTGGATGAGTTGGGAGTAGAGAAAGGCAAAGAAAGAAGCCATGGGGATAAGAGAGAGAAGAAGAGAGGAAGCGAAAATGAATGGGGAGCTGCTAAGGAACGGGGACTTCAAGGTGAGAGTGGACGGAATAATGTACGAGTGGAAGGAGGAGAAGGGAAGGATCAGAAGGGTGAGAGAGGAAAAGAGGAGTGAAGAAGAGATGAGAGAAGAAAGGAGGAAGAAGGAAGAATAGGACGAGAGATAAAAGAAAAAAAAGAAAAAAAAAGAGGCGTATTAAAGCACACAAATGTTTATATTTAAGTTAAGAAAGTAGTGTAAAATACAAAAAATGTATAAAGGCAATAAAGTTTATTATTATTATTATTATTATATATTTTTAGTATATATTATAACGAGTTGACGTTCGTGCCCTCGTTATTTCTCTCTCCTCAGCATTTATTTGTATTATATTATTCACTTCATTATTATCTAACTTTTGTAACTTACAGCTACATAGCAGGTTAGTGAGAGAGTAGTATTTTCCGGCATAGCATTGAGGGCAGCGCGGGTAGTATGTATGTGTCGCGGTCCTAGCGGGCTGTGGGGCCAACTCACGCATGTATGCATGTGTGTGTGATCGCGCCACCGAGTCCCGCGCGGCAATTAGCAGTTGCCTGTCTTGCTTATTAGACTTGTTTGATCGTGTCGAGACTTATTGCACTACGATTCGTTCTGTTCTTCGTTCGACTTTCGATAGCTATCCTTTGTGATAATTATTGCCTGCGTGCGTGATTTGTGCTTTCCTCGTGTACGATGTATTATTTGTTTATATTTGTTAATATGATATATTATTATTTATTTATACGATGTATTATGTGTTATTTCCTCGTGTACGATGTATGTTTATTGCTACAAAGTGTGTCAGTTCCTACAGCCACTGCTTTGATTATTTTCAAAGACTTCTATCCAATTGTCCCGAGGAAGCCACGAGGCAAATAGCGATTCGATGAACAGCAAGTGTGAATGTAAGTACTGGCTCGATTGTTGCATCTCTCTCTTTGCTATTGCTATCTCGCGCTGTCTCTCTCTCTCTCTCACTTACGCTGTGTTTGCAAATTAGATACAATACATATCTATTCTTTCTACTATTATTTCGCTTTATTATTTCGCGTCCAGCTCTTCCTTTTCCTGTTCGCGCCTGTTTGGCCTTGCTCGCATCCGTTCGGATCTCAATTCTACGGAGCTGATCCATGACCCTCTCCGTGGGCTATCGTCTCCAAGGACGATACGGAGGCATAGACTGTCTACGGGGTTAGGCTTCGTGGAGCCTACAAGAAGCCCGTCTCGAGCGGTTAATCTCGACTCTCCCTACCATATATATTATACATATATATTATAACGTGTGAGCCTGTACACCGTTATAATATATATATATACACATTATTTATTGATTTGTAAAATCTGTTCACATGTTTACACTATTCGCTTCTAAAATACACTGTAATTTTTAACCATAAATATTCAGCTAATAATTTAAAATTATGAATATAATTCTGTTCAAGAATAATGAAAATGAATGGATAATATTAATATTAATGAAACATTTTTTAGAATACTGCGACTTCTTTAGAAACTCACTCATGGAGATGATAATAAAAACTTTTAAAATATAAATATTTAATCAGAAACAGTACGAAGGGAAAGCTTTTGATCTTAACAAATTATGTTTGCAATGTAAGAGCATTAATGGTTAATGGTTGAAGCTATTTGATACAAGCAGAAGTTGTTGGACAAACTTCTGTTTCCTTAAAACATTATTGTACGAAATTAATTGTAAGTTGCAAACATTTTTTATTAGAATTTTATAAATAAACACATTTAATCAGTTAATTTTTTTAGATGAATGTTGCTAGAAGGGTAATAGGAGTTTCTTACAGATGTGTGTACAATCAAAGTAGCAAAGGTAAACACATTGCTGCTTTGAATTATTATATAAATGAAAAAGAGAGCTTAAGCAAAATAGATTTTGAGCAGCAATGGGAAAAATCTACAGTTGAACAGCTGACTTAAGAAAAGTATTCGTAAGAAACATATTTTAATTAGATGTTCCCACCATTGGAGTATCTGTAGCTATACCAATTTCGAATTTTGAAGCACTCAAAGATCCTTTTCCTTCCATAATCTTATGTCAGTATCTAGAAAAGATAATGTAATTTTAGAAATAAAAGATTGTGCAATTTGCTGATATCAAATTTTTACAATGTGTGAAGAATCCAACTTTTTATTGAAGTATTTAAACATTAAATCAATATGTAGAACGTTATTACAACAGTTATATTGTCTTATCGAGAAAGACTATTATTCACTCATGCTATGAAATGATACAACAATTTAAGTGCTCTAAATGGTTCGAAGCCAGAAGTCTGCGGATATATGCCAGTTCAAGTGGTGACAACATCAAATTAAGGAATGTTGAGATGCCCCATCCAGAAAATATTGACTATGCTTCTCTTATATATAGTAGGACACACGAACAGGATGCAAAAACAGAATACAAAGAACTATTTCATGTTTTTGTCCAAAATTTGATTGATAGTCAGCGAAGAAAAGCCTTGGTTGTGTGTAAGCCTCCATGGTGTTGGTGGAGGTCAATTGTCCAAGCTCGTGTGAAAAATTTCGCATCGTTGATTACATGTAAAAGAAATGCAATTGTAAAATATTTGTATTTCGAAAAAAATAAAGTTACTATAAAGTTCACAATATTATAAATGTCAGATTCAGATGTACATTACTAGGATTAATAGTTGTGACTTGTACATATACTCGCCGATGATTAATGGCAGTTGCTGTGTCACAATTGTTTGCAATGAGAGGTTTTTGAAAGCAACCGTACTAAAATGCTAAACTTTTTACTTTGACCATGTATTGACCAACTTGACTACTGCAGAAGATAAAGGAGAAGTAAATAGAAATAATCAATCTATTCGCCAATTTAATGGTGCAGATAATAGCAATATTATCGAATATTAATAATATAAAAGCTGATTTTTTGTTGATTATTGTTTATATTTGGGCAAACGGAAAAATAAAATATTAGACTTTAATTAGAGAAAGAATTTGTTTATTACCCATTCCATCTGCTATGATTGGTGGTTGTAAATTTACAAGCATGCAACAAACATGAACAATATTATCAATATGTTTAAATAAATTCTATGGAATTTTATTCAATATTTGATATGTTCTCAGTCGCTGCATGATTCTCCCCACATAAATTTGAAGCCTTGCTGTGTTGTAAGTCTGCTCGGTTTCTTGTTTTGTGAAATAACTTTTTTTATCCAAAAAAGGTGACATCACTACAATACTTTTTTCCTTTTTTGTCATCGATGAATTTCTGGAAATCCCTTATCGGCTAGGACTTCATGACTATCTTCCAAAACATTAAGTAATCATGACTCAATGATAATTTGTGAGTTACCTTTTCTTCAACCTGCAACTTTATGGCTACTGCTCCTGTTTTGGCAATACCTCATTTTAATGCTCCGTTCATCATAGAATGTGATGCAAGTGACACGGGGCTTGGTTGCGTAATGCTGCAGCACATCAACGGCGAAGACCGTGTACTCTGTTTTGCAAGTCGCACTTTAAGTGACACGAAGCGTATGTTATCGGTGACAGAAAAAGAATACTTCAGTGTAATTTGGTAAATCGAAAAATTTAGACCTTATGTCGAAGGCTATCATTTTACTGTTGTAACTAATCATCATAGCTTACTCTGACTCCAGAATTTACGTCATCCAAATGGAAAATTAGGACGTTGGTCTCTTTGTCTTCAAGCATACGATATCACGATTGTACATCGCAAAGAAAAGATAATGTGGTACCTGAAGGACTCTCCTGTATGCATGAGACCAAAGAAGAAGAAATTGCTGCTTTAGCATCCCTCACTATAGATGAGTCGGTCAAAGACCCCTGGTATCTGAAAAAGGCCAAACAAGTGGTCGATGATCCCACCGCGCACCCGTATTGGAAGATTGTGGGTGGAAAACTCTACCATTATAAACCTGATCCAGTTATAGATGATTTACTCGGACAGAATGAGGATGCTTGGAAGCTAGTTGTACCAAGAGGACAGCATCAGCAAGTCCTAAGCGAGTGTCATGACGAACCAGCCTCGGGACATCTCGGTAGATTCAAGACTCTTCAACGAGTCGCACTTCGGTATTACTGATCTAGTCTATATAAAGACTCAGCTCACTTTGTTAAACACTGTCAGATTTGTGAGCAGGTAAAAGTTGAACAGTTAGCGCCGGCAGGCCTTATAGGTAAACATATGTTCACCCGTCCTTGGGAAATTGTGGTTGGAGATACTATGGGCCCTTTTCCTAGGTCAACTCAGGGACATGAACATCTGCTCATCTTTATAGATATCTTTACAAGGTGGATAGAATGTATCCCGATTAGAAAGGCAAATGCAAAGACTATTAAGCGCGAGCTTAACGAGAGGATTTTTCTTAGATTCGGAACTCCCGATAGGTTTTTATCTGATAACGGTACACCTTTCAAGAACAAGCTGGTCGATAATTTCTTAGAATCTCATAGAGTTTATCACGGTACTTTTGCACCATATTCGCCTAAGTCGAATCCGACTGAGCGAGTGAATCGCACAGTAAAAACAATGATCGCTGCGTTCATTGAAACCAACCATACCACTTGAGACGCGCACATTGCTGAGCTTGCCTTTGCCTATAATACGGCCATACATGAAGCTACTCGATATAGCCCTGCTTTTCTAAACTATGGAAGAAATCCAGAGTCGCCACGTAAAACTCGTAGAGAGGAAAGAGGAAAGTCGGATGATTTCCGAGCTAATGTTCTCGAAAATTCAATTACTGCTTAAAATAGACAGGAAATTATTACAACGCAAAGCATCGCGACATCAGTTATGAGATTGGCGACAAAGTATGAGCCAAAAATCGCATACTTTCTTCTGCAGCACAAGCAATTGCTGGACGTTAAGTCCAAAGTATGCGGGAACTTTCATTGTCACTGTCCGCCTTGGCATGAATTCGTATCAACTCGAAAACGAGAAAGGAATCAACATAGGTAAAGTCGCTGTTTGCGATCTAAAACCATGCTACGAGGAAGAACAATTTCCAGATAAAACGCAAGATGCAGATGATAAGGAATCAGAGTTGGGAGCGGAGACATTGCAGCAACTTAAACGTACGATGCCGTTCGTCTCGCCTAAAAATGATAAACACAATATGGCGCAGTCTCAAATAAGCAAATTACTAGTTGACCAAATTATAAGTGCTGTACGGCAAGTGCCTGAAGCCAATAGGAAAATAGGCAGGTCTCCTGGCAGTAAAATAAAAACTGTGAAAACGCGAGACATCTCGCCTAGGCGATTACGCCCCAGGGGCAAGCAGATTTAGTCAAAATGTTTTCCTATGCTTTTCTATTGCTTTCCATTATGCATATTTGCCCAGCAACTATTTACGACATTCTCTCATTTCCTAACAGAACCATGGAACCAGGACGCAGTCAACCCAAGGTGACAATCGAGGTGCCTGAGGAATTGCTTCGATGGATGAGTGAAATTGTCCAACAGCTGATCCAAGGACATGTGGAGAGTATTCCACCAACCGGAGCCAACACCGGAGCCAACGCCCGAGTCAGAACTTGCTACGCCGGAACCATCGATATCATTGGAGGAACAATGGGTCACCTTGCAAGCGAATGCACGTTTCTGGAGGAAGAAACACCAAGATGCTGAATGTCAGGAAGGCGAAGCATATGAAAAGGTGTATGCCTTCGCACGGCGTAAAAAAGTCCAAATAAGGCACATCTTTCAAAAGGACGTTTATGATAAGGTAAAGGACGCTTTGGACCTCCGTCACCACTTGCGTAAAACGGAGGAAGAATGGATAGCTGAGCAGGAACGTAAAGCTCGCCACTACGCGCTCCAGCAAGAGCAATTAAGAAAGCTGCAGGAGCTGGAGCAGATACGGGCGGATCTCCACCAATTGAACGTGGAGAAGAGCAACTGTCCACGACCAGCTGACGAGCCACCACTCGGTCCTCGAGGCCCGGGCCCAGTTGCCCTGAAGCATAGGAATGCAGGGGCTCCGTGCGACAGTCTAGCAGGGCCTCGCATAGATTTGCGATATCAGTGGTACTGCGACATCTGCAAACTGACGGGGGTATCAAGAACTGCCCCAACGATTTCTCGCGAGGTTCTTAAGTGGATAATTCCCTGTCTACGAGTACTGAAGTTGCAGTTCCCGACTTTCTCTTTATGTTTCGAAGCGCCGAGCAAATAATTACTTTAGTTCCTTTTGTCTAGCTTACAAGCGTTTTTTTAGGCATTGACGCCCTTACCATCCGTTTACAGTAACCATTACTATAAGAGAGAAAGCCTTGGCATATTTTGATATTTTGATATTTTTGTACTTTTCTAATTAAATAAATTTACTTATTTTTCAATTTTGAACCTCATTACTGTTCGAGTGAGGACAATATTCTTGAACTGGTACCTTCTTGCTACCAGCGTCTGGGGGTGGGGGATATAATGAGTTAGCATTTGTACCCTCGTTATTTCTCTCTCCTCATCAGTTATTTGTATTATATTATTCACTTCATTATTATCTAACTTTTGTAACTTACAGCTACATAGCAGGTTAGTGAGAGAGTAGTATTTTCCGGCATAGCATTGAGGGCAGCGCGGGTAGTATGTATGTGTCGCAGTCCTAGCGGGCTGTAGGGCCAACTCACGCATGTATGCATGTGTGTGTGATCGCGCCACCGAGTCCCGCGCGGCAATTAACAGTCGCCCGTCTTTCCGATTAGACGTGTTTAACCGTGTCGCAACTTATTGTACTACGATACGTTCTGTTCTTTGTTCGACTTTCGACAGCTATCCTTTGTGATAATTATTGCGTGCATGCGTGGTTCGTGCTTTCCTCGTGTACGGTGTATTATTTGGATATCTCCTACTAGCATTATTTATTCCTACGAAGCGTGCCGGTTCCTGCAGCCGCTGCTTTGATTATTATCGGAGACTTCTATCCGATTGTCCCGAGGAAGCCACGAGGCAGATTGCGATTCGATCAACAGCAAGTGTGAATGTAAGTACCAGCTCGATTATTGCATCTCTCTCTTTGCTATTGCTATCTCACCCTGTCTCTCTTGCGCTTACGCTGAACTTGTCAACTTCGATACAATATATATATATATATATTGTAACGGGGTGGGACCTTAAGTGAGCGACGAAAAACACAAAAGGAGCGCCGGGACCGAGGATCGATCCGGCGTCCCCGAGATCTCTAAGCAAGCATGCTATCCTTATAGCCAATGCTGCCTGTGTCGTCGCTCGCTCAACCTGCCTCGAATACCGCGTGGGTACGGGTAGCAACCCGTTATAATATATATATATATTATTTCTACTATTATTTCGCTTCATTATTTCGCGCCTAGCTCTTCCTTTTCCTGTTCACGCGTGTTTGACCTTGCTCGCGTCCGTGCGGATCTCGATGCTACGGAGCTGATCCACGATGGTCTCCGCGGGCTATCCTCTCCAAGGACGATATGGAGGCATATACTGTCTACCAGGTTAAGCTTCGTGTCACCTATAAGAAGCCCGTCTCGAGCGTTTAATCTCAACTCTCCCTTCCATATATATTATACATATATACATATTATAACGTGTGAGCCAGTCCACGGTTATAATATAATCATTCATACTGAAAGTAGAAATGCGAAAAATTGAGCATTTCACTTATGTTAATTATTTATGGCCCAATGCTTAATTATTTAAGAAATTACAGTTTTTCTAACTAATTATAAACCGAAACCATGTATTATATTTTTTTTACTTTAGTTACCATGTATTATAGTTTTTTACTTAGTTTATTTTACTACAGTAGTAAAATAAACTGTTATTATATTTATATAACTAATTATTACAATATATATATATTTAGAATGTTGATTTCAATAACTTCAAGAAATAAATAATATAATATTATATATATGATATTTGATGGGAAATCAAAATCTTAATAGTGATTACTCAGCTAATCATGTATTATATTTAATAATGTTTTATGTAATAAAAATTAATAATGTCGATAATTCAGCCAACTACATAATATAATATGATATAATAAAAAATATAGTAGGAGCGATAACTCAGCCAAATACTTAATATAGTATTTCGCTGTCTATTTTTATATTGCTTCACTGATCGAGATTATCCGATATTGTAGCAATATATTTTAAATATTATTCGTAATATTCTGACAATATTAAAAAATATATTAACAAAAACATTAAATTAAAAAAATTAAATAAGCATTTCTATGACCAATTATGCCTGTTTCAAAGAGTACCATTCGGATGGTATGACTCGGGAAGGATATCAAAACCCATGAAATCGCTTAGTTAATTTTTTTAATTTAAAATATTTATCATTATACAATACTGTCAATAATGCAACGACAGAACGTCATCAATACTCTCTCAGTAATAATGCTACTATATTCATATAATTGTTCAAAAAATGCAAAAAGAGGACGTTATAGCTTTTAGCGATATTGCTCAAGAATTTATAAAGATTTCCCTACAATATTATCTGTTTTGGTGAATGTGTAAAAGCAGCGTTTGCGCAATATTATATAATTCAACTTTTTTAAAAGATTGACCTTGAGATTTATTTATGGTGATAGAAAACTTTATCGTATTGGAAATTGTCTTCTTATCACATGAAAAGGTGTGTCATCTAATGATGGACTTAAATCAATTGTAACGGTTGCGATCCCCTTATGTCGAATGTCTCAGTCGGGAACCAGGATTCGGAATGGGGAAATGGAAAATAATAAAGTTTATGTGTAGTAAATGATCATATATTTACAGAACTTAATCTACATTTGGAGTTTAGATTAAATCCCCAATCTGAAACAGATAAACCAATGCGAGTGGTTTAGAAAAATTTCGTTTGCAATATATTTACAGAGTCTCGGTACGGAATAGTTTTACAATATTGTCGGTACGGAAATATACAGTGCGAATGTGGGTGTGTGTGACGATTAACGTCCCATCTGCAGGGACCCCGTGCGCACACGCCTCCGCCGCTTCTAGATGTTTTCCGGTGCTACAGTTCCTGACCACCCTGTGTGCGCACAGTAGTGCAGGGTTACAATAATTCAATTAAATTTTTAATTCAATTACGGTTTAATTGAATATTAGATTATTAGTCGTTAATTAAAAATCTTACAATTAAAGATTAAATTTTAGTTGTTAATTAAAAATTTGTCAATTGAAAATTAAGTTTTAATTGTTAATTAAAAATCTGATGATTACATATTAAATTTTAGTTGTTAATTAAAAATCTGACAATTAAAAATTAAAATTGTAGTTGTCAATTAAAAATTTAATAATTAAACATTAAAAATTAATTGTTAATTCTAAATGGTACAATTGTAAATTATATCATAAGTTTAAAAGAAATAATTCATCTTTTTTAAATACTATGATTTATTTACAAAAACTTTTTTTTCCATTAATTTTACAAATAATTCTTTTTTCAAATTGAAGATCATTTATTTGATTGAGCTTTGGAATATTTAATAGCGTTGCGTAAGAAAATAATCTTTCAACAGGTGCTGATGAAGCTAAAACAGTATTGTATTTTAAAAATGAATCCTTTACTTGGGGAAAATCGTGTAGACTACTTAAATTACTGGTTATTGGTAGTCCCAAATATTGTTGTAGTTGGCTCTTCTGTGAGCTTAACACAATTTTTTTAGTTACCAATGATTCTTGCACGGTTTTTCCAAAATCGAAGAATTTATCGACTTTTTTAATGCAATTTGTTGTCGGAGTAGATTTTATGGGTTTCGCAATCTTCTTTATTAATATCTCTACTCTTTGTTGAGCTTCACTGCTTAAAAACTTAATTTAATGTTCACATTTAAATTTCGAATGAGTAAATGTAGCTATAGCAGCAAATTCACCTGCCTTAAGCAGTGTTTGCCACCCCATCCGTATTAAAATCAATGTTGGAAGTAGATATCCATAATGGCAGTCATCTCTTTACAATTTATCAATAGCAGATGCTAACTGATTTATTACATCTAAAAATTCTCCAATATAATCAAAATGAGATTTTTTAAACTTCTTGGTCATTGAAATAATTGTATAAAAACTACGACTCAATAATTGATCTTTTAATGATAGAATTTGCTTTAGACTATCGTATAAAGAATTCCACCTTGTTATTACTAGTTTTTGTAAACATACACTTAAGTATTCGGTGAGTTGCTCTCTTTTTTTGGAGATTTTAAACTTTTCCATAGTTCTTCGCATTTACCTATTACCTTATGATGAAGCTTTTTTAATTTTACATCGTCATTTATAAATTTATTGAAATCGGAAGTTGCAATTAAATTCAGACTGTGACTAGCACATCTGAAATGACGAAATAATCTTGAAGTAGTTTCAGGATAATTTTCGATTAAATTATATCTGCATTCATTATTAGCCATGCATTCATTATTAGACTCAGTATCGTTTATTAATAATTCACGTGAATCGTCTTCATAGTCAGAAGTTGCATCATTTTCGATATTTTCGCTGATATCATAATTTTGTTCATTTTCATTATCTTTTCATTATCAAAGTTTTGCACGCTTTTACAAAGTTTGAACCATTGTCTGTCACAGTCCCAATAAGATTTTCACTGTTCAAGCCATATGACGTATGAATCTTTTCTAATAAATTTGTGATATTGTTAAAATCGTACCAGGAAATCGTCAACATGCTAGTGCAGCTGATTTTTTTTAAAAGTTTTATGATCGATCTGTGTATTTTTAAAAATATTTACTTAATATTATAAATCAAAATAATAAATAACTATTCTTTTTTGAAATTACCTAGTGAGCAGTGACGCCAAGAAAACTTCTTTGTGCAGCAGACCAAATATCGGCAGTTGTACAAACATATTTAGTATTTTTTAATGCTTTGCAAATATTAGCGACCATGTCTGTATATATGTCGTTAGTTTGTTTGAGGAGCATATACCGCGTTAAATGCATTATTCTATTTTCTCCCAATTTGATATGACAATCTACGAAATTAATTAATAACTTATGTATTTTCAAATAAAAATTGGATAATAATTATTAGCTTTTACACACATTTATAATAAGAACTACATTATTTCAATCATGTATATATTTAAAGTTTACTTGAAATATCGTACAGATGAAATATAACAAAAAAATGATAACATTTATTACCATTAAATATATTTTGAAAAGTTTTTGACTCTACAATACTAAATGGCAGCATATTATTCAATACAAAAAGAGTAACGTTATTGTTCAAATTCGTCTGAGAGAACGTGCAAGTTACTCTTCGGTAATTATTCGGTTATTATTCGGTTACTATTAGTATTATGCTCTTCGGATTCCCGTAGTTTTAAACGTTTTGCTATTCGATAGGCCTGGTACTCAGATTCTTTCTCTTTATGTTTATGAAATATGAATATCATTATAAAAATTTTATAACAACTAGCGACTTAAGTCGCTCAATGCGCGTTTTTATTTGTTTACTATGTATTAAAATAAAATATTAAAAAAAATAAAATATGTAACAAAATAAAATATTTTTAAAAAATGAATCAATTAATTATTTATTAATTCATTATTAACTGTTACATAATGTAGATATATACTACGTATAACGTAGTACAAGTTACACGTTTGATACAGTTTTTCAACTAGTAATATATTTTTACAAATGTCACCCGCTTTAAATGATTGGAGAATCTTGAAGACACTTTCAAAGCACCTCTGATTTCCTCGTTGCATGTTACACATTTAGCAAGCACTGAATTTTCCGTAGATTTTGCAAAAACAGGAACAAACAAAACGCCATCTAAGTATGCAAGTTCATTGCACTTTTCTTCTAAACTTCTAACAGTATCTGTTGATATTGGTGTCGATGTTTAGGTGTATTTGACGATGATGCATCGGTTCCAATCGCTAAATGAGACATCTCTAAATTAATAAGGGTTGAAGTTGAAAACGTGGACATCATCGAATCATGTGATTCCTCGTTTACTTCATTTAGCTCCATAATTTGTGATTAATTGACTGATTATAAGAAATAAATAATTAGAAAAGTGTACATATTAAAATATATAATGTGTATATATCACCTACGTATGTATGCTACAGTAGATATAAAATTAATAAATTGTATTTGATTAATACCCCCACTAGCCGGTGTGGGGGCTCGTCCGGGGGCTTATGCCACCGTCCCGTAGCCGGGCCGGGAAGTAATGGTGCAACGAAAGTGGATAGTTGAGGCGGCGGGGGGGGGGGGGGGGGGGGGGGGGTCATCGGTTGATACGACGATGTCGACTCGCCGCCTCTTCGAGATATTAGTAGAACGCGCCCAAGGCGTGGAATCTCGGTAAAATGGACTCTTCCCGGGTCGGGTCCGGACCTCGGGGTTCTCGAGAACGGTCGGGCGGACCTCCCGGACGCTAAGGACAACTCTCCATTGCGTTCGGAAGGAGGCGTAATGGGTATTACATCCAACCCCCAATCCCATTGTGTGAGAAACCGTGCATAGGGGACTGGTTGGCCACGGGGTCCAGTGGTCGCAAACGGTGCCCTCGGGATACCAGGCGCCGTCCCGAGATACGAAAGCCTTCCTGCTGCAAGCGGGGCTCTGCAGCGGGTGACCTCTATTTCCCTAACTACTCGTGGGAACAAAATGGAACCAAATTTACAAATTGAAGAAGAAGAAGGGAGGAGCGCTGACACCCAACCGGCACAGACTGGGGACGACGAACTGGGCAGAACCGTTTCACAGAAACAGGTGAACCCAGGGGTTCCTGACCCACTGGACCGGATGGAGGTAGAGGCAGCCGTAATGGTGAATCCGGTAACGGATGAACCAGCGGCAGGGGGCTCCAAGGATCCCCCCAAAACTGCCACCCGGCAGAAGAAACGTCGACCGGGAGCTCGTGAACGCAGGGCCTGGAACGCCCAAAAGGCGATAGAAGGCACAAGCGGGAACACCCCGGTCGAAAACAGTAGCAAGAAAAGACCGAAGACCGCAGAGGACACCTCCCCGGAGGGGCAGACAGCCCCCAAGAAACCGAGGGAGAGGAAAGCTGTGGTACAGACGCTGTCACTGGCGCAGAGGACCAACCCCTTGACGATGGTCATCGTCGAAGAGGGATACCCTGAGGCGCTTATAACCTATGAAAAGTTTAAGCGCTTCAGGAACGCGATGAGGGAAGAGGTGGACAAAATTCCCTCCGAACTGTCGCTACCCCGCTTCGAGGAGTCCTTCTGCAAGGGGGGGCCATTGTGATGGTGGCAACCGACCAGGGTACCAGAACCTGGGCAGCATCCTGTATCCCTAAGCTGGACATCTGGGAGGGAGCCAAAATCAAGGTGGGAGGGGTTGAGCTTCTGCAGAAGGTAGTCAGGACCGTGGTCTGGGTCCCTGGGAAACCAGAGGAGGCGGTAGCGATACTGGCGAGGCTGCAGAGGTACAACCCCACCCTAAAAACAGAGTGGAGGATTCTAAACGCCGAGAAGAAATCGGGTGAGTAGGCCGAAGGCACCTTGCTAGTACTGGGCATCCCCGAAAGCCTACTACGACATCGGGAAGGTGAGCTTCAAATACTCCCTGACCGAGTCGCAGTAAGGAATACCAAGCGTTAGGGGAGCTGTTGATGTCAATCATGGCTTCGACAGACATTCCAGTAACGCAGATTAACTTGCACCGCAGCAAGGATGCCTCGGCGGTATTAACTAGGCGTTTGGCAGCCGTGCACACAGCCATAGCACTAATACAAGAGCCTTGCTGTTACAGAGGAACGATCAGAGGGCTTGGAGAAGCAGGCAAGGTCATCAAGGACCCAAGCAACGAAAGAACAAGGGCGTGCATCGTGACGAAGGGTCTGGAGACAACACCACTACTGGACCTATGCACAGCTGACCTTGCTGTTTTAGCCATGGAGGTAGCAAGAGGGGAGGGCAGGCAGCGAGTGATCATCGCCTCGGCATATCTCCCATTCGAAAAGTAATCACCAACAGAGGAAGTATCCAGGCTGGTGGAATACTGTGAGAAAAGGGGACTCCCCCTGGTTGTCGGATGTGACGCCAACGCACATCATCTGGTGTGGGGAAGCACAAACACTAACGACCGGGGGACGATCCTACTCGAGTACCTGACTACCACAAAGCTGGAGATCATCAACAGAGGTAACGAACCAACCTTCATGAATGTAAGGAGGAGAGAGGTAATTGACATCACACTCTGCTCAAGGCAGCTAGTGGGATATACTAGGGACTGGAGAGTATCGGACGAACCCTCACTCTCCAACCATGCACAAATTTGTTTTATGATTACAGGGGAAACGCGACAACAGGAAACATGGATCAGGAATCCCAGGCGCACGAACTGGGTAGAATACAGGAAAGACCTAGAAGGGAAACTAAAAAGAGGGTTCCCAAAGGAGATCCACACGATAGGAGAGCTCAACACTGCGGCAGAATCGCTGCAGAGGGCCATCACCGAAGCATATGAAGCCAACTGCAAACTGGTGAGGGGCAGAGGCAGATATGAGGTACCCTGGTGAAATAACCGGCTGGAAAAACTGAAGAAAGCGACCAAAGCTCTACTCAAGAAAGCAGTTAGGAGCAACGATAACCAGAAATGGATAACCTGGAGAAGTAAACAGAAGGAATACCGCCACGCAGTAAGGAAAGCCCGGACTGAAAGCTGGAGAGAGTACTGCAATAGCGTGGAATCTGGTAAAGAAGCGGCTAGGCTTCACAAGATCCTAGCCCGCAATCCCGAAGTCTGGCTGGGAGCGGTTAAACTCCCAACTGGCAAGTATACGGAATCGGACGAGGAGACGCTGGCGCACCTCATGGAGTCGAACTTCCCCGGCTTCACGATAGCGGGGGATATATGCGAGACGGCGGAGGACCAGGTGAAAACCGGTGGCGAAGGTTCGCGCCACATCAGTGGCTGCAGGGAACTTGCTAATCTGATTGTCTCGCCGGCAAAACTGAGGTGGGCCATCAGCTCCTTTGATTCCTACAAATCACTGGGAGAGGATGGAATCCTCCCGATTCTGCTCAAAGAAGGAGTCGACATAATCATCGGACCTCTGGTACGACTTACAAGGGCCAGCATTGCAGCCGGATACACGCCAAAATGCTGGAGGATAGCTAAGGTGGTTTTCATCCCGAAATGCGAAAGCGGGCAAAGGAAGCTATAACACCGCTAAGGATTTCAGACCTATCTGTCTGACGTCATTCATGCTCAAAACTCTTAAGCAGCTGGTGGATAGGTATATAATAGACTATATCTTGAAGAACAACCCATTGTGCAACGAACAACATGCATATAGAGAGGGAAGATCAACAGAATCAGCCCTGCACGTAGCTGTCTCGCTCATCGAAGAACAGATTGAAAGCGGAGGATACGCCGTGGGAGCCTTTTTCGATGCAGAAGGGGCTTTTAATAACACGACCACAGATAGTATCTGCAAATCAGCCAAAGATAAGGGAATACCTGATTCGTTAATTAAGTGGATCACGAACATGCTAAGCAACCGGAAACTGACAGTTACAAGAGGTAACACCACCGTCAAAGGCTCCGTCAGCAACGGATGCCCACAAGGAGGGGTTCTTTCCCCAGCTTTGTGGGGCATGGTGATAGATGGAGCACTAAGGATGCTGACCAACCTGGGAGTATCAGCAGTCGGCTACGCAGACGATATACTTATAATCACCACAGGCAAACATCTAAACATCTTACTGGACATCACCGAGTCGACAATGAGGCACCTAAATAAATGGTGCGAGGATAAAGGCCTATCTATCAATCCCCGAAAAACGGAGGTTGTTGTCTTTACCAGAAAGTACAAGATAGGACCTCTACGAACGCTAATGATGCGAGGACAGGAAATACAAATTAATGAACAAGCAAAATACCTAGGCGTAATTTTAGATAAAAAACTGTACTGGAAGCCTCAAATAGATCAACAGTACAAGAAATTCACATCAGCTTTCTGGATGTGTAGAAGAACCATTGGGTAGAGCTGGGGCTTGAGCTACAAAACAGTCCTAGGGATATACAATTGTATCCTGAAACCAAGACTGACCCACGCGGCAACAGTGTGGTGGAAAAAGACAGATCTGAGGACAGTACAAAAAAAACTCGAAACGCTCAGGGGGTGGATCCTAAGGGCAGCAACAGGGGCTATGAGAACCACCCCAACGGCAGCCCTTGGAGCCATCACTGACGTTGAGCCCTTCCACAGAACAATCCAGGCGGCAGCCTTTATAGCAGCACACCGTCTGAAAAATCACGGACTGTGGAGAGAAAAAGGGGAACACACAAAAGAGCAGGTCAAAGGAAAAGACTATGCTGTATTGTCAATGTGACTTGACAAGACAGTACGTAGATACAACTTTGAGAAAGGATATCACATCCAAATCCCATCAAGGGAAGATTGGAGCGAACACGACCCTGGTCCATCCGCAGATGAAACCTGGTACACAGATGGAGCCAGAAAGAAAGGCAGGACGGGAGCTGGAGTCTTCCGGAGAAGGCCCGGAGAAAGGCTCATAGCACCGCTCGGAAGGCACGCCACCGTCTTCCAGGCGGAAATAACAGCTATCCTACTCTGCGCACAACTCGCGCTCGAGGTAAAAAGACAGGACTGCAATATCTGTACGGACAGCAGAGCCGCCCTAGCAGCGCTAGGTGGCTCTAGCACTTCTTCCAGACTGGTGTGAGACTGCATAACGGCCTTAAACAGACTCGGCGGGAAAGTACGCAGACTCACCCGGAATAGCAGCTGGACAAGACTTACTTGGACCGGAACCCGCTCCTTGGCATTCAGGCGTGCACCGTCAAAGAGGCGGTGCACGACTGGCTGAGAGAGCCACACCTAAAAGATTGGTGCGACAGCAACGGGTGTAGACAAGCCAAAGCACTGATAGGATCGCGCATCAGAGAGGACTGGGCGTCGGAGATGCGAGATATTACCAGGGCAGAGGCAAAGATCTTCACTCAACTAATTACCGGACACGGGAGGCTGGGATACCACCAGCACACAATAGGTCGAGTGAACTCACCAGTATGCAGGTGGTTTAGCCAAAATGAGGAAAGCAGTATACATGTATTATGCCACTGCTTAGCCTTAGCCGAAAAGAGACATAGGGCGTTGGGGACGACGACTTGCGAACCAATAGCGATTCAATCACTGACCGTTAGGACGGTGATACACCTGTATAAGTCACTAACGGAATAAAATACACAGGAATGGGGCATACCACCTGACACCTTTTACCCTGATGGATAAGTAATACAGGAATGGTGCATACCACCTGATATGCCGATCCTCAAAGGACAAAACTAGACTGTACAACCACTAGTTAACTACCGGGGATGCAAAGGGCGTAAGCCTAGGCATCAGGACCTAATGGTCCATCCAGACCAATAATAATAATAATAATAATAATTTGATTAATATTAACAATTATTTGTTGACATATTTTAGAATTCAAATGTTCTAATTGTTAATTTATTATAATTACTTAGTATTGTTCAATAACTTCATAGCAATAGGATAGAATATAAAAATCACACAGAAAATGCCCCTTGTAATAAGTAATCAACTGTATAAACGTCATTTGATTGATATGGATTAAATGCGACTGAGACTGATATCCATAAACAGCTACAAATTCTGAAACTAGAATGTGTTATTGTTTGGCGAGCGTATTGTCTGTACGCGTATGTGTATGTGCGTGTGTGTGTGTTCGAAAGAGAAAGAGAGAGAAATATAGACAACAAAAATAATTCTTATATATTAAGCTGAGAAATAAATATTTTTATATCAGAGAATGTATGAAGACAGACTATAGGCCTGAAACGTTATCCGTACTAGATTGAAATCTATATACAAAGATTACGAAAAATGTCATTTACTTTGTAAATGACATAAATAAATATAAATGTCAATAAAATTATAAAAACAAATTTTTTAATGTCTCATTTGAAATAATAAATTATTACAAAATTAAAAAATTTAATTTGATTTTTAATTGTAAAATTTTAAATTAAAAATTTAATTTAATTGTTAATTCAAGCGCATATAGAATTAACGATTAAATTTTAGTCTTTAATTCAACAATATTTAATTAACGATTAATTTTTAGTTGTTAATTCAAAAATTCTTAATTAACGATTATATTTTAGTTGTTGATTAAAAAATATTTAATTAACAATTAAATTTTAGTCGTTAGTTCAAAAATACTTTATTAAATATTATAATTTAATTGTCTAATTGTTAATGAAGTAATTATCTAATGACATAAATAAATGTAAATGTCAATAAAATTATAAAAACAAATTTTTTAATGTCTCATTTAAAATAATAAATAATTACAAAATAAAAAAATTTAATTTGATTTTTATTGTAAAATTTTAAATTAAAAATTTAATTTAATTTTTAATTCAAGCGCATATAGAATCAACGATTAAATTTTAGTCTTCATTTCAACAATATTTAATTAACGATTAAGTTTTAGTTGTTAATTCAAAAATTCTTAATGAACGATTAAATTTTAGTTGTCTAATTGTTAATGAAGTAATTACTATTTTTGCAACCCTGCAGTGGTAGCAGGTACGGTAGGCGGTGGTTTGTGTGTTGTCGGGTGGTGTGGAGACGTGTGCTCACGACTACACAACCCCTTTGTTTTCAAGGGCTCCGTATTCCCTTTGTCCTGTGTGCGCACAGTGAGAAAGAGACTACGGTGCTTACGGTGTAGGGCGAGTGGCGTTGTTTCACCAAGAGGTATGCGCACGACTTGGTGCTACTCCTAGTTTCCTTGACTCGGAGTGTTTCTTACTCTGTGTGCTCACAGAGGCAAGGCAAACCACGGTGTGGTATGGTGTTGCGTATGGTCGCTGCGCTCACAAGGACGTTGTTTTTCTATCTCCTGGGCTTTCTCGGTTACCTCGTGTACACACGATGGTAATCAGGAGTACGGCAGTCGTCGTAGAGTCACCGTCATGTGTGGTCACGAGACAGTACGTCTACGGTTTGTTATCGCTGGGTCCTTTCTATGTAGTGTCGTGTGCACACGGCTCTGCCTAGACTGGACGCTCGAGCTGAACTGTCCTCCTAGTCCGGTGGCTGGTCATATATAGCCAGCCGCTGTGCGCTACTGTATACGGGGCTGTTGTCTGTGTGTCGCTGTGTGCGCGCGCGCTCGCTCTGCTTCGTGCGGACTCCCTTTTCCGTTCGTGCGGGTCCGCCTTTCTGTTTGTTGTTTTTGGCCCCGTGTCGGTGTGTGCGCGGCTGAGTTTCTATGTGTGTTTGCACGAGACAATAAAATAATTTTACCTGATTGTTTTGGAATGTCCACGATTCCTATGCGAAAGTTCTCTAAAGCGAATTTCAAGAGCGTGCAGCACTCAGCGGCGGAACTGAAAGGGGAAAAGCAGCGACAGTAACACCTTTGGCGCGGACCTTCTCAACCGCATATAAGGCGGCGCAACTTCGCTTCAAATCACTTGCTCTCGCAAGCTCGAACAATTCCGAGCTTTAGTCGCTTTCCAACTAAGTAGAACATCCAAATTTTTGGACGCGAATCAATGCTAGGGCTGTATGTCATGTGCTAGTGACTCGCGGGTTAAATAAAAATTAAGTTTTATTTCAGGTGTATCAAACGTAGAGAACAATAAACTATTTAATATTATATATATATATATATATATATATATATATATATATATATATACGAGGATGGATTGATAAGTTTCCGGCCTGACCAGGAGATGGCGCCACTAGGCCTACCTTAAGGTGGCGTTCTATAGTGCCATCCTTAGATAGGTTGTGGCTATAGTTTCTGCCCGATCGCCATGTTAGTTTAGGTTTGAGAGCATACTGAACAAGACGCCTCTGTGTTTTTCTTAAGGGGGTCAGAAACCCAATTCTGCGATTTGACCGACCTTGCGGATGGTAATGTAGGTACTACTAAAAATTATCATCCGCCATCATAAGCGCCATCTGTCGGAAGTCACAATTGATTTGACGGTAGATGGCGTAAGTGATGTCGATATCATGATAGGAAATAAATGATCAACATTTCGTTAATATGCAATTTGTAGTATAATTACAATTATGCATATCTCGCATATATGCATTTTTCATTGTAATTACAATTATGCATATTTCGTCTATACACATTTTATAATAATTATGCATATCACATATATACGCATTTTTAAAATAATTATGAGTATTGCACATATGCACATTTCTTATTATAATTACGCATATCTCGCCTATATGCATTTTAATAATTATGCTGTTATCGTTTATTATAATTACGCATATCTCGCATATACGCATTTTTTATTATAAATGTAATTATGCGTATCTCATATATAAGCATTTTTTATTACATTTGTAATTATGCATATCTCGTCTATATGCATTTTATTAATTATGAATACCTCGTATAGCAGCAGAAGAAGATGCACAAGTAGAAGCAGTTACAGCTGAACATTAGCGTAGCAGGAGCAGCAGTAGTAGACCATAAATGAGCATCTTGAGTAGCTTTAGTAGAAGTTGCATGCATTTCACCACTAGCAGCAGTAGCAGAAGCTGCTCATGTAGCAGCAGCACTAGAGCCTGAAGACGTTTAGCAGCTTTGGAAGTAGCACATGTAGCAGCAGCCGTAAACTCTGGATGACTAGCATCATTGAATCCTGAAAGTGTATTAGATGCTACACGCGTAGGATCATCAGTACTAGCATCAGTATGTAGACCCTGATGAACGTGCATTAGATGTTGCACATTTGGCAGCACCAGCACTAGCATCAGCATAAATAGTAACAGTTTCACATTTCACAGTTTCACATTCAGAAGTTCCATGTGTAGCAGATGAGCAGTAGCAGATCCTGCAGCTGCCGTGTAGATCCTAAAATTACAGCAGCATTACATTTTGGATAAGCACCAGCAGCAGTAATATCAGCATCCGCAGCAGCAGGTGCAGTACCTTTAGCAGCAGTGGTAGACCCTGGACGTGCATTAGAAGCTACATGTGTAGCAGTAACAGTAGCACTAACAGCAAATGTAGACTCTGGACGTGCAGTAGAAATGATATGAATGGCAGCAAGAGTAGTAGCACCAGCGTAGACAAAAATAGCAGCAGCAGATTGTGAATGTACAGGTGCAGCAAACCCTTCATGAATGACACCAGACCCTAATAGAATAGTTGCAGCATTAGATTGTAGACAAGCACTAGCATTGACGATAACTGCAGCATCCGCAGCAGCAGATGCTGCACCTGTAGCAGCAATAGTAGATCCTTGACGTACACTCGCAGTATAAGCTGCATTTGTGACAGCAACACCAGGAAGCGGGAATATCAGTATAGCAGGAGCATCAGTATGTATACCGATGGTCATTACTTGACGAAATTCTATACAGGATGGAAAATCAGCACATCACACAGCACTAACAGCAGTCATCACAAAAAAGACACTTACCTCCAACGGAAAACGAAAGTTTTTAGCTAGAAACTTACTCATACTTTACGATGAAAGCACTCCTTCAAGCTTTAACAATGATTATCTCAGATGTCATGGTGCATCACTTTTGCATTTCTTTTTGCACTAAACAAAACAGCATTTAAAGGTTTCAGATTTACAGTAAACGGAACGGTATGTATGCGCAGTCGCCGAGCTCGTTTCGCATCCACACAGCCAACGAACAGCTGATTGTCTATCGCTTGTACAAAGCATGAGTCATCAGTCAAGCGAGCACGAATAAGGTGTACCTATGAGCTAACAACAAAACTGCAGCACCAGCTTCACTTTTATAGATATTATTCTTGTTGAAGCCCGTTCGACATTCCGTGCAACGCATAGTCGGCCGGCCACTAGATGCGCCAGCGGCCGGCCGACTATGCGTTGCATCTTCCATACGCGCATGCGCACAGGAGCACGCCGGTTTAAAATCGTATGCGGCTAGAAAAAGAACTATGAACACTGAGAACAGCCTCAGAACGGTATAAGAAACACAAAATCAAGTTTCTTGTCCACTATTAGAGTGTAGTTCTACTAGCTACTATGTAAGGAGAATTGAATTTTTCCAAATGTAGAATAAGTAATGTCTATTATCTGCTAGGATAAATGCTGAATAATACATTATTTGTGTGAAGTGAATGCTTGGCACATGAGCAGTTCTATCGCCTACTACAATTCCTTTATTGTAAATGACAAAAGCAACAAATGAGACCAAAACTACGACATTACAAATTTGATAACGGACAAGAAACCTTGTCTAGCTTTTGATATGAAAATGGAATACAAAGTTTTTATACATGGGAGTGGATTTAGATATCAGTAAGATGACATTTTTTGGTTGTTTTCTCAATTACAGTTAGAACTCTTTCAATACGTAGGAAAAACACCCATATTACATTAGTCTACCTGACACATACAGAAATAAATACAACAAATAAAAATTTTTGACAAACAATTTACTTTTTATACATTTTTTATTATGAGTTTATGTTCAGTCCGAGCAGGCTCTTCTGCGCGAGTGAAGCAAAAACAGAATCTGCAAAATGTACATGCACAAATATTTTTATACGGCACGAGCACAGGTGGCACAGGGATAAAGCCATTCTCAATCCTCGCATCGAGCGGCGCACAGGAATATAGCTTACCCCACACTTGCCGCTCGCGAGCGCACAAGGATAAAGCTGACCCCACTCCTCGCATTGTGCGGTGCACAGGGATATAGCCTACCCCACTCTTGCCACTCGCGAGCGCACAGGAATAAAGCCGGCCCCACTCCTCGCATCGAGTGGTGCACAGGGATCTAGCCTACCCCACTCTTGCCACTCGCGAGCGCATAGGCATAAAACCGGCCCCACTTCTCGCATCGAGCAGTGCACAAGAATATAGCCTGTCCCACTCTTTCCGCGCGAGAGCGCACAGGGAAAAACCGTCCCCACACTTCTCCCAACGAGCAGTGCACCTATCAATGGCGCAAGGTTTTAAAATAATGTAATAAAAATTACGATAAAATTAAAATTATAATTATTTTTCTTCAAATATTTAAAAATATACATTATTATACCAAATATCATAAAACACCAATGTAACAATTTTAATACAACATAAAGTTATATATACAATAAAATAAACAAATTAATAATTCAGAAAAAATAATAATATTAATAATAATATTCAGATAAAATATGAAATTGAGAATTTTCAAAATGTATAGTAAGTATTATAAAAATGTCTGAAAGTCAATTAGAAATTCAAATTTCGCGCCACAATATAGCAGACGAAAAAACAACTTATTTGCTAATAACAATTCATAAAAACAAAATTACGAAAAACCAAGAGTTCTGCTGCCCTCCATTATGTGATTACCTATCATTTTTCAATCTTTCAAGCTATTATAACAATATGTCGCCGAGAAAAGCTTGAAAAATATTTAAAACACGCATTTTTCAAGGTTTTCTTGGCGACATATTGTTATAATAACTTGAAACTTTGGAAAATGATAGATG
Source organism: Muscidifurax raptorellus (assembly GCA_020010945.3). Taxonomy (NCBI): domain Eukaryota; kingdom Metazoa; phylum Arthropoda; class Insecta; order Hymenoptera; family Pteromalidae; genus Muscidifurax; species Muscidifurax raptorellus. The sequence goes on from JAHUUD020000022.1 coordinate 1,393,560, forward strand.
ATTCCATAAAGGAGGGTAACCAACTCTTGGTTTTTCGTAATTTTGTCTTTATTAATTGTTATTAGGAAATAAAATGTTTTTTCGTCTGATATATTGTGGTGCGAAATTTGAATTTTTAATTGACTTTCGGACGCCTTTAATTACGTAATAATTACATACAAAAAATACATAATAATTTATTTATATTCTGTACTACACTAATTTTTCAAATTTTTTATTTCAACCCCACTCTTTAAACTTGTTTAAAATATTTTCAATAAAACTTAAATCTTTTTACTTAAAACTTCTAACGTTGGTAGACGTAGATGAGTGCAACAATGTTGCTTATAACGAGAAGCACAGCAAAAAAGCTGATTACCGCTAGCGTCCCGAGTCGCGATCCGCTCTGTCGGGTCTTGATGTCTGGTACAGAAATCCTAGCGCCATCTACTGGCTCGCGAATCAAGGAGATGACATAAATAACTTTAGGTATTTATGCGCATGCGTGCTCGCACAGCTGATATGCTCGGCAGTTTACGCACGTATTGCCATCTACCGACGCAAAGCTATTTATAAATAATAATAAAACTACTTTTCACTTTATAAAATTATGCTAATCCAGGAGTTCTTTGCCCTTCATTATATAGTCAACTACGTCTATGAAAAGTTTCAAGTAATTATATGTAATCGTTCAAGAGAAAAGTTTGAACAAAATATACAGCATCTGCAAATTCTCACTACTCAATTTTGTTCAAAGTTTTTTCAATCATGTCTAAATATTTTGATGTGAAACTTTACACAATGGTACATGTTTATAAAAGGAAGGGCAAACAACTCTTGGTTTCGTATTCATAATATTCATGCAGATAGAAGTATTTTTCTGCAGTGAAACCGCGCTATTGACTCAGTCGGTAAATTCTGAGTTTCAGACCCCCTTAAAAATGGAAAAGTTGAAAAATCGTACTGTCATCAAATACTTCTATTTGAAGGGGTTGATGCCGAAGGAAATCAAAGAAGAGATGGACTCAACACTGGGGACATCCTCCCCATTATATTCAACCATTAAGCAGTGGGTTTCCGAGTTTAAAAAGGGTCGTGTGAGCACCTCTGATGAGCCTCGCTCAGGACGCCCTGTTGAGGTCACAACTCCAGATATGATCGAAAAAATCCATCAAATAGTGCTGGAAGACCGCAGATTAAAAGTGCGTGAGATAACTGAGACCTGTAAGATGTCATATGAACGTGTGCAAAATATTTTGCACTAACATTTGCATATGGAAAAGCTCTGCGCAAGATGGGTGCCGCGTTTGCTAACAGTCGACCAAAAATTGATTCGAAAAAACATTTCTACCGCCAATTTGACGTTGTATAAGTGTAATCCAAGCGAATATTTGCATCGATTCATAACCGTTAACAAAATTTGGGTCCACCGCTACACTCCTAAAACCAAAGAACAGTCTAAACAGTGGATTGGACCAGGGGAACCGACTCCAAAGAAGGCAAAAACAATTTTTTCGGCGAACAAGGTTATGGCTACTGTTTTTTGGGACGCAAGAGGTATTATATACATTGATTACCTTGAAAAGGGTAAAACTATCACTGGTCAATACTACGCAGACTTATTGCAACGTTTGGGCCATTAGGTGAAAATTAAACAACCTCATCTGGTGAAGAAAAGAATCTTGTTTCATCACGATAACGCACCAGCGCACAAGTCAATCGTTGCGATGGCTAAAATCAACGATCTGAAGTTTGAATTGATGCCGCACCCTCCCTACTCTCCAGACCTAGCCCCGATTGACTATTATCTGCTTCCTAACCTCAAAAAATAGCTTGGCGGTAATAGATTTGCGGACAATGAAGAATGTATCAGTCTTGGAGGAGATTATGTTGAGAAATAAAAAAAAAATTCTTAAAAACGTTGTTTTTCTTGGTCAGGCCGGAAACTTATCAATTTCCCTTTTCCCGTAAGTATATAATTATATAATTAATTATATAGTTACGGGATATAATATGTGGTATTGCGTATTTAAAATTTCAGTTACTCTAAAAAGCTTCATGTACGGTGCTTTCTCCTATTATATGGTTTGTTTTCACTTTGACGTTAAAATGACCTTCAACATGATCTGATAAGGTCAAACTTACTTCGGATTTTGATTTAACGACCTCAAAAATCTAGCTACCTTGAAGTTTTATGAGATTAAATGAATTATTCTCAATTTAAAATGACCTTGACCTTGAACCGATGGGATCAAAATGACCCAGGATTCGGAATCAGCGACCCCGAAATCCTATATACCTGGCAGTTTTATGCAATTAATTGATTCTTTCTCAATTTGACCTTGAAATAACCTTGACCCTGAGCCGATGGGGTCAAACTGACCCTGGATTCGGAATCAGCAGGTCAAAATACTATATTTTGGGAAGCGCACCAAGCATATACGCGCAATACATTGGGATGAGCCGCATAATGGCAAATCCTTCACCGCAAGAGGCTTGAATTATCTCCAGAAGCCATTTAATAATTACCAATGTAAACAAGGCAAAAAGCGTTTAAACGCATCAAAAAATAGTAACACAAATTTCGGACATAATATCAGCATTCGCGCCCATAGTGCAAAATAAAACTCACAGATGTATTTTATAAAATATAAGCGCAAATTTTGTTAACCAAAAGAAAAATTGCAATAGTTCAGAGTATTCTATTCACCTATTACCTCATTAAGAATTTAGTTACAGGTTAATTACAACTATTCAATATGATCTTATTCATCTATTATAATCAATTTTAGTTATAAGTCTCTTTTATGTATCGAAACTCTGTCACCACACAAAGAAATTGTAAAGTAGCAGCGACTACTAAGCGACAACACACGCGTCAGCAATTTAGTACACAGCCATAATTATACACACACACAAACACACAGACTCACAAATCGGGAGATTGGAAAGAAATCCAATGCGCAAACCTCTGTTGTGGGGTCAACTCCACTTTTACCTGTTTTTAATTTGGCGACGAGGACGTCAACCCTCGTGACCTCGGACGTCTCACAGACGAGCGCTAGGCTCTCCGATGGTACCTCCGATGGGCACCGCCGACGATGCGAGACGCATCGTCAGCTATGAGCGCCGCCGCCCAAGAGCTCCCGCGTGCTGAAAATACAAGGTGTGCATCTGCAGACGCGCGATCGCTAGCCGCCGACGAGTGGTATCGGCGACAAAGCGGGCAGATCACCGGCGACCACCAGGTGGGACAGAGCTCAAGTTTTGGTCAATAAATACTACCACTCGCAACTACTGCCTTCTCTCTCTCTCTGCTGCCTTTAGTGCTCTCTGCCAGATATCAGATGTATAGCTGACTTGACAACATGTGACTGCATACTATCGCATATCACTATGAAAAAGTTTTCAAAAAACATCATCGTATGAGACAAATAAAATTAACCTGGCTTGGCAACACGTGACTGTATACTGCCATACAAATCGTAAAAAGTTTGAAAAATTTAGAAAATTATAAAAAATTTGAAAGTTATGAAAAATTTTTGAAAAGTTTGAAAATTTTGGAAATTTTGAATATTATGAAGATTTTAATAATTTTGGAAATTTTGAAAGTTTTGAAAATTGAAGAAAAATCTTTTTACTACAATAAACTTGATTGTTTTAAAAGTATCACAAATAAAATTTTCGCAAAAAATTCTAAGTCCCCTCAAACTTAGTTTAAAATTCGAAAAAAAGTTTTCGTCATGATTAGCTGGATCGATTCAGAATCATCTGTAATAGATTTCTGACAATGTCCAAGGTGGCATTTCTTTCGGGAAATTTATTTTTTTTATAATCGAAACCATGACTAGAACCCCCCAGCTAAACGCATAACAGAAACCATGAATACATCCTCTCAATTGATTTAATCAGTAAATACATTTATGGTAATTTTTTGCAAATAAAAAATCAGTATAATGTGTTGTGCTTATGGTAAATCATAAAAGAATAATAAACAGACAAAAATCAACAGTGATTTGTGCTTCTGTTTGAAGTGTGTAACATAAGCCGCAAATGTAAAATGGTTCGTAGAATCTTCAAAACATTTTGCCAGTAAAACATTGTGTACTGGATGTACCTGAAATAGTAGTTTGCAAGACGTTGATGCGTCCAAAATGTGACTACCTAATACCAGTTTTGGATCTTTGTGATTTCAAAGTAGTAGAACTTTTATTGTGGGAAGATCATTGGAGGCTTTATTCTGTTTTTGATTTTAGGCTCGATTTTGCTAAGTACGTGTATGGTGTACCAAGCAATAGAGACTTGACGTGGTTCAAAAAAACAAAAAGTTTACAGCTGAAAGAGGGACGAAAATCCACTTTTGTTGCCCTCTATTACACTAATATACATTGGTGTATACTTGAGTATACGGATTTGCGTAAAAAAGAACTCAAATGTCAACATGTATTCAAGTATAGGGAGTAAAGCCGTAGAGTTTCAAGAAAAGAATTTGCAGCGTAAGGACTTTTTCCGTGGCCAGGATGAGCGCATTGAAATAAACACAATCAGTGCTTATCCAACGCGCGAGGATAAAAGATCTTAACGCTATGAGTGAATCGGGGTCTAAAATTGACGTTCTCGCCGTTAGTGAGTTACAGAAATTGAACTATTATAAGTGTTAAACTCTGATAATATAATTATGATCAGTAATAGTGAAAACAATAGCGATGGCGGTCAAAGTGATGGACAAAATATTAGTGATACTGAAATACGTCTATTAAATATTTTAAATAAAAATAATAATATTACAGTAGTACAACGGGATGAGTGTCAGGATGATATTGATGTAGAATGAACATCAGATAGTGTTGCGTTCCAACATCTGCGATTGCGAGAATTAGAAGATACTCAACTAAGTGAATCTTCTAACAGTGAATGTGAAAACATTATTGAAAATGCCAGTGAAAATAACAGTAATAGCATGCCGGGTTTTAGAGGATTCAGTCCTACATCTCATCCATCAGATACATATTTACAACTAAAGAGTTTAATAACAAACCCCCTCGATGAATTAAAACCATGTTTGGTACCTATAAAAAGGACGCCAGATCACGCGCAAAGACAAGTTTTACTTTTGTGAGAAGCGTTTTTATCTTCAGCGTCGCCATCAATATTTTAAATGGAAGTTCTACAGCAAATGTCATTTGCTCAGTAAGAATATATCGAAGAAAAAGAACTTAATGTAAGTATGAATCTAATGTTCATTAAAAAATTTTAATTAATAATGAATCTAGTGGTCGCTACGAACAAGGTAAAGTAGAGAAATAATATAATGATAATTATTAATTAATCGTGCCATTTTACCTACATTTCAATTTTAACATTTTTATTATTTCTTTACTTTACCTTGTTTGTAGAGACTATTAGATTCATTATTAATTAAAAAAGAACTTAATCTTGTTTGTAGACATGAGAAATCTATATGCGAATTACAAGAAATTAGAGTCATTTATTGAAAGTTTGGTATTAAAACCAATTATTATAATGTAACGGTTGCGTTCCCCTTGTGCCGGGGTCTCAGCCGGGAACCAGGATTCGGAAGTGGGAAGGATAGTAATAAAGCTTATTTGTTACAAATAGTGTAATATATTCTAGTTTCTAAGTAAACTTGGAGTTCTAGTTGTTGTCTCCAATCTGAAACAAATAAACCAACGCGTGCGGATTAGACAGATTTCGCTTACAATGTGTTTACAAATATTTAAATTGCGGTACGGAACAGTATTACAATATTGCTTATCTAGGCATCGGAGCAGTACGGTACGGAGCGAGTGTGTACGTGTGTGTTGTTAATAATTCATCTGTTAGCGGCGGGGGCGTGTGCGGACGGCTACGCGCAGATTGATAGCCGGTACGGTAGGCGGTAATGTCGTGTTACTGGGTTGTGTCGAGACCTGTGCTCACGACTACACAAGCTCCTTTCTCGTAAGCTCCGTATTTCCTTTATCCTCTGTGTACACAGTGAGAAAGGGAACACGGTGCTACGGTATAGCAAGGTAGGAGGTATCCTACCGAGACGTGTGTACACGGCTCTATGTGACTCCTTGACTCTTCGACACGGGTCTTTCCCTTACCCTGTGTGCTCACAGTGGCGAGGAAAAAACTATGGTCTGGTGGTTGGTGGTATGGTAGTAAGTCGTCGTAACTCGAAGTGGTACCCACGTGTGCTCATGAGGATGGTGCTCCTAGTTTCTGTCGTTAACAGGATTTCCTTTACTAGGTGTGACCACTGCAGCAGGAGAAATAGTGGTACAGTGGTACGGTTCGGACGGTGTGGTTGGTAAAACCTCGAGACAGCGTCCACATGTGCTCCCGAGGCTGTTTTTCTGTCTCTTGGTTTCCTAGTTCCCTCGTGTGCACACAATGGCAATCAGGAGTACGGTCGATTACCGTGAAATCACCGTCACGTGTGCTCCTAAAACGGCTAGGCCTACGGTTTGCTGTACTCGAATTCACTCCACAGTGTTGTGTGCGTATAGCACTGTGCAGATCGGGAGCTCAAGTCGAACTGTCTCCCTAGTCCGGCAGCTGGTATTATATAACTGGCTGCTACACACTAGTGTGTATGGGGTTGTCGTCTGTGTGGCTCCATGTCGTCGTGTTGGTCTCTGGGCGCTGGTATTATATAACCGGCTGCTACGCACTGGTGTGTATGGGGCTGTCGCCTGTGTGGCTCTATGTCGTTGTGTTGATCTCGGGACGTACGCGCTCGCTCCGCTTCGTGCGGGCTCGTCTTTCTGTTTGTGCGCCTGACCTCGCATTGGTGTTAGCGCGATTGAATTCACGCGTGTTTTTACACGAGACGTACGTCTCGTTGCAATAATATATACGAAAACATGGATATTTCGATATCCTCAATACTCTCAATTACAAGGCTATAAAAGCTAATACAATGATAGTAAAATTGACAAGGCTGATGAAGACATGTTATATATAAAAAAGAACGTACAGGAAATAACTAATATATCAGTAATTGATAGATTCAGTGTTGCGAGTTCGGATACTTTAAAACAGGTTAATATAAAAAATCAATGTATTTTTGGTGACTTTAATATTGATATAAGGGATATAAATTATGACAAAATTTGTTTGAAAATTAATATACTTTACTTTTTAGAGGAATTACAAAACTATCTCAGAACAGTGAGAGTGGTACGTGTATAGACAATTGTAAATAAGAAATATTGAGTTGGAGTCTTTTAAGTTAAATATTCCGTTCAATGATCATTACCCACTCTTTATGAATATTAACAAATTTAAAATACAAAAAGATTACAATAATGCAATCTGCATTAACCATGGTAAGTTCATAAATATTGCAAACAGTTGAGTGGAACTAATTGAAAATTTACCAATAAAAACAAAAAAGATTAAGTTCCCAAGAAAAAAAGATTAATAAAGCAATATAAATATCCTGTAAAACTAAAGACATGATATATAACTGCGACGTACGGCCTCCCAGCAGCACGCACGCAACTTTTCCTCCTCTAATGCGCTCGATTTGTTTATTTTTGTCGAGGAATTCGACGCGAACGTATTCGCTTGGGAGAGCTGAGAAAAATACAAAATCAAAATTAGGAGAGACAATGCTATATACGTCTCACAGGCTCGGCACTCTCTCGGTGCTTGAGCACCTAGTAAGCGGTCAGCCAACTTGTTTCTGCGCGTTCTCTCTCTCTCACTCTCTCTCTTCCTCAGAGCTTGATCATGCGGCTCGCTGCCGCCGGCTGCACTAACAATTTCTCTCTCTCTCTCAGCTCACAAGCCCTACACTGCTTGCTTTCTCTCTCGTGCACCCGCTACAGCACGCGAAAATCCCGCGATGTCCACTCTCACTCTCTCTCTCACATACACTCGACTCTCCGATAGCACGCGGGCTCGCGCCGGAGATTTCGCGTAAGTGTGGAGAAACACTTATCTCACGAGGGGGGGGGGGTGAGGCCCAGGTTTTCTCCTCTCCCACGAAGCTCAGAAAGTCCCGCTGCCGTTATGCCTGTTGGTTTCCCAGATGCTCTCTCTGTCCCTCTGGCGCCTGGGCTGGCGGGGACATGGAAGCTCTGCTTCCCGTAGATGCTAGCTAGCCCTGGTTGTCCTCTTTCTCTCTCTCCTGGGCGGATGTCATGTAGGCCGTTGGCGACTTGCTCGCCAACAGAATCAAGAAGCTGTCCAGGTAGTGGTCGCCTCGCCGATTTCTCGAAAATAGAACTACCAATAGTTAAACAACTGTAGGATGCGTGATCTACCGACGGAACGGTCGGGATCGGTGTCGATCCTCCGAACCAAACGCATCTGCGCTTTGTATAGCCAGAGTCCTGCGGTTGGCAGATCTGCTCTAAAATCTTGCAAGATCCGACGGGCAGTCCTGGGCCTGCTATTCTATGCGATGCGACCTATCGGGCAACTGCCGGGGTCGACCTCGCGGGAGAGCGGGAGAGCGGGAGAGCCAGAGAGCGAGAGAGCGAGAGAGAGCGAAAGAGCGAGAGAGAGCGAGAGAGCGAGAGAGAGCGAGAGAGCGAGAGAGAGAGCGAGAGAGAGCGAGAGAGCGAGAGAGAGTGAGAGAGCGAGAGAGAGCGAGAGAGAGCGAGAGAGAGTGAGAGAGCGAGAGAGAGCGAGAGAGAGTGAGAGAGCGAGAAAGCGAGAGAGAGAGAGAGAGAGCGAGAGAGCGAGAGAGAGAGCGAGAGAGCGAGAGAGAGAGAGAGTCTGTATCTCCGCGGATTTTTTAATATCTGGTACAGTCGTTTTTTATACCATCTGTCATTTGTAACTTGTTTAATTTCGATCGCGCTGATTTTAACCGACTCGTCGTCTTCGAACATTCGCGAGAGTGCGTCGGGTACTACATTGTTTGTGCCTTTTCCGTGTACAATTTTAATGTCGTAACTCATTGATTCTTGTGCTCAACTTCCTAATCTTCCAACTGGGTCTTTCTTTTTCAATAACCATTGCAAAGCACTGTGATCTGTTATCACTGTAAAAGTGCTGGCGTCGATATACGGTCTGATTTTTCTACCACGAATTTTATTGCTAAGCACTCGCGTTCCGTTGTGCTATAATTTGATTCGTTTTTTCTTAACGCTCTGCTAGCGTATGCTAATACTCTTTCTACTTCATCAACTACTTGCGTTATCACGCTTCCTGTGTTCGATGCATCGCAGTGCAAAATAAATTCCGCATCGGAATCCGGTCTGTGCAATAGAAGGGCTTCGCTAAGAATTTTCTTAATAATTTCCGAAGCTTTGTCGTGTTCTTCTTTCCACGTAAATTTAACGTTTTTTCGGGTAAGCTTCGTAAGCAGATCCGCTATTGACGCATAATTTTTAATAAATTGTCTAAACCACGAGGCCATTCCTAAGAATCTGCGCAGCTGTCGCAGGGTTCTCGGTCTCGGGTAATTTCTAACTGCTTTGGTTATCTCCGGATCTATCATCAATCCTTTCTCGTTTACTAGGAATCCTAAAATCTTTACTTCTTTCCGACAGAATTTACTCTTGTCGCGATTTATCGTTAATCCGGTGCCGTTTATACGATTAATTAATTTTCGAAGCATTGCCAAATGCTCTTCGAATGATTCTGTCGGGAGTACAATATCCGGTTATTTCAGGCACTGTGCGACTTCTCGACTATTCCCGCTTCAATTAAATTATCCAATTGATTTGACATAATTTTTTGCATTTTTTCTGATACCGGATGGTATTTCTGTTTAATTGGTCCCGCGCTAAGCATGAATTTAATTTCGTGCTCTACGAGATCTATAGTTTTCAGAACATTATTCTGGCGTCCGTCCCGCAGCAATAATTCTTCAATCAGCTTATCTATTTGACATTGCTCGTTAGCTATGATCTCCGATAATCTGTAGCTCGCAATGTTAATTGAATTATTGCATGTGTTGACTGACCATACATAAAACGTAATTTCTTTCTTATCTTTTCGGTCTGGGAGTTTAAATGTATCACGGTGTGCATCTATATCATACCAAATGAAGGTACTATGTCTAATCCAAGGATAAAATCGGTTCGTATTCCAGGGATCACGAGAATTTGCACTCTTTCGCTTATCCCCGCTATCTCCAACGGTACAGTCATTTCCCCTTCGATTGGTTCAGGAGAGCCATTTGCCATTACAGCATTTTTAAAAATCGTCGGTTTTATTCCCGCGCCTAAACTTCGCGCTATTTCTTCTCCTTGTTTCCCTATAATCGTGCGTGCTGCCCCGAGATCAGCATTTGGTGTGCCTATTATCTCGAATAATTGTAACATTATCCATAGTGGTATTTCAATGTTGCAGAAAATTGAAAAGCGTTTTTTCGCAGCCATTTTGTGATTTTTACTGTAAATAAATGTTATAGTTATTGTGTGTATGATTGATGTTAAAGAATGATTTGTTTTTATGTCCAAGTGTAATTCGCTAGTGATCGCATTCGGCTTCGCATGTGAAATTGCTATTAGTATCTGTTCTAAAGTGCCGACGACTTCTATGAAACTAATTTCGGCAGTCACATTCCGCGTGTTTTGATTTTTGCTTTTATATTCGATTAATGTAGATGTTGCGCGAGTTTCCCTTCTGGGTTTTGGGCATCATCATTCTGCACGTCATTCCCATTATAAATAACCGGGATTGATCATTTTACAAGTACTTCCACTGTGTTTTGGTACTCAGTTGACACCTTACATCGCAGGTTCGTAGTGCTTGCATATTCAACATGGAGGAAGAGAGAAGGAGAAGCAACTTAGTACCCAGAAACTGGGACGACTTTTCCTCCAGAGATAGCGAGACCACCGAACCCTCGCTGGTTTCAGCGCCATCTATCGAGAGCCTAACGATTTGAAAATATATAGTTCTTACTGATAAAGCTTACAACCCCTTGTCGTTTTTTCAACAGCCATGCACTTTACAATATAGCATGTACATTCAATTATTTATCAATATTAATTGTTTCTAACATCCCTAGCAATAGCTGCACATGCAAAACTATTATCCCAGCGAATTGCAGCAGTCGGTAACAGTAAAATAGGGCAGCTTCTGTCTTCCGCCCGTCGGATGGCGTTATAACCAGTGAGGTTACAGCTCGATCTCTGGCGAAAACTGTGACCCGCTTTTGCTCGCCGCGGCCTATGGAGTTGCTTCTCCTTCTCTCTTCCTTCATGATATTCAACAACATCGTGATTTCACAATCCCGTGGTTTGGGTAAATTTTTGGAAGGATCCTAGAATTGGGCAAATGTATACGTCGTGGGTATTTATGCATTTGGTTTATGGTCCTTCATTGAACTTAACATATTTTTCTTCATATAAACGTATGGCAATGTGCGTTCTTCCGTTTTCGTTAATTGCATCGACTTTTGATATTCTAATTAATTCCTCTGTTCTTAAGTGCTCCATTGGAATGGCGAAATCTAGATCTCCAGTTGCCATTTCAAAAATAGCAGCAGATATGAAAATTCATATCTGCTACTATTTGGTGTAGGATGGTCGTCGTTAGAACTTCTGGCTGGATTTTTAATTTCTCATTATTTTAAGTATTTTTTGGTTGTTTCTGATTAGGTGTTGTAGCGTTGATTATAATCCTCTCACGTATGTTCTTATCTCTATCAGATACTTAAGTCCATCTTCTTGTCTTAGCAGATTGTTGATAGTTTTGGCCATTGCCAATTCGAAACTTTGAAGTACTTTCTGATGGTTTATTGTCATGTTATAGAGGTGAATAGTGCTAACAGGCTTTTGCTGCTGGTGCCTATTATTCTTAGTGGTGCTAACCTTTTGATTCGGATGCTGCGGGGAGTATCCCAAGTGCATTTCTGCACTTTACTACTTATGTTCTTATAAGACAACTATTGTAGACAGCTTGATACGAGCGTACTGATCCATGCATTAGCATGAATTCGTTGACTTCGATATAGATGTGTATCTTCCAGTCGGCTTCCATAATTTTTACGGGGTCCAATCTTTCGAAGCATATTCCTGAATTTGGGGTCAAAAGGTCCAATTGGTGTAAGGATACGCATTGGGTTATATTTATAATATTATTGAAAATTATGAGAAGTATTATTAATGCGTGCATCCTGTAACTTTGTATGAGTCGATTAGATTATAGAATTAGTGTTACGCAGCTAAGCAAAACTATATTAATCAGAATGTTTGTCTGATTCATCAGTGACGTGTTTTAATCTATACGTCGAGAGTGGCCGTAATTAGGTCATGTCCATTAATGAAAGGTGTATCAGTCTTCCAGTGCGACAGCGGGCGATCCTGCTCATCGATTAAGCAGAGGTCAAGCCAGGTGTCTGATTCCGGTTTATGATGTGTAGCACCATAGGTAACCGACTGGAGGGAGTTCTCCACGAAGAAAGTCTTGATAAACTTGGCATCTTCTGATCGGGAGAGTTGGTCTGCATTGAAGTTACCCATGATTATCTTTGTGGAGTAGTTGTGCATGTGTGTAGTAAGTTTTCCGATAAAATCATTGGCTTGAATGAAAGAGGCATGAGGTGGACAATACACAACACCAACAAAGATGGGTGAGAGACCTCTTGCAGAGATTTCACAGAGAAGATACTCCCGCTTTCCTGGATTGCCTGACTAGACACGATCTAGTTTCTGTTCCGTGTAAGTAGTGTGTAGTTGTCGAGTAAGGATATGGTTTTTACCTTGTCGTCCAGCCAGGTTTCAGTTACAACTATTACGTGAAAGAGGGGATGACTGGACAAGAAGAGTCTCACCGCCTCAATGTGACCCATGACGGAGTTAGCATTGAAGTGACAGGCCCTTAAACCCTCGGACAGAGAAACCTTAGAAACGGTTGAAGATGTAGGCAATAATGATATGGATGATGATAGCGGTGAGGGTGATATGATGCGAACAGATTTTAGCGGTCGTTGCTGCTGTTGCACGGAGGTCTTTTGGCAAAAAAATTCTGTAGATCCTCTTCGGTGTTGATGATAGTAGCCTTTACGCGTAGTTTATGCACATTTGGAGGAAGCAGCTGGTTGATGTTAATAAGCCCATGGTGGTCTGGGGCTAAAGCCTTGGCTTCAGTGCAGCTTACCCTTTTTGATTTTAGCTGCCAGGGTGGAGCGGACAAGGGCTTGGGAGGACAGGGTGATAGCAATCGGCGGTAGTCTGTTGTCTGCGGCCGAGTTATTGGTGGTTGCATTAAGTCTTCCCATGATCCTTGTGGCAGCTATGTCCCTTCTGAGGACAGTAGGGTCAAGGGCAGAGAGTACTGAGTAGGCGAGTACATGAAGAGAGCTCTCCTGGGTGTAATGCAGCCCAGTTATTACAACAACATTGTTATTCGATGCCTCCTGCCGATGTTTAATGGCCTCGAGCTCCCTACAAAGACTGGCCATCTCGGAGGGAACTATGGCAGCAGGTGAAGGTTGATTGACGGTACTGTTGCTGCTGTGTGCGGGCTGTGGGTTGAGGTGGCCTGATGTTAGCTCCTAAACCTGCACCTTCACCTCGGAGATGAATGTCTCGGCAGTTGTCATGCGAGACTGTAGCTGGGGCAGGACATCGAGAGCCTTGAGGCGCTGTTCTATGGGGCCTAGCCTAGCCTCCAGCCCGGTGATCCTCTCTGAAGTGTCTCGCTGCGCCCCCACCGCTTTATCCTGCTTAGCACGGATGTCCGCTAGTGCAGCATGAATATTCTGCAGAGTGCACACCATGGTGGTGGGCGGTGCTCATACTGCGGTGACTGCTGAGCGAGCAGGAGATTGTCTGCGCGATGGGTTAGTGAATGGTGGTGCAGACTGGATCTTCTTCTTGCTGTTGTTGTTAACGGCTTTTGGGTCTTTGTTAACACTTTTTGGTGTCTTTTGTTTGGATGGCTTTGTCACAGGCCTTGCAGATGGTAGTAAAGGCTTCCGTACACTTCTCTCCACTAATACTCATTTTTGCCGGTAACTTACTGGAAATCGATAATGTGAAGTACACGAGGATTACCCTATGATGTAGAGTTACCGACAAAGCAAATAAGCTTGATGGGCTCGTCAACAGATGGTTCTAGTAGTGAAGGAGCCCACCGACCTGTGAGGGACCGTGCTATAATGATGTTCCTTTGTCTCGTAAGATGTCTCCACATAGCTGTCCAAGAGTGCGAAAAGGCAGGCCAAGCAGGAGAGAGCGATGTCAGGTAGTTTTCAGGTTATGTTACAGAGGAGGAATTTCAAAGAGTGATAATAGTGTAGCAAAATGCAGCCTCCAGCAGAATAATATCTCAGCTTGAAGGTTGCATTAAGGAGCGTGCAACAAACTGTAAGCAAAAGTGCCGGGAGGTAGAGTGCGGCAGAGAAGCAGTTAAGAAACAGGAGCGTGCAAAATAGGCTGCAAGCCTACTCACGTGAGACCGGGAGAGAGAGAGAGAGAGAGAGAGAGAGAGAGAGAGAGAGAGAGAGAGAGAGAGAGGAGAAGGGGGACGCACCACGCGGCTCGGCTACGCTCGGCGTTGGGCCGGCCTTTCAGGCGAGCGCGCAGTATATACACGACGGGTAGGTGCACGTGCACCGAGACAAGAGACAGAGAGAGCTGAGGAAAATCGTCAGCCCTGCGTGTATACTACGTGAGATGCGAGAAAGCTATCCCTTTTCCCCACGTCAGCCCTGCGTGTATACTACGTGAGAGGCGAGATCTTATCCCTTCTCCCCACGTTCTCCCAAACGATTAACGACTGCGACGAATCCGCATACAAAATAAATAAATTCGGGCGCATAGTGCGCGTGTTGTGTTTATGGGTATGTCGGCTTCTAAATAAATATGATATTGAATCATATCTGTACATGGGAGTTTGTTTGCTGGTAGCAAAAATCTTTCTAAGTACTCCTCGATAATCCTGTCCACGATCTCTAATTCCACTTTATTCAGGTGACTTCTTTTGAGATTTGGTTTATGATTACTTCGCTGTTGAATTCGCTATCAGTTTTTTCTAGGAAATCTGGTCCTATGTCAAATGGTATCAGTTCTTTTGGGTCCACTTCTATGGTACATTATCCTCACTGGTATTAATGGCCATAATTTTACAGGTGTTATTGTTAATCACTATGCCTTCTCATAAAAACAGGTGTTATAAATCACCCACAGGCTCTCTAGCACAAGCCCCTGAACACGCGCAACCCGGGACACTGCCACGACAGTGCACCACGCCATTAGTTCCGCGCCCGGCCCCCGGGCGGCTACGCCACAGTCCGCGCTACCCATCGTAGGATCGCATCCTGGAAGGGGATATAGAGGACCCGGCGCTAAGGCATCTCTCCTTCTCCACTCAGATCCCGTATCTGGTACTGAGAGCTCGTGCCAGACAACTTGCGCAGCTACCAAAGAACACGAAGATAAATCTGATTTTGACGAAATCTGATATCTTCGTTGCCTATCTCTTTTCGGGCTTGTAAGGCCCATCGACGTAAGTCCCTGTCATAAACAAAGTGACCAGCATCAACTGCTGTTTTTAAATTTTGCAGAGTATACTCGCAAATTCTAGCAATTTTTTCTCTATATGTACCATCTTTATTTATTGAGTTGGACCAGCGATGCACTTGACTGGTACTTTTTACACGTTTAAATTTTTGCCTCACAGAATCAACACTCAATTTTCCTTTTTTTGTACTTTTCCAGTGTTCCACTGCTCTTACTTTATAATCGTATGTTACCTCGTCATTGTCATCATCTATACACTGATCTGTCGGAGGTTTTGGAGAATCAGGAATAGTGTGCAGCGTTTCGTCTGCTATAATTTGTGCTTCAATATCCTTATATGATTCTTGAAATTCCACTGAATCTAATACCACAATTTCTACGTCATGGCATCCTTTCATTGAATCTCTTAAAATAGATTACAATTTTTCTGCTAACTCAATTTCTTTATAGTTAACAGGACTTTCTGGCAGGTTTAACGTTTGAAATGTAGCCAGTACTAAATTAATAACGTTAATTGGATTAACTTTTACCAAGATTACTAAAAACAAGAATTATTTTAAATAATATTGTAAGTATTATTTTTATTGTTAGTAAAACATAAGAATCTTCAAATTTTATTTTGATTACTCACACGTACTAACCAGTGGACTTTGTTATACTCCTATTTATCTATAAAACTAATATTTAATTAAATATATGTATTTTATGCTTATACAATACACACACTTCTTGTTTTAGGGTTGTAAGATGTAAAAATGACTTCTGCTATTATATTATTAACAGTAAAAATGAAAATATATTAACTATAACTTTATGGACTAGACATGACTGCATTATATGATTGTATAGCAGTAATTGTAAGTGGAAACAAACTGTACTGTACACTCATTAGCACGTATGACTAACGCCGAAGCTTTAGGTATGCGTTTCCTGAAACGTTTTTCTAAAGGAAAAACGTTCACAGTAAATTATTTTATTATTTAAAACGTGAGGCTATTTTAAGGGTAACTTACCATATAAAAAGTAGATTCGAATTAATTTGAAGAAAAATTATTTGTCTGACAATTAAAATAAGTAACTTCATCTGAAATTGCACACAATTTTTGTCGTTGGTAAATTGAACGATAATTTACTATTCACATGGGTAGCAAGTAATCAAATGAGACGAAAATGTTTATTACGAATTTATATATACGTGACCCTATCGAAAGTTGATGCCGGATATCAAAGCTCATATCAAACTCTTTCATTTATTGTAAACAACTGATATCTTGCATTGCATTAATGTGCACATTGAAAATTCATCAAGCACAAAACAGTCATATTTTTAGCGCGTCCCGTAATAACAGTGAACTTTATCAATTGAAATATAAATGACCATGACCCTCTACCAGTGCAAAAAAACTTAAAAGTGCAACAGTGGTCAAAGACTCTATTGGTGACACAAGAAATAGAATTATTGACATCAGTCTTCTATTCCCTGCACTTCAGAACATTTTAATACGCAATCAGTGCAACGGCAAAGTGACATTTAGTGAGTTTGGTGTACAAGGCTTCTGGTTCAAAGTTGATATTGTGTGTGTAAAGTGTAAACAGATTGCTTCAATCAATTCAAGTGGAAAAGTTGAATCAAGAGGGAGTGCGTGGACAGTAAACCGAAGATCTGATCTTGCTGCTCGTGCACTTGGCCATGGACACGCTGGTCTTTTAACTTTTTCTGGCATCATGGACTTATTAGAGCCAGTTGCTAAATCTGCTTTTGACGAAATCAACAAGCAGTTGAGCGAAGTTTGCCAGGAGGTCGCAGAAGATTCTATGAAGAAAGCAGTACTTGAAGAGAAAGATGCTACACCACCAAGCAGTGCTGGACTGGTGATGGGTCGTGGAGGAAGAACGGTTTTCCGTCGCTACAAGGACTTGCTAGCCTCATAGGAAATAGGACTGGCAAGGTTTTAGATGTTGCAATAAAAAATAGTTATTGCAAACAGTGTTCTAAGGGAAGGCAACAAGGAATAGGAAGAATATCTGTAGTGGTACGAAGAGCATGAAGCATCTTGCACTGTCAACCACCAAGGTAGCGAAGGAAAAATAGAAGATTGGAATGTGAGAGGTATTTGAACTGCAGTGAGCGCGAGTAGCCATGAACCTTGTAACCTGATCTGTTGTCGCAACTGTGTAACATAATGCGTGTAGTTATTTCTGAGAAATAATCCATACTGCTGTTACTAGGCAGAATAATGTAAAATTGATCCTTCATATTTTCGAAAGTTGGCTAGTCTTGACCCAAGAATTGAACTTTTTATGTCGACTTGCTGCGTGTTAAATGCTGTCAATCCCCCTTTCGAACGCATGATCTTATCCACAAAGTCCCGACGAGAGAGATAAACCACCCACGGTAAACGACGGTACGTCGACCCTGACACCCCCGTCCCGCTCGTCGGCCTTGCTTCGGGTCTGAGCAGATGTGTAATCACAAGGTCATCCTACGATATCGGAGGGGTAACCGAGGTGAGTACGGCATACACTACGTCTGTGCACATGGCATCAGTTCCATCACATATATTGGATTTACAATCTTTGCTGAATTCCCACCACAAGTCAGTCCCCTCGCCCGAGAGACGCCCCTGCTCAGCTTCGGAGCAAGAGCCTTCGCCGATCAAGGACCTCGAGGTCGACGTCGCTTGTGTAGCGTTCAAAGTCCATCCAGAGCTGGCTCGGTGCCAGTTTTATTGTCATCCGCATTGTTGTTAACGTCATTAACATTAAAATCTACATTGCCTCTTCGCGATTCATTGTCAACACTAGGACCACATTGAGACCCCTCGGCGATGTCGCTACCTCCCATGCCGGCAGTGAAAGATGTTATTTTGGATATGAGATCTTTAATGTCCTGCTTTAGTACAGAATTCTCCCGCAGAAGCAGAAGACGGTCGTTTCGCAGTCCCTACAGCATGGTCGACTGCTCAATGATTCTCTCCTCCAGCGAGGAAACTCTGACAAACAGGCCCATGATCGGCTCCTCTAATGCTGTAGAGGGTGCCGATACTACACCGGTCGTCTTAAGTTTATCCACTAAAGGAGTCCCCAGACCATCGAGCGCGTTCTCAAGCAAATCAAACCGATTACCGAAGAGATCCAACATGGAAGAGAGCAGCTAGCAGTACCGAACAGCCCCAGTATTTACGGCTGAGCTACCCAGCCTGTCCCTCATCGTAGTGGTCATAGCCGATGGCGTTGACGCTGCTAAATTATTATTATGTGTCAGGATATTAGTGTCTTTGAGCGATTCGTCACCATACAGATCACGGCTAGCCGCAAGCATACTTGTTATACCGAAAACATCTGTATTAACAGTATTCAACTCAGTATCTGTCCCGCAATTTAACACAGTATTTTTCTTAGTATTAATTAACACAATATTTTTGTCGGAGTTATTTATGTCAGTATTATTTTTCTTTGTATTATTTTTCTCACTATTATTACCATTATTATCATTGCTACCACTATCATCATTATTATCATTACTATTGTTACCACTGTTACTATTTCTCTTTTTAGAAAGAGCGGTGTCACTACGCCTCGTTATTTTTCTCTTCATATCACCGCTCTTGCCCAACTTTTTAGCGCGGCAGTACTGGCAAGCATACCTGCTACTTGTCAACAGTACCCATTCATGACAAATATCATGATAGGGCATATCACAATCTTTGCATGTTCGGATGTTAGCTTTCGCACGGAGAACCTTGTTGAACTTTTTGCACGAGGAGCGCGCCATTCTTTTGTATAGATCAATTACAATAACAAGAGCAACAATAAACCACTACTGCTTGAATAAATAATAAATAAATAAATAATAAATAACAGTACAAAAAATAGTCCAAGTAATTGTCAAAATACTCTAGTCAATAATAAATACATAAATAAATAAATACTTAATCAAACCGAAGCAGTCAAGTGAAACAATAATAAATACATATAAGCGCACATAAATATATATAAGCGCTCTACGTATGTACAATTTAATACTATTTGCGCTTCCAGAGTTTCAAATATCGTGCCAATGATTCGAAAACTCCAACTTCGAAATTCGCGCTATGTCATCTGCCGAACTCGCTATACCTTCAGGCTGATGCCGATGGTGGAGCACCCTGATAGCAAAACTTGAGGATTCTTTAAAAGCGTAATGTTAATAACTAGCTAATTAAAAAACATACGCTGAAACTACTGTATATCCTACTGTGTATCCTAAACCACAGGCTAAAAGAATTCCAAAGGTCACTGTGAGAAAAATCAACAAAGCAGACAAAAATAATCTTAAAGAACATGTAACACACTATCTAACAAAAGAAAAAAGCTGCAGAAGCTGCAGAAAAAAATATTAACTAAAAAATTATCAAGTTTTTGTAAGATTGAAAAAGAACAGCTACTTAAACCGAAATTAAGAATTATTGGCATTGACAATACTAGTAAAATGAGTAAGGAAAATATGAAAAAAGATATAAATAATAGAAACTTTTGAATCTATGACTCTAAATGCAAAGTACTGCACATGAGTGAAAATAAAAATAATCATTTGGCAAGTGTTCTAATTGAAGTGTCGCCCGAAATATATCAACATGCCAAAAATAACAAAGAAAGGCTGTTTGTAGGTTATCAAAATTGTAAAGTATATGATGTGATAAATATAAAACCGTGTTTCAAGTGTGGAAGATTCGGCCATAATGCAAGTAAACATAAAACTAGTGCGTTTAATAGTAATAAAATTGCATGTGCAAATTGTGTTTATAGTAACAACAACTACAATACTAAATACAATACGCAACACGTGGCTACAGATACCAACTCGTGCAAAAACCTGAAGACGAAAATAAATAGAAGTATTGACATGACCGATTACCCGTTGATGCCTACGATACCAAGATACGTAGGTAAAGTAGATAACTTCAAACCTCAATGACTTAATTCCAACTCATCAGTGTCATCTATCATATACCATCGCCAGCATTAGAGAACAGACGAGTCAGCGGTAGAAATGGAAACCAATGACTTTAATGAAATTATACTGGATGAAACTAATTTTGTAGACTTTTAGACTCTCAATGATGGTTTAAAAAATTATAATAATGTTATATTATATATGAATATAACAAGTCTTGATGCTAATTTTGTAAATTTAGAACTATTTATGGAGACTCTGAAGGTCAAACTACTTTTAATAGTATGCGCTGAATCCTGGAATCTGAAATCTTATCAGATTTACCGAATAAAAGGATATAAAATATATTATAATAACAGTAGGATAAACAAAGCAGATAGGGTAATAATGTACATACAAGTTAATGTTATAAATAGCATAGAAATTATCGAGGAAGGAAAACTAAGAATTATAAAATCCACTATCAAGGTGAACGCTACAATGAGTTTCTCGCGCTATTATGATATATCAGCATTATATAGATCGCATGATCTGCCTAAATCGGAATTTTTACTGAACTTAAAAACTACTTAATTAAATCAACCAAAGTAGCCAATCACATTTTAGTTAGAGATTATAATATAGATTTTTTAGAGATAGATGATTATAGTCATAAACTCTTAAATAAATATCTTACAAAGGGATTCACACCTTGCTTTCAAGGAACAACTAGACCTTCAGATAATAAAAATGGAGGGACTTGCATTGATAATCTTTTTTCTAGAACCTAACACATTTGATATTACAGCTTTTAAGTTAGAAAACTTCTTTACTGATCATTATCCATTATTTATAAATTTAGATAAATTAGAAATACAAAAAGAATTAAACGAAGACTATAACTATATTAACTACTCCAAGTTAAGTGAAGTTGCCAATGGTGTGAAATGGAATGAAATCATATCAATGCAGGATTCCGAAATAGCCACAAACAAATTAATAAGCTTGATAAGATATTGTATAGAAAAAGCTATAATAAAGTAAAAATCATTTAGACATAAAAATAAGAAAAAACCTAGGAAAAAATGTATTACGGAAGGTATTTTAGAGTCTTGTAAAAGAAAAGAGTACTTGTACAATATATCGAAACGTGAGCCAAATAATAAGCAACTAAAACTTCAGTATAGGATATATTAAAAAATATTAAACAAAGTTATTAAAGATAGGAAAATTAAATATGAAAAAGAACAAGTTGAACGTACCAGAAACATTCCTAGAAAGTTATCGGCAATTATAAAAGAAAAACTTGGTAAAAATAAAAATCAAGAATATGTTATTAATGGAATCTATGATTAGAATAATCAGAAAACAATACATCCACGTAAAATAGTAAATATAATGAATTTTTACTTCAGTGAAGTAGGAGCTAAGCTAAGCTAAAAAACTCAAACTCTAGAAAATAAAATATTGAAATTACCGGAAAATAATAAAAAATCAATTTTTATAAAGCCTACAAATTATACTGAAATTAAAAGAATAATAGACAATATGAAAGACAAATCTGGAGGGGTACATGGCATTAGTACGAATACATTAAAAGTAATTGCTACATATTTGTTAGAACCATTAGTTCATTTATTTAATCTGTGCATAGATAAATCGGTTTGGCCAGAAGCACTTAAGAAAGCAGACATTGTACCAATTTTCAAAGCAGAGGATAAATGTAATGTCTCTAACTATAGACCTATATCTTTGATATCAAATTTAGCAAAAATTTTTGAAAAAATAATATACGAAAGGGTGTATAACTTTTTAGTAAAAACTAAGATATTATCTCCACAACAGTTTGGTTTTGTCAGAGATAAAGGATCCACGGATGCCTTAGAGTATTTAACAAGTGTAATATATAAAAAAATAGATAAAAATAAACCAATAATTGCAACATTTTTGGATCTTGTAAAAGCCTTTGACACTGTAATTACGAAATTTTGCTAGACAAGCTGGTTTGTTATGGAATAAGAGGAAAGGTAATTGCATTATTTAAAAGTTATCTTTGTGGAAGGCAACGTAAAGTAAAAATTAAAAATAATGTTAGCGAATATCGTGATACAATGACTGGAGTCACACAGGGAAAAATTTTAGTACTTTTATTATTTATAATATATGTTAATGATTTATTATTAAATATGCCTAAAGAAACAATAATTTCATATGCGAATGATACAGCCGTTATATCCACAGACAATTCGTGGATCTCAGCTCAGAATAAAATGAATAACTAGCTTGAGGAAATTGCAAACTGGTTAGCAATTAATAAACTCACATTAAATATAAGGAAAACTGTATACATGGCGTTTGGTAGCTACTGTAGCAGTGTGCCGGATAATTTAAAAATTAAAATAAATGGAGAAAATTTGAATAGAGTTGAATATTATAAATATTTAGGGATAATTTTTGATTATACTATGAAATGCGATAAGCATATAATATCAATAGTTAAAAAAATGAAATATTTAGTTTTTATGTTTTATAAATTAACCAAAATTATGCCAATTGAGTCTTTGTTATCAATATATTACGCATTTTTCCATAGTTTGATAAACCACGGTATAATAGCATGGCATGGTGCCTATCAGAACTGCAAAAAAGAATATTAAGGATTATATTTAAGAATACTTTTGTTGTATAAAATTATCCTCTTAATATTAATCAATCATTTAGCTTGGAATCTCTGTTGTACCACTATTTGTACCTCAAAGAAAAATATGAAAAATCTAAGAACAACACGAGTAAGAAATGTATTCAAATACCTAAATTTAATAAATTCGTAGTACATAATTCGCAATACGTGAACAGCATTGCCGTGAGTTTCACTGACGTATTGTGTATCGTCATATACAGGCGAAATTCCTTGTGCAAATGTCGAAAAATTATACATAACAATAGCCGTGGCGCAAGTAGCAAAATAATCCTTAAACTTACGCAGTTCCACGAGTCCACAGCCTTTATCGAGCACTCTGACGTTTGCCAAATTAGCAAGTTCAATGACAGCATTTTTTTAGAAATTCCTTCACGGACAAAAATTTAGCATGTTCAGGCCTCCGAGAAGTTCCGACCTAATCCGCTTCCAACGATCGCTTAAATATATATCTAGTTTAGAGTAAAAGTGTGCCAAATCTTGCATTGACAAGAATCCGATATTTTCGGAGTCTTGGCAATTCGAATCGCGTGTTCTAAACTCCGATTGTGACGCCCCAAGAATCCGATATTTTCGGTATCGCGGGGATCAGCCCGTTGGACCTCTCAGGACCCCAAGTCTGTCATCTCGGCGCGGCAGTATTGGGAAAATATTGGAGTCCCTGTCATTCGAATACGAGCTTACACGATTCCATTTTGAGACCGTTGTACATCCGACATTGTTGAAGTCTATACATCTCAAATTAGAAGCAAATAAATTCGAATTTAGACCTGTGTACATGCTATACTTTTTGGATTCCTACAATGTCCAAACCTTCGACCCTCCAGGATGCTAAATTTTTTTCCGTGTTCCTTGACTTTTTCATATTAGGTCCCAGTAAGCCTGAAGTTCTCCTGTGCGTATTTAGCCTCGAACAGCGTAAGCATACACGGCGGCTAAGCTCCTCGGCAGACAAAGATTATCATCATTGTTAATCTCTCGTTCAGATTAAATTCATTTACACTTTGCACAATTCTGAATAACAGCCAGAGAGGTCCATGATTGAATTGCTCCAATAAGATGTTTACGCCAATATAGTCTGTCGGTGCACCTCTCTCACAAAGAAGACGATGGAGATCTTGCACGCAGTGCTCTAACCAGGCGTACATGTTTACATCTGACGGAGGTCGTGGTATGATTCCTCGAATTTCTCGTTTTTCATAGCCAAAGCGACGGTAGATATGCATTGACTCGCTTTCAACGACGAATCGAGGCCGCTCTCCTCCTTCCTCGTTCTGTAAATAAACACTTGTAAGGTTGACAAATACGTAAATATTACTTAAGTTGGAAATTAAACAAATGTTTAAATCAAGTTTTCAGTCTTACCTTCTTCCTCTTCGTCCTCGTCAGCTGTGGCGGTATCGCTGTTACTTCCGCTTCTACTACTTTTACTGCTACTTCTACTGCTACTGTTGCTACAACTACTATTACTAGTGTTGTTACTGCTACTGCTACTGCTACTGCTACTGCTACTGCTATTGCTTTGTCTACGGCGTTTGCGTCCTCTATTAATGGTATCATCACTTGGATGACTTGGTTGATGTGTTTGGGGTCTTTCTATCGTTGTCTCTAAAACTTAAGTATTAGAGCGTGTTTTTATAACGTAGAGAAACATGGTAAAATAAATTATATTAGCAAGTTTAATAGTTATAACCATTTATATTGGATGGTGGTTCACCTTCACCTCTCAAAGAGTTGCTTTGTTTTCTTCTCGATATGATTTTATCCTCTCCTGATACTGGAGTGCGGAACGTGCAATAATTAAATTTAAAAAATATATAAATAATTATAACATTTCACCACTCATCATTGCGTATATCGTCTTGATTATTTGCAGATGTTCCTAGATTTGCTTTTGAAACTAAGTATTGAGATTGTTAAAATTTACGATTAAAAAACGAGAATTGATCTTTAATTTTAATCGTCTCAATACTTACGACTAGATGTCGATGGTTGTTGTTGTTCTTCTTGTTGTTCATCGTATGCGCTGATGGAGGTGTTTCCATCAGTATCTCGAAGCATCTGATTTATTACTGGAAATAATAAATGGAAGAAAAAAACCATTAAATTTTATATATGCGAAAAAAATTAAGTTCAACCATACTTACAATGGCGTCGTAGCATTATCCGAGCATGTGGATGGTCGTGCTCATTACGCTGCCATACCGCATCCAGAACAATCGACAGGACATCTGGATTGTTAAATAATCCAGTACTGAATATGTAGTAAACTGTAGTTATCCTAGAGTGTAATACCAGAAAGTGTAGTTTCCGGCAGAGAATTTCTGTTGGTTGCTGTTCCAGATCAGAGGCCCATACTGTTCCGCACATCCTAAGGATGTATGGAGCCTGAACTGTCGCGATACTAAGCGCCTGACGCAAAACTTTCACTAAATGCGATACCGTCGCTCTAATTCTGACCATTCCGACAACGACCAATATGTCTCGACTGATCAAAGAAGACTGAGAAGATATGGAAATGCTACCACTATAAATATTGTCTTTGTATAGTCTATGTAGTAAAGGATTCGTGTACAAAGTCTCACGCTAAGTTCTTGCTGATACAGGAAAGAAAGACACAGGCAGAGTTTTACCAGCCTATACTCTTTCAGAATTTGTAGCATAGACTTCTGAGAATGATAACGTTGTTTTTTGTCGACGACAGTGTGAGAAGGACGATCACAATGACATTGATACCGATGAGATTTGAGAGATATCAAAAAGTCCCACGTTCAGTTTTTGCTGATACTGCTGACTGAGAGGACGACAATGAGACGTTATTACTCATACATATATTTTCCAGAGTTTCAGCTACAGACTTCTTGGAATGACGTCGTGATCGTCGTAGTCGTCGTCTTCATCGTAATTGTTAACCTCCCATTCTATTAACATACGCGATGGCAATCGTGTTGCCTATGCGGAGTAGAATCCCGCAGTTGCTTTTTTCTCGTGGGAAACATTTAAGCTCGTTCAACACTGCTCTAAATTCCAGTAAATTGATGTGTTCCTCTTTTTCTGTGTCTTCCGTCCATCCTCGTGCTTTGTCACCATGGCAATACGCGCCCCAGCCCGTAAGGGAGCTATTATATAACTATAACTAACAGGTTTTTAGCTGTTTCTGGGTGTTGTAGCCACCATTTTAAATCTTGTTAACAGTTTCGGAAATTTTAATTTCTCTGTCGGAGTCTTCGTCATTTGCCGTGCTAGGAAGTTTTCCCGTGCTATTGTTTTCGTGTACAGCCATCCGTAGCTTACGGCGGGGCAAGCGGCAATCAGAGCATCTATCATTTTTACTACCAACCTGATAATGGCTTTGTTTTTGTTGTAAATCGTGTGAATAATTCTTTGAATATCTTCCCGTTTATTTTTAGACAAGTATATACTAGAGTCCTCCAAACTTGGCGCCTGGTAGCCTCCAGAGACGAAGGACACGGACATGATGGAGAGGATTGTTAACAGTCTTTTTCCATCCCACCTGGAGAGAACGGACGGCATGGACGATGACACCACAAAGGAGTGCCTACTTTTCACGGTGGCGGAGCTTGAGAGTGTTACAGCGAAGCTAAAACCTCGGCTAAAAACAATCGTCGCTGAACAGCCCGATACGTTGCTGCAGCTTTCCAATGGTTGCTTGATGGCGGGAGTGCGACGTTGCGGCTGTAATAGCAGCACGCGACACTCATCTGGTGCAGCTAAATCTGAACCGGGTGATGAGGCGCGTAAGCACATGCATGACGGACTACAGACTGAAACTGGAATTACAAAAGACTTAGTTGCTGCTACTCATAAGAAAACGAATAGACACAACTATACCAATGACTGTGGGTACGGAACAGATGACGACCAGAAACGAAATCAAGTATCTAGGGGCAACTCTAGATACGAAACTGTCTTTTTGGTCACCCATACATAACGCGGCGAAGAAAGCAGCAGAGACGACAAAAGCCTTGAATAGGCTCATGGCCAACACGCGAGGTCCGATAGCAAGTATACGGCGACTACTCATGAGCGTCACCCATTCGATCATGCTCTACGGAGCCGAGGTTAAGCTCTACGAAGGGAAGGCTGATGCTGCGACAGAAGAACGAACAAAGATGCTTAAGAAATGGCACACGAGTGGACAACGGACGCACATATATACACACGCATATATATTATCGGTTTTATCGCTTTCTTTATAATTTTTGACGCATAGAATTTTCAAATATGATCAACGTAACCTATAAAACGCTTACACAGTCAGGGTTTAGTTAGTAATACAGATATATCGAGTCGCTATAGAATTGTTAATAAATTTCTTGTATCTAGAGATATAAATACTATTCAGTGTCAGTGTCTCACTGACACTATTAGACGTTGCCCTGGTGATGCAAATACTAATTTATTGCACATCATTCATTAAGATGTAAAATTTTCCATTTTACCTGAATCTGTGGTCAAAATTTCCTTTATAGTAAAAAAAATGTATATTTGACCTTGGGATGACCTTGACTTTGACTACTAAGCAGTCTTTATACTAACGGCCCAAAAAATATGTCAGAATGATAACTTGCGACCCTCAAATCATAACGACATAGTAGTTTGCCCCATGAAAACCCATTATCTTATTGTCATACGAATCCTCGATCCAACATAATTAAGTGACCTTCATATGACCTTCAGGGTAATATTAAAAAAAAATTAAATATCTATCTGGACGTAAAATTTCCCGCTCTTTCAGAATCTGTAATCAAAAATTTATTTTTCATAGAATAAACAGCTTTGACCTTGAACTGACCTTCAAACTTACCTCATGGAGAAAAACAAATACCGAAGACAGATGTCCTGTATTGGTTATTACTGATTTCTGCAATTTGACCTTCAGATGCCCTGGAACTCGACATGCTGAGGTTAAACGAATACCAGATTCAGACTCAGTGCACAAAAATTCATAGGAGTACATGGGTTTTGCTGATGGACATCCAAGTTGAATTTTTTGTGGGCCTGTGTAATCAATCTCATATGGACTTTAATTTCCGGTTTTAGAAATAAATATTTTCTCGAGTTTTGGCCACACCATAACTCTGGAACGCATCTATATATTGCGTTGCAATCCAGCACACGATCCTATTATATAAGGATATAATTATTATGTAAGGACATAGAACGTGTGAAATTTTGGAAACGATTACACTCATTTTAATGGATATGTCTGATTTCAAAAATACACTTTTTTTCAAATCTTGCGCTGGAATTTTGCACACGATCCCACTATATACTTACGCAGAGCTCATTAAATTTTGGGAACGATAAGACTGGATTTAATTTTTTGATATATCTGATTTTGGAAATAAATATTTCCTCCAATTTTGGCGCTACTATAACTTTGGAACGAATCCATATATTGCGCTAATAAATAAAAACTAGATATTTAATTTATGTATATAGTTTGCAAATATTCTTAAGAGTGCACATAAACACTGATACGTAACGTAACTTGGTATGCTTATATATGCTTTGTTCAAAACCCGGACCTAACAAATTCAAGTAGTAATGTTAAGGCGTAAAAGTAGTGTAAGTAAAAATTTTAAAAAATATTTCAACCATATGTTATATATTTTATGAACTTATGTAAGTATGATACTTGTATTTAAAACAATGTACGCACAAGCTGTTATCAAACTAAAATAGATGGAGAAAGGGAATAGTGTTCTGACAGCAGATTTTGATGAGAATTTTAATGAACAACAGAACAAATTTTAATCTGCTGTCCAAAAAAATAGATTAAAAGACCAATATTAAATCTTGAAAGAAACATATTGTCTCAAAAATGAACTTGATAATCAAGATAAATCTGATGAAATATTTGCTGGTAATTATATTTTTTAATATAATTTTCTGTATGTTTTAATTTAAATCTGACTGAGAAATTTTTTTTACTTTTAGAACAAGGTCGCACGAAGTTCGGGAAGCAAACAACGTGCCCGCGGAGGCGGCTAGGTAGCTGAAATAGTCGCGGAAAGAAAAAAAGCAAAGTGAGGGAAATAGCATGCAAACAGCAAGGAATTGTAAGCGTATACTCCAGAATAAGTGGACGAAACGTTTATTCAAATAATAAGCGATACAAAAAGCTCATATCGGCACGAGCGTCTATGCACGGAAACGAGAAGGTCAGCGAGAGGGCGGACAAGCCCTGGTGAGATTTGCAGGAGAGAGAGAGAGAGAGAGAGAGAGAGAGAGAGAGAGAGAGAGAGAGAGAGAGCTAGTACTTACATAGACTCGAAGATCGCAGAAGTTGCTAATAGGCTTTCCCTAGGAAGCTGTGACTCGCTCAATAGGAGTCTCTCGGGTCGAACGCCTGGCGCAATCGCGAAGGTAGGCGCAGCTCGTTGCAATCACTCTCGGGATCCACACACGTAGCAAAAACCACGAGTGTCTCTCTCTCTCTCTCGGTAGCCGAAACGTATCTATCAGCGCGTGTCGCGTATCGCGTTTCGCGCCGGTCTCTCTCTCCCCCCGCTCCGCTCAGCAGTCCCGCGGTTCCGCACTCTCTGCAATAGCCTGTAAACACATGCTACGGAAGGAAAAGCATGCTGAGCTAGACGAGGGCTCTCGCTCTCGTCACAACTGATATAAATACTAAGCAGAAATCAAGAGGAACCGGAGATAGACAATTCTACTGGTACGACTACACACGAACTCGAGTCGAATAATCAGGCTGCTATCGGCTATTTATTAGATGATTAAAGATCTATCGCTCCCGGGACCATTAGTGTGATAGAACTTAATGTTCCAATGTTTAGAGAAGAAGCTTATAAAAGTAAATAGGTACATATTATAAAATAATTTTATTAAGGGGAGCAGGAGGTGAATTTTTAACCTAGTGATAATTTATTTACGAGTGCATAATTGATATGGTTTTATATGCAAAATTTCATGAGGAATTAAACTCAAGTAAAATAATTAAAAAAAAATTCCGCGTTCTTAAAAAAAAAATTTTTTTTTTTTAATTTTTTTTCAACTTATTCTGTAAAATTTGTTAGCCCACAATATGGAAAACTGTAGGACTAGTTCAATTGTTACTGCTGCGTCAATTACCACTCGGTCGCGTTGTCGCATACGGATGCCGCGGACGATCAGGCGATTCACTGAATCATGCGTATGCCACAACACAGCTGAGTGGTAATTGAGGCGGCAGAAAAAATGGAATTAATCACGGAATTTTCATATTTTGGGCTGAAAATTTGTTTACAGGATGTTTGAAAGATTTCAAACAACACTACGCATGGATTAAGCCGTAGGTCCTATGAGTTAAAAATAAAAAATAAAAAAACAAAATTTGTTTTTAAAATAGGGAAAAAATTTTTTTTTATTTTTGGTGAGTGTACTATTGAATTATTTGTGAAATTTTGCATATAAAACCATATCAGTTAATCCGTCGTCGATAAATAATCACTAAAATATAATACAGTAGCAGTTTATTGCCCTGCGAGCATCGGATCACGAAGCGTTCATGTTTAGCGAAGTTTAGGAATGAGAAATTAAAAATCGTTGATATATTATCAAACTTGTACGTAAGAGAATAACAGAAGTTATGATAAAATTCAAGTACTTGAAATCTCACCTAAAGGGCGTTCAAGCGTCTTACTGGGTGTTCGTACAACTGGCAAACTGCTTCGTTGTTTTCCGCCACGACGAAATCCAGTACTTGCAGTTTCTACTTCAGACATAATTCCAGGATCGTCATCAAAAAGCATAGCTGAAGACGGAGGAGGGTAACCTCGAGGGAGAGGTAACTGGAAATTGAGAAAAATGTTACACACTCTGAAAACATATGAAAGCTAAACAAACTAAAAAATTATATATATTTAAGTCAATTTTATTGGTATGTTCAAGCTAGTTGGGTGATATATATATATATTGTAACGAGGTTCGAGCCCTCGCTATGCCGGTAAGTAGGAGAAGTAGGCGAAAAATCGTCGAAGAACTAGTCAGCGAAGAAGAAATCCTGAATTACCGGACTTTTATAGGTGTAGAGTCGAAATCGGGACGATAATCCGACTCTAGTGGGGGTAACGAGGGGTAACGAGGTTCAAGTCCTCGCTATGCCGGTAATCGGAACAGGAACGAGAGTGATGGAATTGGCTCAATGGATAGAGCGTGCGCCTTGAGATCTCGGGAGCGCCGGATCCATTCTCGGTCTCGGCGTCTCCTTTTGTGTTTTCCTCCTGTCGAAGACAGTCTTACCCCGTTACAATATATATATATATATATATATATATATATATATATATATATATATATATATATATTGTAACGGGGTGGTTGCTAGGCGGGAAACTGCCTAACGGCTACTGTACAAATGCAAAGCACTCCTGCGCTTTGCTTCTGCGAGATCTTGAATTCGCTCGTGTGGTCGCTTGCCTGCCACGATGCTCCGGTGCTCAGAATGCACTACACTCCTTTGTAATGCCCGCGGAGGCGGCGATATTCGGCGGTTTGTATAGGTTGCTGTTGCTGCAGTTGCTGTGGTTGCTGCAATTGCTGCTGTGCTGCCGTTGCTCCTTTTTGCTGCTGTAGTTGCTGTTGCTGATGTTGCTGCTGTCGCTGCTAAGTTCACCTTTGGTAGCGCGTGAAAAATTAGACTATTCACTCTTGCAGAGCAAAGTTAACTGACTCGAATTTTCCTGTAATTACGAGTCCCCTCTATAGGCCTTCCCGCATATTGGCGATATATATATATCTCTGTAAGCTTAGCCAGCAAAATATTTTTGTTATATTTACCAATGTTGTAAAGAATTAATTATTTTTTTCAACAGGGGCAGGAAAAAGGCTCTTTTTCGTGCATGAGAAACAAATGGAAAATCAAGTTTTTCTCGCAATGTGAGCAAAAGTTCAAGATTAATAATAATTTTGACGTATAAATAATTTTCAAAATTTTTCAAAATTATCAAAAATTTTTTAAATTTTTAATATTTTTCAATATTTTTTAAAATTTTGGAAATTTATTATAAGTTTCAAAAGTTATATTCTCTTTCTCGCAGTTCTCAATTTCCCATTACTTTCCCATACACGAAAAACGGGCCTATTTTTCTTGCCCTAGTTAAAAAAAGCACCCTCGCTAGAAAGAGTCAATTTTCCACCCTAGTTGCACAATATACTATTTTTGTCCAATTTTTTAGTTTTTTATACAAAAAAAAATAATAATAATAATAATCTTTATTGTATTTTATACAAGAGTATTTTTACAATGCTTTCTTTACATTTATTTACATGTGTGTGCTTAATACGCCCTTTTTTTTTTTTTTTCTTCTCTTTTTTATTATATCTCTCCTGCTACTCTTCCTTCTTCCTCCTTTCCTCTCTCACCTCTTCTTCACTCTTCTCTTCTTCTCTTACCCTTCTAATCCTTCCCTCCTCCTCCTTCCACTCGTACATGATTCCGTCCACTCTCACCTTGAAGTCTCCGTTCCTTAGCAGCTCCCCATTCTTTTTCGCTTCCTCTCTTTTTCTTTCTCTTATTTCCATGGCTTCTTTCTTTGCCCTTCTCTCCTCCCAACTCATCCACTGCTCCATTCTCACCTTTCCCCCTTCATTAATCTCCTCTCTCCTCTTCCATATGTCCTCCATTTCCTCTTCTGCCGCAAAGATTATTTTTTTTTGTGTCCTAGTTTGCGGTCTCCTCCAGCTCCCAGCTCGTTCCCTCCAGGATCTCGTCCAGCCAGTCCTGCAGCACATCCTTCTCATTCCAATTTGTCCCTTTGTGGATGATCACACCTCTCTCTCCTATTTTGCTCCTCCCTCCCTCCGTCCTCTTTCTTTTGTTGGTGTTCACAATCATAACCTCACTTACCCCCTTGGCCCTTTCCCTTTCTATCCCTTTTCTCTCCTCTCTCCTTACTTTCCCTTCTCATTTTTCTACCAGTCCCTTTAGTTCTTTGACTGTTCTCTGCATCTTCTCCCCCTCTCTCCTTTCCTCTCTCAATTTTCCTTTCAAAATTTCTACATCACCTTCTATGTCCGTCATCTTTCTCTCCGCCGCGCTCTCTTCTCCCTCTCTCCAATTGCAGCTTCACCCTCCACTCCTTCATCTCCTCTTTCATATCCCGCATCTCTCTCTCCACTCTTCTCTCATGCTTCGACATCTCTCCCTCCTACTTTTTTGTCGCCTTTGGTTCTTTATCTTCTTTACTCTCTGTTGACTTTGCACGCTCTCTCTCTCCCTGCTATAACCTCTCTGTTCTCCTCACCATCTGCTTTCCTTTCTGTTCCTCTCGTTCCTCTTTCTTCTCCCTGTTCCCTCCGTCTGATTCCACCTACCTTCCTTACCGACCCTCCTAGTTTCTTTCTCTCTCTCTCCTCCTAGGGAATTTCCCTAGAATTCCCCGCATGCTTTGCGCGCGCTTTTCGAATCTCATTTCTGCTTTGTCCTTTCTTTTCCTTCCTTCCTTGCCTTCCTCTCCTTTATTCTTGCGACCTTTCTTCATTTTTCCTCTTCCATATAGTGCTATAAAGTTTCCCCACTTGCGTTCTTCTCCCTCCGACTGCTTTCTGCCACTTTTTCCCCTCTATCTTCGTCTCCACACATTCTTCGAACACATGTTTAAGGTGGTAGTCGAGAGATTTCAATGTATTAAGAAAGTCTTCAAAATTTAACTGGACCTAAATTAGCATTTTATACGTTATCAGTTAAATTTTTAGGCAACTTAGCCGTACTGTTAGCGAGATATTCGATCGTAAAGTTTCAATGTTTAACACGCGATTCCTGTGTTGAACTGTTCTCTCGGTGACGTTGTCACTTATAGTATGCGAAGTTGAATCAAGACTTTAATGAAAAACTAGTATGTTACGTAGAAATAACAGATGCTTCTAATAAAAAAAAAATATTACAGGCTAACGGTACCGTTTTCGAGAAATGTTAATGTAAAGTTACTGTTTCTGCTACTTTCGGTGAGCGTGACAGACCGTAGTGGGGGCAGTACAGAAACGTTTGGCAACGCCGCATTCCGAACACAGCGCGCGACTATTCAAATATCAAAACAACATGTTACGTATATTATAATACACACACACAACACACACACACACACACACACACACACACACACACACACACACACACACATATATATATATACACGTGTGTGCGTATATGTGTGTGCGTGTGTTTCAAATAATAAATAATCAACAAGAAACAATGTTAATTGAACATAATAATTAATATTTTATTAAAACATACATAAAACTACAATCTTAAAATTATAATAACTTTAAATTATTATTAACAGCTTTTTAAGCAACTTATAATATTTTGCAATATTTTTTTATCTCTAGTAACTCTTGGACGTTTATTTTCAACTGGGCTAGATAATAATTGGATTACTTCTAACCCACCCCCATTAAAATATTTCTCTTTCAACATTTGAAATGTGATACCCTGCTTAGCTATTTTTCGTATCATATCTTTCGACACAGATCCTTCTAATTCAGTAAGATGCTGAAGAACAGCATGCATCTTATCAGTTTTTTCTATTTCCATTAATAGCGTAGGTATAGTTTTCATATAATTTAATAAATTTTCCTCTTTGGTAATCTTACGTACTAAGTTTTGTAATACTTCTACATCACATAAAGCATCATGCAATTTTAAGTTTTGCATATTTTCTAAAAAATCATCGGCTAATGTGCCTAATGTAAATTTTCCAGGCCCTTTTCTTTCGGATAATACTTTTTTAAATAGAGGTAATGTATCCGATATACCAATTACCATAGAAAAATTATCTATTAAGTTGTTTTCAAGAATTCTTTTTAATAAGCGAGGAGCGTCAAATCGAGCGTTGTGAGCAATTAATAAACACTGATTTTCAAATTTTAATAAAAACTGATGGAATAAAGATAGAGCAGTAAAAATATCAACCGTATTAACTATTTTATTATGTAAATATAATTGACCTGAAATGATGGTCAAGCCTGTAATTTTTGATGACATGTCAGTAATATATCCAATTGGATTTATATATACATTAAAAATGTCATTATTGCATCTTGCTGCAATTTGTAATATATCAGCACAAAGGTGCAAACCAGACGTTTCTATGTCAAAGTACACAAATGCATAGTCTTTAGATGATGTAAAGACATTATGAATTTCTGTACATTGAACACTCTTTTCGGTAGAGTCAATATTAATAACATTGTCACCAGTTTGCAAATTTTTAATACGGTCAACTATTTTTTGCAACGTTTTCTTATCTTTTGTCACAGTAGGTTGATTATTTTCATCTTTTTCTGATAAGATATCAGTCACTATTGAGTCGCCACAACTTTCAAACTTCTCTCGTAGCATATTAAAAGTAATATTTCGTTTAGCCATTTTTTTCAATATATCTTTAGAAACTATTCCTTTAAGTTCTGTAAGAAACTGTAACCTGGTACTTATTTTCGCACGTTCTTCTTTCTCCGTTAATAAACTATCAATAGTTTTAGTATAATTCAATAAGTCTTGTTCTTTGGCGATTTTACATATTAGTTTCTCTAATATCACAACATTAGATACAGCTCCATATAAATTTTCTGTATCTGCGTAACCTAAAATATCAAGCGCTAATTTCTTTAATGTAAAAGCTCCTGAACCAGTTCTATTTATTAAATTTTTTTTAAAGAAAGGTAAAGAATCTGCTATTCCAATTATTACACAAAATTGTTTGCTCATATCATTTTCTTTGATCTTTTGAAGCAATCGAATGACGTTTTGAACCCCGTTTACCACTAGTAAACAATTTTTTTTTATCATAATCAAAAACTGATATAATGCAGATAATGTTGTTTTAATATCAACTTTGCAAATTATATCACTTGAATTTGTAATATTTGAAATCGATTGAGTCAAATTTATTGATACATTTAAAATTGCATCTCCACACTTAGCCGTTATCCGTAAAATGTCTGATGTTGTACTCGAACCGGACATTAGTAAGTCTAAGTATACAAAAGCACTGTTCGTGTACAATAGTGCAAGATTATTGATCTTTATAAGTTGATCACTATTATGTTGTGAATCGAAAATCATTCCGCAGTTTGATTGATACTGTATACCTTCACGTTTTTCGGTGTTTTTACGTAAATTCTCTCTCTTTTTAGCTAAAAATTGTCTGCGTAGTTTAGAATTCTTTTCTTTTAATTTTTTGCTTTTTTTTTCTCTAATATTATCGCACTTATTCGCATACTTAGTTGTATAAAATCCTGACAACAGGCCCAATTTTTGTCTAACACTAATAATACTTTTTTCACCTTCATTTTTGCAACATACCGCACTTGCGACACGATAGTCACATGCCGCACTTTGGCTCAGACAAATGCTCTTGGGAGCTTTACGCGCTATCATATTATTAACATTTTCATTATTTTGGCTTGACGCTGATACTGAAAATTTTGAAGAATTGTTAGCATATTTACTAAAAAGTTCCTGTAACTTATAAAACAATCCATTATCTTTAAGTTTAAGAGTTTGAGTTTTTGAGTCTACAGAACGTTTACACCAAGCTTGACAATTCTCGTGACGGTCGAATAAATGGTCTGGTATATTACGCAAAGTTGAAGCCAATTCTTTACTCTTTCCTTTGTTTTGCGCTATCGCATATGTAAAACATTTTTTTATATGTTTTATGGCACCTTTTTTATTTAATTCTTTGAAGCTTTTCGCAAGCGCATACAATTCACTGGCGAAGTTTTTCACGAGATGGTTTTTGTCGGCCAATTTATATATCATTAACGGATTTTCTTTTCGTACAGATGCAATTGTGGAGCTATCTTCATCACCTATTACAACTCTTACTTTTAATCCAACTTCTTTTAAAATATTACTATTATTGATCAAATGCGCTCCAGCATGTGCTTCCATTGCCTTCGCACTGCCTTGAAAATTTAGCCGACAATCGTGATTATTTTTATCTACGCCTGAATCACAAGATTTACATTTGCGATTTCTCGTCGTATAATCCAAAATTTTTCCTGACAGAAATCCAATGATAGTCGCATATCCATTCAGACTGTCGTAACTCCGTCCATTTCCTCTTTTACTCCATCCCATGTCATAGCTAATTATTATACTAATAATAGTACCTAGTGCTTCATCAAAAATCTCAGTTTGGTGTTTATCTTGAGCTTTATTCGCTGAGTTGGTTACCGATTTAAGAGTCTCCATAGGTCCATAAATGTCATTGACAATGTCGTCAGGCCTATGGAAGTAAAAAAGAAAAAAATTGGACAAGGATAAAACTTTTTGAAGAAATTTTGGGTAGAATAACTTGAATATTATATATTTATACAAAATTTTTAATAAAGAATTAGAATATAAAATAATCAATTGTCATTCATCAAATATTCATCAATATAAAAGTACTCATTAATATTAAAGAAAAATTCAAAATCCATACATAATGTTCTGTTTGAACAAAATTATTCAACCAAATTCATTCATAATGTTCTGTTCGAACAAAATTATTCAACCAAATTCATTCCAGGTTTGTACAATTTGTTTCATAAATATGTTTTTTTAAAGAATCACAATGTAAATATATAAATTATTTTTGTATAATCATAGTAAATATAAAATTCCAATCATGTCATAAAGTTTTCATCGATCAATGATAATCTTACAAATAAGTTCACTATGCACACAATTTCATTCAAACCAATATAGTCTTCATCGAACATGAATTTATACATATGGATTTGTGTCATAAAGTTTTCATCGATCAATGATAATCTTACAAATAAGTTCTCTATGCGTATACACAATTTAATTCAAATCAATATAGTGTTCATCGAACATGAATTTATACATATGGATTTGTATACATCTATCCATGTGATATTAATCAGTTTCCTATTTTGCAAATTCTACATTGTTCACATAAATTACAGTACTTTTACTAAATATAATGGATAGTATAAGTATATGTGTAATATGCTTCGGAGAGTGATATATATCATTCAATGCAAAATTTCTTATATATATTATCAAACATAAAATATATATTACATAAATAATGACTTTACTAGAAATTTTATAAATTGTTTTAGACATGATTTTACACAATTATGAAGAGTGAATTTCAACACATTTTATGTTTCATAATTTAAATTATAATTTTAAAATTGATCTTGCAGTTCTTCTTTTTTTGATTAACAATGCACTTGAAAGTTTTTTTGAAGATTATAAAAACACTATGGAAAATAAATCTTACAGATTTTTATTAATCTCTTCAATGCGATTAATCACTAAGGAACGTTCTTCTTCCGCAGCTCGTTTACAGCTCTCTTTTGCTGCTTCCTCTATAGACGTTCCTACAACTGCTTCGTATCGTTTGTATGTGTCCTTACTTATGTGTGGAATGTTTAAGCAAGCTAATATTTTATTTAGAGGATCGCAACCAGCTCCAGAATGTACAGCACCTGTGAGATATATGCAAAATATTGAAGTATAATAGAGTTTATAATAGTAAAGAGTTGTTATTAATAGTTACCAAATACTGCTCCTAAATTTGTTTCTGAATAATTGTGACCATCAATACTTTTCATTTTACAAGTATTTACTTGTGTTAATGCACTACAGCCATCACAATAAACACTTAAAATTGAATTCAGTCCTTGATGCACTTCACTCTGTATGCCCTGCAAACTCAGGGTTTTCCGGCAATTGCAGCATACTAAATTTTTTCTCATCTCGTCTAAATCGACTATGCGATGTCCTTCAATCACACTAACGTCTTTAGACGATTTGAGAGCATCAGCGGCGCGGTTTCGTTTTTCAGCTTCCCTTGCTTGGCGAATTTTCAATAATTTGTCTCGAACTTTTTTCTTGACGAAACGACCGTTTTGTAGCCGAAGCTGACCGCTCATTTTGAGGTTATAAAGAGCTACGAGAACAATAATACACTAATGCGCGGGCCAGCGTGCAGACGCATGCCCACGCTCGAAATGCGACGGTGCCAGATCTACGTAAGTTTAGGTTCGTGCATATATATAGCTATAGTAGCTTGGGTAAGGGGCGGGGCTTCGCGTGCACTCTCTTCCAAAAGTTTTTGTACCTTCCCATACGCAGTTCCTACGACCGACGGTGCGCGCCACTACTACAACTTTTGGAACTGACTGTAGCTCGACTACCACCTTAAGCGTCTCCTCCTCTCTCCCACATAGCCTGCATACCCTTTCTTCTTCCTTCTTCCAGTATTTGTTCCCTCTTGTCTCACACCCTAGTCTGAACCTTGCCGTAACGCTGAGCGTCCCTCTTCTGTGTTCTCCCACTTCCATCAGGTACTCTGGTATTTCTCCCTGCTCCATCATTACCTCCGTTATCTCACCCGCATATCTGGACTCCTTTATTTCCTCTCTCTACTTCTGCCATTGTGTGTCCTTGTTTATACTTTCTATTTCTTCCTCCACTCCCTCTTCCTCCTCCATTCTTCTCGTATATTCCTCCACCGATATCCCGCACTTCTCCAGTTCCAATCTCCTCACGTCCTTCCCTCTTCCCTTCCATTCTCCCCTTTCTCCCTCTCTCTTCAGCAGTCTCCAGCATTCTCCTAGTAAAGTATTTTCTTTTGCCCTCTTCAATTTCCTTTCAAACCTAACCGCCCTTTTCCTTGTCCTTGTCTCTAATTTAAACCTTTTCGTCTCCCAGTGAATCACATGTGTCGGCGTGGTCCTATCTAGGTGCAGCACCCATTTGATGTACCTTCTCTGTATCTTCTCTAAATCCTCCTGCCCTTTCCAACCCCATATCTCCGCCCCATATTCTATTACACTCTGCACTAGAGCGTCGAACAGTTTCATCCTCATCTTCCAGCTGTCCTTGAACGTTGCCTCTCCTAGGCCCCACAGAGTACTTATCAGCGCATTTGCCCTTCCTTTCACCTTCTTCACCTGTTCTTCCTCTTTCCCGTTTTCTTTCATCAAATATCCCAAGTATTCAAATGTTTTCACCACCTCTATCTCCTTTCCATCCCATTCAAATTTCTCTACCCTCCTCCTTCTTCCCCCGTTTCTGAAAATCATGATCCTGGTTTTCTTTGTGTTCAGCTCCAATCCCTTTCTTTTTGATGTATCCTTTGAACCTTCTTAACATTTGTTTCAACCCGCTCGCGTTTGTTGCTAGCATTACTACATCATCTGCATATGAGATTGACCATACTTTCCTTCTCCCTAATATTATTCCTCCTTCTTGCACCTTACCCATCTCTCCTTCCAAGTCTGCCATTGCCACGTTAAACAGCAGTGGACTTAGCGGGCATCCCTGTCTCACTCCCTTCTGCGTCTCAAAACTGCCTACATTCCTTTCCCCTATCCTTACTTCACACTCCGTCTTCTCATAAATTTCCTTTACCCTTTCCCTTATCCTTCTGGTCACTCCCAGCTTCCTCATCATACTCCACACTTCTTCCCTGTTTACTTTGTCAAAGGCTGCTTTCATGTCCGCGAAGCACGCGTATACCTTCCCTCCATTCTTCTCCTAGTTTTTTATACAAATTAATTAATATATATATATATCTTCAGGGAAGCATTTTTAGCTATAGACAAAAATATATTTTATTTGGTAAATTTTCTGAATTTTGTATTAAACAATTTTTTAAAATATACTTATATACATATATATGCTATAACTATGTTTTATGCCAGATTCAACAATACTTTTTCCATGCACAATTATATTCAAAGGATAAAAGTATTTTTGTAATTTTCCCATATTATGCTTACATTCTGAGTTAAAAATCGATGAAGATACCGCCTTTTTTTTAAGGTGATTTTTAATCATTTGTAGCTCAATATGTAAGCATAATATGAAAAAATTACAAAAACACTTTTATTTTTGTGAGTTGAAAAAAATTTGTTTAATCCTCAAACTTTTAATTTTTTTCTCTATATTTAAATTACCTATATAATTTTGTGTAGACTTTAACTCGTTATTGAACCTTTCAAAATCCTAATTTCAAAGGTTATCTGACATAAAACATAGTTATAACGCATATATATATATATATAATTGGTTATAACAAAAATTTAAAAAACAAAAAACATTATTTCACTCGTTGTGACTGTTTAGTAAGTCGACAATTACATCGAGGTGCGGTGACGCAAGCTGATAAAATACATCGACAATATCATTTCGACTAAACGGAATTTGGTCTTTCAATTTTCTCGCCCGCGTTTGCACACTGGCTGTAATAATATCGAACCATTTATCATCAATCAGATTAATAATTTGTTTGACAAAAGTCGTTGTATACACACTAGTATTCATGAGTGGTATATTGTCTAGAACAACATTCTTAATGTATTCTACAGTCTCTCTGGCAACACAACTTACACTGCCCGGTACAAGCTTAAGATATTCTAGGCGTGCATCAATACATTTCACAATATACTCATTCAAACGAAGAAATTTAACTTTATTCATAATAATAGTTGCACAATAGTGTTTGCTGAGTACTCGAAGTGTCCTAGGAGGAGTATTATTCTCAATTTCAATACCCCTGTATTTCCCACTGTGTGTGAATTTTGCTGTCCATCCTGTACCGCAAATCTGTTGACCCGTCATATCTTCGCTGCTGTGTCCACAAAGATACTTGAAAAATTCGTTGAAGCAGTCTCTGAATTGCAGCCATCCATCGTAGGTAAAAGCGATTCCATTGGAGTCGTCGCCCAATAGGCGTACCACAGGCTCGTAGTACTCGTCTCTGAAGCTGGTGTATTCCAAACCGACAATGATCTCCGTTGCGTACGACTTGTCTAAAGTGTATAGAGTATTCAGCAGCTGAAACCGGTCTTCCTTTTGGTGTGCCATGTCGTTGCTGTCACCTCTACCACCACTTTGAAACGACTAAACTACTCCGAGCGCTTGGTATGTAGTATAGGCAATGGTGGAGATGGTGGCTGTGGAGGTGGTAACCGCCACGTATGCGACACTCATCGGAGGGGGAACAAAGAGAGCGCATTAACACTGATTGAGCTGCAAACATTCGAAGAAAAAAAAACGCTGTCTCTCACAGTATCATGTTGCGCTACAACAATGACATCTTAGAACTGCAGCTTTGCAAGCATCTGACAATGCAACCACCGCTTCCGATAAAATTTTTGTCAGCGTTTTTTCTTTCTTTACAGTCTACATACTGCCGGACTACATCATCGTTTTTTCGCAGATTATCAGAGAAACTCTCGAGAAATTTATTGTAACCCAGACCCGCGCTCATATAATGCAGAAACATAATACAATACTGACCGCACACTTTGGAAGAGTCGCTCTGTAGTCGAATATTATTCCAGCGAAAGTGTATACTATTTTTTCGCAA
Organism: Muscidifurax raptorellus; assembly: GCA_020010945.3. Taxonomy (NCBI): domain Eukaryota; kingdom Metazoa; phylum Arthropoda; class Insecta; order Hymenoptera; family Pteromalidae; genus Muscidifurax; species Muscidifurax raptorellus. The sequence continues at coordinate 1,435,962 of JAHUUD020000022.1, forward strand.
ACGATTTATATGATCGGGTATGAATGGAGGGAGACCAAAACTATCAAAATAAAATGCGCTGCAAGATTTGTCAGCGTACAGGGCAACCCAATGCATACCCGATTTCGTATGATCATCCGTGTTTACAATGAACGCTGTCGGTTTCGTCCACACCTTCGGTATCTGATCGGCTGGGAATACACCGACAGTGTCCGAGCGGATTTTCGACAGGTTTTTCAATATTTGAAGACTGTCCATCATTACAAATGTCTTCAAAAGCACTGCTCGAATTTTCAATCGTACCTGTGAGTAGCCACGATTTTAGCCTACAAGCCTGATTTAGTGCACAACGATAATTTTTGTAGCAAGGTTTGACAGCGTGATGCATGTAGTATACATCGGACGATAATTTATCGAAAGACGGGCAATCCTGATCGTTCTCGAGATTACAAATTTGACGAGGTATTATTTTATGTAACACTAGCCATTTATAATTACCCCTAACGTATATTTTCCGCACACTTTTCGAAAGTTCTTTTAAAATTTTTTTCACCGCCTTTAAAGACACTTCACCGTCAAAGTAGTCGAGCCCGTGATGGTAGTGGGTGAGCCAATCGTTCTGACTCCGTATATCTTCATTCAGATGACCAAGCGCTATTGCCGGTGTTACCAGCCAATGACTACTAAAATTACTGTTCACAGCCACTACGGCTACTTTTTTTGGTAGATTTCGATGCCTGGTGCCTTTGAAGAACTGAATGTCAATGATCACGTCCATGCTTGGATGAAGTGTATAAGAACAGTGTTAGAGAGAGACTGAATTTGCAAAGTAACTCGCTAGATGTATGTATGTACAGTAGTAGAGAGTAGCGACATCTTTGAGGTGAACGTTTTAACTGCTAAAATCGACAATGACGTGACGTGAGGCATCAATTTCCAAAATATTATCATACTCTGCGTATATAATACAATTGACTGTTTCTGTTAGAGCCGCACTGAAACGTACTTCTAATCTAACGCTACCGTGTTTGATCAAATTCCAATGACTGCAGTCATTTGCCGATAGATCTGGAGTCAAATCAAAGGCAAATAGACAGTATCCGTGGGGGTATGATTCGCGCGCTATTTGGTTGCCCTCATTGAGAAAGTGTATGCCTGTACCGGAGAATAGTGTGTGATATGCGTCCACATATAGATTTCTCGCTCCAAAGTCTGGTTTCAGTGGTTTCGAAGGCACCTGTACCCCGTCAACGTACAAACATAGAAAGTTTATATTAAAATGTTCGAAATTAAAGGGATTGAGCAGCCGATCGCCATTAAAAGCTTTATTATTGACAAAACCCAGGATAATTCTCTTCGGCAGCTGACCCAATATGATATTGTCCAATGTTTCACCGTGTATACCACTGTGCATAGTCATTGCTTTGACTTCCACCCTCGTTAAAGGGTATTTAGCCGTTGTTTTCGAGAGTGATTGCGCGTGTGCTAGCAATATGCCCGGACTAATTTTTACACGTCTGACTAGAAGGTTCGCCTCCTCGATGTGTATGGAATAAGAGCCTGCAGGATCCATCAGGCAAAAGTTATCGCGAGATTTCACTAAGCATACTCTCACTTCAACTCCATTGATCAGCAGCTTCTCCTGATTAAACACATCAGCGTGAAGGTGGCCAATAAGATCAACCGATTTATCCGCAGTAAGCAATTTTCGTCTCTCAACTAATCCCTGGTTCTGATTTTCTGTGTCGTTCATTTTTCCAGCCGTATCCTCACACCACAAGACAGTCGACAAGTGGGAGAATTTTGCGGCAGGTCCGTAATTCAGCAATGATTCGATGTACGATCTGTAGGCATAGGCGTTGGTAGGTGGTGACACGGGCTTCTGATTGAAAGACACATCTACTTGATTGAACAGTGAATGCATCAAATTATTGATTGGTCCTACTCGGGCTTGTAAAAGTCTAAAAGCTGGTCGATTTGCCTCAGATATATCTTCCTCGGATGTGGTAGATCTCAAATTTACACGAAGACTGAGCATTGTATGAGCCAGATCGAGGTATTCATCACTATTGCCAGGGATCACAAATTCTATAGGTGAGTCATCGGTCAAAGATGATATCGGTTTGTATTGAACCCACTTATTATACTACTGTCAGTTTTACGCTTTTTCCTACCGACACCCCTCTTTTTCTTGCGCACTGTGATGGGTTCACCGAGCAACTGCAACTGATCTGGATTCCCGTAGCGTGCCATTTTATATCCCGACCCCTCCATCAGTCTGTCCAATTTTTCTTCCGCCTTTCAATTCAGAACTTCACCAGATTCTCTCACACGGTTGCTAAAGGACTCCTTAACTGGTGTGTTGCGTGCCGTAACATCGGACACAATGTTGAAACCCGTACGTACAGCCTCCTTACCCACAGCTTTGGCCCCCCGACTAATAAGCGGGAGAACTCGACGAAATATACCTGCTAGGAAGGAGCCGATACCACCGTGACCTCTTTGGTATGGAGAACCGATATAAATATGGCCAATTCCTCCGGTGTACGGATTCCTACCTCCTCCTCCTACCCGACAGTAGCCATTGCCAACTTGGCAACTGAAGTAATCTTCGTAGCGATTCATCTAGTCGACTTTCTTGAAATGAAGTGTCACGGTCACTGTCCCATAATCGAATGGTATCTATTGTCCGCATTCGTCTCTTATATCTATTTCAATGGTCTGAAATGAGCTGAATAACAATGGTGCGTACATTGGCGGAGAGAAACTTTTGATTCTGGTAGTACCGTATTCGTAATTATCGGTATTTATCGATACAGCGCGTAACAATCTTGATTGAACATCACCTGTCATATACGCTTCACAGATGTTGCTGTAGATCATAAACATGGCTGGTAGACCATTGGAAACTCGAGCAGGTCTATCAGCCTCTATGGTGTATTGATCGTCAACAAAGAGAATCTTCCTATCCTTCTCGAATCCGGGAATTTTTCGCATTTTCTCCGGTAAGCAAAGCTCGTGACTGAACTGAGAGCAGCTATCCTTTCCACAGACTCTGCTGACTGTCACATAACCACCACGTTCAACTATAAGCCGCAAATGACCACTAATACATTCTAAGTTAATTATCTCTTCAACGAGAGTGTGAGTTTCTTTGTAATTTCCTGGACGAATCAGCGATTCTGCGATTGTAAAATTTTCCACTCTTAGCTCATTCGTCTCGAGTCTTGTGGGGGGAGTTCGTTTCAGGGAAAATTTTCTTTCTTCTTTGTCGACTGACACGTGTTGGAACGTTAGCGGAATTTGAACTTCTGTGAGCGCGACCAGCCATGAACCTTGTAATCGGATCTGTTATGGCAACTGTGTAACATAATGCGTTGTAGTATTTTCCGCGAAATAATTCATACTGCTGTTACTAGGCAGAATAATGTAAAGTTGATCCCTCATATTTGCGAAAGTTGATTAGCCTTGACCCAGGAGTTGAACTTTTCTGGATAGCCTTTCCAGCTGACGAAATACTCCTTTAAGCGACCCTTACCTCTACTGCGTAAAATTTTTTCTATTTTGAATGATTCCGTGACCAGATCTTTTCGAACTCTGCTCAATTCCACCGCGTAGAAACCACTATCTATGTCTTCACCTGAGAGATCTTGCAAATGGTAGACAGGTGGTGGACGTGTCAGAGAAATTGGCACAATTTTAAATAAATCTAGTGTCCAGCCGCTCTCGTATCCTTTGTCAAAGACGGATCGGGCACGACTGACGCGAACCAACTCATCGACTTTGAACTTGGGTAAATTACAACCATTGTTATTATTATAGCGACGCTGTAAATTTTCCCGTACTTTTCTAACGTTGTACAAGGTCACGGATGCAGGTGTCATCTTTATCGCTGAATGTATACTGTGATTGTATGTCTCTATAATATTCTGCAACACATCGATGTACTTCCGTGTATTTTTGTGAGTGAAATATCGTCAAATTCGCTCCTTAATAGTTCGTATAAGTCTCTCCGCGATGGCAGCCTTTGTATTCGGACTGCGTGCCAATCTGTGATTGATGTCATTGTCGCGCAAAACTTGCTGCGTCTCACGACCAAGGAATTCTTTACCCTTGTCTGTCTGGAGACACTTTGGTTAACGTCCATTGCTTCACGACAGTACACGCAAGAAAGCCTCAGCGACATTTCTGGAGGTTTTTTGCTTGATCGCTTCCAACCAGCTATATTTGCTGACAACATCGATGACAGTCAAAATATAACTGTAGCCCTCGTTGTAAGTTTTCAAGGATCTCAAATCCATGAGATCAACCTCCCACACATCATCCAAATTTCGCACATTGTAACTACGTCGCGGAAATCGATGTCTGATCGGTCGATGTAGATTATACGCATCTTGACTGTCGAGCCACTCTACAACACCCTCACGATTAACTTTTTCTTTTTTATTACTGTTTTTTATTACCTCTCTCACGCGTAGCTTGAAAAAGTTTATCAATACCAGCGTACGCTGCCGGATGTGGAGGCGCATAATAAATGTTCTCGAATCTTCTTCTTTCTCTACTCATCATGCATCAGTTGTTTATTCACTTTTTTATTTTTTATTTTCGACCCCTTGCGTTCTTTTTTTGTTTGCTAATCATCTTTTTCACAGATTCATTAACTTTGCTGTTACTACTACTACTACTACTACTACTATCTTTGGATTTCTTTTGTACTTTTTTCTTATTCCTCTTCAGTACTTTCTTGATTCTTGAAAAAAACTTTTCAAAGGTTATCTTGCTCACCATGCAGCAAGCTGTCATCATAGCCAGTGTTCGCTCGTCTCCATCTGTTTCATCCGCGAGCATTCGTGAAAATGCGTATTCAGCTAAAACTCGATCAGCATTGTGCCTGTTGCCTTCTTTGTCACCGTAGACTAGATCATGCTGACGACACGCCTCATCCAATGGATTGATACCGACTTCACCATGTTCAATACGTTCCGCTAGTTTTGTACCTGGGCTGCACACTTTGGAGACGTTCAACATTCTCATGCGGCACAAGCACCATCCTTTTAGGGTGTTCCATGTCGTCTACTTACTAATGATACTAGCCAACAGTGTACCAATAATAGGAGCTAATAATGCTGGTAAGAAACCACCGCGTTGTACAATGATTTTTTTTCTTTTTCGACAGGCTCACACAAGGTTCGGCTAACTTCCGCAGTGTTTTTGCATGCCTGCGTAAGCGTGATTTGTGAGACTTCTCCAGCGGCACGTTACCGATCAACACATTCAAAGCACACTCACAAATACGACGCACTAATTTCGAATCAGCCGTCTGCAAGAGAGCCTTTCGCTGTTTATCGTTCAAATGGAACAGCGCTTTTAAAATGACAGCGTCCTTACCCGCAAAGGGATGTCGTCTCTTAGACACACCAATCACAATGAGACGATTGGTACCAGATTCAATGTGTCGCCACTATTCATCTTCTTATTCCGTGACACGTAGACGTAGTGCACTTCGTCGTCCGGAAAGATACAGGTGCGAAATCGGCAGTTGTCCGGTGTAGTGTGTTTTAAATCCAGCAGAAGGTATCCGTATGGTCTCGATGTGGCGTCCCAGTAAGCCTCTTGCAAAAATCGTGGATCCTCGGGACAGAGTTGACGCGACAGATACTGTATCTGAGATCTATCTCGCAAATTTCTAAACACGACAATGTATTGTGCGTTTAGAGATATGTCACGCTGTCCTCTACCCTGATGAAAGACGTTCTGTGTGATGAATATCACCGAGAGCGAGTGATGGTGGGAGGCCTTCGAGAAAATGTCGACTATACTGCCCTTCGACGACGGTTCTCGCATCAAGTCGTCAATGATCACTAGTTTCGGTCTGAAATCACTGGCCCAGTCAGTAGTCTGCGGTAAATCCTCGCGAAATTCCACCTTCTTGCTTTGAAGATCCTTGTAGCTCTGCTGCCACTCTGCGTAATAGTTAATGACACGTTCGATTTGGGTATCGCACAGATGATCAAGATCCTTTAGGAACTTCTTCACAAATACCGTTTTACCACATCCTATAGGACCACACAGCATGGAGGTAAACGGATGTTTCCATCGCATATCCATAACTGCTACTGAGACAATCATGTAACCGACACTTCACTTTAACCTTCACATATAAGGCAACCAACCAACCAATCAGGTTAGCGATGGAGTAATGACCGACCAATCACCTTTCACGTAACACAGTGCCATCTATAGTTACACAATAGAAGTTTTCTTTTCATCCACATGCATAAGAATTAGGTATGGTATAAGGGATTAAGAAATTTGAAGAAACAATGAAAGTAAAAAATACATTTATTTAGAAAAAAATTATAAGTGCAAACAATTTGTTATTTAATAGACAGTTTTTTGAGTTTTTTAAAAAGTACAACAGTAATAATGCTATTAGTTCTTAAAACTCTCATTCAAAAATGCTCTCGATCACGGGCTATTTGTTCCCATACACACATTGAATCTCTTGAAATCGTAACCGTTTTTCCATATTTATAGTTTTTATTCACAAAAGAGTTACACCGTGGTAAACTCAATAGCATTGTTACCCTTATAATCTAAGAAAAGTTGTAATTTGTTGGCTTGGGCACTCAGTTTATCGAACAAGTTAGTATCCTTCGTCAGTGCAGAAGATACCTGAGAAGGAAGAAAAATTTGGAATTCTTCATCGAGAACTGCCACAATCTTCGAGCCCAAACGTGTCTTGACTTCTCTTAGTGCCGTCACCATGTGATGACGATCAACCTCCAGCTCAGATACCTTCTTCGTTGGAAGGTAACCTCCACTAGCAATCTTGTTTAGACCTTCTAAATCCATCTAAACATATAATGTACATCATTTTATTATTATATTATTTAAATAATAATAATAATTATAATTGATATACATACTTTTTCTTTTAAAATAGATGAAAAAAAATCGTGTAGTTTCTCTTTAAAGCTATACCGTGTAGCTAGTCAAATACTGGTAATTTGTAGTGTGAACACGTTGACTTAAATATAGACCTCCCCCCCCCCCCACGACTAGCGCTATCATTGTGACCGCCCACCACCAGCTACATCAGTACAAACAGCCAATCAGCTCGAAGGCAACGTACCTTGTCCAATCAGGTTGATGGTGGTGTGTCGTGGCCAATCAGCACGATGTCAGCACAATTCTCAGCCAATAAATAGTTTTTTCTTTTGTAGTGTCGTCTATACACAAGTTTTCGCCATATGTAACTACAGGTTGTCAGTTACCGATATCTTATAGCTATACGGGTAACTTTTGTCTAACTCTGTAAATCTTCGTTTGCTATATATAGGTTTGCATGTCTTTGTCTCATTCTGAGATATCACGTCGTGAAATGCCGTTCTACGTATAGCGGAATTCGTCAATACTATATCCAGGTGTGGAGAAACGATCATCTCTCGAATCGAATCAAAATTGACTTGTTCAGTGTTCGTATAGTTCAACCGAATCCCTTTAACCTTGCATATACACTCCTCTTCACCATCCGATTTTTTACATTTATACGCGTAAAACTTTGGACCACCTGACAAAAAGGTCGTTATATATGCACCAGGGCCCTTGTCGGCTAGTTCATTTGTCAGACTACCCAGCGCCAAACCGATTGGCAACTCGTATTCACCGATTTCACCTCTGCTAACATAAAATACCGAATCACTGTCGTAGTAGAGAACTCGTGGACCCAAGGCATGCAGATATTGGAACAGCTTTAGACGTGCATATGCTGTTGTAAAAGCAGCGAGGACCACGTTTGTCATTGATGACGATACTGAGGATGACAGAGCCTCGTCTCTGTAGCACCAATTGACGTAGAGTGTAACGTCATTCACTGGTAGAATACCGTTAACTTCAACCTCTGCACTGGTAAGTAAATTCATAAGATTCTCTGGATTCTTCACCACGATTGTTTTTGTTAAATTCTCGCGTTGACCAAACTTTCCCCATAGAGAATTTAGACACAGTTTAGCCACAGATCGTAATCCAGCATTGAAACGTATATCATCCTTGTTCAATTTTATACCCTCGTCGTGTTCCAACTCTCTCACGTAGCGATCCTTATCCTCGTCTGTGATACAGTGTGGTGGGTATCCCGACGCCGCGACCTTTTGAGCAAAAAATTCGTTGATGTATCCCGCAAATACGCCACCTTTCCTCTCTTCTTGACTGTACTGCGTAATTTCGTACTGCCAAATTTCATAGACAGCCTTGACAATGTATCCCAACGTGACAGCAGCCTTCACCTCCTCTGAAACCCAAGTTCCTCGCAGTATACGCTCTTCAGGATCTTCATGAGGGCAGTCTACTTGAATTAATTGCTCGCAGCATGTCCGACATAGAGGGAATATCAATTTACCATGCATTTTTACTGGTAATAATGGGTGATATAGATTTTGTGGTGGTAGTATATCGCACGCGATCAACCCGTTCACTTGTGAAATGTCGGTACTCAGCCCTATCAGTTGTCTACACTCTTCTTAACCGATATAAATTTTCGGGTGACCGATGGGATACTTGCCACGTTTACAACTGAACGGATACAGTGAGCACACGTCAACATACCTGATCTTCTCTTCGCCTTGACAATCAAACACTTTGACTGTGTTACCTGTGCGTCCACCGAAAAATGCATCACGTGGATCAAGTACTTTTCTTTTTACATTCACCACATTTTCTCGAACAAAATGACAAAGTTCTTCATTTTGTGAGATCTCGTTCTTAAACTTACACTCCCATTTTTCAATCAACTGGTAATTTGCCATCTTTAGCCTATAGCTAATGGTCAATGTTCTTTCGTATCTGGCATCCATCGATTCACCACTTTTCAAATCTATATCTCTGATTATCCTGTAACATCGGGGGCACCCGTGCCAAAAACAGCTTCGAAACTGTAGCACAATACCGTTGTGGTTCTCACCGTCTTGGGGTGCACTGTAACCATCGACCAAGATATTCTCTAGTAGTCTTTTTTCCTGACTTCGTCCTGCATGCTCGATCTGGCGATGAAGAACTCGTTGTTCCATCTAAGAGAGCCAGTGTAGGGAAATTTCAGATTGATTATCTACCATTCTGTAACCACGAGGTGGTATAATACCGATTTGCGACCTTTTTAGAAATTTTTTTCTAAACACCCGCATACAAGATGATGCAATAGTTGTAGCTTCGACGAAAGGATCCACACCAAATTTCATGAATGTTTTGCGGAATGCTAAACATGCTAATCTCAAAATTGTTACGTCTTGCTTACAGTATTTTACAATTTCTCGTTGATAATTGAATACGTAGCTATTTTGTACTTGTTCGTCGTAACATTTCAAAAATTTATCTCGCTCCTTGATGGCCATCAAGTCTGGTGCATATGAATCAAGAGGTGGTAGAGGACCTTCGTAAGTCTGATTTTTCATCGTATCGAATAAGTGCGGAAAAGCATCTTTCTCCATTTCGGATAATCCATACGCTTTTGGTAAACTACTCAAAGGCATGTTAAAGTAATTTAAGCTATCAATAAACTTTGCATGTAGAACCTCCATTAAAATTATTTTTGAACCACAACGTACTTAAATATGAACTGTGCATCGAATCCTTGGGCATTGTGTGCTATGCATATAACCTGCTGAAATTGTCTTCTTGGTGCCAATGCCAGATCAACAAGCTGCTTTACCGGGTCGCGATTAAACATGTATTTCCGAATACCGCACATCTCGCATCTAATTGAAATATCTTCAATCTCTATGCAATTGATACATACTTGCTGTACAACACACAAATTTGGAACGTGCACTTTTTTCTCATCGTCGCCCAACACCCGAAGAGATTGTTGGGTTTCAAAGTCGTAAAACAAAAATAAGACTGGTCTTACACGCTGTGTCTGTTTGATCGGTTGTACGTAACACAGGTGTCTAATTGGTAATCTTGATTTACACGTTTTACCAAAAGATACATTACACTCATGCGGCTGACTTTTATTTACTTGAACTATTTCAAAACAAATTTGACAGAGTCTTATTTTACTGCATACATTACTGCTTTTATTATATGATCCTATTTTAAGATGATTTTGCAGACAATTATTGCCAAAAAATAATCTTAAACAAGCATTACATTTTTTTAGATTTTCCGCTGTATTACACGGTGGCACGGACATGCACTTATAGCACTTGTTTGAACATCTATGTTCTTCGGCTCGCCAATAACTTATATTGCATGGTATACTTGCTCCAACGAGATATAATATTGGTTGATAATGATTTGTCCGGTCGTAATACATTATGCGTAATACGTGTATAACATCACCATGATTTTCACTGACATATCGTGTGCCGTCATAGATTGGTGAATTTCCACGTGCGAACGATGAAAAATTATAAACAACGATTGCCGTACCGCTAGTAGCGAAGAAATCTTGAAACTTACGGATTTCTGCTAGTCCTTAACCTTCCACCGGCACTTGAACGTTTGCCAAATTCATAAGATCTATGGCAGCAGTTTTTTGAATTCTTCCTTGTGATTGACGAATCTGGTTCCAATATTTGTGAAGCAGTCCTGAGCGCACCTGACCTCTGACGGCATAGGCATAAGCAGCAGCTAAACTTCGCGGTAGACAAAGATTGTCATTGTTATTGGTGTTTAATATAGATTGTCTTTTCACTGTCTCCTCGGTTAAACGAACTCGTCCACGACCGGCCACACCTCTGACAACACCACAATTAACGGATAACCGTTCATTTACATTGAACTCGTTCGCACTTTGCATAGCACTGTGTAATATTTCCCAAAGATCTTCGAATTGAAAATCCTGTATAAGTCTGAATGATAGCCAAAGGGGGCCATGATTGAACTGGTCCGAATTGATGGTTACACCAACAAAATCTATTGGTCCACCTCTATCACAAAGCTGCCGATGAAGGTCCTGCATGCAACCCTTTAACCAGTTGTAAACATGGGCATTGGCTGGTGGCTGCGGTATGATTCCACGGATCTCTCTACCCTCATATCCAAAATATCGATAAAAACACGTTGCCTCATTCTGAATCACAAATCTAGGTCGCTCTCCTCCTTCACCGGTCTGCAAATGAGCATCTATAAGATCAGCCGATTTGTACATGTACTTTATTAAATTAAACAAATTGAAATAAGAGTCTTACCTTCTTCGTCAGCTGTATCAGTGCTGCTACTGCTATTAGCATTGCTGGTATTGGTACTGCTACTACTACTGCTACTGCTGCTGCTGCTGTCACCCTCGCTGCTACTGCTACTGCTGCGGGTAAGCCTTCTGCGTTTGCGTTCCCTATCACTATATATGACGATACATTTCGATTACGTTGATGTCTCTCTCTTGACCTCTCTGAAGCTTAAGTATTAGAGCGTGCCTTTATATTGCAGAAAAAACAGTAAATGAAAATTATATACAGACAGACTTAATACTTACGATTATTTATGTTTGATGATAATGAGTCTCCTCGATGGTCCGATGACTGTGGGTGGTAATTTCCAGATGTTGATGGTCCAGCGTCTATAACTAAAATGGAGAATCTGCATTTAATTGAATAATAATTACAAAAATTTTAATTATAACATATTCACCACTTACAATTGGCTGTAAGTAAGTGTGCAGCGTCTTGTTGATCCGTCATACGTGCACGTGGCTCTGAAACTAAGTATTGAGAGAATTAAAATAATTTAATTAAAATGAAAAATTAATATTTGTATTTTAATTGGCTCAATACTGACAATTATTCTCGTTTCCTATAGACACATCACACACCATGATGAAAGAATCACCCTCGGTGTCTCTCATCATCTGGTTAATCACTGAAATAACGTTGATGAAAAAATATTGAAATAAATAATAATATTCTAAGAGTTTAGATGTGAAAAAAAGTAATTGATACTTACATTGACAGTGAAACATTGCACGAGCTAGCGGGTGCCCATGATCGTTGAGCTGTCGTATTGTTTGGAGAGCAATCGACAGAACGTCTGGATTACGGAATAGACCGACGGTAAACATGTAATATACCGTGGTTATTTTGCAATGCAGCAAGAGAAAATGCAGCTTTCTGCATAAAAACTCTGCTGATTGGTTCTGTAAGTCTGAGGCCCACACGCTGCCACACATTGTGTGAATATGTGAGTCTCGATCTTTCGTGATACTCAATGCCTGACCGATAACTTTGGCTAAATGTGCCAAACTTGCCCTAATCATTCTGACAGAGATGCTTTGACTATCCAAAGTGGAACTGCCGAAACCTGCAAGTGTAGCTCCTTAAATATTGTCTCTGTCTATACGGTGGGAATGCAGTATAAAACGCAATGCTTTTTTTTGCTGATACTGCTAATAAAAGACAATACATCTCGGGGGGATCATACTGGCTATACATGTGCACGTATGCATATATTTTCTGGTATTGGCTGGTTATAGATTTAGCTATAAGATATATTTACAGCACACATAATGAGAGAGCTGACATGAAAAAAAAAACTGAAAGCAATAATTTCGCGGAATAACGAGTAGTGATGACTTTGTTAACAACTGACTGCAATCTGATACACAGCGCAGATGCAAACATGCACTAGTAGGTTCTTGTTTTTTTTTCTCTTCACATCGATATTTAAGCACTATTCGCAATTATCCGTATTGAAGAAATTTTTAAATTGTAAATTGATATAAGCGGTAAAAAAGAGAGAGTGCTATAAAAAATACTTGAGATCGTCGTTCACGGTGCTCGAGCTTATCGACGACACTTGATATCCTGCGAAATTCAGACATAAAAAAATCGTGAATTTTGATCAATTTTGTCCTGGATCTCAAGCAGTTTCATTACCGAATTTCTTCTTCTCTGTATTTGATAATCAGCGAAAAAGTATGAATAAGATAATGCAGCTGCGCTGTTATAGCAAACAAAGCATGAGTAAGAAAATGCAGCTGCACGGTACAGGTTCTAATACACGTGCAAATGTTTTGGGAGTTGATCAAAGATATTGTTTGTGAATTTTGAAACATCAGCAAAAAGAGAATGAGCAAGATGTGCTTGTAGCGTGGGATCGCACGTGTTCAGGGCTAAGAAAGTGTCGCAGTATCACACCTCTGGAAGAGAGCAGCCATCAGTGATGGTTTAACTCTCTCCGGGTGATTATCGTGCTCTCTTTCCCCCCTCTCTCCCTCTCCCTCTCCCCCTCTCCCCCCTCTCTCTCCCCCCTCTCTCTCCCCCTCTCTCCCTCTCTCTCTCCCCTCTCTCTCCCCCCCCCCCTCTCTCCCCCCTCCCCCCTCTCTCTCTCCCTCTCTCTCTCTCGCTCTCTCGCTCTCTCGCTCTCTCTCTCTCTCTCTCTCGCTCGCTCTCCCCCCCTCTCTCCCTCTCTCTCCCGCTGAAGCCCCCCCCCTTCCCCCCACAGTAGTACGTCAGCACAACCAGCGGCGGCGGCGGCAGGTTTGTTTTGAGTCGCCACTGGGGGGGGATTACTACTGATAGAGTATAGCCGCGCATACCTTTCTGATGACGCAACTAGCGCACACACGCCTAAGCGAGCCACACGATACGGACTCGCAGGTGCTGATAGAGCTATAGTGGAGACTATACGCTCACGTACATGCTACGCTTTATTGTGTAAGTGATAGTTGCGGCGAAAGATATGCGCGGCGATATCAGTATTTAAATGTAATTTCAGCTCTTGAGTTTATTGTAATTCGAGCCGCCTAATTTTTGCAGAGCCTCGTAACTCAGTCGTATCGTGCGCGACTAGTAGATTGAATTCGTACGCCTGGGTATAAACATTATAACTCTGGAACTGGATTGCGCGAGAGTAAGTATACCTATATTTTCTCTCTGGAATTTCTCACAAACTATGACTGTTGCCACGCTGTGCGTGGATTTATTTTACAGGTGACTGTAAATATACTTTGTGATCGTCCTATTGAAACAATTTATTTGAAGGAACAACGGTGCACTTTTGCATTTTTCGCTGCTTGAAATTCTGCGGACCGACATAACCTCAACTTCTGGCTGTATCGGGATTTTCTAGCCGTCTGTCCCTCATTTGCACCGTCGTCGTCGTCGTCGTCGTAGGGTCTCTCTCTCATCACCGTCATCATCAACATCGAGTCAAGGATAAGATCATCGGGGTGGCGATTCGCTTGTGGTGCAAGACAAAAGTATCGTTGAGGTTAGATCGTTCGTAATAATAATAATAGTAATAGTAGTAACAACGATGATAACAATAACAATAATAATAGAAAGGTTAAGAGTGGCAGTATTAGTATAAATAATAATATTAATAAAATAAATAAAATAGGAAGTAAGGGCTTGACGTTGAAAAAGACTGTTAATGTTAAAATTAATAATAACAATAGTAACAATAACACAAATCGTTGCAGTAATAAAATACCACCGACTGCTATTAGGAGTATATCCAAAAATACTCCTATTATTTGCAACAGTGGTAATAATAATAATGCTAACATTAAAGTTAAAGGTAATGCTATGACCTTTAAAAGTAATAATAATAGTAATAACAGTTGTAATAGTAATAATAATAATGAATTTGATAATAACGCTGTTATCAGGTGCAATTCTAGTAGAATAAACATTAACAGCACTGTTAATAACAACGATAATATGAACAATGATGTTACAAGTACTGAGGTATCCCTTAAGGACTACCTTACAGCCTCAACGCCAGCCGTTGCCTCCAAGAAACCTAACTGCGATAGGAAACAGGTAGCCGGAGATTCGTTGATAGAATTAAGCGCGCTACGTTTTTGCAATTTGCCACCGGCTATGCTGGATCTGTTTACATCACAATTTTGTGTACTTGAGACGGCAATGGATGATCTTAGATCTCTTGTGGAGAGAAAAGTTAGTACTGATAATCAGGGGCCGGCCCCAGCGGTTGAAAAACCGTGTATTATTGACACTCTAGTAGATAATGTGTCGTCACTTGAAAAAATAATAATTGCGCAAAATACTAAGGTTGATGGTTTGCACAAAGATCGCCTGCTCTTGCATTAGGAAATTAGAGCTGAGCTCGAGGGATTGAGGGCTAGTTTCTTAAATGCAACGTCCTTGAATAAACATATGGGAATGTCTCGCCAAATCATAGTAGGTGCTCGTCCTGTCTATCACTTGTTTGGTGTGGCTGAAACGCGTTTCGGGCAAAATGTTGATGATATTTTTGCGCAGGTTGATGGATACTCGATTCTTCGACAGAATAGGAATACCCAGAGACGCGGAGTGGCTCTTTATATCCATAATAGTTACAAGGCTACTCTGTTATGTTCATCATCAACAATGACAGATGTTGGTAAACCGGGAATTCCTGAATATCTCAAGTATACAGTACAGAGAGGCAAATTACCCCCTGTTTTTGTTGCTGTAATTTACAGACCACCGGGTATCTCTCTCACAGAGAATTCAGACCTGCTTCATAACTTGAGACTACATGCGGTTGACTTTGATCATCGCATAATAATGGGAGATCTGAATATGTTATCGACGTCCCAAGATGCAAATTTCATCAGAGAGCTATCATGTGAGCTGAATCTTCAGCTTGTTGATCATGGCCCGACCTACCATGTTGCGGATTCTCACACCTGGATTGATGTGATCTTTGTTGATGACGGTGAGACAATCCTGGACAGGAATAACTTGAAGGCGACCTTTCCTAGCAGGCACAACATCATTGACCTAATTATCCCTGCTCCTAGGTCCTCACTTCCTACGTTGATCTCCTTGTATTACAGAGATTTTAAATCTGTTAGGCAGGGTGAGCTTCTCTCTCTCCTTGAGACATTTGACTGGTCGACTGCCCTCTGTCCTGCTGAGCCATTAGACAAAAAACTTGAATCTCTGAGCCGAAATGTCGCAGCTGCTATTGATGAACTCGCGCCCTTAAAGCAGTTTAAACCAAAGAGAAAGGGTCTCTCGCCATGGATCAACGTCGAGCTTCAAGAACTGTATAATCGACGTGAAGCTGTTAGAGTTCCAGACGCTCGCTGCGTAGGCTGAGCTACGCACGGCAGAGGAGCAGGATGTCTTCATTCAGAGTAAAATTTTGGAGGCCTTGGATAGCGATAAAAACATCTGGAATGAGCTCCGCAGTCTTGGGCTCTTAACTAGGACTAGAGAGGAATTACATGGCTTTTCAACAGATAAATTAAATACTCATTTTGCGGGCGTTTCCATTTTTCAGGCAGGGCGTAAGGAGGGCATGCATGCTGTCCTTGCAACGGCCAGTGAAGATGGTTTTAAGTTTTGTGATGTAACGTTTTCTGATGTTGTTCTGGCTGTTGCGCATTTTACATCACAGGCGAAAGGGGTAGACGGTATTCCTCGCCAAAGTACTTGAGAAGATCGTTCACTATCAGATCTCCGAATACATCGAATCGAAGAAGCTTCTTGATTCCCGTCAGACGGGTTTTCGCCCGTTCCATAGCACACAGACGGCGCTTCTAAGCCTAACGGAGAATATCAGAGCAGGCATTAACAGCACGAAGCAGCTACTGACTATTCTTCTGCTGTTTGATTTTAGCAAGGCGTTTGACACCATACGACGGTATGTGTTACAGTTTACTGCAATTGATACACCCTTACCAGTAAGCTGATGAAGAACTTTGAATTATTGTATAGTACTAAAACATTAAATAAATACTGCAATTGTTTTCTTGTAATTAGATGATAGTGAAAAAGCACAGTGGCGAGGCGTGCTGAATTTTGTTGAACTTCGAATAAACTCAATAAACAAACTATGATTTATTGTTACATCTAAACTTAAACTTTTGAATTTGTGTTGTACAATTATTTCCTTACCCAGCCAATACCTGCATATATCATAACAACAAATACATAACCCATAGTCCTCGCAATATATATATATATATATATATATATCCTGCTCCGATTACCGTCATAGCCAGTACTTGAACCTTGTTACAATCCCCTGCTAGAGTTGGATTATCGTTCCGATTTCGACTCTTCCCCTTTACAAGTTTGGTAATGCAGGAACTCTTCTTCGCCTACTAGCTCTTCGATGATGTCTCCAACCTCGTACATCCCCGCACCTCTGCACGCTTTTCTCGTAGCATGCCGTACTTCGCTGACCCACTCCATCCCTTATCCGCGTATTACGTCATGCAGAAGGCGAGCCGCAGGAAGAGCCTTTGGATCTCAGGTGGGGGTTTCTTGATTCTTCTCCTACTTCACCTTCCTCTTTCTTATGGAAGGTGCGATCACGAAATAATCTGCTTTATCTACTCCTGTGGGTTCTTCGGTTAGGCGTCATGTAACGGGGTGAGACTATCTTCGAGAAGAGGAAAACACAAAAGGAGACGCCGGGACCGAGAATCGATCCGGCGCTCCCGAGATCTTTAGGCGCAATCTCTATCCATTGAGTTAATTCCGCCAGTTGTAACGGGTCGGTTTTTAGGCGTGAAACTGCCTAACAGATACTGTACAAATGCAAAGCACTCCTGCGCCTTGCTTGTGCGGGATGTTGTTTGGCGGCTTGTATAGGAAAGGAAATAGGGAGATTAATTAAACAAACACTCGACCGATTCAGATAGAGAATAGCGTCCGGATCTGCGACTGGGGCCAAATGCCTCGCCAGTCGATCGCGCGTAATTAAATATAAGTTTGACCCGACTTTTTCGATGCGATGATCATTGCCCTTTCTGCTGGCTAGGAAGTTCCTCTTTCAACCTCGCCGTTGATGCTGGATTGCTGTTGCTGCACTTGCTGGGGATGCTGCTGTGGTTGCTGCTGCTGATGTTGCTGCTGCGCTGCTAATTATCCTTCGGAAGCGCGTGAAAACTCACTCTCGCGAACCAAAGTTAACTACCTCGAATTTCCCTCTAATTACGAGCCCTCCCTATAAGCCTTCGCGTATTTTGGCTATCCGCGCCGACGTGCGCGTCCCACCGCCCGATATAACCCTCCCTCCCTAGAATCAGAACATCGCCCCGAATTTGGTTCTACGCTCGCATAGGGATAGGGTGGTCCCAAATAAAACTCTGCTCATCTGTAACAATAAAATATTAAAAAAGTTGGGGCAGCGGGAAGCCCTGTTGACCCTCAGGTGGCCCCAGATAAAGCAACACCGGTTGGTCGTCCGCAAGAATTGCGGACGAACTGGCGATGGTGCCTCCGGTCCCCTGCTGTCTGACCTCTGGCGCCTGGTTCTTCCACTCAATCTTGACCGGCTGGATAGGCGCCTCTTGACCCCTCTAGCAGTTGAGAGCTGCTCTTTACGTCGCTCGTCCGATGGTCCCCTCATCCCTGAGCTGTACCTGCTGTGCCGCACGGCCAGCGTCGTCCGCCGGTTCACGGGGAAGACGTACTCCCGATTCCCAGACCGATCACGCCGAGTAGAGCCACCACCTACAGAGCGCATAGGCCTCTCTGAGTGTGGTATGCTTTCCGAACGCACTCTGGTCTGGGGTCTTCTGCACGCCTCTGTCTGGACCCCTCGGGGATCTTCGCTTAGGGCCGCGTTCTTGTGGGCGAGCATCTTCCAGGCCTGGACCTTTTTCAAAGCTGCCTCGGCTTCCTCTAAGGCCCGGGTTGCGCGGCTTTACTCCTTCTGCGCTCGTCTGCGCCTGGCCTCCTCGCGCGCCCGCACGATGGCATTCTGGTGGGACAGTACTTTCGGGCCCACTCTTTGGACCCACGTTTCCGATGGCGGCGCGACTAATCAATGGCCTTGAGCGTGGTCTTCTCCTCCCCTATCAGCCGCTCCCGGGCTGCCGAGTGCTAACGGAAGGCCGTCCCGTACTGGAGTACGGCGCTGTCGTCGCCTAAAGGCCTCCCGCACCAGCTCGCGAGCCTCCAGACTCTCCTCGATCGCCTTCTCGATCATTACTCTACTACTTTCATGCCGTACCAAGCGCACACCTTTTCTACTTTGGACGAGGCTGCATTGGAACCAGGAGCTGGTGGTGGTGGTGGTACCACTGGCCAGGCAGACTTCAACCCCTCTGAGATGGGCAAGTTTGCGAAACGCAAGCGGCGCGGCGGAGCCTCACTGACTTCCTCCGACGGTTGGATGGCGGTGGGCCTTGGGGGCGTCAGCAGAAGCTCGTCCTTCCGAGTCCAAAACTACCAAGCGACGGAAGATTTCTCAATTCGCGCGGTAGCAAATCCAGTGTCGTGCATCATGGGAACTGAAAGACTTCATCCCAGCCTCAGTACGCGAATTCAGGACTATGAGTTCTTTCGGATCCCTGCTCGAGGTCCTAAACTGGTTTCTCTCAAAAAGCGCAGCAAGTTATAGAGGCTGCCTCATAACTACAGCCTTGTACAGCATAACCGCGGTAAAATACTCTCTCCTCTCTCGAACCGTTATCCATCCAAATTTCTTCCTGTATGAGAAAATATGCTCGTCCTTCCTAACACCACAGATATATCTTATACAAGAATTCTGCAGCCTCTGAAGTCGAGTTTCAAGCTCCCCTTAGATATCCATGTAAACAAGAGAACTAGCTAACCACTTACGAAGCGCCTCAGTTATGCAGTATCTCAAAGATCTGAGACCATACACAGCCCTATTCACTTTACGACCAACTGCATCAACCTGCGGCTTCCACGTCATTCTCGAGTCCATCACAACACCAAGGTTAGTCACAACGTCAACAAATGGAATGAAAACGCCTCTTTAAACCTCAATGCCGGGCAGCTCTAGACTTTGTATTTCACTAATGTTATACTCCAAACCAAATATCAAAGCTTTTGTTTTGCTAACGTTAAGGCAGAACGCATTCTCAGTCGCCCACGCCGACACAGTTCTCGCCCCCATCGAGAAACGATCCACATCCTCCACAAGATTGTCTCTAGCTACCTGAGTATATGTTTGGAGGTCATCCGCCAAACATATACCCCCAGTCCTCAGAAAATTGGCCAAAACATCCTCAAGATCGGTTATATACAAACTGAAAAGCAGAGGTTAGATCTCCCATTATTATGCGATGATCAAAGTCAACTGCATGTAGTCTCAAGTTATCGAGCAGGTCTGAATTCTCTGTGAGAGAGATACCCGGTGGTCTGTAAATTACAGCAACAAAAACAGGGGGTAATTTGCCCCTCTGTACTGTACACATGAGAGATTCAGGAATTCCCGGTTTACCAACATCTGTCATTGTTGAGGATGAACATAACAGAGTAGCCATGTAACTATTATGGATATAAAGAGCCACTCCACCTCCCTGGGTATTCCTATCCTGTCGAAGAACTGAGTATCCATCAACCTGCGCAAACACTTCATCAATATTTTGCCTGAAACGCGATTCAGCTCTTAACTGTACCTGTCGCACAGCCTCTATCCACGGCTTTGCAGGCACCGGTAGAGGCGCGTCCCGGACCTTCCGAGGCCTACCGCGCGGCCAGACCTCTGGCCTCCGTAAGATTGATTCTTATGCCCGCTGCGCAGCGTTGCGTTACCTTCGCAACCTGCGAGGGGACAGGATCAAGTCTTCTGCGTCGTCGCGTTGATGCTCCGCGGTACGCTGTGGGGAACTCACACTTCTAGCACCGTTGTGCTGCGATCTATCGCTACTCGTATTGCTACTCTGGTCATCCCCAGAGCAGTTTTCGCTCGCTTGCAGTTCCCGTCGCACCCTTGCTGGGTAAAATCACTTGAGTTGGCTCGCATGGACCAAATCTAGCACATGCCCCTCCTCGCCCTTCAAATGATACGTGTTGATGCCCAAGTCATCTGTAATTTTGTAGAGTCCAACATATGACGGAGCGAACTTGGCTGACCATTTATCTGCTACAGAAGACTTTACCTCAAGCGTCATAATATTCAGCTTGACGCTCTTGCTCGTACTTGCCTCGTTCTGTTGCATTCTCATGTACTTGGCTCAGCCCTTTTATGCGATTCAACCAGTCGATGTATGTACTATTTTGCAACTCTTCTGCTGCCGCTATATCTTGGCTACACCTGGCAGACAATGGGTTTAGTGGTTGCCTGCCGTAAAACATTATCGCTGAACTAACCCTTGTCGCTGAATG
The DNA here is from genome assembly GCA_020010945.3 of Muscidifurax raptorellus. Classification (NCBI taxonomy): domain Eukaryota; kingdom Metazoa; phylum Arthropoda; class Insecta; order Hymenoptera; family Pteromalidae; genus Muscidifurax; species Muscidifurax raptorellus. The sequence goes on from JAHUUD020000022.1 coordinate 1,456,982, forward strand.
TGGAACTGTGTTATATCCAAAGATGATTTCGCTAAAGTGATCATCGCTAAAGTGGAATGATTTTGTCTATGAGCGCCCATATCATACTGGTTTCAATCTTATTGACTCGCTCAACTGGATTAGCCTGAGGATGGTACACCGGCGTTGTTTCATGTTTGACACTGATCGACTCCAGATATTTGTCTACGACACGATTTTTAAACTCCATGCTATTATCTGAGAGAAACACTTCTGGAGCCCCATACCTCAAAATAATCCTCTCCTCTAGGTGTTTGGTTATGGAAGGACCGTTCACTCGCTTTACGGGAATACACTCAACCCATCAAGTAAACAGGTCTTCGAACACGAGGATATATTCGTTCCCATGTGCCGTTATTGGTTTCGGACCCATCATATCACTAGCCACTTTTTGCCATGGCCTCGTGATGATCCTCCGTCCCATAAGTCCAGCTGGAGGACGCTGCTCTACCTCTGCTGGCAGACTATGCACTGTCGTACATATTCTTCGACGTCGCTATACACTTTCGGCCACTAATAATACATGGTTACTCGACCATACGTCTTCTCATGTCCTTGGTAACCAGCTGATGGTTCATCATAGCACTTATATAACACCTCTTCGCGCTTTTCACACGGGACGACAGTTTTTCATGCCTCATCATGTTCAATTGATGGTGGCAAGTTTCTATCCGGGCGATAAGTGTACAATTGTCCTCCATGTAGTTTGAATCGAGGTACACCTTGTGGTCTAGTTTGTACCTTCTTGACTCTTGCCTGATACCATTCGTCTAATATTTTATTGGCCTATTTGACCATACAAATTGGTGCCGCGCTATCTTCGTACATCCTTGATAAGGCATCTGGTACGGCGTTCAGTGAGCCCTTCCTATGCTCCACTGTATAACTATATCCTTGCATTTCCAAAGCCCACCGGGCTAATCTCCCTGTTGCATTTCGCAGGTTACATAGCCAGCGCAGACTACTATGGTATGTGTTACAACTTTAAACTCATATCCTTCGATATAAGGTCTAAACATCCTTATCGCCCATATCACAGCTAGGCATTCATACTCAGTTACTGAGTACTTTTGCTCAGCCGGAGAAAGGGTACGGCTAGCAAACTCTAATACTCTCTTTTCGCCGTCAATAATTTGCATCACTACGGCCGCTAAGCCAGAATCGCTTGCATCCGTTTGCACGACGAACTGTGCGTCGAAGTCTAGTCGAAGTAAGACTGGCGCTTTAATCTTCATAAAAGCTTCTTGTTGTGCTTCACTCCACTCATACTTCATTTCCTTCTTAGTCAATGCAAAAAGAGGTTCAGCGATGCTCGCAAAGTCTTTTAAAAACTTGCGATACCATGATGCCATTCATAAGAATCACCTTAGCTGTTTTAAGTTTTTCGGTGCCGGATAGTTCACCACTAAGGCTATCTTGCCTGAAACAGGCTAAAACCCGCCCTTATTGAGTAGGACGCTTAGGTACTTGACCTCACTTTGGCAAAAGACACTTTTCTCATGATTGATGATAAGACCTGCATCTTTCACCCTTATCAAGACTTTTTCTAGGTACTTTAGATCTTCCTCGAATGTCTCTGTGACAATAATTATGCCATCAAGGTACGAATAAGTGCATGGTTGAAGTTCTGGTCGGATTACTTCATCGATTAGCCTCTGAAATGACGCTCCGGTATAGGCTAAACCAAACGACATGCGCTTAAACTGGAACAATCCCAGACCTAGTACTGTAAACGCTGTGATTGGTCTCGCTTCCTTCTCATTACTGAGATCCAGTATCCAGATATACTTTGCTTCCTGCAGTTTACGCAGTATATCATCCATATTTGGTAAAGTATAAATATCAGCTTTTGATAGCGCACTAACTTTCCAAAAGTCAATGCAGAAACAAAATTTTCCGTTCGCTGAGCGCACCCATACCACTGGGTTAGACCAACCACTTATCGATAGCTCGATAATGCCCGCCTTCAGCATCTTATGTACTTGGCGGTGAATTTCTTCCTCCATCACCCTGGACAATGGGTAATACTTCTGCCTTATGAATCTTGTAGTACCAATGTCGATGTCATGCTCAATCAGCTGAGTGAGACCTAGCGCATTCGGCTGGGCTGGTTTCACCCTAGCAAAAAGTCTCTTCAGCCTAGCGCATTCTTCCTCTGTAATCTCCGCTAAACTTACTGAGGCTATGTTGAGCACTCCCGTAACTCCGAGCGTTGCCAGTTAAAGCTGCACTATTTTCTTCTCGCGCTTCAAATATAGCACACCCTCGTATAGGTCGTGTACTACATCGAAGAGTCTGCCGAAGTTTGCCCCAATTAGGCAGTTCTCGACAACATCTGACATTATAGCTACAGTCACTTCTCTCTGGACTCCCTCGACTTCGAACGGTACGTCTACTGTACCCACAATCGTTGAATTCTGTTCATTGGCCCATTGTGCTTGTCGATCTTGGCACGGGCGTATCTTTCACCCACATGCGCTGGCTATTTGTAAACTAGCGTGCCCATTACCGTTAACGGCGCTCCCAGTACTGTGACTCATCGCCGTTCAGATTGGGTTGCGTCTCCTCGCTAATCTTGGCTAGCATTTCGATCATCCGATAGAAATCATCAGACGAGGCCTGGCGCGCGGAAATTGCTCCAGTCTCATGATGCGCCCTCCTCAGAGATGTAGCTGCTTGACTTGCGCCTCCTTCTTGGCGTTTCCCGACTGATGCCTACGATTCCTGGCGATGTGACTAGATGTTCGTTCTCTTCTCGCTGGGGCTTTTTGACTTATTTCCAGCCTTGCGACTTTCCTTTCATGGCTGGCTAGTCCCCTTATCCTTTTTCTTCGGACTTTTTCTTCGCTGTCGGCTGGTACTGCGGTACTCCTTTCGCCGCTGTGGCGACCTCGTCGGGGATTTATTTTGAAGAGCTTTTTTAAATCGCATGTCGAACAGGCGATTTATCGTTGCTATGCTCAGCGGCTCTTCTTCCGTTACCTCTTGTCCCAAAGCCGCTACCTTTGCCTTGGAGCTAGATGGACAGGGACCTGGCTAGTACGTCAACTCCGGCTGCAATGAGACTGCTGGAGGTGGAGGAGGCCTATATACCGACTCACTCTTGATGGTGGTTTCTATCTCAGCAGATGCTTCTAAAATCTGTAACAGTGCTGTAGTCCTTTCGCTGTATAGTTCCCTTTATAGCAGGCAGCGGGTTGTGGGATATCACATCAAACTGCTGTGATACGCTAGGCCTCGACAACATCCTGCGCATAATCCCTTGCAGGCTCGTGATATACACACGTATTGACTAATCTGGCCCTTGTGTGCGTGCATGAGCCTCTGCTTAAAGCTTCTGCTGGTATTTCTGAGATTTGCCGAACCATGTCTTGGCACACGCGCAAAACTCTTGCCAGCTAGCCTATCCTCCTGTCTCATCAACGCGATTCAACAACCACTCGTAGACGTAACCGGTGAATACCTCTTGTAGCGCAGCTATCATCTGTTCCTCTGTGAGATCATTCAACCTCTGCACTCCCTCCATCTTCTGAATGAAATGCTCGATGCTCTTGCTGGAATCGCCGTTGAACCGGACTGGTCATTTTCCGAATACAGTTCCATCCGCTCTGGACGAATTGTGAAAGGACGTCATACCACTGGTAGTGCTTCTACTACCAGGTACGCTACTCCTCTCACCTGTAGCGTTTCTACTCCCCACAACACCTGCCTGGGGTTGACGTCCATGTCCTCGTTTTCAAATATACTGTACGTATCTTGAAAATCCACCCTTGGCGAGGTTAAACCACCTCGCTCCTTGCGCGTTGACTCCCGGGGAGCTGGAGTTTGCTCCACTCTTACACTCGAAGCTGCGTTACCCATCATCATCGCCATTAACGTTTCCATGTTCTTCATCAACTAATCTATATTGGCATCTCTTGCCTCCACTCAGCGTGCCAGAATTTTTACAGAATCATCTGGCTCGTCTTTACCAAATTCAGCTGTCTCCTTTCTGCTTGCCGAATGTGTAGCCTGACCTTGTACACACTGCAGACCCCCCTCAGCTCATTGTCTACCGTGAGTCGGCAAAGACTTCGGATTCTGCCTCTTCTCGAGCTTCCTTTGTCTATCCGCGCGATCTTTCGCATTCTCCTCCTCATCGGAGATTTGCATCGACGGAGTTATCCTTGGTGTACTGGCTGAGGCTGGCGCCACCTTCTTTATAGCGCCTTGCCCGCATGGAACCCGTGTTTCGCTCGACCGCCTTAAACGTTTCGTTACGGTTTGATCGTGCGCTAATCTTTCCAAACGGTATGTTGTCCTACACTGAGAGGAAAATAATAGACTCCTTGCTGGTGAGTCCTTTATGAAGTGTCTTCAGCGCGAGCGGCCTGGAATAGTTCCAAGTGCTGCCGCATGTAATGCAGGAGCGCTACGGAAAATTTGCTATGACAAGTCGAAGCAATATTTCCATAGAGCCATCCGTAATTATCGAGGTTGGCTTATTAAATAATTGTGGGCGCACTGCGGACCCCCCTCAGCTCATTGTCTACCGTGAGTCGGCAAAGACTTGGGATTCCGCCTCTTCTCGAGCTTCCTTTGTCTATCCGCGCGATCTCTCGCATTCTCCTCCTCATCGGAGATTTGCATCGACCGAGTTATCCTTGGTGTACTGGCTGAGGTTGGTGCCATCTTCTTTATAGCGCCTTGCCCGCATGGAACCCGTGTTTCGCTCGACCGCCTTAAACGTTCCGTTCCGGTTTGGTCGTGCGCTAATCTTTCCAAAGGGTGTGTTGTCCTATACTGAGAGAAAAATCATGGACTCGTCGCTGGTGAGTCCTTTATGGAGTGTTTCCAGCGCGAGCGGCCTGGAGTAGTTCCAAGTGCTGCCGCATGTAATGCAGGAGCGCCACGGAAAATTTGCAATGACAAGTCCAAGCAATATTTCCATAGAGCCATCCGCAATTATCGATGAAATCCTATGAATTCAGATTAGACTAGGTAAAATAGTATATATAGAAAAACTGTACATATTTCTCATCGTATTTATATTATCAGTTGTTTTATTTATTTATTTATACGAGAAAAAATATATTTTACAAATCGCATCTAGTAATTACAATTTCTAAATTATTCTACAGTCTTAATTATTTTACGCAGATTTTACAGTCTGTCTAACTATTTTCTTAAATAGATAAGGCAATAACTTGAATGCAAGAATACAGATCTCATCTATAATAAATAATAATTTAAATGAAATATATAGATGCAGAATTTTAGTAGAAATAGTTATTGAACTATGATTCAGTGAGTTTATGGCCTGCTTAAAAACTTTCAGTTACTTAAATGAACTTTAATAACAAATATCTTATTCATGTCAATTATAGATAGATGTTTTTACTCGAAGGAAATTGAAATATATGGTTGAGTTGAAATCTTGGGTTTTTCTTCTTATGAAAGTTCATAAATGCTTCAATATAAATTTATATGCATAATAAAAGCTCCAAAAAGTTGAAATTGTCTCCAATATATTTGAAATATAACTTTTGAATGCATTTGTATGTATATAGATTGAAGAAACTAATGTTTAGAATACTTTATACAAAATTTGCTTTTATCGGTGATTTGGTCCAAATTTCAACTTTTTTATTAAGAGACCTAGAGTAATAAAAAAATACTGGCTCATTCTTCATCAATGGGATGAAAAAAGGTATCTATAATATTTTCTGTAAACCATATAGATATTCAATTAAAAATCATGTAAAATTAAAAAATGAAAATTTGTCAGATTTTTAATTGGAAATCTATAAGGTTTACAGAAAATAATATAGATACCTTTTTTCACCTTGCATTGATGAAAAATGAGCTAGTATTTTTTTTATTACTCTAGGTCTCTTAATAAAGAAGTTGAAATTTGGACCAAATCACGGATAAAAGCAAAATTTTTAAAAACTACTCTAAACATTAGTTTATTTAATCTCTATAGTTGCAAATGCATTAAAAAGTTATATTTTAAATATATTGGAGACAATTTCAACTTTTTGGAGCTTTTATTATGCATATAAATTAATATTGAAGAATTTATCAACTTTCCAAAGAACGACGAGTCGATGATTTTTCTCTCAGTGTGCGAGTTCGGCCTATTAACTCGCAGGAACGCGAGGCTCAACGACCCGCGCCGCTCGCCAGCCAACCGACGCTGCTTTTGCAAGAGCGGGCTCGTAAGAGCGACATGAGTGCGTCGAGTGGCAGCTCGCGAGTTCGCGCGGTTTTGGCAACAGTTCTCTTGGTGATCTCGTCGACTTAATCTCGACGGAACGAAGTGCCGCAACGCTAGTGATTTTTGTGTGGCGAGGGGGAGAGATGGAGAGGGAGAGGGAGAGGGAGAGGGAGAGGGGGAGAGAGAGAGAGAGAGAGAGAGTTGAATAATGACATAGATTACCTTTATGAGAGGATAATATTAGAGGAGTTAATACTTCAGCTTTAGCTGCGAAGCAAATGCACATTATAAGATCAAACTTGGAGACATCGTATGAAGAACATGCAAAGGATAAAACAATTTGCATGAACAATATTTATAATTGTTGAACCTTGTCAATCAGATGGGTCAAACAATAAAACAATTAGATGGGTCTATCAGTTTGAACAGTCATTAGAGCAGAATAGAAATTCCTATAAAACACTCTTAAACACAATCGAAACAGCATCCCAAGGCCATTTACACTCATTTTTATTTATTCACAAACAACTACAATACATATTAAAGTCGATAGATGGACATATATTGCCTGAGAACAAAACACTGTAGCAACAATGTAAATATATCTGGAGGAAAATTAGTAGTATTATTGCAATTTTGATTATCGAACAAAACTAGATTTGTGCAATATAAAATGTATCCGTTACCGATACCTAATGACGCAGTGACAAATTTTGACAACGTATGTGACTTTAGTGCCGCAATATTCTCATATAATAGTGTTACATGACATGCAACAATATCTCTTAGCTACTAAAGATTACGTGGATTTTTGCAATAATTACCAGAATATTTTTATTATTCACCGTTGTTGCCTTTCAATTTAGACAATGAAAAAAGTTGTGCGAGTTCGCACTTCTGGCTAGATGAATATACGCCACATTAAGGACTTGTAAACTTACTATATCTTTGAAATCTACTCCTTATTGAAGCGAATTAATAAGTACGGACGAGTGGCTATATTCTACGATAGCCGCAGTTCAAATGAGTATCATGTGTAATTACGAGCAGAAGACGGACTGAACATTACGAGTGTGAAGTATTTTTACAATACTCGGAAAATGTCACTAACCAAATATATTACATGACGTAAACATCATACGAACTAACTACACTTGCCTGTATAATCCTAGATTGACCTTAGATCTGTCCTTTTTTACAACATGGTACCAGGATACAAATCGCTACCTCGCATATTATCAGAATATTCTACTGCCGACAAGCAACAAGTCATACGCTGAATTGAGAATTTGGACGAAGTCACGCTTAAACAACTTGAAGACAAATTCTCTGAGACTACAGCCTAATCGCGAAAAAAATGGTTAATATACTATCTATGTATCTGCCGCTAATACAGGCCTACCATTTTAATAGTTATAGCAACTGTTTCTTATAAGTATTGCTGTCCAGTAGTAGCATGCGGTGATGGCAGAAAGAAGAGAATATAAAAATAATATTAAGAAAATGTTGAAAATGAGGCTATTGAATTACCAAAATAAGGTCACTTACGGGTTATGATGCTGGATACACTGCGTTTAATGTACAAGATTTATCACAGCAAGTATTACTGACAATGAATATTAACGTAAAGATTTAGCTGTTTATCAACAATCAGAGATTCCAGGACCCAATCATGTCCTAGCGAACCGTCACAGAATTTCTAGTGTGAACTCTTTAAATAACTATGTAAGACTGTGTAATGGAGGCTATGAAGTATTAGATATTAATTATGTGATGAATGATGCAATTTTTTTCTCTTCCAATATGCGTACATTTTAAGTTACAATGTTTAAAAATTAATTAATTAAAAGCGCCTTTGTCTCCCTCGACTCCAATCCCTGCTAAAGATCTTACCCTCATTATAAATCTCACCCCCCCTAGTGACACAATATACTATGTATACCTCACTAGAGCGGGAAAAAGTGAAAATCATGAAGCGAAGAAAAATGTCATTTGTCCTCGCTGTTAATCCCTCTTTTCCAGACTTTTATAAATTCATCACTACATTGTGCTCGATTCGAAATGCATGATTACCTACATAATTTTTATGCATAAAAAAGATCCTTCATGCCTTTGTTAGAAAATATACGGTGTATAACATGAGGAGAAAAGCTATTTTAAACACAGGTGAAATATCCGCCCTTCGGCGCCCTTGACTCCGATTCGTGCTAAACAGTTTACCCTAGCTAGAAATAGCTTATTTTGTTATATAATGTATTATTTTGCAATGTTAGACCCGAAGTACCGCATTCCCTTCCGGCACTCAAAATGAAATGTCACGAATAGCGCTGTACTCGTCTTCGGCTCGCAAACACCTGGACTCGTATTACGCGATTGAGATGCAACTGTCAATAGTTAATTGTAAACGCTTAAAAGTAAAAGTTTTCTTTTATAAAATGTATAGCACTACATTGCATAGATCCGCACTTATGTCCGATAAAAATCCGATAAAAATCCGTACGATACTCGTATCAAAAGTAGTCCATTAATACCTAGCGTTTAGCTCACCGTAATACATGCCGTGCAATAATCGATTACTTAAGCCGCTTCCATCGCAATATACTGTATTACGAGGATGACGGAACCACGCTGCTTGATTGAAATGTCCAAACTTTCCTAACCTTAAACATTTTTTAGATCTTGAATAATAAGTAAATAAACGTATTTATTGTATATACATAAACGCGGTGTTCTGAGATTGCCTTTATAATATTCCATGTTAGCAATATCTTAGCTTTGTTAAATTATGTGCAATTTAAAAAAAAAAGATATATGACGGGGGAACTACATAATTACGAATAAGCATTAATTTAATTTTTAATGATATAAAGTAAATTGTAACCAAACAATAAGAAATACGGCCCAAGCTAGAATCACAAACGATAAAGTTCACTCCAACAAAACTTTACGAAATATTTCGATGATTAAGGGTAACTATCAATGTTTGAGAATTAATACTCAACATTAAAACACATACCCTTAACTTGAGAGTTAACCCTAGTAGAATAGACCATCACCAGGCAGACAGAGGGGTGTGACCTACTGGCGCCTGTGACGTCATAGGCGGGGGGTGTGTGAGGCCCCGTGAAGGGAGGGGGAGTTGCTCGCAGTTGTTAATGGTATGGCCTAGAGGTGGTCGCGTGCGGTGTAAAGATGGTTATCGTTTTAGTTTATAGAGACATTTGACATGTCGACGTCTATGGTAATTTTTTATGTATCTTGCAAGTGTGCGGGCGAAAGCTGTGGCGATTTGCATTAGCGTGAGATGAATTTATGTCGCACTGACCCTTTCTTTACATGCAGCTGGTAAGTTGTCCTAATGCTACAGGGCTTCGTTGGGTAGGGTCATTTTTTTTTTTTTTGCAGCACTGAGTGTCGCTGCATTGTCTTATTTCTTCCGTGTGCTGGTAAGGGCTACATTTTGTCGTTGACAGGAAGTTTGAAAAATGTCTAGACGTGTGTAATGTGTATAGGGTATGTTATTTTTTTGGGAGGTATAATTTACAGGATTTTGTTGGAAATTTTAATGTCTATTGTGAGGTTGTGTGAGAGTTTAATGCGATGATGAAGAATCAGATTTTTTGTGCATTATTTGAAGAAAAAATATTATAAATTTCATCGTGAAAAATATGATGATACAGTATAATCATTTCAAGAAAAACTATATTGAAATAATGTTGAATAAATACAGAAATTTGTGGTTTGAATTTACGTAAAATATTTTCTTTGAAAGTATGACGTTCTTCAATAATAATATTTTTAACAGTACGTTCGCTGTTTGCATTTTCGTAATGGTACAGAGTTAATCTTTTTTTAAGTTCATCGATTAATGCATTTTTGCAATCGTTAATATCTGAAAGAACACGTTCGAGTCGTCGCGCACGTTCATTAATACACATTATGACACTTTTTAATCCTTCGAAGTACGTTTCTGACGTATGTTGACAGAACATTACGGATTTCATACCGTACGATGTGGTAAGTATGATGTCGATTTTAGTTAACTTTATGCGTTCTTGTTGTTGTATGCATAAGTTGGATGAAGAAGAGTTGAAATACCGCGGGATATATCTTCTAGTTTATGCTGAATTTCTTCCCAAGTGTTAATTTCAAAATTTAATCCTCGTGAGTAGTAGCTGTTTTTCAACTGAATTGTTGGTTTGTAGATTTGTAGACTTTCGTCTTATGTTAAACCAACGAAAGCCTTTTTCTTACCAGAATAAATTAGCTGGTAGGTTTTTGCACACAGCAGTGAGTTTCGAAAATTTGTACAAGTTCCATTGTCCGTGAATTCCTCTCTAGAAGCAGCCTGCGATTCTTGATTTTTCAGCAATTGTGCTTCAGCCATGACTACGACACGAAAAAGTACAAAGGAAGTCTTGTAAGATTGTCGGGTTACTCTCTCCGTGGAAAGTCGACGGTGATTTTAAAAAGACTGTAAATTTTCAAGCGTATAAAAAAAAACTGGCTACTAGATACTTTTAAGATCTGCCAATGATAACTGCTCCTGAGATCACGATCAAGTGCGGCCCTTTTTTTTGGCAGCGAGAACTTATAAGCCTCTACAGGTGGCGGTACTTTACAGGTGGTAGCTGTGTGGTAGGGATGCTGTATGTAGAGGGAGGTGCTACTTCGATATGAGTGAGAATAACAGGTAGGAAGGGGTTGATGCGGTCCAGTGTAAGAGAGGGAGTAATATACTAAACCTATTGAAACAAAAATCAGTCCTTTAAACAGAGAAAATTTTCATAGTCTCGTTAACATGATTGGAGGAAAAAAGCTAAGGTGGTGGTGGAAAGTTATGAATATGTCCGAAAATCTCAGGTGTCTGTATACGGAAAAGTGTCGCAGGTCTTTTACTCTAAATTAGTATTTCATATACAAAACCTAATTGTCACGCTTTTCTGTTATTTTTGCAGCTACAGCAATTGCACAATTTAATTCCATGTTATACATATATAATACAATAGACAATAATCTATTCTCTATTACCGCATTCGAATTTAGATCTTAAATAACAAATGCAATTATAAATTTTCAATAAGTAACTTTAATACTATTTTAAAATAGTTTAAAATTGCTTTGATGAATTTAATTTACTTTATCGTTTGACATATGAGTGGAATTATCTATTATGTCATTTAGAAAATCTAATTTATCACTTTGCGAGATTATATGGCATAAAAGTTCAAATATTACTAATAAGTTGCAAAAAATTGTGGATAACAATTCATGGAATATCTGACTCATATAACGAAAATTAACTTTCACAAATTTAAAAGAAGTTGTCAAATTCTTTTCTTCTGCAGTTCAATCATAATTGGAAAAATTGTTTCGGTAAAAAAGATTATTTTTGAAAAAATATCAATCTTCTATAGATCAAGAATTTATCGTCAATGAAGACAATATAAGGGAAAATGTGAATGAACAAATAAACTCTGGAGATGATGAAGATAATAAAGCTGATGTTATTGGTGAAAAAGAAAAAATATGTGAAAATACAATTGTTGAAGATTTGCTTGATGAAATAGAAACATATTTTGACAAATCAGTGTTTATAGTTTCCATAGTTCCTCTTACATTAAAACCGATAAACAAGACCATATGGCAAAATGTAACACCTTCTACTGTCCATTATTGTAGGCCAGTAGAGTTTCAATTTGTAAAAGAAAATCCAGATGTTACTATGGCAACTTATGAACATTATTCAGATATATTAAGAAAAGTTGAAACTTATTGTTTTGATATCCATAACATGTCTTTTACTGTAAAATTTAAAATGAATTGTATCATGATAGATAGAAAATTCTTGCAATATTTGTGGTGTTGGACTAATGTTTCGAAATGATCTTAAACATATTAAAAATCGTCCTTCGAAAGCAGAACATTAGAAATTTGGATTATCAACCTTGGACATGAGAATACGGTTTTTGGAGTACATACTTCATGTCGTATACAGTCTAGACTTTAAGGGCACACCAAAACAGAACAAGAGAAAAAAACAGAAAAAGGAACGCAAGGAACATATTCAGTCAGAATTAAAAAAAGCAGTTGTTCATGACGGTAGATGTTGTAAAGCAAGGATTTGGGACAATAAACACGGAGAATGTTCAAAGAGTATTCTTTGAAAATTACGAAATTACTGCTAAAGTTACAAATATTGATGTAAACTTACTTAAGAGAATTAATAATATTCTGCAGGTTCTCACTTGCAGGCAAAAAGTTGATTGTAATAAATTTAAAAACTATGCTTAGCAAACAGCAGCAATGTATGTAACACTGTATACCTTTAACTCTTCTTTCCCAGACTCGCTAAGTAGCGGTCGATTTTTACCACAGAGCTGCTTATTACCAACGCTTCTTTTCCAGACTCCCTAATTAGCGGTTGAATTCCACCCAGGAGCTGTGTAGTAAGAACTGTTCCTTCCAGACTCTCTGAGTGGCGGTCGACTTGATCCATTGCATACACTCATTATTATACATAAATAAATTAAGGGGACACAACACCTTTCAACCCAGCAAAAAAGAACATTATGTAAAATCCAGGAATTTTAAGTAAATAAATTAAAATTTTTTAAAGATATATTTAGCATAAATACTTTTAATTTCAGCATGCTTAAACCTTCATAACCCCTGCTGGCCCATTGTGGCACTCGGTGCAAGAATTTGTGAACTATTTCACTGTCCGTAGAATCTGATTCTTTTCGATCCTCCCGTCGAAAAGAATCGAGAAAATGCCTTGCGATAAGTTATCAACCCTACGTCAAGCGGTATTTTGTACCGTTAACGTTATTATTAAAAGTAATAATACGGTAAAAAATGCTTGCAGAAAGAGTACACTACACATCAGCGACAGGACTTCTGAAAGAACTCTATAATCGTCATTTAGCACTATGTAAGTATAGCCTAATTTAAATTTTAATTTAAATATAATTTTAAAATAAAATAATAAAAATGTTGATTTAACTTTGTATCAGTGTGTGTACGAGACTCCAGAGCTTCACAATCACAGTTGCAGCCTTTATGCAACATTCCGTCGGGGGTACACATTTGAAAGCCGTAAGTGTAATAATAATGATAATAATAATAATAATAATAATAATAATTTGTTTCAGGTATTGAAAATATCATAGGACAGGATAACGGGTTCAATTCTAACCTACGTAAGTATTTAAAATATATTTAATAGTTATTATTAATTAATTAATTATTAATTAATAATTTTAATTTACACTTTACAGCATCGCCCCTATTAATCGACCTAACGAATAACAATTTTGAGACTCCCGAATCACAGCGGCTAGTGATTGACATCGCGACACCTTTATCGAGTGTCGAGTCACCCGTGATAAACTTCACGAGTTCGTTAAATTATGAGATAATAGATATTAGCTCGCAATGTGAAAATACTATGAGTGCTAACAATATGGTTACTGAGGACTTACTGGATGTCGAGTTGCTCAATATTATGCAGGAATTAACGCCGATCGGAGGAAATCTTCTGCTCTATAGAGGATATCATTCTAAGAGAGAGCATTGGATAGCAAGGAAAATTACTGCAGCAGTAGCAGGAACAGCAGCAGCAGCAGGAACAAGCAGAACAGCAGCAGCAACAGTGTAGTATGGAAACTGGGGGACAAATCATAGAAGAGACTGCTGCTGCTCCTGTTGCTACTGCTGACGAGTACCGTTATCTCCTTTCTATAAGTGAGTTTATTGAGTACCCGTTCGTCTCGGCTGAGGATCTTTTAAGCGCTGCAATCCCGCCATTGTGCTGCAGCCGCTACTCGCTATAGCAGCAGCAACAGAAGTTGGACCAATCGAAGAGCCTCGGACATTTGTAGTGACTGCCAAAGTGCACCGAGAGTGTACACCCGGTGAACCTGTCGTGGAGGAGAAAGATGAAGCTCCCCTGGAAGCCCCTTAGGAAGTTGTCCAGTCGAATGATGAGGCTATCCGCACGGCGACGGAGAAGGAGGGGATGAGTGAGGATGAGGTGCTGAGAGAGGATGAGTCCAGTGAAAGTGACAATAGTAGTAGTAGTTATGTGTATGATAGTGGTGATGAGTTTTTGACTAATCCTCACCGCCCTCGTTTCCAGTAAGGACAGCATTCGCCAATATCCGATGGTAAGTCGCATGAAAATATTTGTATTTCGATAATAAACTAATTCGAGTTTATTTTCTTTTTAAAGTATAAGCAGAAATCTGAATCGAGATGTCTTTTTTTTTGTAATCAGAAGTCGCGGTGAACTTTAGCATCGAGGCAGTCGATGAGGATGATCATCACGATGCTATACAAATCGGTGCTGATGGCGATAATGTACAATTTAAAAAAGTTAGGATAGTTAGCGAGGGTGAACGATTCATCCGTAGGTTTAGAACCGTATCGCGGGAAATAATTATTAAGTTCATTTCCAATAATAGGATAAGCAACCCGTTAACGTATTTACGTTCAGGGTTGGTAGAAATATGTGAATATGTTGTGAATGAGCGGAATAAAAATGATAAGATAGGCGTCACATTAAGTAGCGATAGGTTTGCACAAGGAGACGGTTGGTTTCCAGTAAAATATATTAGGGATTTTAATTATAACGATGTGTGGGGTGTATTCGGTGGTATTGCACAAAGCAACCAAGGTTTTTCAATTGACGAGTCTCGAAGAGTTTCGGTAGTTTATATTGAAATGCCACGCGGTCGAGCGAATGAAAACGTAGTAGTAAACGCAGTTAAACGGCAATCTATATTATCTATAAAAAATATCGATAAATATTGTTTGCCGCGCGCGATCGTTTGCGGATATGTTTTTTTAAAAAAACTGAAGAGCGCGTCCAAAACTGATTGGGAGAAAGAATGGCGAACAATTTCTCGCGATTTGTATAATTACCAAAAAGAAAAAGCTTTAGAATTATTACAAAACGCGCAAACGATTGTTCCGGATGACGGTTGCGGTTACGATGAATTTGTCGCATTACAAAAATATTTATTACGTAAAAAAAACACTTCTAGTTATTTATAATTACGCTTCCATAGGATACGGTGTCCCGCCAAAGTTCGGCGGTCGCTATTTGTTTACAGAAAAAAATATAAATATAAAAAATCAAATAAATATTGCGTATCACGAAGATCCGGGGCATTTTAATTTCATATTAAATTTATCCGCAGTTTCTACTAAAGCGCATTCGCGTTACTATTGCGAGGAATGTAACTTCGCTTATAATAAACCTTTTACCCACAAGTGTGTTAATATTTGCGATTCGTGCAATACTTCCCCAGCATGCGTAACTGGTGACGTTATAAAATGTAACAATTGCCAGCGCTCATTTAAAAATTTGGTTTATTATACGAACCATAAGACCGATTGTGTTTTCGATTTACATAACGGTAAGCTTAATTGTCGTGTTTCGTACTGTACAAATTGTAAATCAGTATACGACAAAAATGCTTTCTGTTTGTTAGATAGTCTAAATTATATGCCAATGAAACTCTCTGCACTACCTAGCGCGTTCGGTCTACCGGAGGAGTATAAGAAAGGTGTCTTTCCCTTTTTATTTAACACTAAAGCTAATGAGAATTATGAGGGTGCGTATCCGGATGTCAGTTGTTATTGCCCCGAGGTAATGTCTGCAAAAGAGCGTGACGATTTTTATCGTTGGTACAACGAGGTGCCGCGTACAAATACTTTTAACTTAATAAACAAGTTCGTAGCTTATTTCGTTCAAGACGTAACGGTATTAAAATTAGCTTGTTTGAGATTTCGCGATATTTTTATGAAATCGGCAAATCTCTGTCCGTTTACCGAGAGCGTAACGTTGGCAGGTTCGTGCTCGCTCGCACATAGACGTAATTTTTTGAGCGAAAAATTTATCGTAAATTGTGCGCTCATAAACACAGCGAAAAAAACATCAGATGGCTTCTATGGATGGAGCGTTAAGTTGGTCATGAGATTATTCACGCAGGGCGTGCTCGAGAGTATACGATTTTCAGACGTATCAAAGTTGACAGATTTTTACCAGATCTTGAAAATCCGTCAACTGGTACGGCTTATCAATTTCATGGGTGTATATTTCACGGATGTCTTGTTTGTTTCCCAACAAGGCGGGAGCAGAATCTGTTCGATTTATCATCTTTGAATTCGCGATATGAAAACACTATAAGAATATCAAATAAAATACGTGAGAACGGTTTCGAACTGATTGAAATGTGGGAGCATGATTTCGATGATATAATGATGCTTTTTATGGTGGCCGAACAGGGAACATCGTGACATTGTATCATACCAAAGTTAATGAGAAAATTAAATACATTGATGTGTGTTCTTTATATCCGTTTGTATATAAAACCGGTAAATTTCCGATTGGTCATCCGACGATTTACAGCGGGCTCAATTGTTTGGATATTGCAGGTGAAAATTTCGAACATTTTAATGAACGCGTCGAGGGATTGGTCAAATGTACTGTTTTACCTCCAAATAAATTATTTCACCCTGTTTTACCGTATAGACTGCACGATAAACTTTTATTTCCGCTATGTCGTACCATTGCCAAATTGCTTAGTAAAAATGTTTGTACGCACACTTTTATAGAAGAACGCGCATTAAGTAGTACCTGGGTTTCGGACAAAATCAAAAAAAGTTTGGAGCATGGGTACAAACTTATACGAATCGACGCAATTTGGCAATATGAGGTAACTCAATACCAACCTGACGACCCTATACAATCCGAAAATACACGTGGTATGTTTGCTGATTACATAAATTTATTTTTAAAACAAAAAGCCGAGGCCTCAGGTCGGCCACAAAGCTGTACCGACGGAGCTAGCAAAGATGCCTATTTGACTGAGTTTCATGAATGCGAACGTATAGTACTCGATCGTAATAATATCGTAAAGAACCCAGGTATACGATCAGTCGCAAAATTGTGTTTAAATAGCCAGTCGTATAGTTACCGATAACGAAAATGTTCTATATGCATGTTGGCGATATAAAGCTGATGTTGTTACTTCAGCGTTATATAGCAATGTTGTTGTCGCTACCTATACTTCGGCGCAAGGTCGTTTAACCTTATACGATTACTTATATAAATTCGATGAACGCGTTCTGTATTATGACACCGATTCGATTATTTATGTATCAAAGGAATCCGCAAATGAATATTAACCCGAAATAGGGTTTATGCTAGGTCAAATGACGGATGAATTAGAAGATTACGGTAATGGGGACTTTATATCAACGTTTTGTTCAGGTCGAATAGCGCAAAATGATGTAATATCATATCGTCAATCAAAAAATGTAGAGTGGTTCTGAAAAGCGTAGATTTGTATTACACACATATTCTGTACCTTATGGCTATATATTGTAAAAAAAATACATGAATAAAAAATTAAATATCAAAACAAATAAAACAAATATCTATAACTATTTCTCCGAATCATCAATCCTTTCATTCAGTCATTATTATTATTATTATTATCAAAATTTTCACCAGCATAAGAGTACAATGGTGGTGGTGGCGGTTGCGGCGGCGGCGGCGGTGGTGGTCAACTAGCTATCGGTTTGCTTATATACATTTAGCGGACCGCGACGTGGGGGGTGCGCTCAGCTAGCAGTGTAAGAGCGCACAGGTAAGAGAGACTGGCACGCGCCCGCCGGAATAAGAGACTAGCCAGCCCCGCGCGATGTCCCGAGCGCGCATTACTGGCCCATATTTTCCGGAGCAGGTAAGAAAATTATGGAGGGGGTCTTTCCAGTAGTACTGTAATGGTGAGGGATAAACGTTACCCTCAGGGGCTAAAATTTGTGTATACAGACGCAGAGTGCAATTAACAGACAAATCTTCACCATGAATCCTTCTCTCTTAGCCGTGCGGGATATTGAACCGTTAATTGATACAGTTCAAGACGTTAGATTCGTGTTTTTCAGTACGCCGTCATGTTTTTACATACATCTTCCCGAAGAAAATGCAACATATATAGAGATGGAGTCTGATTTGTATTTATACAAAGAAAATTTTACTGTTAATTCGCAACAACAAGCGTATTCACCAATGTTGGAAAAGCAAAATATTCATCAGTTGAAGGTAACACATTATTATTTGATTCATTTTTCTTCAAAAAGCTTTATTTGATAATTCGGTATATTTATTTTTAATTAGTATTGGAAAAGAATCTGCCGGGATGATTCATGTCAACACAATGTTGGTCACTTTTGACACAGCTATACCTTATCATACAGGTATACATCATCCAATCTGGCCGACTGATAGACTATGCTAAATATATTTAGTGTGTACATGTAAATTATTATTATTATTTAATAAAAACATACGTTTCATTAAAAAAAAACTCTTTTTATCTGAATAACCGTAATAATAATTATCAAAACTTATTTTAACTTGCTGGTAAAGGATGTTTAGGTAAAGGATTTTGTATATATTTTTTAATTTAGATACTCGTACATACATACGTAATTATATATTTTGAATACAAATATGATGGTTACTATGTGAAAATGTCACAAGATTCTTATAGTAATTAGAGTGAATAATTAGAAAATTACATCGGTGATGGTAGTCGTGGTTCGAACGGTGGAATCTCAGTCTTGACCAAGTCCAACACTCCACTATTTGAGCCACGCCCACCACCACCGATGTACTTTCCTAATCACACTATCATTGCTATGAGACACATGTAAGCTGCTGACATTATAACTATTTTTATTTTATTTTATAATATTTTTTATTTACATGATTGCATACAATAAACATAAGAATTGGTAACACTTTGAAAATGTTTAGTGCTAGTTTTGAGTTTTTTCATAATTTTTCTGTAAATTACCAAGCATAACCTATCGTTGCGCCGCCGGTTGTTAGTGAACAATTTAGAGAATTTAACAAAAGAATTATAACGACACATGTAATACAAAAAATTGATACAATAATTCCCACACATATCGGAATCAAAACTTTGCAGTTTAGCTGTACTCCACGTGAAAAGGTTACAATTTCTTCGGAGTCCATCGACGTGATGTTGTACAGTTGGTTGTAAGCCATAGGAATCAAAGTATACCCCATGACCGTTTTTGTCCACAAATATTGCCACCCAGTGTGACCCAGGTAAATAATGATCGTCGCTATTAACAATAATAGCAACCGGCCTCGTCCACACCTTTGGTAGTCTGTCTGCTAGAAAGACACCCACCGTCTGTGCTGCTATTCCTCTTAGTGCCTTCTGCAGTTGTGGAGTGTTCATCGTATAGTTTCGAGTACAAGGGTTCTAAAATATTACACACACCCTTACCACCACCACCACCACCAGCAGCAGCAGCAACAGCAGCAGTAGCGGCAGCAGCCCCTTCTTTGATCACACTGGTGGGGGGCGGAGAACTCAGGCTTGTCGTGGTTGTGACGTCACTGGAGCAGGAATCAACAACAGCTCTGTTCGGTTTCTTTGGAATATTTTTCTTTTTTTTATAATCATCTCGTGCTATATCGTTGTAACTGTAGAGCGTTTTTCTCAACCATATTCCTAAGTTGTATGCATACGTTAACTCACAAGAATAATGATCTGCTTTTCTGCCATAATATATACAAAAGTGGTCGTCTACTTGTGGTAAGTTTTTAAACGACGGACAATTGTACTCTTCAAGATTAACAATGTTTCGCCCCAAAATACGTTCTAATAAATTCACTTTTTGGTAACCACGTACATAAATGTTTTGTGCATCTCAGGCAGCAAGGCGCAAAGATGAATACTGCGATGTTGTATGTCGCAGTCGTATCGAGTCAGGAGATTTCTGACCGATTTGGCGAGTCTAAGTCTGCACGTAAACAGTGCGAGAGCTAGACGGTATTCCGTGAAGCGGCGCCGGGCTAGCTTGTTGTCGTTGCCTGCCGTGCGATTTCTGAGAAATCGGCGCAGCAAGGACAGGCACGAGCGCGAGATAGCGCGCGTAGCCAGAGCCAGCGTCTCGCGGCTTCAGCCTATCGGCTGACTGCAACGCGAGGCTCAACGGCTCGCGCGGGCCGCGAGCCAATCAGAGCGGCTCTTACATGAGCGGGCCCGCGAGATGCTTTGAGCATGTGGCGCGACAGCTCACGAGAGTGCGCGCGAATCTAATCAGTTCTCGTGCTGACATTGTCGACGCAACGTGTCGACGATTTGAAGTGCCCGGAAACGCGAGTGTGTGTGGTGAGAGAGAGAGAGAGAAAGAGTGATAGTGCTACGGCCGGGATACTTTGTGTCATTGCCATCACCAGGACTATTTTCCCTGTTCCCGTTAGCGAGTGCGTCGCCAACGGCTTACAGGACATCAGCCAGAGGAGAGAGCGAGAGGACGAGCAGGGCCAGCCGGGATCAACGAGAAGCGAGAGCTTCTGCATCCTCGCCAGCCCAGGCGCAGAGAGTGAGAGATAGATAGATAGATAGATCTTTATTCACTGAATACAGTAAAAATATAAATAAATAATACAATAAAGTACTGTATTATATACATTAAAAATAAATCACAGTAAAATAAATAAATAAATAAATCACAGATTGTTACGACGTGAAACAGGCTTAAATGTACCTATATACAAGTCGACATTATAAAACAATATTACATCAAGAATTATCACAGTCTAGTATTAACTTTATATCACAATTTTGTCATAGACCTATCTAATTAACATACATGAAGATCACTGTGATAATCTTAAATCAGTACAGCCAATAGTGGCCACGTCAGACTAGTTTAACTATTGCGGTTTTAACAACTTACGTCAAGAACTTATATTAATTAATTAGGCGTCGAGGGCAAACAGGTGCCTTCGCGGAGCTCTTTTAAATGATGCGAGAGATGGTAGGTTGCGCAGAGCAGGAGGGAGAGCATTCCAGAAACAAGCCCCTTGAACCTGAAAGGCTTTTGCCTCGGAGTCTGTTCATACTGACGGGATACTCAGTTCTGGGGTAACTCCCCTACCTGAGGGCCTCGGCTTGCTTTTGGCAAAAAATGCCGATAAATATTGTGGTTCCCTGATCCGAAGCGCCTTATATAGAAGAATACCTTCAAAATAAAGCCTCCTCGAATCAGTTTGAAGCCACTCGAGACACTTCCTGAAAGGACGGAGACAAAGGAAGGAGATATGCTCATACCTTCTTACCCCAAATATGAATCTCACACACGAATTACTCAGTCGTTGTAAGCGAATGCGTTGTTCGTCGGCAGCGTCCAGGACAGTCACAGCACAGTAGTCCATATGCGGTTGTATGAGTGATTCGACTAGCCTTCTGCGGAGAGTCTCGGTGGTGCAGCCCCTAATAAACCGCAGGCTATAGAGGGCTTTATTAACTTTTTTGGTTATCGAATCTACCTACGGTTTCCAAGTGAGTTTACTGTCAAGAACAACACCGAGACTCACGGCGGTTTCACTGAAAGGGACAATCACTCCGTCCTGCAGCTGAACTCCAGGCAGGTTCCATAACTCGATATCATTGACATTTTTACGGGAACCAAAAAATATAGCCTTAGTTTTGCTGGAGTTCAGCTGCAGACCGGAGCTCCCCGCCCAATCAGACACCAGTCGTGCCGCATCCGCTAGTCGAGACAAACCCTCATGTAATTTATCTTTGGTAGTATGTAGATAAATCTGAAGGTCGTCAGCATAAAATAGGTGTGTTAAAGCGCTATCGTCAAGTATGTTTTGCAGGTCGTTGACATAAAGACTGAACAGCAGGAGGCCCAGGACAGACCCCTGTGGAACACCCAGGTTGGTATCCAACCATTCAGAGTTTCCGTGTTTATTAGAGATTACCATTTGGGTGCGTCCTTGTAAATATGATTTTATCTACAGAAGAGCTGTCCGGGAGAAACCCAGCTGTCGCAGTTTGGATAGTAGTCTCGTGGGCGAGATGGTATCAAATGCCTTACTGAAGTCAAACAACAGTAATAGCATAACCCTCTTTTTGTCAACGGCCATGCGTATGTCGTCAGTCAGTTTCAGTAACGCTGTCTGTGTACTATGGTGCTTACGAAAACCTGCCTGGAAGGGATCCAATATATGGTTTTTGTTAAGGTACTCCGTGATCTGAGTGTGTGCGATCTTCTCGAGTACCTTAGATAGAAAGCAGAGCAAAGCAATTGGACGAAAGTCAGAAACATTAGATGGAGCGTTGTTCTTCCTCAGTGCAATTAACTGCGCT
Organism: Muscidifurax raptorellus; assembly: GCA_020010945.3. Taxonomy (NCBI): domain Eukaryota; kingdom Metazoa; phylum Arthropoda; class Insecta; order Hymenoptera; family Pteromalidae; genus Muscidifurax; species Muscidifurax raptorellus. The sequence continues at coordinate 1,479,416 of JAHUUD020000022.1, forward strand.
TGCTTCCAAATACTCGGAAAGATTCCCTGAGCAAAGGAGGAGTTAAAAATATTTAAAATAAAATTGCCAATGATAGAAAGAGCCTTAGTGACCACCTCGCAGGGAATGCCGTCAACACCTCTCGCTTGCGAGGAAAAGTGAGAAATAGCAAGGACAACGTCACTCATACTGACAGGGCTGAAGCTAAAGCCCTCATCACTCGCCGATAAAATAGTGTCCGTTGCTTTGTTAATATTTTCAAGGGGTGAGGCCGAGATCCCCGCCAAGTGCCCATTCAGCTCCCCAGGCGAGAAACCAAAAAACTCCTCCTCCTTACGCCCAGGCAAGAGGCCGAGATGACGCATTACCTTCCAGATGTTTTTGTTATCATCAAGAGCGTCAGTCAGCTGTTGTCTAAGGAAGGATACACGCTCTCGAGCCAAGCGCATATCGACCTCATTAATGAGCCTGAGGAACTCATTGAGTAGATCTGCGCGCCCAGTGCGTTGATAACGTCTGTGCGTTGCATCACGTTTATCAATAAGGAGCCTCAGCTCAGGTCCAGACCAAGGAGGGTACTTCATTTTCTTTTTCGGACAAACTGTTTTTAAAGGCGCTAATTCATCAATTGCCAATCTTAAATTATTATTTAAAGTATTTAAAGCACCTTCCAGGTCGGTTTCAATGGACGTCATGGATGCCCAATCGCAGCAAGACAAGAAGTCAACAAGAGCACTAGAATCGATGCTCTTGTAGTCACGGTACGAAAAAGACTCCCTCACAGGAGTAGGTGTGTAGATGTCTAGAGGGACATCTATATAATACAGTGCTTGCCGAAACTGGGCAGCCATTCATTCCTAGAGTCCAAGATCGTGTCGTTCTCGTCTGTCAAGATCAAGTCAATCCGTGTGTGAGAAGATGAAGTGTGATGAGTGGGACCATGGCGGACAATCCAAAGAGATAATTCTTCGGATAGACGCCTGATGGTAGTGGCATCATCGGTCGTGGACAGCAGGTCCGCATTCAGATCAGCCATAATTATTTTGTGGCTATATTCGCTGCAGAGATCGCGTAGGACTCTAAAGAGGTTAGAGTCCTTCTGCATAGGGATTTTTGGGGGTCTATATATAACTCCGACGAGAACAGGAGGAGAGTTACCCTGCTGAATACTACAAAACAGATACTCAGGAATGACAGGTTTACCTGGTCCCCGGGTATCAGATGAAGCTAAAGTTTTTATCTTCAAACCATTCCGGACAAACAGGGCAACCCCACCTTCATTCACGTTGCGATCTTGCCTAACCACTGTATAACCCTCGATCTGAATGAGGCTGTCATCGGCGGTCGAGCCCAGCCATGTCTCAGCAAAACCAAAAATGTCATATGAAGGATTGTCAGCCAGGAAATTGCGGACATTTTCAATACCCGCTCTAATAGAGTTGACATTCAGAAAACCCACCCTCAGGCAATTTTTGCCAGTCGACCGTTGTCGACGGGCCTCGGCAGTCAAGATGATGATGCGACCGATGGTGTTGATGATGGTAATGACGATGACTTTAGAGATGAGGATGCAGTTGCCGATGATGCCCATGTTGATAACCGCGCAGCTACCGTGGCACTTGTCAGACCAGACGCCAGTCCGTCTCGTGTAGTCAAGTTTTCACTGTTGTCAGTCATGTGCGTGTATCGCCGTCTTGGTTTTTCGGATCTGGTCTGAAACGCCGTGCGAATGAGTTGTAAGTCGGCAGCTGATTCGAAAACGTGCGCACGCTCACCTCCCCTGCGTCTGTCCAGAAATCTGCCTCCTGAATGCCAGACATATTTGAAGCCTAGCCCCTGCGCAATTAGCTTCAATTTTTTAAAAAGTTGAAATTTATCACGGGGCAGAAGTTCATTAACGTAAATCTTACGTACTGGAATGCAGTTTTCAGAATACTGGCCCAGCAATTCAGGCTTTATGTTCTGAGTCATCATGTAGTTATTAGCGAGTGTACGCTTTGCCCGCAACACATCTTCAGCCAGTTTCGCTCGTGTCAGTGTGACGATACAAGACGACTGCACTCTCCCACCCGGTTGCGAGGTATCCTTAGAGCTGTTACCTCCCTCCTCAGGGCGACCACGAGGTAAGAGAGCGCGCGCACCGATGATGTCTTCACTGGTGAGAGAAGGGAGGATGGTGCTGAGTACTGCGTAGGCTATAGTATTTAATGCCTCTTGAGAGGTGACAGTCACATTATTTAAAACCCCGTGAATAACTAATTTGCAGTTTTCGATTCCTCCTCTGGCACAAGAGGACGCCATATCAGTGATAACATTTTCCTTATGACTATTACTACAACTACCATTATTATTATTATCGTTATTACTATTATTATTGCACGCATGATGCATCCGTAGAGTACTCAGACTATCAGTCAATGTCTTAATTTGGTCCTTGAGCAATATATTATCGTCCAAGAGCAGCTGACGATCGTTACGCAGTTCCTCCAGCTGGGTAGACTGCTTAGTCACCAAAGACTGCAGACCAGAGATCCGCGCCACCAAATCCCGATTCATCTCATCCATAGCTGGTAAAGGAGAAGAAGCGACACTCGCGGGCGTCTGAACCCGAGTCATACAGGATTTGATATCGTCAAACTGCGCTTGGAGCATGTCAAAGCGTTGAAAAAATAAGTCAAGTGTACTCTGCGGAATTAATATATTAATAATAATAATAATAAACTTTATTGCATTCATACATTTGTATTTTACAATGCTGTCTTAACATATATACATTTGTGTGCTTTAATACGCCTCTTTTTTTTTTTTTTTTCTTCTTCTTTACTTCTCTTTTTTCTTTTATCTCTCCTCCTATTCTTCCTTCTTCCTCCTTTCTTCTCTCACCTCTTCTTCACTCCTCTTTTCCTCTCTTACCCTTCTGATCCTTCCCTCCTCCTCCTTCCACTCGTACATGATTCCGTCCACTCTCACCTTGAAGTCCCCGTTCCTTAGCAGCTCCCCATTCTTTTTCGCTTCCTCTCTTCTTCTCTCTCTTATCCCCATGGCTTCTTTCTTTGCCCTTCTCTCCTCCCAACTCATCCACTGCTCTATTCTCACCTTTCCCCCTTCATTAATTTCCTCTCTCCTCTTCCATATCTTCTCCATTTCCTCTTCTGCCGCGAATATTATCTTTTTTGTGTCCTGGTTTGCTGTCTCCTCCAGCTCCCAACTCGTTCCCTCCAGGATCTCGTCCAGCCAGTCCTGCAGCACCTCCTTCTCGTTCCAGTTTGTACCTTTATGGATGATCACACCTCTCTCTCCTACTTTGCTCCTCCCTCCCTCCGTCCTCTTTCTCTTGTTGGTGTTCACAATCCTAACCTCACTTTTCACATTTATACTTTCCCTTTCAATCCATTTTCTCTCCTCTCTCCTTACTTTTCCTTCCAATTTTTCTACCAGTCCCTTTAATTCTTTGACTGTTCTCTGCATCTTCTCCCTCTCTCTCCTTTCCTCACTCAATTTTCCTTTCAAAATTTCTATATCATCTTCTATGTCCATCATCTTTCTCTCCGCCGCTTCTCTTCTCCCTCTCTCCAATTGTAGCTTCACCCTCCACTCCTTCATCTCCTCTCTCATATCCCGCATCTCTCTCTCCACTCTTCTCTCATGCTTCGACATCTCTCCCTCCTACTTTTTTGTCGCCTTTGGTTCTTTATCTTCTTTTTCTCTCTGCTGACTTTGCACGCTCTCTCTCTCCCTGCTATAACCTCTCTACTCTCCTCACCATGTGCTCTCCTTTCTGTTCCTCTCGTTCCTCTTTCTTCTCCCTGTTCCCTCCGTCTAATTCCTCCTAGGGAATTTCCCTAGACTTCCCCGCATGCTTTGCGCGCGCTTTTCAAATCTCCTTTCTGCTTCGTCCTTTCTTTTCCTTCCTTCCCTGCCTTCCCCTCCTTTATTCTTGCTGCCTTTCTTTATTTTTCCTCTTCCATATAGTGCTATAGAGTTTCCTCACTTGCGTTCTTCTCCCTCCGACTGTCTCCTACCACTTTTTCCCCTCTATCTTCGTCTACACACATTCTTCGAACACATGCTTAAGCGTCTCCTCCTCACTCCCACATAGCCTGCATACCCTTTCTTCTTCCTTCTTCCAGTATTTGTTCCCTCTTGTCTCACACCCTAGTCTGAACCTTGCCGTAACGCTGAGCGCCCCTCTTCTGTGTTCTCCCACTTCCATCAGGTACTCTGGTATTTCTCCCTGCTCCATCATTACCTCCCTTATTTCACCCGCATATCTGGACTCCTTTATTTCCTCTCTCCACTTCTGCCATTGTGTGTCCTTGTTTATCCTTTCTATTTCCTCCTCCACTCCCTCTTCCTCCTCCATTCTTCTCGTATAATCCTCGACCGATATCCCGCACTTCTCCAATTCCATTCTTCTCACGTCCTTCCCTCTTCCCTTCCATTCTCCCCTTTCTCCCTCTCTCTTCAGCAGCCTCCAGCATTCTCCTAGCAAAGTATTTTCTTTTGCTCTCCTCAGTTTCCTTTCAAACCTAACCGCCCTTTTCCTTGTCCTTGTCTCTAATTTAAACCTTTTCGTCTCCCAGTGAATCACATGTGCCGGCGTGGTCCTATCTAGGTGCAGCACCCATTTGATGTACCTTCTCTGTATTTTCTCTAAATCCTCCTGCCATTTCCAACCCCATATCTCCGCCCCATATTCTATTACGCTCTGCACTAGAGCGTCGAACAGCTTCATTCTCATCTTCCAGCTGTCCTTGAACGTTGCCTCTCCTAGGCCCCACAGGGTACTTATCAGCGCATTTGCCCTTCCTTTCACCTTCTTCACCTGTTCTTCCTCTTTCCCGTTTTCTTTCATCGTGTATCCCAAGTATTCAAATGTTTTCACCACCTCTATCTCCCTTCCATCCCATTCAAATTTCTCTTCCATCCTCCTTCTTCCTCCGTTTCTAAAAATCATGATCTTCGTTTTCTCTGTATTTAGCTCCAATCCCTTTCTTTTGATGTATCCTTTGAATCTTCTTAACATTTGTTTCAACCCGCTCGCGTTTGTTGCTAGCATTACTACGTCATCTGCATATGAGATTGACCATACTTTCCTTCTCCCTAATATTATTCCTCCTTCTTGCACCTTTCCCATCTCTCCGTCCAAGTCTGCCATTGCCACGTTAAACAACAGTGGAATCAGCGGGCATCCCTGTCTCACTCCCTTCTGCGTCTCAAAACTGCCTACATTCATTTCCCCTATCCTTACTTCACACTCCGTCTTCTCATAAATTTCCTTTACTCTTTCCCTTATCCTTCTAGTCACTCCCAGCTTCCTCATCATCTTCCACACTTCTTTCCTGTTTACTTTGTCAAAGGCTGCTTTCATGTCCGCGAAGCACACGTATACCTTCCCTCCTTTCTTCCTTAGCTCTTGCTCCACCACCTTGTTTACCACATATATAGCGTCCGTTGTACCTCTCCCTCTTCTAAATCCCATCTGCGTGTCGCTCAACTTTTCCTCTTCTTCCAGTTTCTTCTCCAATCTTGCCTTTATCAGTTCCGCATATATTTTGTATCCTGTGTCCATTAGTGTGATTCCTCTGTAGTTCTTACACTCCCCCTTATCTCCTTTCTTATAGATTGGCGTGACTTTCCCTCTCCTCCACTCTTCTGGCAGTCCTCCTCCTTTCCAAATCTTTCCTAGTATCTCCGTTAGTTCCTCCACAATCTTTCCTCCGCCCTGCTTCCAAGCCTCATTCTGGATTTCATCTTCTCCTGGTGCTTTCTTTTCCTTTAGCTTCTTGATTATTTCCCTTACTTCCTCTACTTCTATCTCTCTCTCCTCTGCTTCCTCTTCTTTCCCCGACTCTTCCTCATTATCTCTCCTTCTTTCCTGCGTTTCTCTCTCTCTCCCAGTTGACCTTTAAAAAACTCTAACCAACTCTTATCTTCTATCCCTTTATCTATCTGCTCCCTTTTTCCTTTCCTTCTTCTTTTCACCATTCTCCAGAACTTTTTTCCTGACCTATCCTCCTTTGCCTCCCTTAGCTCTTTTTTCATCCCTTCCTCCTTCTTTTTCCTATACATGCTCCTTAACTCTCTTTTCGCCTGCGTGAACCTGTCTTTTCCCCACCTCTTTATCCCTTTTTTTGCCCTTTTCATTTCTGCCCTCTTCTTCCTGCAGTCCTCATCCCACCATCTGCTGTCACCTCTCCTTTTTCTTCTCCCCCTCTTTGTTTGGATCGCGTTTCTTATTTTTATCTTTAAATCCCTCCACGTCTTTGCTTCCCCCCCTTTAGCTAGCCAACCTCTATACTCCCTGATGGCCTCCTCTGTCCACATCGTTCTTTTCATTTTTTTTTCCGATGCTTCGTGAATGACACCTAAGCTGGCATACCGGGCATGTGCTTGTTGGTGGTGTGGAGTTGTCGTTGCACACCGGACATACTTCGTTGATTTTCTTGGTCGTATGACTCATGATGTAGAAGGGAAAATCAATTTTAGCGCCAACGGTATGTCGCCTCGAGCACAGCAGGGCTACCAACGTCGAACAGGAAAATCTGCAGTTCCCGCCAATGTGTTGTGCCTCTGACATAACCTCTTCAAGATTTTCGAATTTTAGAAACGGTCTCCCTGGCTCAAAATAATAAGCCTGCAGTTAATGCTCCTTGCATGTGGAGCCTGCGGGAGACCAGCTGTCTGCAACAGTATAAACTCGTGCCAAGCAATTGAGTATACGGTAAAAAAATATACCTAAAGTCGGAGCGACCCGAGAGCGTGTCAGTACGTACCTGGAGAGAGAGAGAGACCCAGAGCATCTGGGAAGCCAGCGAGCCTGACGGCAGAGAGAGAGAGAGAGAGAGAGAGAGAGAGAGAGAGAGAGAGAGAGAGAGAGAGAGACGGTGAGTGAGTTACCTGGTTAGCAATCCTACTGCTAAATGGGAGTACATCTCAGCGAGGGTGGTGAGAGGCTATAGGCAGCTACCAGCGAGTCCTGCCAGACGCGATGCCAGAGTTCAGAGCTCTGGTAGTGAGGATGCGTTCGCCGAGAGGGATGAACGCTATTGTACGCCTGTGGCGAATATTGCAGGCGTAGATCGGCGGCTTCGACGCAGGAGCCGCCAAAGCGGTGAGAGCTCAGCTGAGAGCACGAACAATGAGTTTCGCCGCTCGCGCTGCTCGGATAGGAGAATTCCGCGCGAGCGGAATGACCTACGAGCAAGCCAGGGAGAGGGTTTTCAACGAAGAACTCTTTTCCGAGGGCGAGGGCGTGTATAATGAGACGCTCAAAGAGCTTCGCGTAGAGCGCGAAGAGCAAAAGTTTGAGAGAGAGCAGCAACGTCGCCTAGAGCAGGTGCGAGAGGCTTCTAGAGCGAAATCTCAACGCGTAGCGCGCACAGAGGGTGAGCAGTCCATCCTTCGCGGAGAGAATGAGCTTAGGCTGAAAAACCAACGGCTTACCTCTGCGAGAGGAGTAGGACTGCCACTATATTCCTCTGGGGGTAGCGCTACGCATAAGAGAGATCTGCCAGCTCCGGCGGACCTGGCGAAAGGCCGCAGATCCAGCCGTGCGAGGCAGGTCTTTGAGGAGTCGGAGAGCGAATGGGAAGTCCCTCACGCGAGTAATCGTCGCGCAAAGAGGGCAAGAGAGAGTGAGAGAGTAAAGAGGGATGTGAACGTGAAGGTCTCGCGTGGTAGAAGCCCGAGAGAAAGCGTGAGCCTCCTTGGCAGTGACAGCGAGTTCGAGCGTGTCTCGAACCGCGCGTCCAGCAAGGCGAGCTCTGCACACTCTCGCCGTGATGGCCGTGATAACACGGCCCGTATCACCAAGAGGCTTAAGGATTGGGACTTCAAGTTCACAGGGGAAGGCCAGAGTGAAGATGCGGAGGAATTTATAAATCGGCTGAGCAATTGCCGACGGGAGGCAAAGGGAACTGACGCGGAGTGGCTCAGTATTCTGCCATGTATTTTTAAGGGTGATGCTGGACGTTGGTTTCGGGCTAAGCGAGACAGAATTCAATTGTGAAGTGAATTCTGTCTGGCTTTCCGTCGATGCTATGTGCCGGAGTATAACCAGGAAGATCTGATGGAGGATCTGAGGCGGCGGATGCAGCACAAAGGAGAGAGAAAGTTGCTAAGTTTATTAGCAAATTCGAATACATTGTGTCGCGCTTCCATCGGTCTCCGTCGAATTGAGAGGTATTGCGGATAGCATACCGCAACATCCTCTTTGAATACCGCTTTGAATATCGGTGATAAGCTCATCGATAGTATGGAAGATTTGGAGCGTTATGGTCGTGGCTGTGAGAAACAGCGAGACCTGGATACCCTCGCCCTCTACCTCCGAGTCAGGGAGGGCTGCGAGTGCAAGTATGCAGTCGAACACTGGCAGAGGCAACTCGCGGGGTAAGAGTACCTCGCCAAGCCAGAACTCGGGACGTGGGCAGAGGGGCGCTGGGAAGCCAAGTGCTGGGAATCCAGGTGCGGGGGCAGCTCAGTCGCCAATGAGGGCGACTAATGTCAGAGAGGGTGAGTTTTTGGGGACATGTTTTACGTGTCACAGAGTGGGGCACCGCGCATCAGAGTGTCCTGAAATTGTCTGCTTCCGATGCAGACTGAAGGGACACATATCGAGACAGTGCACTCAGCGGGTGAATGAACAGGGAGCGACTGTCTCGTGTCAAGGTTGCGGGCGAAAGGGGAGTACTGTGCTTTCGTGCCCCGACTGCAGTAAAGTTATTGCAAGTTTGGGAAACTTGAGACTGGGGGCGCAGAAATAAATAGATCTGCACCCCCGAGAAGCCAAGCGGTGCGTGAGAAGGGAAAAAAGCAGGCGACTTTCGCGAATCGTTTAAATGAATTCAGCGATACCGCGACAGGGGAGAGCGAAGAAGCCTCCCTGTTCGCTGAATTAGGGGAATTGGAGGAGAAACTCACGAAACTGCTAGGTGATAGGAAAAGGTGGAACCGAAGCGAAACTCGAACAGCTGATCGGGAGTATCGCTTGTCCATGCCGTCTTGGGCGTCACCAGAGGGCAAGGGAAAGGATGATGCGGGGGAGGAGAGCGTGGCTTCCCGCCCGGTAGATAACCCTATCCAGCTCGAGACGTCTGAGGGTGTTGTAGGTGGCGACTTGAGTGAAGAGGAGGTAATAGCGGGAGTGAATACAGAGAATAGGAATTTTTTGAGGATAAGTCTTGGTGGGCAGGTGTATCAAGCACTGCTTGATCCTGGGACAACGCTCTCTTTGATTGGTCCAGAAATCATGGCGATCCTCCCCCCTTAACCTTGCTAGCCAGGCTGAGGAAATTCCCTGAACCATATTGGTCCCAGGAATTTAGAAAACCGCACAGCTCTACCCTGTTAGTGTTGGGTTTCAACTGGGCGCGGGCGTCATCCTTCATCCACCCACTCGCCCCGGAATCACGCAATTGACGATGCAACCCCGTATTCTCTGCCTCTGGCCTGGCTATCCTCCGGATCTCCTCCGCTGGCTACTGTCGAGGCTCGTCTCGCAGCCGTCCCTAAACTTCACGGAGGACTAGCTCTCGAGTCTCGGCAGAAACCCCTTTCATGCCCCGCAGGATCTGCTCCACCGGTTGAAGCCGATGGGCATCTCCCACTGCCTGCTGGCGCTGGTTCGTGCTTTCCTCCACCCGCTCCGGCTCTACCCGCCCTCTCCTCCTGTCCCCGTCCTCCGAGCTCACCGCTGATGCGGTGGCTTCGCTCCTCTCTGTCCAAGAAAGGGCTACCCTGGCTGCGTTGTTCGACCCCCTTTGCTCCCTATATGCAGCTCCACAACGCGGGCAGCCAGCCATGATCACCCCGTGCCTTCCGTAATTATAGAAGAAGTCACGGGTTACTTCACGAGGGCACTCGTGAAGGCCATGGCCGAACGGCCAGCAGTTGAAACACCTGTAAGGAGCTGGATCTACCGACGGATCGGTCGGGATCGGAGTCAGTCCGACGAACCACACGCCCCTGAGCTCAACGGCCAGAGTCCTGTGGCTGGCGGATCTGCTCCAAACCCTTACACGACCCGACGGGCGATCCAGGGCCTGCAGCTCCTCGTGACGCGACCTCTCGGGTACTTCCCTGAGCCGTTGTCGCTGCTCTCTGTCTCTCTCTGTCTCTCTCTCTCTCTCTCTCTCTCTCTCTCTCTCTCTCTCTCTCTCTCTCTCTCTCTCTCTCTCTCTCTCTCTCTCTCTCTCTCTCTCTATCTATCTCTCTCCCTCTCTCTCTCTCTCTCTGCCGCTGCTCCACCACCTCTGGCTGCGCTTCTCCTTCTCTTCGTGCTCTCCTCGCTTCACGCCAGCGGGCAGCCCTGGCCGCATTGTGGCGGGCGTTCCGCGAAGCGAACTGCGCTCCTCTATTTTCCGCTGTCTGCGGCATCTCCTCTTGGGCAGGAGTGGCTGGACCATCGTCGTCCCCAGGCCTCTGCTCGTTGTTGCGAGCCGCCTGCTCCGCCAGTTCTCCTCGGCGACGGTCTGCTGCCGCTGTCTCTCTTCTGCCGCTTTTGCCGCCCTCTCAGCACGATGGCGTCTCTCCTCCTCCTCTCCCTGTCCCGCCTCCTGCTGGCCTTCTCGAGGGGCATCGGCTGGACTTGGGTTCTCCCTCGCCGGCCCAGGTAACTGCCTCCGGGTCGCTTCTTCGGTCAACAGGGGCCCAGTTGGTCCAGTCAATCTCCGCTGTTCCTGGAAACACCCCTCCGAAGAAACCTCGCAGACGCGCGCCAGCTTCTCCCTCCGATGACTGGCCATTTTCGTCATAGGCGTGGTGGTCAGCCAGTGTTAGCTGCCGATTCCCACCCTTCTTCTTCTTCTTCTTGGTCTTCTCTTCTTCTTATTCTTCTTTTCTCCCGCTGGCTGCCAATCCATCGGCTCTTCTCGCGGTCTGCGGCGGACTGGGAGTCGGGTCTTGCCGTTCGCATGCAGGGGAGCATTCCACGGCCTCCTCACTCACCTCCTCCGCCTCTGCTCCGGATGGCGCTCGCCTCTCCGTGCAGGCCTCAGCTGGCGCCGCAGGTGTCGCCACTACAGCTGGCACCGCTGGCGTCGAAGCTACTGCTGATACTCCAGCTCCTCTGCTGATGGCGTCGCGGATATCGCCCAGCCGCCGGGGTAGCGACCCTTGCGCTACCGCCTTGCTATAGCAGAGCCCAGTATGTAAACAATCGAGGATTTTACCTCGACTATCTCATACGGGCCGTCCCAGTGCGAAGCCAACTTTCTCGACACCTTATTCGCTGCATCAGATAGGACATGGGTTTTTCGCATAACCCTATCTCCTACCTGGAAACGCGCGTCTTTTCTCCCCTTATTATACACTCTCTCATGCCTTTCCGTGGCCTGCTTAGCGAATTTCGCCACTAAATCCCTCAACGCATCCAATCGCTTCATTCGCTCTTCCCATTCCCCTGGCTCTCGCCTCTCAATCGGCTTGTCCGCCTCGATTTCGCGTCGTAAACTCAACACAGGGCGGGGGTGGCTCCCGTAGTTGAGAAAAGCCGGCGAAACTCTAGTAGACGCTTGTGTGGCCGTATTGATGGCGTGACGAAACTCATGGAGGTGCATATCCCAGTCGCAATGATCGTTCTTCACGAACGTCGCTATCATCACCTTAAGCGTTCGATTCGTACGCTCCACTGGGTTGGCCTGCGGATGATAAGGCGAAGTTGTGATGTGTTTACACCATAGATTTCCAACACCTTACGGAGATGTTGGCTATCAAACTCCTTGCCATTATCTGATAGAAAATATTCAGGCGTTTCCCACCTGAATAAAATCAGCTCCTCGAATGCTCAGGCCACCGACTTAGCGTCTGCCTTTCTCAACGGTTTGACCTCTGACTAGCGTGTAAACAAATCTTGAAACACGACAAGATATTTAAACCTGTTCTTACTCGGCGGAAACTCCATGAGATCAGCTGCTACGATGGCCCAGGGCCTCTCGACAACACGTCGTCCCATGAGTCCTTTCGCGCCACTTTGCACCGTTTTATATTTCTGGCACTCCTCGCAAGATTGCACAAAGCGGTACATATCATGGTACGCTCCACGCCAGTAATATTCTCGAGCCACTCGGTCATATGTGTTCTCAATTCCCAAGTGACCCAAGGAGGGTGTTTTGCACAGGCTCTACTCTGTCAGGATCGGGGCGTAAACCCTCGCTATCCAATAGAAATCTAGATACGAAATCTGAGAGCAACCAAACTCACACTTCTCTCGATTTACGACCAACCCCGCCTCGGTGAGTTGCTTAAGGACAAACTCGAGCCATTTTAAATGCTCTTCGAAAGTCTCCGTGGCGATCACCGGGTCGTCGAGGTAAACGAATACCGCTGGCGCGCACGCAGGACCAAAGAGGGCATCGACTAGCCGCTGCTGGGTCCTAGGCGCGTTGCACAATCCGAATGGCATTTTTTTAAACTGCCACAGGCCTGAGCCTGGAACAGAGAACGCCGTATACTTTCGACTCTCCTTCGAAAGCGGAATCTGGTCATACGCTTGCAACGAGACATCAGTCTCGTGCAGAATACGTACAGTCGGGCACACAAACAAAGCGAGCGAAAGGCAGACCCGCACGACAACAACATGAGCACAAGCCGAGTGCTCATGGATAGCAACACGTGCTCGTACAATATAAACACAGCCGCGAACGAAACCAACGATGGGCGCAAACAAAATAACACACACCACCGAAAAGAGCACGGTAAGCACCACACAAATACACAAACAACACTCGACCCAACCACCACCAGAGGGCGTTGGCGCCAGCGACTGGGACTATATAAGCCCAGCCGCGACAGCACGGCGGCAGTTCAATCAGAGCTCCCGATCCAAGCGTTGCCGTGAGCACACGACACCGCTAGGAGGGCCCTAGAGGAACTGACGATATCTTACCGTTTTCGTGCGCACACGTAACGGCACGGATACCGAAACTACCGCACTATCTGAATAACAACTGTGCGCACACAGGGGAATTCAGACCCGCCGAGTACGTGGAGGAGCGCTCTCGTGCGCACACGTAGCAACCAGGTACATTTCGGCCTGCAAAGTTTGGAATTTCAAAATAAAAAAAATTATATCTGATAGATCTTAATTAGCCCTTTTGATCTACGTTAATTAATATATAAGCCCCTTTTTCGTTTTCCCAGGAAAAATCGAAGTACGATTTTCCATTTTTATGCATTTCAAATACCCATATCACTTAAAAAAATGGGTTTATTATACTCTACTAAGCTTAGAAAAATTGCCCTTCACCTAATTTAATTTGCCCGCGTGTAAATTATTATAAGTATTCAGTAATTTATATTTGAAAAATAAAAAACCGTAATAGTATTTCTAAGCCAATTATTTGCGCATTGCGCATGCGCGGCAGAATTAAGGTGGTACTTACAACAAAAAGGTGCTGCACATGGTGCTGCATATAAGTACCTAATGCAAGGCATTTAAAATATAAAGTTATTTATCTTAACAAAAAAATGCAACTGATTAAAATAATATTTCAACCTAAGTTAAAGTGTTTTTATAATTGTTCCGTTTTCGGTATATTGTGGTGTAGGAAATGCGTAATTGTTTTGGAGGTGGTCATGTTGCATTCGCATGCTACGATTCACTCATTATACAGCTTTTTTATTTACATAAGTAAAAAGCGTTTATATTTTTATCGGCTTAAAGGCGTACCACCAAAATTAAACGAAGTGGATACAGTCTGTGATGTAGTAACACAGTAACACACATAAAATTAATTTAAAAAAATAACCTCCACTTTGCTCAATTCGCTTGGTCTCTAAAACTATTCTATGTTGATCTGCTAACACTATAATTTCCAATAATGATATAATTGCTTTGGTATTAGATGATTAGTTAATGCACTTTACCACGTTGTATCAGTCCTCTGAATGTCTGAAAAAAATTCCTCGTTATCCTCATTCTCAAAGAAGTATCAAAGATGGAATGATTTGTTGAACAGGAAGTTTCCTGTCGTGAAGTCTAAAAATAATAAATACAAAAGTTTATCAATATAATGGACCCTTACATTAAACAAATTTTTGCAATCGTAAAAGATCATTTACCATAGGAAGCAATCTGTGTCGTGAATCGATTTTTTAATAAAGTGTGATACAATCGGCTCTGATGACTGTCCTAAGGTACTTTGCAGCCTATATCAATGGTTTCGAGGCACAAAGTCTGATTGTAATACAATACAGTGATAACAACTTGAAGACACATTGTCCTTAATTCTGAAGTTTTGACCTCGCGCGTTAATCATTCTAATATGAATTATAACGAGTTCTAACACTGTAAAATTATTATTTCAAGAAATTTTGTTTCATGACATTTGGGATCTTCCCTTGCGTCACCAACCAGCAAAGCCTTGCACATGTTGAACATTCCTAAGATATGATTTTTGTTTGGTAAAAATACTGGCGTATGTATAGTGATATAATTATGTAGAGCTGGCATCATGTCTGTAAAGTAATCGAAACCATCTTTTTGGAAAAGCTTGTACATTAATTTCAACACTTTCCACATATCTTCTGATACTGATTTTCCTGTTAATCCAATTAAATAGTGATGCAGTCATGCAGTTCTTCTCTGTTAAGTGAAGTAGTGAGGTTATATTCGACGTAAACAAAATAATGTTTCACTTTTCATTGTCGAGTAACGTTCAACTCAATACTGTACACCACAATATACCGAAAACGGAACAATCATAAAAACACTTTAACTTAGGTTGAAATATTATTTTAATCAGTTGCATTTTTTTGTTAAGATAAATAACTTTATATTTTAAATGCCTTGCATTAGGTACTTATATGCAGCACCATGTGCAGCACCTTTTTGTTGTAAGTACCACCTTAATTCTGCCGCGCATGCGCAATGCGCAAGTAATTGGCTTAGAAATACTATTGCGGTTTTTTATTTTTCAAATATAAATTACTGAATACTTATAATAATTTACACGCGGGCAAATTAAATTAGCTGAAGGGCAATTTTTCTAAGCTTAGTAGAGTATAATAAACCCATTTTTTTAAGTGATATGGGTATTTGAAATGCATAAAAATGGAAAATCGTACTTCGATTTTTCCTGGGAAAACGAAAAAGGGGCTTATATATTAATTAACGTAGATCAAAAGGGCTAATTAAGATCTATCAGATATAATTTTTTTCATTTCGAAATTCCAAACTTTTCAGGCCGAAACGTGCCCGGTCACGTAGCGCAACTACAGGCACTAAACCTTTAACCACCGTCCCATCGTTTCGACCATTCCTGTTGCCGCTGTGCGCACACAGGGCAATCGGAATCTGAAACTAGTCGCAAATACTGGCAGAGTCGTGCGCACACGTCTTTGTTAGAATCTACACACCCTCCACACACATACCGCTGCACCGTCCTGCCGTTTCGACCGTTCCTGTTACCACTGTGCGCACACAGGGTAACCGGAACCCGAAACTGACTGCAGAGACTTGCAGAGTCGTGCGCACACGTCTCTGTCAGACTCTGCACGCCCACACACAGCCCCACCGTTCCGACGTTTCATTTGCCGCTGTGCGCAGACAGGGTAAGAGAAACCGCGGAAAGCGATTCCAGTATCAGGTTGAGTCGTACGCACACGTCTCAATCGAATCCTGTGGTTAACTGCACTTCACACACACATTCACTCATCACTCTGCCGCTTCACTTGCCGCTGTGCGCACACAGGGCAAGGGAAGCCGCGAGAGACAGCCACTGTACCGGATTGAGTCGTGCGCACACGTCTCAGTCAGGTCCTGTGGGACTCCACCTGTACACTAAACATCACGCCGACGTTCCTCCGTTCCACCTACCGGTGTGCGCACACAGGGTAGGGGGAAATCGGGAACCGGTGCAGAGTCCACACAAGATCGTGCGCACACGTTCTCGCGAGGACTCCGCAATAACAAATTACACACCTGATAACAGCCAAACCGCCGTGCTAAGGCGTAATCGATATAAGTAATTGTAACCGAGGCATACCGAGGCCGAATAAGCGTTACAAATGTTTAAGCGACGACTAATGTCAAGCGTCATACCGTAGAATTAAGGACCGCACCGATAGTTTATAAGTACCGTGATTACCGCTTAGATAATAAGGAATAGATGTAAGAGATAAGTCTTTTAAAAACGTACTTTTGTTTGGTGACAGATTGCGAATGATGACTAAATATACCAACTATTAAAATTTAACCAAACGAAGTTATTTCTAACCTCACCCCTTTTCCGAATCCTGAATCCCAACTGACAAAATCCGGGGCAAGGGGGACGCAACCGTTACACGCTTGTTTTAAATCGACTTTTGTGAGGTAACGGGTACTGCGCAGCCTGTCTGTAATCGAGTCCATACTCGAAATCGGATGTTCGTCCTTTTTGGTTACTCGATTTAGATCTCTGTAATCGACACAGAACCTCCACGTTCCGTCCGATTTACGAATCATAACAGGTGCACTCGTATAGTCACTGGCTGACCTCTCGATTATTCCCTCATTGAATAATCGCTCTACCTCCTCGACTGCAGCTCTCTGCTTCGCTGGGGACTCACGTCTTGGCTTATGTCGAATTGGCGTAAAATCAACCAACTCGATATGGTGCTCGGTGAGATGCGTCATCCCCAACGAGGAGCCTTGGTTCTTCAACAGCCTCTCTAATACTTCTTCTACTTGCTTACGCTCCTCATCCTGTTTAATCAATCCTTAAAAGATATATTATTTTCAGTCACATCGTCCATTACGTTCATACCAACTGGCACCTTTTGCCAAAAATGGCAATGCCCGTCGGAATAGTCCAGCTAAAAAGGATCCAACACCGTGTCCTCATTGCTCTCTCGAACCAGCGTATACAGTGGGTATGCCACGCCCACCCCCACTGCCTCGTGCGCTATAGTAAACGTCGTAGTAACTCATTTTGAAATTCTCCTCTAAAGTGAAGTATAACAGTCAACGGTCCAAACTCGAATGGTATCGGACTAACAAACTTATCTCTTATATCGATGTCTATAATTTAAAAGCGATTGTTCATAATCAACCGGCATATAATTAACCGGTGAGTATCTTTTTACCATAGTACTACCATATTTAAAATGTTTTGCTTCGAGATTTACAATTAACTTAATAAAGGAGCGAGTGTATCATCCACAATACACGGTTCACATACATTCGAATAAATAAAAAGTTGGTCAGGTATAGTATGAGCAAGAGTAGCAGGTTGATTGGCTAGAAAAGCCCAACGTCCGATATCTTTAGATTTTGGCAAAATTTTAAAACCAGTATCAAAACCGAGAATACGTTTTACAGGTTGCGTAAGGACACTTTCCTTTTTTGTAAGATGTGGGTACTCTACTAGTGTGACATAGCCTCCTTTTTCATCGTAAATCAGTTTTTTGGCTGCTTTATTGTCGTGATATTCCATAAAACCTTGATTTATTCCATCAATCAAACTTTGTATTGAATTATATTCACCATGCTGGAAATGAAAACCATTTCCCTCTTCTTCTGGCATGTTATTAATGTTTCTTTGCGACGTAAATGCAGAGTAATACAAGGTATATAAATTTCCGACAGTCCAACTTGCCACTTTTCCTGTAATTCTATCGTACGAGGTAATTGTACAGAAAAACTAGTTGTAGTATTATCAGGAAAAATCTTCTTACTGCTATTACTAGGCAGCACAACCGAGAATTCCGATTGGTATATTTTTATAGCTTTTTTAACTCACTTGCGTGAATCCAAGAGTTAAATTTATCAGGATATCCGACCCAGCTTACAAAATACTCTTTACGAGATCCTTTGCAACGTGTTTTTAAAACTTCATTAATTTTATACTCTTCGCCGCTTACTCGTTCACTATGTACCCGACTCAATTCTTCGTAATAAAAAAATCCTTCAATTTTTTCACCCGCCAAATCACATAGTTCGTAAATAAACAACGCTTTTCACTTTAACAATTTTAAAAATTTCCTCGCTACATCCTTTCTTGTAACCCTTTTCAAAGACATGACGTTCTCTACTGATTCGTACACACTGATCCACTTTATATTTAGGCTTTTTTCGTTCAATCTGCCTTCCCAGAGATTTTTTAACATATTTTTTCTTGTTTTTTCGACATTCTCTAGCGTCATAGTAGCAGGTTTCATTTTTATAGTCGAATGTATACTACTATTATAAATCTTATATGTGAAATAACGAAACATTCGTTCCTTTAACGTTCTATTAAATCTTTCCACGACTGCAGCTTTTATATCGGGATTTCTAGCCACACGAAATTTTATACCTTGCTCCTTTGAGAATCGTTGAAATTCCTTACCAACAAATTCTTTGCAGTTATCCGTCCGTAGCATGTCTGGGCAACGGTTTTTATTTTTGCGTTTTATCACGCAGAGCTTTGACAAATGCATATTTATTCAAAACATCAATAACTACTAATGAATATGAATAATTATCATTATATCTCTTTAGAGAAATCAAAACAATTAAATCAGCCTCCCAAAGCTGGTCAAAACCATAAACATTATAGTATAAACGTGGACATTTTTTTCTAACAGGTTTATGTAAAGTATAAATATCTTGCTTTATCAACTACTCATTAATCGTGGATGACGATAACCTTTCTTAATTTGCAGTTATCAATTTTCTTGCCCCAGAAAAAGCTGATTCGTGGCTAGGATCGTAATATGGTTTGTCAAGCTATTCCATCATGTCTTCAAACGTAATTTTCGCCACTTTTTACCAATAGGCGTAGATGTTCGTATTCTTGTACGCTTACTTTTTTTATTCGGTACAAGAGTGTCACCTAGCAATGATGAATCGTCGAAATCCTTCTCGCCAAGACTCTTTCCACCACTCTTCTCACGAGTATTGTCAAGACCTTTTTCAAAAACAGATCGCGTCAAGGAATTATTCAAATATTTTTCATTGCCAATAAGCTCATGAGGCACCTCAGTCAAACGAAGAAGTTCAGCAAACTGAGCTCATCCTACAGCAGTTACTTTTTTACGCTCTCTAGCTACATCATTAACCAGATCAATTATATTTGAACTTTTTATTTTTTCACCATCGATCGTTACAGTACCATTTTCATTTCAACTTATTCGATTTTTGTTATTTTTTAAGTGATTTAACAACAGTTTTGTTTTATTTTGAAATAATTTCGGTATACTTGAAAGAATATCATCACTCAACTCATTTATTTTATCGTTACTATCATTTTTCTTTTCAGTAGTTTTTCGCTTCTTCTCGATACAAAATAAGTACTTTTGTAAAACTTGTAAAAAATTTTTATATTTATCACCTTCCGTAACGTACGTTTGAAAATCCAATATCTCATTGTCAAGACGTGTAAATTTGTCGCCAATTGTTTGAATACTGCTCAAGCCATCTTGATCAGCTTTGAGTTTAACATTTGTCTGCATTTTTTGTAAACTTTCTTGTGGAATCAAAACCATTTTTCGTACTCTTTCCATTTTCATCTCACATTAAAAGATCCAAGATTGGGGACAATAATGAAACTAAGAAGTTTCCTCCTTCCTGAACAATCATTCGCTTTTTATTTTTCCATTCACCTTTTCGATTTGTTGCTACTATCAAATTTCGGAAAGTCTTTTCATACTTTTTCAACTTGTTTTTATCAGTGATTTTCAACTCTACTACACCGTTCAACTCATTTATAGCGCACTCACATATATATTGCACTAATTTTTTATCTGCGTTGCGCAATAATGCCAATCGTTGCTCCCTGTTCGAGTGTCTTAACGCCTGCAATAATACTACATATTTCTCATCAAACGGTAGCTTTTTCTTACTCCCGTGCTGACGCTCTTTTGATGCACGCTCTGCCATGGTTATATCACAACTGACACAAATTTCTTTATACACTGCTCAATTTTATGTAGCTACCCTATGAGTACTTTGGAATGTATACATACTGATACTCGTCGTCCGGAAATATACAACTTCGAAAACGTAACTCCTCGGGAGTACTTTGCTTAAGATCAATCACCAAATAAGTATACGGTTTTAACGTACTGTCATAATAAGCCTCTTGCAAAAATCTCGAATCTTCGGGGTATAACTGACGATCTAGATGCTGAATATGTTCACGATCTCGAGGATTTTTGAATAGAACCATATAATTCGCATTCAAAGATATATTACGTTGACCTTTATGAAATATATACTGACAAATAAATCGTCAATTATTATTCATTTTCGAACTTCCGGATCATTTGAATAATCGTCATAATGCGGCAAACCTTCACGAAATTCAATCTCTACATTTTTCAATCGATATCCTGCCATTCACCATAATAAAATAATATTCTGTAAAATTTTACATGCGCAATAATATCAAGATGCTTCAAAAATCTTTGCACAAATACCGTTTTACCCGCTGATGTCGGACCAGCACAAATCATAGTCCAAGGGTGCATAAACCGTGTATCCATCTTTACCTCTATACTACGACTCAAATTTCAATCCTATATTCATTTAACAACCTCACACTAACTTCTATTAAACACAGTATTGACAATACCCGCGTAACAACAAATGAACACTGGTATACTCTCTTAAAATGCTCAATCACCTTATCCGATCTTCATCACGTCTTAAAGATAAAGATCTCGACAAGCATGAGACCCCAATGTCACAGCGACCCTACCCTACCCCCATTACCAGACCCATACATGCACCTGTGACGTCACAGGCGCCAGTAGGCCACGCCCCTCTGTCTGCCTGGCGATGGTCTATTCTACTAACCCTTGACTGCCGATTATATTAACTCTAAATCTCTCAGAGTATACACCCAACTTTGAGAGTTGAGCCCGCACGGAAGAGTATACAAAAATTTAAGAGTTAACACTCAAATATTGAGCTTTTGCTTACTCTTATAGGTAGCTTTTTAATAGTAAAATTTTCGACTTTCGCCAAAACATTACAAATATATGATGAGGTATTTAGAGTTCGAATCACGTATTTTTAGAAAATACCCATATGTATGTGTGGGTGTATGTGTGAGTATGTAAGTGTATTGCAACGTCTTAAGTAATGATGATGTTGTCGGTTGCAACATTTTTTATGGTTAATTTATTAATGGAGAACACGAGAAACGACAAGACTTTTGATGAGAAAATCCTTTCGGTGTTCAGATACTCTCTTGATCCTGAAAAACGGCGGGGAATACCTGATTCGGAAACCTCTTTTATCAGGAAAAGATGCAGCTAATCTCTTTATTTAACTCGGAGTAATTATACGACATTCTTAGCTAAACCATTTAATGCCTTATTCGTTTATGTTAAAAATCACATAACCTTGACGTTACCTTATTTTGGTATGTCAAAAATAGATTAGTTACACATAATGTTAATTAAATGTCTAATTAGTTAATGCTGAATTTGCCTATTATACTTGGTTAACAGTGCTCAAAAAGCAATTTGTGACGTGAATCAGAATCATAACTACTGTTCTCTATTCTTCAGTAAAGAAAGAAAGAGAAAGAGAAAGAGAGAGAGATAAATTGTATATAAAGGCTAGCGATTGTCTCTGGCTTGAGACGGCGGCCCCACGTGGTAGGTAAGAGACCACCAACGGATAACTTTCCGATAAGTAAGAGATAAGTTACCGACTAAGTGAGCGATAGAATGTACATGTAATAGCCTACCTAAGCGCAGGTAGAGGGCGTGCGCGCTTAAAGCATTGGAGAGAGGGACGGCCACAGATATAAAAGGAGACCCGCAGCCAGCATCGAGCACTCACGATCTGGTCTTAGCGCGGAGAGCATAAGGAGAATTGTCGTCCTACCCAAGTGCTCTGTCTCCTTAGTACTTAATATGCAAATGAGCATTGTGCTCTCGAACGGTACTACTAAGGGGACCCTCCCCCTTTCCATTTAGTATAAGGCCAGATTGTTATCTTTAAAACAATATATATTTATATTTTATTTATCAATTGTGATTATTATTTTGTTTACCCTTCACCTCTCGAATATCCCTTGGGATCAGGAGGGTAGTTCCCTGTTCTCAAGTGGGTACATTTCGAGTACGGATCAGTTGTGAGAGGGTGGATCCTCACATACTAATCCGAAGCTGCGTGGAGATCCTAAGTGTTTGGAGCTCGTGGAGTAGATCTCCCTCCAATACTCCCGTTGCACACGAGCAGCTTACCTCTGGTGGATCCTCCACTGCAGAGGGTAGGGACGGCTTATACTCACTCAACCGTTAGTGCGGGGCGATTCTGAGTTTGATCTTTGCTCCCTCGAGTGCATTCCTGCCTTTTCCCATATCGAGTCTAGAACTTTCTCTACGGCCTCGCCTCGGCCCAGCTTGGCCCGTTTCATTTGGCGCCCGAACAGGGACTCGATTTGTTAGTAACGCGATACATAAACAGAGTCAGCTCCGGATTAAGATTTTTGTTGTTTTTTTTTGGTCGTATCAAAAGGTATCAAATGATTCCAGTGCTAACGCTTCCTTTCATGATATCCTTTATTGATATCACCAAGTACATCGGTACTTTAGAACGTGGCGATCAAGCCCACCGGGAGGCGATTAAAGTCTTGAGTGATACAGTCATCGTTTAAAATAAGCTAATCAAAGTTCTTAAAGCCGTGGTTAGTGATTGTTCAGATGTACTCGGAGAAACCGTGGATCGAGTGAACGAGATCGGCGTCGATTTTTCACGTACCCATCGTGATCTGGCTGATCTGACTAGTACATCTAAGCGTGACTTTCAAAGATTAGAATACTGCATTCAAACATTGGATGGCCAGATCACCGAGATCACGAGGGGTATGGAAAATTTGATGATATAGATCTCTCGCGACCCATCACCCACCTGGTCCCGAGATAAAGAACACGCCTCTTTCCATATTGAAATAAAAGACGGATGTAAGACAGCATAATATTTTTGAGTAATTGAGTTCAAATCATTAGAATCATTAACTCGTATTGATAAAGCATTTCTTGTAAACATAATAGCCGTAAACATGGAGAAAAAAAGACGGTCGCAAGAGCTCCTCGAAGATATTAGGCAAGAGGACCCTAGCCGGGTAAATGATAAAAGTATGGAATGGAAAGACGCGGTAATCTTGGAATTCTCGTTATTGGACCAGAGACAAAGTGCACTTCAGGAGCGAGTAGATATATTAGAGAACGCGGAAGGTGATATCAATATCACATGCGTTAAACAAAAACAGACATTGGGAGGGGAATCGACGCTAAGTAGCACTGATGAACGCATCAATGCTCTAGCTACCGCCATCGAAAATTTAATACGCGAGAATAAAACGCGCAAAAGGGAGAACGAAGAATTGAAACACGAGAACGAACAGTTAATGGGTCGAGTGGGACTTCTCGAAACCGAAAGTCGAGTCAGCGGTCACATTAACAAAATTATGCGAAGAAATCGGAAAATCTCAAAAACCGAGAATAATTAGTCAACGAGACTCGAAAAGATGATTCGTACACGCGGGATCGCGAAAAACGGTGAATTTCTATCTGATATCACGCGTCGTATGAAAATCGAGATACCGAAATTCAAAGGATTCTTGGGTGAAAGACCTATGAAATTTTTGAGAGAGATCGAAAATTACATTAATACCGTGAAACCGGAGGATCACGAACTAAAATGCGTAATATCACAATCGCTTGAAGGAGAAGCACAGAATTGGTGGTATCTTCTAAGCGAAGTGGATAGTTTCGACGCATTTTTGACCAAATTCAGGGAAAGATTTTGGAATAAAAATATACAGAGAATCAATGGAAGAAAAGTTGAATTTGGCCAATATTTCCCTGGACATTGAAGTCGCGTCAACTATGCCACGTATCTATTCGGACTTGCTCGCGAATTAGAGATGGTTCTAGAAGAACCAGAGCTTGTAAGAAAAATCGCGGAACATTTTGACCGCGAAATTCGGCGGACTGTTACTGGACAAAAAATTCAGACAATTAACGAATTTTCAGAACTTCTAGCTGACGGCCGAAAGAGGATCGGACTTACCGAGAACCAACTTAAATCATCAAAATCCAAACATGCCTCCAAACAGATTCCCCAACAATCAAAAACCCACAAACACTCGCAACGACAAAAATCCAAAAAACCTTCAAAACGACAACCCAGGACATAAACCGAAATCGTCGTGGACAGAACGCACAATCCAAACAATGCAAACAACTGTCACGACGAAAAAAACAGATACACAAAACACTGGGAAAAACCAGGGAAAAGGGAAAGGGAAACAGAAAAATACACAGGTAAAAGACTCATACGATTTCGATATTTTAAGCTGCTTTCGGGAGGATGGAACATTAAGTACGGGAAACGAAAAGTAGTTACGCCTAAAAAGGACGCGCTTCCACCTCGAAGGAAGAAAGGCGTAACTATGATCGCGTCCATCATGGAGGACCCTCGCGCGGAATTATTGCACGATATTAATCTGGAAGGTCGCGAAATCGAAGTACAACACTGCCCAGAGATAAAAATCTCAATTGAAAACATTGACGTAGAAGCACTTATCGATACGGGAAGCGAAGTAACGGCAATATCGGAAGAATTCTATCATCAAAACTACGAAAAATTCAAAGCTTGTCCAACGCTGCCTATCAGCGGGATACTAATAAAGGGTGCTAACGGTAGCAAGTCGGCACATTTAAAATATCATATTCTTGCGAATACGAAGTTAAGTAACCTATCTCGAAAAATCATCTTCTTAGTAATTCCAAAGTTGATTAAGCCATGCATTATTGGCTACGATACAATAACACTCCTCGGAATGTTAATTGATTCAATAAATGAACAAATAATTTCTTCAATAAAGAAAGTAGACGGATTAATATTGTACGTGCATAAAAAAATACCGTGGAACGAATTCACGTCACTCGCAATTCAGAAATCGAATAATTCAGATTCGAAACCATACACCGTATGGTTTCGAATCTGAAGTTCAAATTGCGACCCAAGAGATGAGTAGATACACCGCAGAAGGGTATCACTCAGATCTTAATAATCTTTATGAAGATTATAAAAACAATATTGAAAACCCATACGAGCTCACGATTGAAGAAATCGATGGGAAAGTTGAATCTTGTGAAAACCTCAACGAGGCACAAAAACAAATCTTGAAAAAATTACTAATAAAACGAAGTTTTCGGAAAAAAACTGGGATTACTAACAACATACGAGCATAAGTTAATTATAAAAGACACGACGCCGTGGTTTTGTAGACCGTACCCAATCCCATTAGCGGATAGACAAGACGCGCTGAAAGAATTCCGACGAAAGTTAGACATTATAAGACGCTCGAATAGCGTATATATAAATCCGATTCAAATCGTTAGAAAAAAAGACGGATCTATCAAACCGTGCCTAAACGCGCAGAAGCTCAACGCGGTACTTCAAGATAACTTCGAAGGACCTCCCGGTATCGACGAGGTCTTACAAAGATACACTGATAAGCCAATAACAAGCATATCAGATTTTACAGCAAGTTATTGGCAGATCAAACTCGCGGAAGAATCGCGAAAATACACACCTTCAAAATCGACAGTCATGTTTACGAATTCAATGTTGTACCGTTCGGGATAAAAACTAGCGGATCCGCGTTAATTCGAGGGCTTGCGGAAGCCACATGGGACTTTGAAGATTTTTTAATATTATTCGTGGACGATCTTATGATCCGATCGCAAAATTTCGACGAACATATCGAGCACTTAGATAAATTATACGAACGGTTGATTGAACATAACTTATGATTAAATTTCAAGAAAACAAAATTTTTTTGTGAAGAGATCGAATTTCTCGGACACTTTATTTCCGCAAAAGGGATACAACCGGACCCAGATAAAATTCGGACAATAAAAAATTTTAAACCACCTCGAAATTTGAAACAATTGCAAAGTTTAATCGGGTTTATAAACTTTTACTCAAAGTTTACAAAAAATTTCGTGGAATACTTAGTCCCATTGTTGGACCTTATGAGAAAAAATGTCGCGTTTCATTGGACAAGCGTACATCAAGCAGCATTCGAAAAAATAAAAACATTGTATGATGAAAACGTCTTCTTGAGATACGCAGACCCAAAGAAACCCTACATTTTAACCGCGGATGCATCTGATTACGCATGCGCCGCGGCCCTGTCCCAGTTAAATGAGGAAGGGGAAGAAGAAGTGGTCTGTTTTGTGAGAAGAGCATTCAAGGGAAGTGAATGCTCATATTTTACAACAGAAAAGGAAATGCTCGCCCTTGTGTGGTCGCTCAATAAGCTAGACACTTTCTTGAGGGGGGCAATTGAGATTACAGTCCGAACGGATCACGAGGCTCTGACACTTTTGCGAACATGCAAATTTAATAATCAAAGATTACAGGAATGGAACCTAGCGATTCAGGACTTTAGACTCAACCCAGTACATATACCGGGAAAACAAAACGCCGTCGCAGACTACCTTAGTCGAATGGATGATAGCGATAAGTCGAAAAAAGAAAGCCAATCAGAAGTAATCATTTCGGCCATTGTACGACAAAAACCGAGCCGCGAGCTGATAAATATTTGTAAAGAAATCGAAAAAAATCAAAGACGCGATCCTGACACGCGAGAAATAGTTTGTAAGCTAGAAAGTAAGGATGAAAAAATATGTAAAAGATACGACTTAATTAATAAAGTACTCTACAAAAAATCGGAAAACAGATCGAAAATTGTCATACCGAACAGCGTACTCAAGAGCTTTGTCAACGAAACAAAATCTTAAGCGAACATTTTTATGTAAATGGCTTACGCAGAAAGATAGCGCGAATTTTAAAGTCCGGCGACAATTGTCAACGTACAAAACATTTAACTACAAAATACAGAGAAATAACACAGCCTATCTTGACGCGAAAGCCACATGAATTACTGTCAATAGACTTCTACGGCCCATTGCCGATATCTGCAGGAGGAGTAAAATACCTATTAACTACTATAGACGTTTTTAGTAAATTTGTGGTATTTTACCCCTTGCGCAGAGCAACAACTCAAGTAGTAATGAAGAAATTATTGGAAGATTACATACACATCTACGGCAAGCCAAATGCGATCATATGTGATCACGGCACGCAGTTCACTTCCAGTAAATTCGTTCGGCGTTCGAAAATGAAAACATAAAAATAATGTACTCATACATTCGACACCCGCAAAGTAATATTATAGAACGGGTACACCGAGAACTGGGTAGATTTTTTAGAACGTTCATTAGAGATAAACATAAAGGGTGGGCGCGATATGTCAAACTTATTCAAAATATTATAAACGAGACACATCACGAAACCACGAATTACACGCCACTAGAGTTGCATTTTGACCGAAAACCCATACGAATATGGGAGAAATATTTGTACGTACCACCAGAAAATAACATAATATCATGAGAAAAAAGAATATCGCTGGCATGCGAGCAAGCGCACCGTATTGCACTAAGTCGCGCAGCAAAAAAGAATGCGCACGCGGAACATTTCGAACTGAAAATAGGCGATAAGGCGATGATTAAGGCGCTCAATGTATCCAATGCCGAAAACGGTAAAATAGCAAAATTTTTCGATATCTTCGAAGTACTCTTCGAGGTCAAACAAAAAGTGGGCATCAATACATACTTATTAGTAGAAATAAATACGAAAAAATCAAAATATTATCGAAAAACGAATCAAAAATATAAGTTTTGCATTCAACTCAGAAGGCGGTCAGAACTAAATTGTCAAACATAAACAACACGAACTAGTAAAGTCGCGAAAGCCGAAAGAGAGAAAAAAAAATTGTGTGTACGTGACAAAAACCATAACAAGGTCGCGACCGAACGACCTAATACAGTCAAGCCAGCGGCAACAACAAGCCCCCGAAAAATTCCTAAGGCTAAGCTAGAAAAAAAAGCGAAGCCACGGCTCATTAGTAGCCAAACCACCGACATGGAAGGGTCAGCAGAGTAATCCGAGCTAGCAGCAGTCGAGAGGACCACCTCCACCGGGAGCCAGACGGAGCCTATC
The DNA here is from genome assembly GCA_020010945.3 of Muscidifurax raptorellus. Classification (NCBI taxonomy): domain Eukaryota; kingdom Metazoa; phylum Arthropoda; class Insecta; order Hymenoptera; family Pteromalidae; genus Muscidifurax; species Muscidifurax raptorellus. The sequence goes on from JAHUUD020000022.1 coordinate 1,507,395, forward strand.
GCCGTCTGCCACCAGGGTACCCACGTTACGGAGGCGCTACTGGAAACCGGGTTCGTGGAATGCTGGTAAGCACACATATAAAATACGATTCCTCTCTCTCGCGCTCGCGCATTGAAAAAAAAAGCCAAATAAAAAACCTCGGGTATTTTTTGTTTTAAAAAGGACTGTACAACATAACGTGCAGTGCCAGAGCATCCGCTCAGCCAACGGTAGCCGCTTCCTGGGCAGGAGCAAGCGGTTCGCCAGGGGCTGGTTTCCGTGGTAAATCCCCCAGTCATCGACGCTACCAGCTGGGATAAGCTGGGCCTACCAGGGTCAGTATCACAGGCAAGGAAGAGGAGGGGTGAGCTGACGCCAGGTCCGCCTCCCCACTAGCGAACGAGGCCCAAGCGGCTGGCGACGAGTGCCCCCACCCAGCCGCCGCCCGAGCCATATGAGACGCAAGCACCGAGCGGCAACTGGAGGGAGGACGGCGCACGGCTGCTGAGGTAGAGGAGGGAGCAAGGCGCTCTCGCCTCAACGCTCACCCCACCACCAACACCATCACTGACACAACAGCACACCGCGGCCGGAATATTGGCCGCTGTGTACGCTGCAGCTGAGAAGGGGCAGAAGGCGGAGGCCGAATTCAAATCACAGGCCGACGTCAACAATTTTTTATTGGGGGGCATTGAGACGGCGGCCCCACGTGGTAGGTAAGAGACCACCAACGGATAACTTTCCGATAAGTAAGAGATAAGTTACCGACTAAGTAAGCGATAGAATGTACATGTAATAGCCTACCTAAGCGTAGATAGAGGGCGTGCGCGCATAAAGCATTGGAGAGAGGGACGGCTACAGATATAAAAGGAGACCCGCAGCCAGCATCGAGCACTCACGATCTGGTCTTAGCGCGGAGAGCATAAGGAGAATTGTCGTCCTATCCAAGTGCTCTGTCTCCTTAGTAGTTAATATGCAAATGAGCATTGTGCTCTCGAATGGTACTAAGGGGACCCTCCCCCTTTCCATTTAGTATAAGGCCAGATTGTTATCTTTAAAACAATATATTATTATTTTGTTTACCCTTCACCTCTCGAATATCCCTCGAAATAGAGGGTAGGGACGGCTTACACTTACTCAACCGTTAGTGTGGGGTGATTGTGAGTTTGATCTTTGCTTCCTCGAGTGCATTCCTGCCTCTTCCCATATCGAGTCTAGAACTTTCTCTACGGCCTCGCCTCGGCACAGCTTGGCTCGTTTCAGGCTTAGTTGTAGCAACGGGTTTTATATTCGAGAGGTGATTTGGATATTTCCATTAATTTAACCCTGATATATTACTATTATGATACTTTTTATTCCATAAAAAAAACATTCTTATTGGACGCTCTACGCTCAGTATAACGCAATCATAATTAAGAATCAATAGTTCTCCGAAAAATATTTATACGCAACTTAAGGTTAATTCTCCCACTAGGAGTTGTTACCTTGCCGTGTGCTTCGAAAGGAGCCGGTGTGGGGGCTCGTCCGGGGGCCTATGCGACCGTCCCGTAGCCGGGCCGGGAAGTGATGGTGCAACGAAAGTGGATAGTTGGGGCGGCGGGGGGGGGGGGGCGTCGGTCGGGCGGACCTCACGGACGCTAAGGACAACTCTCCATTGCGTTCGGAAGGAGGCGTAATGGGCACTACATCCAACCCCAATCCCATTGAGTGAGAAGCCGTGCATAGGGGACTGGTTGGCCACGGGGTGCAGTGGTCGCAAACGGTGCCCACGGGATTCCCGAGGTACGAAAGCCTTCCCGCTGCAAGCGGGGCTCTGCAGCGGGTGACCTCTATTTCCCTAGCTACTCGTGGGAACAAATATGGAAATAAATACACAAACTGAAGACGAAGGGAAGAGCGGTGACACCCAACCGGCACAGACTGGGGATGACGAACTGGGCATAACCGTTTCACAGAAACAGGTGAACCCAGGGGCTCCTAGCCCACTGGACCGGATGGAGCTGGAGGCAGCCGTAATGGTGAACCTGGCAACGGATGAACCAGTGGCAGGGGGCTCCAAGGATTCCCCCAAAACTACCACCCGGCAGAAGAAACGACGACCGGTAGCTCGTGAACGCAAGGCCTGGAACGCCCAAAAGGTGATAGAAGGCACATGCGGGAACACCCCGGTCAAAAACAAGATAAGACAGAAGACCGCAGCGGACACCCCCCCCCCCCCCGGAAGGGCAGAAGGCCCCCAAGAAACCGAGGGAGAGGAAAGCTGTGGTACAGACGCTGTCACTGGCGCAGAGGACCAACCCCTTGACGATGTTCGCCGTCGAAGAGGGATACCCTGAGGCGCTTATAACCTATGAAAAATTTAAGCTCTTTAGGAACGCGATGAGGGAAGAGGTGGACAAAATCCCCTCCTAACTGCTGCCACCCCGATTCGAAGAGTCCTTCTGCAAGGGGGGGGGGGCATTGTGATGGTGGCAACCGACCCAGTGTGCCAGAACCTGGGCAGCATCCTGCATCCCTAAGCTGGACATGTTGGAGGGAACAAATATCAAAGTGGGAGGGGTTGAACTCCTGCAGAAGGTAGTCAGGACCGTGGTCTGGGTCCCTGGGAAACCAGAGGAGGCAGTAGCGATACTGGCGCGGGTGCAGAGGTACAACCCCACCCTAAAAACAGAGTGGAGGATTCTGAACGCCGAAAAGAAATCTAGTGAGGAGGCCGAAGGTACCTTACTAGTACTGGGCATCCCTGAAAGTGGAATAAAAACGCTTTCGGCGATGGACAATAAAGCCTACTACGACATCGGGAAGGTGAGCTTCAAATACTCCCTGACCGAGTCGCAGTAGTGAACACCAAGCGTTCGGGGAGCTGTTGCTGTCAATCATGGCTTCGACAGACATTCCAGTAACGCAGATTAACTTGCACCGCAGCAAGGACGCCTCGGCGGTATTAATCAGGCGTTTGGCAGAGGTGCACACAGCCATAGCACTAATACAAGAGCCTTGGTGTTACAGAGGAACGATCAGAGGGCTTGGAAAGGCAGGCAAGGTCATCAAGGACCCAAACGACGAAAGAACAAGGGCGTGCATCGTGACGAATGGCCTGGAGACAACAACACTACTGGACCTATGCACAGCTGACCTGGCCGTTCTAGCCATGGAGGTAGCAAGAGGGGAGGGCAAACAGCGGGTGATCATCGCCTAGGCATATCTCCCATTCGAAAAGGAGTCACCAACAGAGGAAGTATCCAGGTTGGTGGAATACTGTGAGGAAAGGGGACTCCCCCTGGTTGTCGGGTGTGACGCCAACGCACACCATCCGGTGTGGGGAAGCACGAACACTAACGACCGGGGGACGACCCTACTCGAGTACCTAACTACCACAAACTTGGAGATTATCAATAGAGGTAACGAACCAACCTTCATGAATGTAAGGAGGAGAGAGGTAATTGACATCACACTCTGCTCAAGGCAGCTAGTGAGATATACAAGGGACTGGAGAGTGTCGGACGAACCCTCACTCTCCGACCATGCACAAATTTGTTTTATGATTACAGGGGAAACGCGACAACAGGAAACATGGATCAGAAACCCCAGGCGAACGAACTGGGTAGAATACAGGAAGGACCTAGAAGAGAAACTAAAAAGAGGGTTCCCAAAGGAGATACACACGATAGAAGAGTTAAACACTGCGGCAGAATCGCTACAGAGAGCCATCACCGGGGCATATGAGGCTAACTGAAAACTGGTGAGGGGCAGGGGTAGTTATGAAGTACCCTGGTGGAATAACCGGCTGGAAAAACTGAAGAAAGCGACCAAAGCTTTACTCAAGTAAGCAGTTAGAGCAACGATAACCAGAAATGGATAACCTGGAGAAGTAAACAGAAGGAATACAGCCACGCAGTAAGGAAAGCCCAGACTGAAAGCTGGAGAGAGTACTGCAGTAGCGTGGAAGCTGGTAAAGAAGCGGCTAGGCTTAACAAGATCCTAGCCCGCAATCCCGAAGCCTGGTTGGGGGGCTGGCGCACCTCATGTAGTCGAACTTCCCCGGCTTCACGATAGCAGGGGATACATGCGAGACGGCGGAGGACCAGGTGGAAACCGATGGCGAAGGACCGCGCCACATCAGTGGCTGCAGGGAACTTGCTAATCTGATTGTCTTGCCGGAAAATCTGAGGTGGGCCATCAGCACCTTTGATTCCTACAAATCACCGGGAGAGGATGGGATCCTCCCGATTCTGCTCAAAGAAGGAGACGACATAATCGTCGGACCTTTAGTACGACTTACAAGGACCAGCATTGCAGTCGGATATAAGCCAAAATGCTGGAGGACAGCTAAGGTGGTTTTCATCCCGAAAGCGGGCAAAGGAAGCTACAACACCGCTAAGGATTTCAGGCCTATCTGCCTGACGTTATTCATGCTCAAAACTCTTGAGCGGCTAGTGGACAGGTATATAAAGGACTATATCTTGAAGAACAATCCATTGTGCAAGGAGCAACATGCATACAGGGAGGGAAGATCAACAGAATCAGCCCTGCACGTAGCTGTCTCGCTCATCGAATAACAGATTGAAAGTGCAGGATACGCCGTGGGAGCCTTTCTCGACGCAGAAGAGGCTTTTAACAACACGACCACAGATAGTATCTGCAAAGCAGCCAAAGATAAGGGAATACCTGATCCGTTAATTAAATGGATCACGAACATGCTAAGCAACCGGAAACTGACGTTTACAAGAGGTAGAACCACCGTAAAAGGCTCCGTCAACAACGGATGCCGGGAACACACAAAAGAGCAGATTAAAGGAAAAGGCTATGCTGTATTTTCAATGAGACTTGACAAGACAGTACGTAGATACAACTTCGAGAAAGGATATCACATCCAAATCCCATCAAGGGAAGATTGGAGTGAACACGACCCTGGTCCATCCTCAGGTGAAACCTGGTACGTAGATGGAGCCAGAAAGAAAGACAGGACGCGAGCTGGAGTCTTCCGGAGAAGGCCCGGAAAAAGGCTTATAGCACCGCTCGAAAAGCACGCCACCGACTTCCAAGCGGAAGTAACAGCCATCCTGCTCTGCGCACAACTTGCGCTCGAGAAAAAAAAACAGGACTGCATCAACATCTGTACGGACAGCAGAGCCGCCTTAGCAGCGCTAGGTGGCTCTAGCACTTCTTCCAGACTGGTATGGGACTGTATAACGGCCTTAATCAGACCGGCGGGAAAGTACGCAGACTCACCCTCTACTGAGTTCCCGGACACCATGAAATCAGAGGAAAGGCGGACCCGCATTAACGGAAAGGCGGGTCTGCACGAAGCGGAGCGAGCGCGCGCGTACAGAGACTTACACAGCGACACACAGAGAACAGCCCCGTATACACTAACGCACTGCGGCTGGCTATATAAGACCAGCCGGACTAAGAAGACAGTTCAGCTCGAGCGTTCAATCTGGGCAGAGCCGTGCGCACACGACACTGCAGAGAGGAACCCAGCAAGAACAAACCGTAGACCTACCGTCTCGTGAGCACACGTGACGATGATCCTACGGCGACCGCCTATACTCCTGAATACTACCGTGTGCATACGGGGTAACCAGGAAACCCAGGATACATAGCACTATACCGGACCGTAGTTTGCCTGGCCTCTGTGAGCACACAAGGTAAGGAACTACGAGGAAGACTACGAGTCAAGGAGGCTAGGAGTCGCACCAAATCATGCGCACACGTCTTGGTGAGACACCGCCACTCATACTACATCGTAAGCCCCGTAGTTTCTTTCTCACTGTGCGCACACAGGACAAAGGGAATACGGAGCCCACCAGAAATAAAGGGTGTGTAATCGTGAGCACATGTCTCTACGCCAACCGACAACACACAACAACCGCCTACCGTACCAGCCACCACTATGAGCACACAGGGTGGTGAGGAACCATAGCACCGAAGGCATCTAGAAGCTGCGTAGCCGTGCGAACAAACCTACGCCGCTGACAGATGAAACGCTAAACCATCACACACACCTACGCTCGTACCGCACCGAACAGTACCGACAATATTGTTTATATTCTGAACAACTCGCGTTGGTTAATCTGTTTCAGATTGGAGAGAACATCTAAACTCCATATGTAGAATAAGTTCTATAAATATACGATCATTTACTACAGATAGTATCCTGGTTGCGACAAAAAACTACCAAACAATTTTCTGGCGTTATTGCCTTATGATCCGTTTTCCACTGCTTAAATAGGTCATATGCGGATTTGTACTCCAGTCTAGATTTTGCCAGCAACACATCTTTCGCAGCTTCCTTGGCTGCTTCTCTAATCACACCGTATCGTCAATATCAATTATCGGCCAATCAAATAGATGAATTTATGGTATTTTTATACACTACGCTTTTATTTTGTCTCGTATATCCGGCGACTCACAATTTATTTGTGACACGGAAGAGGCTACTTTTGATACAGTACCTTGATCAAAGTGATCTGAAATTGGTGTGAACTGTATGGGCGCGAAAATTTAAATTTAAACGATACGTAAATAAGTATAAATCTATATTAAAAATCAGAAAATAACTAATAAAATTATTAAATTTTAAAATATTAGTAAACGTTCAATTTTTTTATAAATATTCAAATTTTTTAAATTAAAGTTTTTTTAATTTTATAAATTGTTAAAAATTTTTTAATTTTTCAAAAATTTGAAAAATTTTGGACGTTTTTTAGAGTTTTCAGAAATTTTGAAGATAGAGAAAACTACTCCCAAGGAAAAAAAGACTTCCTCCCAAGGGAGTAGTTTTTCTCCCGCTGCTAAACTTTTCTTACGGCTACTCTAAAGACGCTCGAAAAGTTCAATATTCTATTTGTTTTTCTGGCATGGAAAAGGACCTTTTTCGTGCACGTATTAAAAAAAATCATTTTCTACCCTTATAATGGATAAGGGAAACAACCCGTGGGTACATAGAAATGTAGTATATCATATTAGTGTTCGAAAATAAATTTCGAATTTCAAAATGTTTCAAAAATAATCAGCAAAATATGATTTAGATCACAAGCACAAGACAAGTCTTAATCTCTATTTTTATTTAAGATATTTAGAAAAAAGTGCCTTGGGGGGGGGGGGGGTAAACTTTAGGGGTGAGTTTCACCCCTTTAAAACGTTTACGGGTAGAACAAAAAACGTTTTTTTTTATCTTTGTGTGCTCTATAATATAGGAAAGTTTCACTTAAATTGGAGGCAAACACAGACAAAAGAAAAATATACTGGAAGAAATAAAAATTAAGAAAAACCAACAAAAACTATTATTAAAAAAAATTTAATTTGATAATGAATAATGTTATTTTTTTAATAGTATAAATAAATGCATTGGAAGTACGAGTTCAAAGTCATGACTGACCTTTCGATAGAAAATGGATGTGTACTGATGATACTGTAGTAAATGTATGTGAAAAATCTTCTTGCTTAGGGAGTAAGCAAGAACATTTTTCAAGAGGGTGAAATCAGCAGAAAAGGTAAAGGGTGCAAGTAGCAGATTTTTCTGCTACTTTCCCATTTCTTGCAAAATGTACTACTGAGCACCCTTAATTGTTTTGGGCTCTGCAGGCTCATTATAATCTTCGCTTAAAAAATAAAACTTTTCTCTCCAGATGTGTAATGTAATATTTTTCAACAGTAATTGTAATTAAAATTTTTCATGAAATATAATATAAATCGTCAACATATAATTACCTTTTTTTGGCGAGATTTTGTTCCCATCTATTAACAAAAAATATTACAATTATTAAATGTCTTATTGAGAGATTTCTTATTATTCAGTTTGAAATAATTTGTAGATAATATATTACTAGATAAAGTTGCATCTACAGGGTGTTACATTTTCACCGCATATGGTATATACCAGAGGGTAGAGGAGAAAATTCTAAGAAAGACGTCACTTTGTCATTTTCCGATTCGTTGGGTAGTTATAGAGATAATCGTGCTTTAAGTTGGGTAAACGTGGTCAATGGGGGCGCCTGTTGCTCGACTGCTCTCCCCACCGCGCCTACTGCCCCTCCGACGGCCTGGAAGGGCGGCGCGCTGATTGGCCACGTTTACCCAACTTTGAGCTTGATTATCTCCGTAACTCCCCAACGAATCGAAAAATGACAAAGTTACGCCATTCTTAGAATTTTCTCTTTTACCCGTTGGTATATACCATATGCGGTGGAAATGTAACACCCTGTAAATTGAATGTTTTTAAATATACATTAATGTTACGACTGTTACTATCCTTAGTTCTCTACGATAAAGAACTAAAGATGGAGAAAAGAAAAATTATGTTTTGCGCTAACTTTGATTGTTTAGTGACGCTATGTCGTAACGAGTTCACGTATGGAATTCTCTTGCTGAGAATACTCAGCTGTAAGTATGACTGCAGGATGGTTTGAATGTGGTAAACTACTGCGCTCAATGGTCGAGTAAAGTGCTAAAATAACATTGCACGCACGACGCTTGGTAGCAGTAAGTTGTCGCGGGTAACGCAGTTCGGGATACCGGAAACTCTCCTTCCTTTCCTCCTTATGCGGTTACTCTACCGGACAGTCCTAGGACGCACATGTAGAGGAATTAGAGAAGTGGGTAATAGTAAGATTTTTAAATGTTCTGATGATTTCTCTCCAGGACCTTCAGACTTGTGCATTGTCGACAGAACAGTAGCTCTGGTGGAGATACTTCAAAGGTTACCTTTATTCTACGAAGAATTATGATCAGAGGGATTGGTAGGCTGCGTAGACCTACTGGTATCCGCAACACAGAAAAAGACTTTAAAACAGCAGGTATTGAGGTGGCAAGAACCACGCCTAAAGTCTGGTCTTTTTCGGCTACTTCTTACGGTACTTGCGCCGATACTTCTGCTGTTCGAAATGTACTTGATTGGTCTTCTACTCTCCCAGGTATTCACAAAAAATGCTGTATGGATATTTACCTTGCGTCATAACCCGAAGACACGGCAAAACGTACTTCAACTAACTCCTAGTTCACCTTATTAACCAACAGATCGTAACAGAAAAAAGTAACTAATTTTTCATTAGCATGTCAGTGCATGTAGAAACAATAACTTTAGCTAACAAAAAATAAAAGCTTCTTAAATCAACTTTTTACAGTAGGTCAATTATTGTAGCATAAAGCAAGATTTCCAAATCTACAAAATGATGAAGGCAGACGGTTCTCTTCAATACGAGATTAAAAAATTTTTAAAACAATTTTTTACAGTCTGACAATAACAATTTAGATTAATGATAGCGTGAGATTGACTAATTTTCACAAGGCACACTGTTTCCCGATATATAAATATTGAGGCATAAAAATTATAACAAGGCGCGACGCAATGAAGACTCACGCATCGTAGAATCGCATTGAGCAAGCGCGAGGCAGGATTCAGCGTGTCGCGCGTAGTCAAAGTGCAATGGAAGAGACAGATCGTCTTCTGTGGTTTCGTGCGTGCTTAAATGAGTCTCTTGGCTCTACCTTGCGTGCGGCTGAACCGCAACTGAACTTTTTCATAGCTGTAATTCGAGCTGGTGGGAGAGGCCACAAATCTCGTGATCTATTCTCGCGCATTTCTTTTGTAATCTCGCGGTCTAGCGATAAGTAAAATTGTAAATAAACTGATTATTTGCGTCTTCGTTTCTATCGTGTACACTTTCTCCATTTTCTTAGTCCTCCCTGCGAATACCGTCGCCTTCTAGCAAAAAACTGATTCGCTCGCTTCGACACAAGGTCAAAGCGCATTACTGTAGAAGTAGAGAGCTTTGCGTTTGCAACTAAGCTTCCCGCGGGCGAGAGGACTTCGTCGCAACGTGGGAAAGGCGGTTCAGCTTGCACTTCCTAGAATGCAAGCGAAGGTGAATTGTACCCCGTTACAAAATTAATTAACCAATTTTTTTACAATAGTTTAAAATAATTTTTCTAGTGTAAAACTTGTTTAGATGTAAACTTAACAATTCACAATATTAAATAAAACGAATGGCAGTCATTGAGTCCGAAAATTTTCGATCGATAAAGCAAGCCCTAATTAACAAGTAAACAGCGAGAACCAGACGGTTTTCCACGATACGCTGTCGGACTGGTTCGCTGCCCTAGCCTGCCGAGCGATTTCGGCAGGCGATGGAGCACGCGACCAAAGTCAGCGACCCGCGAGTTCGGCCTATCAACTCGCAGGAATGCGAAGCTCAATCAGCGCAGATCTTACAAGAGCTGCCCTGCGAAAGCGATGTGATCCCATCGAGCGGCAGCCCGCGTGATCGCGCGGTTTTGGTGATAGTCATCATTATGATCTCTTATAGAGATTCTCCGTCATCATAGGGAGAGAGGAGGAGAGATTTCGCGGCTACAGTGTGTGTGCGTGTGAGAGGCTGCGATGTGACGAGAGCGCGTCAGACGGGGAAGACGGCGGAAGAAGGAGGTCACTGGCGGCTTCATAGCAAACCTCCGCCACAACGGTATACGCCGCTGCGCTAAGAAGACTACTTGGACCGCGAGAGGTGCGAATATTAAAATATAATATTAACCAGTTGGTAGAGACGGAACTGAATGCAGAGTTCGCCAATAGGGAATGTAGTGTGCGTGACTTGACCAAGGTGAAGTGAGATCGGGTATTACGTGCGTGATTTATGGATAAGGGCTGAAGGTACCATAGTACGAGTGGATAATGCGGGGAGGGATCTCGCACGAACCAAAAGCAAGATTGAGTGGGAGGTACTCAGAGGAATATTTCCAGGGGTAAGGCATCGAATAGCAAAGCCCAAGAGTAGGTCGAGAGAGGTCAGACTGCATTCGAGCGAAAAGAATGACGGCGACCCACCCCTCAGGATCCACAGAGAAAAGAATGAGTTGATGGTTAACGGTCCTTTGGTTGCGACGACGACAGCGCAGTTAGTCGTAACGTTACAGACAAGCAACACAGTGGTAACGACAACAGCGTCGATGTTAGGTCGCCCGATTGCAACAGCAGTAACAAGCGATTTCGACCGAGCGTCATAATGCGGCGAACGAAGTATTTACCGCTTGTGTAGCTCGAATAGTAGAATTCCGAGCAAGAGAAATAACCTACGAACAGGCCAGGGAGAAAGTTTTCGTTGAAGACATCTACTCCAAGGGTGGGCGCGTGTGTAATTATAGATGCTTGAGAGTGTTTATGGGAGGGATGTTAATGCGAAGATTTCACGAATAAGAAGCATGAGAGAAACCATAAGTCCTCTTAGCAGTCATAGCGAGTTCGAGCGTGTCTAAAGCTGCACGTTCAGCAAAGGAAGCTCTACTCATTCTTCCCATAGGTACCGTGATAATGCGGGGCGCATCACAAAGAGATTGAAGGATTAGGACATTCAGTTCACGGGGGAGGACACATAGATCGGCTGAGTAATTATCTTAAAGACACGAAGCTACAGACTCGGGATGGCTCAGTGTTTTGCCCTGTATTGTCATGATGCTAGGCGGTGGTTCTGGGTCAAGTGAGACAAAATTCACACCTGGGGTAAATTCTATTTGGTTTTCCGACGCTATTACGTGTCGGAGGATAACCAGGAAGATCTGATGGAGAATCTGAAGCGAAGGACGCAGCACAAAGGCAAGGAAATTGCCAAGTTTATTAACTAATCCGAGTATATTGAATCGCACTTCCACTGGCTTCTATAGGATCGAAAGGTATTTCGGATATTATTGCAACCTCCTCCCTGAATACCGTAAAGCAATTGGTGATAGCTCATTGAAACAACGAGATTTTGACAGCCAGCTATGCACCACCTCGGCCAGCCGAATAAATGCACGTTCCCGGCGCGGAGTTTAACGGTGATTCTACTCGACCAAAGGTCGCAGCAATAGATACGGCGGAGAATGAGGTAAAGGAGCTCGTGGGAGTTCCTAAAAAGACTTAAATAAAAGTCACAACGATTTGGTGGTGGGGACATAGCAGTCGGTCCACCTCTCTTTCTTACATCATGTTATCAAGCCACCGCGTTGTAGGGAGGTGTTGTGCGAAATACTGTATTATTTACACTTAATTTCCCTATTGTGTCTTTCCTCATTTTTCCAGCTCTTTTACCTCCCATCAAATGTTTTAAAATCCAACAAACAGAGATGAAATAGCATTAATAATAAAAAACATAGAAAAAGCTAGATGGGTAGATAACACCAAAGTCAAAATTTTGAACCTTAGCATAGAAAAATTAAACTGGCCACAATGTCTAAAAGAAGCTGAAATTGTACCAATATTTAAGGCCGAAAATAAGCAGAGTTCATCTAATTAGCAAAAATATTAGGAAAATAATATAGAATAGAATTCATAACTTCATTGATAAAAGCAATATACTATTAAAAAAAACAATTTGGATTCATTAAAAATATAGGAACAACGGATGTATTAAAAGATGTTAGAAATATACAATAAAATAGATAAAAGTGAACCAAATATTGTCAATTTTTTTGGATCTAGCAAAAGCTTTTGATACCATCAAGTATAAAATCATGTTAGAAAAAGTGTACTATTATGGAATTTACGCATATAAACTATTAAAAAGCTACCTTACAGGTAGAAAACAAAAAATAAAAGTAAACGGATGTATTAGTGATAATAACAAAGTTACCACGGGTGTACCTCAGGAAATAATCCTTGAACCGTTACTTTTTATTCTGTATGTCAACCATTTACTAAAAAGCATGCCAGAAGATTCTATTCTATTGTATGCGGATGACACGGTCATTCTTTCATATAAGAGTACATGAATAGCTGCTTAAGATAATATTAATGTATACTTAAAGGAAGTTGCCTTTTGCCTTCCAGTAAATAAAGTGTCACTGAATGTAGAGAAAACCGTGTATATAACTTTAGTAAGCTATGTATATAGTGTTTCCAAAAGTCTAAATATAAAAATAGCCTTACGCAATTCAACAGAGTAAGTAATTGGAAGTAATTTTTCACTTTAATACAAAATACGATAAGCTTATTGAGAATATAATAGTTTTCATTTTTCCAAAAATTTCGAAAACAATGCAGATAAAAACGTTAATGTTAATATATTGAGCATTTTCCACAGTTATATTAACTATGCAATAATAGCATGGACAGGGGCACATAAAAGTAACCTGAATTCGCTGCAAAATCTACAGAATAAAATCCTGAAAATTATCTATAAAAACACCGTTGTAACACGAAATTCCTTATTGTATTAAGAGCAGTTATTTATTTATAATTCATTGTAACACTCCTGTTCGTCCCGAATATATTGGATGTATTGTATGAATGTTGAAAGACGAAAATAATGCTGAGCGTTAATTTTAAGTAGTTCAGTGGAATCAACGAGTATACGTTGACTACACTGAGCTTAGTCGATTTCAATCACTCAAACTAGACTCTTGTACGATTCTCCTATCCGTCGACAGAGCTACCAGTAATTAAGTCGCGATTCGTGTACAGAAACATGTATAAATAATAACACACTCTTGTAATACTTCGACTACAGATTTATTCAATTTAAATTATAATATAAGAATATTATAATTTAAATTGAATATATTATAAGAATATAATTTATTATAAGAAAATAGTAATGTCATAGAAATGAAACCATCAAGTGAGTAGTAAAAAAGAAAAAACACAAACAGATATTGTGCAAAATCAGAAATTGACTAGAAGTGTTGTACGTGAAAACCCTACCTTGTTAAATAAGTTTGTAATCCCCAATGATCAAATGCCATTTTCAAGGAGTAAAAAATGAGTTCGGTCACCACCAACAAATATCACAGGTGCAAATAAAGATGTTTCAACACAAATAATAGATAGTGAATTAAATCAACAAGTTACGCAGCATGCAGTTGATAAAGAAGTTGAAGAATATTATCAAGAAAATAGAAAAGAGCAAATTACACCAATAAAAAGTACAGGGGCAATTAAAATGGCTATATATCAGCTAAATAAATATCAACTAAGCAGGGGCGCAGGTTGGTGTCCGTCGCCGATTTTGTTGAAAATTTGCTAAGAGATAGGGTATCGAAAAATATTGGACACGTATTTTTTTATTTGTGCCAAAGCTTAAATGAAAGGGGTGAAAAGCACCCTCGAAATGATAAAAATAGATATTTTTGGTATTATGCATGCATCAATTTTAAATACAAAGAGACAATTAATAATTTTTTTGATTACACAATTTGAAAGAGGCTAAAAAAGTACTCGATACGTGTTTTTGCTTTTACTCTAAAGATCATGTAATTAGTAGACGCCACCCTTCCAAATATTACTATGTATTTTGTCCCATTTGAATGTATTCACGCTTTTTCTGGTTTCAATCGTATTAAAAAATATTCTCTATCAAGCTTGTCGAGTTTAGAAGTAGTTATTGTGTGGTGCTCGGCATTTTGACCTTGAGATCAAATTTGAAGGTCATTGCAATGTCAACATTCATTTTTTAAATAGAATCTCTCATTTTTTATGTAAATGAACATTCCGATGTTTCATATTAAAATCCCAAGATCTATTCAATACATTTTTGGTTTTTCGATGAATATTTTCAGTAAAGACTTTAACATTCAAATTCTTTTTTAATAACTGACAACGGCTATTCAAGAAGATCGTGGCAGTCGCTGAAGTTTCTAAAATTGCTGATTGTCAGCTATTCTAACAATAAGAATTTTCATTTCATAAATGAAATATATTGTGTAAAGTTTGGAATAATAAATGCCTTGCAATTTTTTTTTAATCGCATAAAAAGCGTTATTGCCTGATGTTTAGACATTCAAAAAGGCAAATTTAAATTTTACTTATGTACCGATATATTTAAAAAAATCTATTCTATATGATAAAGAAATATCACATATTTGAAACTGTATAGTATGTATTATATTCTAGACAGTGTGCAGATAATTAAAATTTATATTTTATTATATTTTTATTTTTATTAAAATAATTTCATATTTTGGAGGTCTGACGAAGCCATTGGCAGGGTCAGACGTGTAGATAGGGAGTGTGCATAATACGTGACTTTTTTTTGGTTTGAATAGAAAAGGTAAATAGAAAGAGGAATACAAAGTGAAAGTGGAGAGAAAGGTGAATAAAATAGGATAATAGGAAAAGAAAGGGCGAGAAAGGGAAAAGGGAGAGAAGGGAGAGAAGGAGAAAGTACAAGGAGGAGGTTAGGTAAGGTAGAAAAGGACGGAGATAGAGGAGAGAGCGGCAAAGCCGCGGGCCATGAACAATAGAGAAGAGGAGACGGCAGAGGTGACGATAGGGAACCAAGAACAGAGGAACGAGGAGGAACAGGAATTTAAGCCGGAGAGGGAAATTCAAACGTGCAGGTGGGAAAGCACGCCGAAGACAGGGAAGGGAAGAAGAAAGGAAAGCGGAGGAAAAGGGGGAGCGCTAAGGCAATTGGAGCTCTTAGAGAGCTTCAAAGTAGACAAAACAGAAAGGGGAAAAAGGAAAGAAAGGTCACCGGAAGAGAAAGAGGACAAGAAGAGAGAGAGGAAAGAAGACAGGAGAGAGAGAGAGACACGTCAGAGAAGAACGGATCGACGGGGAGATTCCCGTCAAAGAAGGAGGAGGGAAAGGAAGGCGAGAAAGAGGGGGAGATGGAGAAATTTCAAGGAACATTGGAAAGGATCCTGAAGACCCTGGAGGAGGAGAAGGAGGAAAGGAGAAAGGACAGGGCAGAATGGGAGAGAAAATGGCTACAAACGGAAGAAAGGATGAATAAGAAGTTGGAGGAGGTGAGAAGTCTAGTGCAGGAGGAGAAGAGGGAGAGGACAAGGGCGGAGGAGGAGATGAAGAGGGCAAACGAGGAGGAGAGGAGAAAGAGGGAAGAGCGAGAAAGAGAAATGGAGGAGAAGATAAAGAAAATGAAGGAAGAGGCGAAAACTAGGCAGACAGAAGGAGGAGACCAGAGAGGGGAAAAGGGGTCAGAGGAAAGGGAGCAAGAGAAGAAGCAACTGAAAGAGCTAGAGTGGAGAATTGAGGAAGGGGAGAGAGAAAGGAAAAGGAACAATGTGGTGGTATCAGGTCTGAAAGAAGGAAAATGGGACAAAGCGAAGGTGGAAGAATGGGTAGATGAGAAGCTGGGGATTTCGGTAAAGGTGAAAAGGACGTGGGTCATCAGAGGAAAAGGTAAAATAGGAGTGGAATGTGAAAATAGAGAGGAGAAAGAGAAGATTATGGAGGAAAAGAGCAAGTTGAAGGGGACAGACTGCTTCATCGACCACGATTTGACGTGGCGAGAGAGGAGAAATAGAGAAAGGTTGAACGGGCTCGCAAGAGAATGGAGAAGAGAAGGAAAACCAGTGAAAGTAGGAAGAAACAAGTTAACGGTAGGAGACATGACATACTTTTGGAACGAAAGAGAGGATAGGCTTTTTCGAGAGGGGGAGGCAAGATGGAGATGAGAAAGAGAAAAGGGATGAAAGGGGAAAAAGGAAAAAAAAGGAGAATGTGAAGGTGTTGAGCTGGAATGTGGCAGGACTGAAAGGAATAGAAGAGGAAGGATGGAGATACATATTAGGATTCGACGTCATTTGTCTACAAGAAACATGGGCAGAGAGCGGTGAGGGGGAAGGAATAAGGAGGAGAATGAAGGGATTCGAAACAGAGGTAAGAGAGGCGAAAAAGGGGGGGAAAAGAGGGAGATTAAAGGGAGGAATGGTAATGGCAATCAGGAAGGATAGGAAAGAGGACAAAGTTGAATGGTTGAGAGGAAGATCTGGAGAAGTCATAGGAGGCAAATGTACTATAAAGGGGGAAAAGTGGTGGATAGGTTCGACTTACATGAGGGAGGAGAAGGAGAGGAATTATGAAGAAATAGAGGAGATGGTAGAAAGAGCGGGAGGGGAAAAGATACTCTGGTGTGGAGACCTGAACGCGAGAACAGGGCAAGAGGGAGGTTTTTTAGACGAAAAGGGAGTGGAGGAAAGGAGGGAGTCAAAGGATAGAGTAGTGAACAGAGATGGCGAAGAGCTGCTAAATAGGTTAAAAGAGTGGGGGCTTTCAATCCTAAATGGAAGTACAGAAGGGGATGAGGAAGGGGAACTCACGTACGTGGGGGGAATGGGATGCTCGGTAATAGACTATGGGATAGTAAATGAGGAAGGCAGGTGAAAGGTAACGTCAATGAAGGTAGTAGATAGAATGGAGTCAGATCATGGAGCATTGGAAGTGGAAATAGAGACAGGGAGAAGTTCGGAAGAGTTGGAAGAGGAAATGAAAAGAACAGTGTGGACAGAGGAGGCCAGCAGGGAGTATAGAGGTTGGCTAGCTAAAGGGGGGGAAGCAAAGACATGGAGGGATTTAAAGATAAAAATAAGAAACGCGATCCAAACAAAGAGGGGGAGAAGAAAAAGGAGAGATGACAGCAGATGGTGGGATGAAGATTGCAGGAAGAAGAGGGCAGAAATGAAAAGGGCAAAAAAAGGGATAAATAGGTGGGGAAAAGACAGGTTCATGCAGGCGAAAAGAGAGTTAAGGAGCATGTATAGGAAAAAAAAGAAGGAAGGGATGAAAAAAGAGCTAAGGGAGGCAAAGGAGGATAGGTCAGGAAAAAAGTTCTGGAGAATGGTGAAAAGGAGAAGGAAAGGAAAAAGGGAGCAGATAGATAAAGGGATAGAAGATAAGAGTTGGTTAGAGTTTTTTAAAGGTCAACTGGGAGAGAGAGAGAAACGCAGGAAAGAAGGAGAGATAATGAGGGAGAGTCGGGGTAAGAAGAGGAAGAAGGGGAGAGAGAGATAGAAGTAGAGGAAGTAAGGGAAATAATCAAGAAGCTAAAGGAAAAGAAAGCACCAGGAGAGGATGAAATCCAGAATGAGGCATGGACGCAGGGAGGAGAAAAGATTGTGGAGGAACTAACGGAGATACTAGGAAAAATTTGGAAAGGAGGAGGACTGCCAGAAGAGTGGAGGAGAGGGAAAGTCACGCCAATTTATAAGAAAGGAGATAAGGGGGAGTGTAAGAACTACAGAGGAATTACACTAATGGACACAGGATACAAAATATATGCGGAACTGATAAAGGGAAGATTGGAGAAGAAACTGGAAGAAGAGGAAAAGTTAAGCGACACGCAGATGGGATTTAGAAGAGGGAGAGGTACAACGGACGCTATATATGTGGTAAACAAGGCGGTGGAGCAAGAGTTAAGGAAGAAAGGAGGGAAGGTATACGCGTGCTTCGCGGACATGAAAGCAGCCTTTGACAAAGTAAACAGGGAAGAAGTGTGGAAGATGATGAGAAAGCTGGGAGTGAATAGAAGGATAAGGGAAAGGGTAAAGGAAATTGATGAGAAGACTGAGTGTGAAGTAAGGATAGGGGAAAGGAATGTAGGCAGTTTTGAGACGCAGAAGGGAGTGAGACAGGGATGCCCGCTGAGTCCACTGCTGTTTAACGTGGCAATGGCGGACTTGGAAGGAGAGATGGGAAAGGTGCAAGAAGGAGGGATAATACTAGGGAGAAGGAAAGTATGGTCAATCTCATATGCGGATGACGTAGTAATGCTAGCAACAAACGCGAGTGGGTTGAAACAAATGCTAAGAAGATTCAAAGGATACATCAAAAGAAAGGGTTTGGAGCTAAACACAGAGAAAACGAAGATCATGATTTTTAGAAACGGAGGAAGAAGGAGGAGGGAAGAGAAATTTGAATGGGATGGAAGGGAGATAGAGGTGGTGAAAACATTTGAATACTTGGGATACACGATGAAAGAAAATGGGAAAGAGGAAGAACAGGTGAAGAAGGTGCAAGGAAGGGCAAATGCGCTGCTAAGCACCCTGTGGGGCCTAGGAGAGGCAACGTTCAAGGACAGCTGGAAGATGAGAATGAAGCTGTTCGACGCTCTAGTACAGAGCGTAATAGAATACGGGGCGGAGATATGGGGTTGGAAAGAGCAGGAGGATTTAGAGAAAATACAGAGAAAGGACATCAAATGGGTGCTGCACCTAGACAGGACAACGCCGGCACATGTGATTCATTGGGAGACGAAAAGGTTCAAATTAGAGACAAGGACAAGGAAAAGGGCGGTTAGGTTTGAAAGGAAACTGAGGAGAGCAAAAGAAAATACTTTGCTAGGAGAATGCTGGAGACTGCTGAAGAGAGAGGGAGAAAGGAGAGAATGGAAGGGAAGAGGGAAGGACGTGAGAAGAATGGAATTGGAGAAGTGCGGGATATCGGTGGAGGATTATACGAGAAGAATGGAGGAGGAAGAGGGAGTGGAGGAGGAAATAGAAAGGATAAACAAGGACACACAATGGCAGAAGTGGAGAGAGGAAATAAAGGAGTCCAGATATGCGGGTGAGATAAGGGAGGTAATGTTGGAGCAGGGAGAAATACCAGAGTACCTGATGGAAGTGGAAGAACACAGAAGAGGAGCGCTCAACGTTACGGCAAGGTTCAGACTAGGGTGTGAGACAAGAGGGAATAAATACTGGAAGAAGGAAGAAGAAAGGGTATGCAGGCTATGTGGGAGTGAGGAGGAGACGCTTAAACATGTGTTCGAAGAATGTGTGGAGACGAAGATAGAGGGGAAAAAGTGGCAGGAGACAGTCGGAGGGAGAAGAACGCAAGTGGGGAAACTCTATAGCACGATATGGAAGAGGAGAAATAAAGAAAGACAGCAAGAATAAAGGAGGGGAAGGCAAGAAAGGAAGGAAAAGAAAGGACGAAGCAGAAAGGAGATTCGAAAAGCGCGCGCAAAGCACGCGGGGAAGTCTAGGGAAAGTCCCTAGGAGGAACTAGACGGAGGGAACAGGGAGAAGATAGCGGAACGAGAGGAACAGAAAGGAGAGCACATGGTGAGGTGAGTAGACAGGTTATAGCAGGGAGAGAGAGAGCGTGTAAAGGCAGCAGAGAGAAAAAAGATAAAGAACCGAAGGCGACAAAAAAGTAGGAGGGAGAGATGTCGAAGCACGAGAAAAGAGTGGAGAGAGAGATGCGGAATATGAGAGAGGAGATGAAAGAGTGGAAGGTGAAGCTGCAACTGGAGAGAGGGAGAAGAGGCGGAGAGAAAGATGATGGATATAGAAGGAGACGTAGAAATATTGAAAGGAAAACTGAGTGAGGAAAGGAGAGAGAGGGAGAAGGTGCAGAGAACAGTAAAAGAATTAAAAGGAATGGTAGAAAAATTGGAAGGTAAAATGAGGAGAGAGGAGAGAAAAGGGATTGAAAGGGAAAGGATAAATGTGAAAAGTGAGGTTAGGATCGTGAACAACAAGAGAAAGAGGACGGAGGGAGGGAGGAGCAAAGTAGGAGAGAGAGGTGTGATAATACATAAAGGGACAAACTGGAGCGAGAAGGAGGTGCTGCAGGACTGGCTAGACGAGATCCTGGAGGGAACGAGTTGGGAGCTGGAGGAGACAGCAAACCAGGATACAAAAAAGATAATATTCGCGGCAGAAGAGGAAATGGAGAAGATATGGAAGAGGAGAGATGAAATAAATGAAGGGGGAAAGGTGAGATTAGAGCAGTGGATGAGTTGGGAGGAGAGAAAGGCAAAGAAAGAAGCCATGGGGATAAGAGAGAGAAGGAGAGAGGAAGCGAAAATGAATGGAGAGCTTCTAAAGAACGGGGACTTCAAAGTGAGGGTGGATGGAATAATGTACGAGTGGAAGGAGGAGGAGGGAAGGATCAGAAGGGTGAGAGAGGAAGAGAGGAGGGAAGAAGAGATGAGAGAGGAAAGGAGGAAGAAGGAAGATTAGAAGAAGAGATAAAAGAAAAAAAAAAAAAAAAAAGGATGCGTATTAATGCACACAAATGTTTTATATTTTAGTTAAGAAAAATATTGTAAAATACATAATGTATAAAAACAATAAAGTTATTATTATTATTATTATTATTAATTTCATATTTTATGTAAGTATTTATCCCATGAATGATACAATTATTTCAGGGTATATATTTATTACAATAATGATAATCCATGAAAAAATGTTTAAGACATAGTTGTTTTTTACACCATGCACATCTTATTATTGCTATGTCTCCACACATGTTACAAATCGGCTCCTCTTCTACTTTAAAACAGAATGCAACTGAATTCTCAAAATTTATAGGTTTTGTCACTGCATAACCACTTCTGTACCATCCGTACTTAAATGCATCTTGAAATCTTGGCGCAGAAAGCTGGTTATGCGTCAGGGATTGCATTCGTATAATATTATTTCTTTCGGTAGCCGTATACATCTAAAGGCTGAATCATGGCAGTTGTACCTTGTGGTATTGTTTTCAACTTCAGATTTAAGTGTGGAGGTGTAACTTCTCTTACTGTACTTTCACATTGCCCACTCCAAGAATCCAATAAAAGAACTGGAGAGTTGTGGCTACGCGGCAAAAATATTTCTTGTAGCCCAATTTGGAATAGTTCTTTAGATAACTTTACAGAGCTAGATGCTTCAACGTATACATTTGTTGGTTTGAATAGATTTTGGATAACGCGTGGTCGAAAATGTCCACCTGTTTCTTTCAATACTATAAATAGCGGTGATTGCAACTTTCCTTCAGCAGATATAAATGGCTGAATTGTGCAGCTATGTGTTGTAGAGGATACTGATTGAGCCACACATTCTACTTTCTTTGCTCCTTCGTAACATAATGTTTTACCACTATGTATTTCCAAATTGCATCCACTTTGGTCGGAATTAAAAATATTTTTTGGGCCATATTGAGAAATTAATCCATTAACATCTTCTCTAAAGGTTTCACATTGTGCCAATAGATTGTTCATGTTTTCAACAGCTGAATGGGTAACAAATTTAGTTATTTTGCGTGAAACAATCTTCTGTTTCCTTTTGAATTCTTTTACCCACCAATGAGATGCTTTAAACCACGACATCTTCAAGTCAATTTTTTTTTTGCAGAGCCTATATCTTCAAATCTATATCATGTACAGCGATTTTAAAAGCCATAACTTCTTTGAATTTATCAAGAGTGCACTTTGAAACTTGGTGTAATTTTTCGTTTCTGTCTCCTCCTGCTTCAACTTAAGCTTTCCACCGACGTAACTGTTTATCCGAAGTTACTTTTCTAAAATTTCTTTTTACACTTTCAATTGATAATGGCTTTGTTTTCGCGCTCTCCCAAAATTCTACCGCTCGTTTCTTGTAGTCGAAATTTACTGACTCATCTTTCCATAAACAAGCAGGGATCTCTTTGTAATCTTCGTCATTATCACTCTCATCAATACCGTGTGCAAGTATATTATCACTATCATCACGATCAAAATGTAGTCGGATTTCTTGCTCTAATCTTTTATTTATTTATTTATTACCAAAGTATAAAAAAAAATACAAACAAGTTTAAAGAAATTACACAATACATATAACTAATAAACCTGTATCCTATAGAGGTAATCAAGTTACCTGTACATAGATCCGGTAAACTACTACTTAAAAACTAAATAACTTACAATATAATTTCACACCCTTTCGGGTAATTGCACATTACTTATAATTATGTGTTAGCCAATGTAGATTAATTAAACTTTTTTTTCGTTTTTTCCCCTTATTCTATAAACATGTATAATCTCGTAACCATTGTATAATCTTCTTTTTAATACTTACTTTATTTAATCGTAGAGTTATCAACTCATTTGGCAGTAGGTTAAACATTCTTATAGCAACCAGTTTACAATTCTTAGTACTAATCGTTTTGTTTATTTTAGAAAGTATGATCACTTTGTTTCTAGTATTACTCTTTGATTTCATATATTTAATGTAGCTCTCCATAGAAATATATCAAGCATTCTACTTTAAATGAATCTTTGGTATTAATTGGCCTGTCTATTTCCATATCATTTTTTAGTATTATTTTTAATAATCTATGTTGTATAGATTCTAATTGCCTTAGGATAGTACGAGTACCATAAGCACCTCCCCAAGCTATGATTCCGTAGTTTGCGATGCTATGGAAAAAGGCATATTATAAAATCATTAAAGACTCTTTAATCAATATTTTTGAAAGCTTATTAAAAATAAATAGTAAGTACTTTGTTTTATTCATCACGTATGTTATATGATTTGCCCATTCATTTGCGAGTCAAAAATAACGTCTAAATATTTGGTATTGTTAACTCTTTGTAGTTTCAAGTCGTTGATATAAATATTTAAGTTAATAGGAACACTAGTACTATAAATTCCGAAAGCGATATACACTGATTTCGATATATTGAAAGACAATTCATTTTTTGCTATCCAATTATTAACTGTTTCCAGATACTTGTTAAGTTTTTTTTTCAGTCTTTGTTCAGTTTACATAAGAGCTAATCATTGGCATAAGAGATAATACAATTATCCTCAGTAACACTTATAAGATCATTTATATAGACAATAAATAACAATGGACCTAATATATTTCCTTGTGGGACACCCGTAGTTCTGGGCAAATTGTCGCTTCTATAGCCGTTTATGTTAACTAATTGTTCCCTATCATTAAGATAATTTCTAAGTAAACCATGTGCTATTCCTCGAATTCCATATTTCTCTAATTTATCTAGTAGTATACTATGGTTCACTGTATTAAACGCCTTGGCCAAATCAATAAAAGTCGCAACAGTAGGCAAACCTTTATCTAGATTATCGTAAATATAATTAGTTATATGTGCTAATACATCTTTAGTGCCTCTATTTTTTCTGAATCGAAATTGATTTTCTGATAAAATTTTACATTCAGCAAAAAAGTTAACTAACCTTATATGAATACATTTTTCTAGCTTTTTAGCTATATTAGAAATTAAATATATTGGTCTGTAATTAGTGGCAAGACATTTATTACCCAATTTAAAGAACGGTACTATTTCCGCACCTTCAGAGGCTTAGGCCATATCCCTTTCTCAATACACAAATTAAAAATATGTGATAACAGAAACTTAATACAATTAATTATCTCTTTCAATACCTTCGTACTGATTACATCTATACCTCCAGTTTTATTACCCATTTTAGATACAATTTGTTCTACTTCAGCTGCGCTAGTCGGCTTTAGGAAAATTGTACGATTGTTTTTACTTATTTCTTTAAATTGATAATCTTTAGGTTTATTGATTTTACTAGCTATTATAGGACCAATGTTACTGAAAAACTCATTAAAAGAATCTGCAATGGTCTCAGTATCCGATATCTTTATTCCATTTTTCTCAATATAATTAATATTGTTATTTTTGGCAGTTGTACTTCCATTAAACTTTCCCTTAACATAGCTCCATAGTTTTTGTTATTTTTTTGAATTCTTTGTACTTGTTTTTTTTTCATAATTAAACTTAGCGCTACCTATAATTTTATTAAAATTTTTTGTATAACTCTTGTATTGAATCCTCAGATTAACATCATAAGGATATTTTTTAATTTTTTTGTACATTTTTTCCTTTGTCAAGCAAGTTTTAATTATACCTTTGGTAATCGAAGAACTTGTCGGTGATTATTTTTTAATTTTACTAAACTTAGTTGAAGCTAAAATAATCTTTTTTATGTTTCCAATTAACAATTCTAGAGTTTGTTCGGGGTCCTTAAAGCTGCTAGTGTCTGATCCCAATTTACCCTTGTACACTCAATATTTAGCCTTTTGTAGTCAATAAAAGTATTATTATTAGTCTTAGGATTTACCAAATTTTCCTCAAATGATAGAGTAACAATAAGCGGATAATGATCAGTAAAACAACTCAAAAGCTTATGCGCTTCAGCATTTATATCATCAGACTTCCAAAATACATTATCAATACATGAACCCAATTCATGATTATTGCAACTCGGTCTGTTAATGCCATTGAAAAGCGGTACAAAACCTGATTCCAAAAAATTATTTAAAAATTTGGTTGAATCTACATTACTAGATTTTAGATCAATGTTGTAGTCCCCTATTACAAAAAGATTTATTGATTGTTTTTTTCCCTTTATATAGGAATTTACCGCATTTACAAAGTCAAACTTCGCTATGTCATGACATTTATATAAGAAAGTTATAGTTATATTTTTCCCATTTTTCATAGTCAAAGTTGAGTTTAAGAATGTAATATTTTCTATAATTTCAATTTTATTAGTTACAGTTAAGTTAATATTAATATAAATGACTACACCATCTGCTTTATTAGTTTTACTATTGTTATAATATATTTTATAATTTTTAAGTTTGTAAAATTCATAATATTCGAAGTACCACGATTCCGTACATACAATAAAATCAAGCTTGACACTGAGCCTCTCAATTAGCACTTCCAGATTTTTATAATTTTATTTCAAACCTCTTACGTTTACGCATAAAATAGTAAAGCTCTACTGCTTATGACGCTATTTAGCGAGTGTATATCTTCATGTTCTTGCTCGTTTTCGATGACACCGCTTAGTCACGTTCCTCCATCGTTTAGTGTAGTTGACCTGGTATTAACTGGCTGTGCAAATTCGACTTTTTTATTCTTCTGTCGGCAAGAGGTTTTCTTTACTATCTTGGTATGACTTATATTATTGACTACTATTTTTATTGGGAGTTTTTTTTTCTTTGCGCTGCACGTCCGGTGCCGCGCAAAAAACAGTAAAAAAACGACCTATTCTTGGGCCTCGTCTGATGCTGCGGCGCGTCGAGCTAATTCGCTTGAGCGTTCGAGTTTATTTGCGTGAACGATTTTGGTTTTTTCGTCGTTTCGTATCTTCACGTTATTTGTTTTCCTGTTGATTTTAATTATTTCGAATGGTCCCGAGTACTCGACGCTAAACTTTCCCTTTTTGGGTTCTTTTATTAAAAATACTGTCTCGCCCTCGCGGAAATGTTTGGTATTAATTTTCCTGTCATAATAATATTTCGACCGGTATTTCGACTGCACTAAGTTCATTACTGCAGTTGCCTGTAACGCGGTTAGATTGGCCGTAGTATAATCGACTTCGCGGGGAAAGCTAGAAGGCGTGTGAGGTTTAGTCCCGAATACTAATTCGTGCGGCGTGCAACGCGTGCTCTCGTGTTCGGTGCAGTTGTATGCGTGTTGACAGATGGCTGTCCAGTCGTCCCAGCAGCTATTATTTTTGACGTATTTGCGCAGGTATTCAGTCAGCGTGTGGTGCATGCGTTCGATCGATCCGTTCGCTTGAGGGTGGTACGCCGTTGTGAAAAATTTATTAATGCCAAAAATTTTCGCGAGATGTTCAAGCGTTTTATTTTGGAAATGGGTACCTTGGTCGTAACTATGGCTGCCAGTGGCCCGAATACACAAATTACTTTTTCCGTTAGTGCGCGTGCCACTTCGTCTGCGCTTGCGAATTTCGTAGGAATTAAAATTGTATATTTAATTAGCATATCTTGCACGGAGAATATATATTTATTACCGCGCTTCGTTGGTTCTAAGGACCCGTAAAAGTCTAACGCGATTTGTTCGAAAGGTAGCGCCGGTGTGTTGCTTATTAGCATTGGCAATCGCGTTTTTACCCACACTAATTTATTGCTTTGGCAAGTTGCGTATTGTACGACAAATTGCTTGACATCTGGGCGACTATTTCACCAGTAAAAATCGCTCGCAATTTTACTGTACGTTTTGGACATGCCACGGTGGCCTCCCATTGCAGTCTCATGGTATTCTTTTATTACTTTGAAACGTTCAGTTACCGAAGGGACTGGTAAGTTATAAAATTGCTGTTATGCGTTTGTTCGCAAAAATTGCGTCGAAAATAAATAAATCGATAAATTTTAACCATTCAGCTAAAGTCAGAAGCGCGAGGTCGCGACCTCGCTTTAATACCTCGTGCTAGTAATATGCTTCTCAACGTTTTCACGCACCTTGGGAGATCTGCTATTAGCGGGCGATCGTCGATGTGCTTTTTTATATACACCCCGATTAGCGAGAAGCCTATACATTCTGTCACGTTTATCTCGCGGAGCTTAAATGTTTTGCTAGACAAACTCTCCGCATTCAAATAGCCTCGCTCAATCAGGGCTTCTTGAATCTCGGTTGATATGAACTTATCAGCCGAGATAGTAGACTAAATTTTTATTAAAACGGAACGGATGTTCCCTGACCGATTGCAGGTGCACAAAAGGTGGGGCTTCTTGCCCTTCTGGGATGGCCCATGGTGGTTTTTCCCGAGGTGGTCTCGCTTTTGCTACTACGTAGTGCTTTAATTTATCATTATCTAATGCAGCCTTGACTGCTGCAGCTGCTATGTCGCGAGGTTGCATGTCAGTTAGCTGTGATGACGCTCTATCGCTCTCGTTTTTCTCCGATATTACGCTTCTCGGAGCGATGCTTGTCCTATAGTTCGTTTCGTTTATTGCAGGATTTACTAGCGCTGAATGCTCGCCGGTTGACGGAGGGCTAGGTATTGACAGCATCGGTTGCGAGGGTGACTCTGCTGCGCTGCGCCTGGTACCCGACAAATTTCTCTCTGTCTCCGCATTTTGCTTATTTTCGGTGCGCTTTTCCGCGTCATCGGCGGTATTCGGGGCTTTTCTTTTCCGCGTTCTCCTTCTACCGAGTCCGGGAGATTTGTCAGTATGTCGGCTGTTATCGCTTGGTGGTGGATTTCAGGATTCGTTCGGTTTCGGCCGGTTTGCCTCAGAATTTTTGCATAGGCGACAGACTCAATTGTTGTCGTAACTCTGTTGCGGGTATGTCGAGCTTGGCTAGTTTGATAAGCGAGGAAACATTTACAGGTGACATGCTCAGTTGAGAGAGTTGCGTGAATTCGCGAGTGTTTTGAGTGCTAGCAACGCTACTGCTGCTTGTCCTTAGACCGTTACTTGCTTCGTTTTCCTTTGCGGGGAAGCTAAATGTTTGTACGGGCTCCAATCCCATCGCGACTTTTCCCGATGGAAGGATCGCGTCCTCCGATTCGTTGCTTGTTGAGCTCGCTGGATCATAGTATTTCGGAGTTTTCTGCTTTGGCTGGGTTTTGAAACGCCTGACGCGGCCCCTACTCCTATTAAGTTTTTGATAAAATTTCGCGCTCCAGGTGGTAGCTGAATATCGTCGCTGCTGTCGGAGATGACCGATTTTATGGATTTCATGAACGTGTCCGACTCCGTTGCCTCGCTACTGATGTGCGTGGCTCCGGCCTGTATTATCGGTGGATGCGGGCGTAATTTAATTGATTCGTTCAATATTTCTCCAATATTCGCGCGCGTTCGTATTTACATAGCTGAAATTTATTTTTCGCGAGTTTCTTTAGCACCCTGCTGGTTAATACGGTTTCAAATCTTACTGCGTCGCGGTAGGTTACTACGTATACGTTCGGATGCTTATCTACTTCCGTAAACCACTGTATTTAGAGTACCTCGTCACGGTGGTACACATCGTGCAGTACGCGGCCTAAATAGAACTCGCCAAATTCATTTCTAATCGCGAGTGTTTCATTTTCACTGTAGATCAGTGCGTTTTCGCTTCGTTTTCTCGCTGCTTTGCCGGGTTCGCCCAACGACTCGCTCGAACTTGATGTCGATTGCCGAACTTTCGTACGTTTGTCTCGGTCTTTCTTTTTAATCGCGCGAGCCCGAAAAATTCTGCCCGGTGGCGAGCCGGCTTCTTCGTCTGGGTCTTCTTCGATTTGTCTATTGGCTAATTCGTACAGCGCTGCTCGCGGTAACTCTGGGTTGATTTCGCCCTCGCCGATTACTGGATTCCGCGAGAGCGCGTCGGCGTTCGCGTTTTTCTTTCCCGGGCGATATATGATGTTGAAATCGTACCCGGTTAGCACCCTTGCGACGTGCTGCCTCCCAGCAGCGCGCACGCAACTCTTGCGCCTCTTATGCGCCCGATTTATGTTTATTGTCGAGGGACTCGACGTGGTCACCTTCGCTTGGGAGAGCTGGGAAGGAGGAGGGAGAATAATAACTACGAATTTTCAATAAATAACACTGTATTTCGCCCAAACCCCTCTCAACAACGTGGTGGCTACGCAAGCCACCCACGCGTTGCACAGCCGCGCAGGGCTTTCTCGTCCTGGCTACTACGCGCAGGCTCGGCGCTCTCCCGGTGCGTAAGCACCTGGTAAGCAGCCAGCCAACCTCTCTCGACACGTTCTCTCCGTCTGCCTCGCATGGCTCGCGCCGATCTAGCGCAAAGCCAGACCGTGCAGCTCGCTGCCGCCGGCCGCACTCACTCACTCTATCTCTCTCTCTCGCACACACGCACGCGCGCCCAACTCGCGTTGGCTCTTTCCTCAGCGCAACAATGCGCTGGGTCAAAGCACGACCTGCCGTACCGCGTGCACTCACTCGCCGTCTCTCTCTCTCTCTTTCTCTCTCGCTCTCGCTCTCGCAAGCCCCGCACTGCTTGCGTACGTCCTCGTATGCCCAGCACCGCACGCGAAAACTCACGTGTACTCTCTCTCTCTCTCTCGCTCTCTCTCTCACATGCACACACGAGTCTCCGGCGGCACGCTTGCTCGCGCCGGAGATTTCGCGTAAAAACAAAGACAACTCTTACCTTTCGAGGGGGGAACAAGCTCCAGGTTCCCTCCTCTCCCACGAAGCTCAGGAAGCCCCGCTGCCGTCAGGCTCCTGACTTCCCTGATGCCCTGGATCTCTCGCTCTCTCTCACTCTCGGCGCCTGGCTTGCGAGGATGCCGAAGCTCCCACGAGCTCGTTGCTCCCGGCTGGCCCTGGACGTCCTCTCGTTCTCTTCTCTCACTAATGCCTGTAAGCCGCTGGCGAAACACTCGCCAACAGGAACAGGGAAGATAGTCCTGGGGATGGCAATGACACAAAGTGTCTCCGCCGTGGCACTGTCACTTCTTTCTCTCTCTCTCTCTCTCTCTCTCTCTCTCTCTCTCTCTCTCTCTCTCCAGGTATGTACATAGTCACGCAGACGGATCGCTCCGACTTCGTGCACAATTTTTCTGTATACTAAACTGTTCGGTGCGAGTCTGGACTGTTGCAGAAACTACCGGCCTCCCGCAGGCTCCACGAGCAAGGATCATTAACTGTAAGGCTTCTTTATTAGAGCCAGGGAGACCGATTTTAACAGTAACCGTTTCCTGAGAGGTTATGTGCGGCAGAGCACTTGAGCGGGAGTTTGTTGTTTTCTCTCTTCTCTGAGGTTGGTGGACCTGTCGAACTCGAGGCAAGTTAACATCGGCGCCAAGTTCGAACTATCCCGCATGAGTCCTGCGACCAAGAAAAGTTTAGAGGTATGTCCAGCACCGTCGATAATCATGACTCTAGTCACATCAGGGACGAGTTTAGCGTTCTAGGAAGCAACAGCACAACACCAGTACATTCTTCTCTTTTTAATAATAATATTTGAATTCCGCAGAGTACTCTAGACCTGTTTTTCCAACGCTTTGACATGCTACAAGCGCAGTTTGACGATATCAGGTCCTGTATAGGCCGCTTTCAGGCGTCCACCACTACTGATTTGTCTCCTCCAACAACCTCGGAGGATCTGAACAGGGAGTTGGTGGCGCGTGTTGCGGATCTGCAGGGGTTGGTGACTAAACAGTCCTCCCAATTAGATGAACTGCGTAAAGATCGTCGACTGCTCTTGGAGGACAATAAATTAATGCAGGACCAAATTAAATCATTCACTGAAGGCCTTAGTACTCTCCAGATGAAAGCCAACTGCGAAAAAAATTGTAACAATTTAAATGTTAGTTGTAAGAGTGGTGCCGACGCATTTTCGCCTATCATGGTTGCATCTCACAGCGATGGCCTCATTAGTGAATGTAAGGGTAACCCAGGGGATGAGGGTTCTGAGAGTCGCGAGGTTGTTGTACGCGGGATTCTTAATGATAAAATTGCTACCTCTCAAGAGGCTTTAAAGGATATTGCCTTCGCGGTGCTCAGCACCGTCCTCCCCTCTCTCTCACGCGAAGATATTGTTAATGTGCGTATCCTTATGCCTCGTGTCAGCAGGGATAGCTCTCGACCGCATGCGGAACGGACGGCACAGCCATCATGTGTTGTCAGGCTTGCACGGGTGGGACTGGTAGGAGATGTTTTAAGGGCCAAGCGTGCACTCGCTAATAACTACTTAACAACTAAAGACATAAAGCCAGAGCTGCTTGGTCAGTACTCATCGGTCTGTGAGCCACTGCGAAAATTATATATAAATGAACTATTGCCCCACGACAAGTTCCAAGTATTTAAGAACTTGAAGCTAATAGCACAGGGGTTAGGCTTCAAGTACGTCTGGCACTCGGGCGGCAGATTTTTGGCTAGGCGTAGAGGAGGAGAGCGTGCGCACGTATTTGCGTCGGCTGCCGACTTACAAGTCATACACACGGCGTGTCAGACCGGCTCCACAAAACCACGACGGCCACTTTCACGAAACGACAACAGAGACTCTACTCCACGAGACCGACCGGAGTCAGGTCTGGCGGGTAAACCGGCAGTCACGTCATTACCATCTTCATCTTCAGCATCATTGTCATTATCATCGTCATTACCATTCGTCTCATCGTCATTACCATCCGTCTCATCGTCATTAACATCTTCATCTTCACTGTCAGCTTCATCCTTACCAACCACATCGTCATCTGCCTCATCATGCTGACTAGCGAGGCCCATCACTGGTGGGTTGGGACCTAAAAACTGTCTGAGAGCTGGTTTTCTGAATGTGAACTCGATCAGAGCTCGCATTGAGAGTATCCGTCTTTTCTTGGCAGATCATCCATCATATGGCATCTTTGGTTTCGCAGAGACATGGCTGGGCTCGGTGGTGGACGACAGTCTCATTCAGGTCAAGGGTTTTTCAATCGTCAGGCAAGATCGGAACGTGAATGGGGGTGGGGTTGCCCTGTTTGTACGTAATAATTTAAAAGTAATTAAACTGATTTCTTCAGATACTCAGGGACCTGGTAAACCTGGAATCCCAGAGTATCTCTTTTGTAGTGTACAGCAGGGTGGCTCACCTCCAGTCTTAGTCGGGGTCATCTACAGACCCCCGAAAATTCCCATGCAAAAGGATTCCGACCTTTTTAGTACTTTGCGCGATCTTTGCGGCGAATTCAGTCATAAGATCATTATGGGAGACCTAAATGCTGACATGTTGTCTGAATCCGATGACGCCACTACCATCAAGCACTTATCCGAGGAGTTATCTCTGCGGATGGTTCGCCATGGTTCCACGCACCACACCTCATCATCTCACACATGGATTGACTTGCTTTTAACTGACGAGAATGACACAATACTAGACTTTAGGAACGACTGGTTGCCCAGTTTCGGCAAACACTGCATCATAGATGTCTCCCTTGACATCTACACTCCTTCTTCCATGAAGGAATCTTTTTCTTACCGTGACTATAGGGGTATAGACTCTCTTGCCCTTATTGCCAAACTTTCTTGCTGTGACTGGGCGACCATGAATTTCACTGAAACCGATCTGGAAGACGCGTTAAATATACTCAATAATAATTTAAAGCTTGCAATTGATGATCTAGCACCATTAAAGACGGTTTGCCCTAAAAAGAAATATGCTCCTTGGTTTGGATCGGAGCTGAGGTTTCTCATCGATAAACGTGACGCAACGCTTAGGCGCTACGAACGCACAGAGCGTGCTGAACTACTCGATGAGTTTCTTCGACTCTCTAATGAGGTCGACATGCGCTCTGCTCAAGAGCGTAATTCCTTCCTTCGTCAACAACTTTCGGATGCTCTTGATGATAACAAAAATATATGGAAGGTAATGCGTCATCTCGGCCTCCTACCTGGGCGAAAGGAGGAGGAGTTCTTTGGTTTTACGCCGGACGAGCTGAACGAGCATTTCGCGGGAATATCTGCATCATCACTCGAAAATATAGACGATGCAACGGACACTATTCTATCAGCAAGCGAGGAGGGCTTTTCTTTCAGCCCCATTACTATAAGCGACGTTGTCCTTGCTATATCGCACTTTTCCTCGCAAGCAAGAGGTGCTGACGGTGTTCCCTGCGGGGTGGTCGCTAAGGCTCTTCCAATAATTGGCGATTACATTTTAAATATCTTTAACTGCTCCTTCGTTCAGGGTATCTTTCCGAGTGTCTGGAAGCGGGCTCAGCTGATTGCTCTGAAGAAAAACAGTACTCCATCTAGTGTTTCTGATTTCAGGCCGATTGCTTTACTCTGCTTTCTTTCAAAGGTACTCGAGAAGATTGCCCACACCCAGATCATGGAGTATCTCGATAAACAAAAAATTCTGGACCCCTTCCAGGCTGGTTTTCGAAAACACCACAGCACACAGACTGCTTTATTAAAGATGACTGACGACATACGCATGGCCATGGACAAGAAGAAGGTGACCATTCTGCTACTGTTTGACTTTAGCAAGGCGTTTGACACCATATCACCTTCTAAACTACTTTCTAAGCTGCAACGGTTGGGTTTCTCTAGGACGGCTCTTCTGTGGATAAAATCATATTTACAGGGGCGCACCCAGATGGTAATCTCTAATAATAATGGAAATTCTGAATGGCTAAATACCAATCTGGGTGTTCCACAGGGCTCTGTCCTGGGACCTCTGCTGTTCAGTCTTTACGTTAATGACCTACAGGACTTACTAGACAGTGGAACAATGAAACATCTTTTTTACGCAGATGACCTCCAGATTTATCTACACACCACCAAGGATAAATTCCAGGAGGGCCTGACTCGGCTGGCAGAAACGGCACGACTAGTGTCTGTTTGGGCGGGGAGCTCCGGTCTGCGGCTCAACTCTGGTAAAACTAAAGCAATATTTTTCGGCTCCAAAAGGAATGTTAATGACATCAAGTCATGGAATCTGCCAGGAGTTGAGCTGCAGGACGGAGTGATCGTCCCTTTCAGTGAAACCGTCGTAAGTCTCGGTGTTGTACTTGATAGCAAACTCACATGGAAGCCACAAGTAGTTTCAATTACCAAAAAAGTCAATAGAGCCCTTTATAGCTTGCGGTTCATCAGGGGCTGCACTACCGAGACTCTCCGCAGAAAGCTAGTCGAGACACTAATACAACCACACCTTGACTACTGTACTGTGACAATTCTTGACGGATCGGACGCTCAACGTATACGACTGCAGAGACTAAGCAATTCATGTGTGAGGTTCATCTTTGGGGTAAGAAGGGATGAGCATATCTCCCCCTACCGGAGGAGTCTTGAGTGGCTTCGTACTGACTCGCGGAGGCTTTATTTTGAAGCCGTCCTTCTTTACAAGGCAATACGCATTGGCCAACCGCAATATCTAGCCGCTCTTTTCAACAAATGCAGGTCACGACCCTCCAGCAGTTCCTCCGGAACTTGACATCCCAGCAGTGAGCACTAAAACCGGAGCTAGGGCCTTTCAGGTTCAAGGTGCACGCTTCTGGAATGCACTTCCTTTTACTCTGCGCAACATGTCATCCCTCGCATCATTTAAAAGAGCACTGCGTCGGCACTTACTAGCTCTCGGCCCGTAGTCGCGCCACATCGACCGAGGTGGCTTTAAAAATGTTAACTCTAGTCTCGTCTAGTCTGACACAGCCTTCTTGGCTGCACATTTTGTGATTTAGTATTAAGTATTTAAAATTGTAAGAAAATATTAATTTAAATATTAAAATTGTGTATCAAAACTGTCAATACCTTATAAGGATTTATATGTATATATTGTACAATTTTGCCGTAGAGGCGAAATATCTCTCTCTCTCTCTCTCTCTCTCTCTCTCTCTCTCTCTCTCTCTATCACCGCACACTCTCACTCGCGTTTGCGGCACTTTTCGATCGTCGACGTTACGTCGACGACGTCAGCACGAGATCTGACCAGATTCGCGCGCGCTCTCGCGAACTGTCGCGCCACATGCTCAAAGCATCTCGCTGGCCCGCTCATGTGAGAGCCGCTCTGATTGGCTAGCGACCCGCGCAAGCCGTTGAGCCTCGCTTTGCAGTCAGCCGATAGACTGAAAACCGCGAGACGCTGGCTCTGGCTACGCGCGCTATCCCGCGCTCGTGTTCTGGCTGGCATTATTGGCACACACAGAAACTTTATGTCCCTTTTGATGGCACTTAAAGCATTCTAGTTCTGGGCAATTTATTGCCCTGTGGCTGACGTTCTGGCAACGATAGCAAGCTCCAGAAAATTGCTGCATGTTGCTGTTAAAGTTTGGGCTGTTTGTTGGCGTCGCCAGGCCTCCTGCGTTGAAATTCCTTGGTGTGGATGGCTGCTTATCCTGTGTATTGTCTTTAGTCTGCCAAGGCTTCGTGTTGTTATTAACTTGGTTAAAACTACATGCTTGATTGGTCGCAACAGTCTGATTCTGAACAGTAGCCGGCGCTCCTAGCTGAGAATTTGGTTGTTGTATGACTTGCCCTTTCTGTTTTTTACTATCTACCTTTTTACTACCGGCTGTATTAGAAACCGTAGCTACCGCAGCAACTTCCTCTGTGGCTGCTATACGCGCCTTGGACGCTGGTGTCCAGAGGGCAGCTGGGTATCTCGTTTTCTCTACAGGCGACGGAGGAGTATATCTGGCATCTTGCTCAGTTTCTTCCTCCAACCTGCGACAATATTTCTTTAATTCTTCATAACTGCTGATTTTCTTCCTTCTTGTAACTCTCCTATACTCTGGCCTTAGACGTTCTATTAGTAATCGTAACTGTTCCTTCAGTTTTAATGGTTTCTTCAAATGGTCCAATATGTGTTTGAAGTTCATTATGTATGTGGAAATTTTTTCGTCTTTGCCGTGGGTTCATCTAAGCAGTTCATTCATTACATCGTTATTGTTAAGAGGAGTAATAAACTGCTGCTTGAAGCCTTTCTCAAATTTCTTCCATGTGGTCAACTCATCTTTTTCAGTCCGGTACCACATACTGGCCCGTTTGGATAAAGTATAAGAGACATCTTTTCCTTCCCCGGCGAACTTGATGTTCCAGCCCTGAATGATCTGCATCTGATCCGTGGCGATTGGATTTTTCACTATTTCGTTTCCTTCGACGTCTTTGCCGACGACTGTAAGTACTGCTCGAGCTACTCTGACTGCTAGTAACGAAACTGCTACTTTAACTACTACTCGAGCTTTGGCTGTAGTCATCAATAGAGCTGCTGTTTGAACTGCTACTACGTGCTGTGCGCCTTCTGTTGCAGCTGACTGGCTTCGGAGATTCCTCAGGCTTCTTCACGGACGATTTCTTAGCTGTCGGCACGACCTGCGATAGAGAACTGCGCACCTTTGCTCTAGGTATTGTCAACTTTTGGTTTGTCCACGTAAAACGAGCTTCCTCCCCACTACTGTTCTTGCTATCTTCCTCACTATCACGGCGATTTCTCTCGATCTCGACCGTCGGCTGGACGGTTTGGCAGTCAGAGGCATTTTTATTATTGGTACTTGCTTTTGAGTGGCAAGGGAAGTCGGTGGTAATGTTTCCTTTTTACCTCCTTTTTCTAGAGTATAGAATTCTTGTTCCGGCCACACCGTTGTCTTTGTCTTTTTATTCGTCTCACGTGTGAATTCACCAGGCAGTAAGAAGGAATTGTATGCATCGAATAACAAACTTCAGAGGTTCTGATTATCCTGTTCGCGCGGCTTCTTGGCAACTTCCTTGGATGCAGACGTCGTTACTCTGTCTCTGTATACGGAGTTATCCCTTGAAAATGTCGTCTACTCGGTGGTGTGTACGTAAGGGTTGGTCTGTAAGCGGTGTGACTCGTATCAACGTCGGTTGTGGCATACTCGTCGCCTCTCCAAATACCAAGAGCGATGGTTTGAATATGCTTGAGCTGAGCCCCGGTAGGTGTGGGTTTCCCAAAGCACTCAAAACTGGCGTCGAAACTAGCTGTTGTAATTGACTAGACATATCATCTTGTATTGCCGGCGTATTAGTGCTTCTCGTTGTTCGTGGTTTGGAAAAATGTCGAATTTGTTTCAAAGACGAGTGCATGGCTTGACCTAAACTCTCGGCATTATTGTCAAATGCAGTGATCGAGACTTACCCTGCCTCATCATTGCCTCATATCAGTCTTGGTCGTGTCCTTCTTCGTCTTCCTTTTCTTAAGTTTTGGCTTGGCCAGGAGTGCCTCCTGAGACTGCTTTGGAACTTTTCCACCGTTATTCCAGTCATACTACGGTACTGCTTCGCTCATTCCTTCCTTCAAGATAGTTATTCGTAATAATCGGTCCTGTAATACTTCTCTATTGCCTTGCGTGCTTATTCGAAATCCTTCAAGTCTTTCCTCTAATTCGTCCACATCTAATTTTCTAATATCATGTGCCAGGCTTCTAATATTTCTATTCTTCCTCAACTCATCCATCGTTTGGCCGTGAGACTCCATTTCGTCGCTGGAGACAACCAATATTAATCGTCGAGGCAGTTCGCTGATTAAGTAAACTCTCAAAAAAAATAATATCCGTTGTCTGGCTGAAACTTCACTCAGCAATCTAGTAGATGATGGCTGATAAAGGTTATAATCTGGCTATAACTGGCTGTGACTCAAAGATAAATTAAACATATATCGCTGGTTGGGATAATCAGGGTCGTTTCCCGCTAACTTTAAATATAGAAAAATATATTTCAACAATGACTCGGGGCCCACCCCACGAATACTCTCTTTGGCAATATATGCAAGACTAGTTAACTTCGAGTCGACCGGGGTGTCCTTGTTTTGTTTTGATCGAGCTTGGTACGGAATTTACGGAATATTTTTTTAACACTTATAGACTCGACTGTAACAATAACACTTCGGCACTGAAACGCGATTATCTTCTTCGAATTTAATAGGTAATAAATCAATAGTCAATAATCGTCGATGTGCTCCTCGACCACTACAAATTTAATAAACCGAGCGACTGTAATCAATTATAGTTGGCTAAAGTCCGGAAAATTTTATCGGCAAGCGATCAAAATTTGCAACCAATATTTATCTCGGCATACGTCTGTTGATTATCTTGAATAATTAAAAACATGTTGCACCATGGCTACAAATTAAAATTATTATTAGTACAACACATTAATCACAACACATAAATCATCAATTTGTGTATATCGTGTTCATGAAATAATTATCAATTAGATAAATGTATGCATTATATGGTGAAATACTATTTATTAATGTAAAGGCGCCGCGAAGGGTTAGCATTTTCTCTCTGGCAGAATTATTTCCCCTCGGAAATCGTTCGGCAAGCAAAGGCAGAATTAAATCGGCTGACAAGACTAAAATTCTCCCCATGAGAAACTAATTTCCGATTAATCCCCTTTGCCTCACAGATCTTCCCCGAAATCTCAAATAACCATTCAACAGTGCTTTTTAATTACGGCGTCCAAAAATAGAATTTTACACATCAATTCCCCTTCTAAAAAAAAATCTCGACTTAATTTTGTAATAAACAAAATTTTTGGCAACACATATTTCTCTGCTTTACTCTCAAAATATCCTTAACACCAAAGAAAAATTGTCAAACTATCTACACGCCAGACAGGCTGATATCACTGAGGGATAAACGATGATGTCACTCATGAGAACTCCAGTTGTTTTCGCCTCGTGGTCGTTATCTTTTTCACAAAACAAACAAACCTTCAGGAAAAAAAAAATTTTTCGACGGAATTATTCTTGTACACGGCTGCAAGTATTTATTTCAGCCAAAGGAATTTTTTTATTCGTGCGGCTATATGTCTAATGAGGGTAAACCATGGAGTCACTTGTGAGGACCCCAGTTTTTACGTTTCCTCACCAAGCGGCAACCGTCGCGACTCACTTTCCTCGCAAAAAATGCTTCCTTTTGCTAAAAAAAAATTTGACTCGCGTCTCGGCTAGCATAGAGTCTCCTTCGAGTATTAAATTAATTTATTTTAGGTGGATATTATCGAACACGTGACTACCGGCGGTTGTAACGTTTCTCCGTTCCTGACGCCAAGTCCTTCCAATGTGGCAGCTACGCGTCCCTCCAGCTACGAAAATGTCGCGCACAATCACTTTTCTCTTTAGCTATTACTCGAATTTTTGCAACCCAGCTCCACGTTAAGGGCCACTGTAACGTGGTGGATCTGAGGCCAAGGGAAGTAACGTCTCACTCTCAACCTTAGATGTACGTTAAAATTATTATCTACGCAAAACCCGAATAATACTGGCCGAATTTGATTATATATATATGGACGTCAGGCCTGGTATATATCACGCGTCACTTGAGATCTCGAAAGACGTCTTGATTGGTAATTTACGAAATAAAGATTTATTAACAAAGACTTCCAGAAAATATGTACAACATGGTCAGTTTCAAAATTGCACACTCTCATACTCGTGTTCACTGGCTGTCGATTTTCCGGCCGTAATTATTCTCGCAAATAACGTATATTCTCTGCTATTACTTTATTCTAATCCTCTGTCTATAAATCAGCTCGTCCTCTCGTACTGATGCTGTCTCGTGCTCTGAAATTTCGGCGCGAAGAACTATGCGAAGTGTAACAAGAAAACTATGAACTCGGGAGGCTGCTACCTGCTAGCTGTCCGTCGTACAAGCGGTCGAGACCCGCTACCGACGCTGAGCATAAAGGTCCACGTTCACATACAGCGCATGCGCAGCCCTTTCGATTATAGATCGATTATCGATTCGTCGATGCCGCTTTTCAAACGTGAGGAGAAGGCCTTATACCTGGCGACGATATGACCTCTCTGATACCTCCACTAGCACGCCTCGTGTAAAAGCGAATAG
Organism: Muscidifurax raptorellus; assembly: GCA_020010945.3. Lineage (NCBI taxonomy): Eukaryota > Metazoa > Arthropoda > Insecta > Hymenoptera > Pteromalidae > Muscidifurax > Muscidifurax raptorellus. The sequence goes on from JAHUUD020000022.1 coordinate 1,546,896, forward strand.
ATCCCCCACTCGTATAACATACCATCTCTTCTTTTTATCTTGTCTTTTTGGTTGGCACGCAGGCGGCTCTTCTCTCTTACGCACACTCTCTGACTCACACGCAGACGGCTCTGAACTCTCTCTCGCACTCTCTTGCTACTAAAATAGGTGGACACTCGGGTATTAATGGAACTTATAATATAATTAAGGATAAGTATCAGTGGGAAAATTTACATGGTGATATCCAAGAGAGAATACAAAAATGCGATGAATGTCAAAGAAATAAATCATAGAGAATATAAACTAAACAACCTATGATTATTACTGATACACCTACAAAAACCTAATTGGTCATATTGACGCCGTACAAGAAGGTGTAAAGGAATATATTTTAGATGTAAGTCATGAAACTTGTAAAATGATTCATGAAATGAGAATATTCAAATATGATAATTTTCATACGATAACAAATGTAAAAGTTAATTAAAAAAAATCTACGGGTTTAGAACTTGCCGGAAGCATCGAAGGTAAAACCTGCACAGGTGCGGCATATTCAGATAATTACGGTTCATGGAGTAACATTTTGGTTCAGGATCTTATAATAATTACGCTTTTGGAAGAATATGCAGATATAAATTTAGATAAGGATGAAATAAGGTTCAGCTCGGGTACCGTATATAAAATTTCTGATCAATATTGTATCCACATTGAAGCCAGTCATACATTCTGGTCCTAATTTATGAATAATAATTGTTTTGAAAATAAGTATCACATATTATATGGAGGAATAGCTACAAAATTAACGTCAGATAATTATGAAACAATTTATACAATTAATACTAATGAAATATCATTCGCGTTATCTATAAGAGAGGTCTTTGTAGCAGAATTCTTATAAAAACGGAGCATCCAAAGTTATTTATGAAAAAAAGGTAATGAATTATTTTTTCAAGAAGTTTTACAAAATAGAAACCCAAAATTAAATTTGGATCTTATCACTTACATGAACTCAACATTTGTATACGTAAAAAAATATTTTAGAGTACAATTTACGGATTTGTATTTAAATATTTTACAAGAAAAATGTGAACTAGAAAAAAGGTTATAATATTCTATTATTCATAATTCTCTATCCCTCGCATCCATTTCCCCACATGAATTTGCTTACAATCTAATGCAGAAGCCTGGGTATGTAGCTAGGTTGACAGGAGAAACAGAACACATAATAAAATACACTCCTATAAAAGTAAAAATTAATCACACAAAATATTGCTATACACAACCGCTGGTATTATCAGAAAATCAAACAATGTTCCTTACACCAAAAACTCATATGCTTTTAAAAAACGGGACGCAGATTAATTGCAACTCCATAATACCCCAATATTATAAGTTTGGAGAAAATTGGATAAACTGAATTCCAAAACCAAGAAAAAGTAGTACTCAAATAAAAATTTTAAGGTCAGCAACAAATATTGCATGGCAACCTGGAAAATTTAATTCAATAGCAACTAGTGGAATTTATCCTCAAGAAGATGTACAAAAATTACAACAACATATAATGTTTCCTATTTCTCACTGAAAATAACGAATATTGCAGAAAATACATGGAATAAATTTGTAGATAAATTTATAAAATTTGACTCGATCAGTGCTGCAATAGTTATGATATTTGTAACGGGGTAAGACTGTCTTTGAGAGGAGGAAAACACAAACGAAGACGCCGGGACCGAGAATTGATCCGGCGCTCCCGTGATCTCTAGGTGCACACTATCCATTGAGTCAATGCCGCTTTATTCCATCACTCTCGTTCCTGCTCCGATATCCGGCATAGCGAGAACATGAACCTCGTTACACATTATAATAAGAGGATATACATTACATGCAATATATGGGTTTACACTACATTTATTGGGTGCCATTTCAGCTCTAACAGGCATCTATTAACAATAATGAAAAAAAATAATTATCAACAACAGATGAAAAGAGAAACAGAATATCCAGATATCGAATTAAAAGAAGTAGTTATGGCAAATTCGAACAACATAAGAAAAGAAATATCACCACCTATACCTAAAAATTTATTGAATTTAAATACCAAAAATCATACCTCAAAGTGAAACCACTATATCTTTATTTTCATTAAAACCATTATTAGAAGATAATATATTCGTATCATGCCTTACAAATCTCTATAATATTATTCTACGCATACATGCATTATCTATATAATAAATATTGGCTAACAATTTTTTATTTCTAATGCGCATTTTTAATTATAATTAATTTAAAATAAAAAATATATAAATTTCAGATTAATAAGTAAGTATTTCAAAATAACAATGACATACATATAAAATAATTCTTTTACATTTTGTGGAATTTGTATAATAACCAAATATGATTGTTATTTAGAATTTAAATATGTTAATGAAAATTTAAGCATATATTTTATAATAAAGTTGTTATTGTCCCAATAGGCAACTAACTTGTTAGGGGATGTTACGTTCCGAATATATTGGACGTATTGTATGAATGTTAAAAGAAGAAAAGAATGCTGAGCGTTAACTTTAAAAGGATATTACGTCCCGAATATATTGAACGTATTGTATGAATATTAAAAGACGAAAAGAATGCTGAGCGTTAATTTTAAGTATTTCAGTGGAGTCTACATTGGAGTATACATTGACTACACTGAGCTTTAGTCGATTGCAATCACTCAAACTGGACTCTTGTACGAAGCTCCTATCCGTTGACAAAGATACCAGTAATTAAGTCGCTATTCGAACTTATATTATAATTTAAATTGAATAAATTTGTAGTCGAAGTATTTCAAGAGTGTGTTATTATTTATACATGTTCCTGCATACGACTGACCCGAGAGCAGAAGCAGAGTAACTTGTCTACAATCAAGCAGCATTAAAGTGAGTACATAACAGTTAATATTAATAACGCCTGATAAAGACTTAACAATATAAAGAGTGCAATAATTTAAACATAAATTCTGCAACAATTGCTCCGAAACTGTACATAATTATACAGGGTTGTAGGCATAAATATATTATACATGGAACGATAAAGAAATGTGCAAATTAGTATAACTTTAAATTCTTATAACATATGTGCAACATATAATAGTAGCACTATTATATGAAAATGTCGAATCTTGATTGCAGCAGGATTTCTCAGCTTTGGACTACTTAAATTCTTTGAAATTTTAGGAGAACTTGCTTCAAGTGTTACTCTACAATTTCCAACGATTCAAAAATTATTAAACAAATGTAAGCTCAAAATATTTATAATTATTTGAATAAAAATGGAAGAAAATTTGTAAGATGCGTGTTAGGTCACATTTCGATACAAAGATATTAGGTTATCAGTCTGTTGATTTCAGGTAGTGCATGACAATTGATAATAAAATATTCGGCCAATTATTTTCTGTGAACTGCTAAATTCTCTATCGAAACAAATTTTATTTTAAAAGCTCGAGAGCACCAACGAGCTTATTCTTCGAAACAACTCAAATCCGTCGGGAGGAACAATACGGATACGTACTGTCACCACTATCAGGTAGATGAATATGAATCCTATGAGGGCTCAAATTGTAGGTAATTTGAACTACTATTATTATAGAAAATATCTTTTCATAAAATCTAATTTATATATTAATTTTACTTTTTTTTATTTTTTAGGTAATAGGACTGTTTTGTCCCCTTAACAGAGGGAAAAAGTCAAGCCGAATCTTCTTCCGAAAATAACGTTATATTTCCACGAGCACCTCCAATCGAGCCTCCAGAACGATTTGTTACATGGACAAAATCAATATGTCTCGAAAAGCTTTCCCGCAGAGAAAATTTACTGGATACAGTCTTATGTTTCCAAGAATAAGCTCGTAGGTGCTCTGGAGCTTTTAAAATAAAATTTGGTTCGATTGAGTACTCATCAGCTACCGGAAAATAATTGGTCAAATATTTGTTATTATTTCTCATGCACTAATATGTAAGGTTTTTTAACACCTCTATCCCCACTCGGGAGTAATCACATGATCTGAGCCTGACCCCTAGATTTCAGGTTGAATCTCCTATGCCGAGGTAGTAGATCGGGTGCTAACGACCCCTGGTTACCGCATTCGGTCTTATTACTAGATCTGCTCTAGTGGAAAAGAGGGTCTTTTTAATAATTTAAAACAAAATCTAGATAATGAAGAATTAAAAGTCAACTATAAACAATTTGTAAAAACCTTAGATAAGGTCATAATGGAAGCAAAAAGAGACCATGATAAAAAACAATAGAAAAAATAGTAATGATTCCAGAAAACTCTAGACATGTATAAACAAAAGAATTGGCATAACTAAGATGATAACAGATACTGATATTTCTCAAAAAAATTGATGATAATGTCATAAAAGTTAAGAAAGAAATTGTGATCAAAAAGAATGAACATCAACATCATTAGCACTTATGTGGTGCAGTTTAATGAGTTGTTTTAACTGTTGCAATGTTTTATGGTACTTTTCCTTATACTTTTTTCTTTTCTCGTATTATAATAATCTTTTTCCATAATTAGACATCTTATCCGTTTCCGCTATTTTTGATGTTAGCCAGACACAGACAATCGGCGAACTTTGTTTGTTTTGAGTGAGTTTGAGTTGCTTTGTACGTTTTCTGTTGGTTCAGATTGTTTTTGTTCAATTTATTTGTTTTTGTAGCCCCAAAGAGGAACGCAAAAAATATTTGAAACGTCGGCAGACTAAATTCTATCGGACGAACTTAATCCGCAGTGAATAATTTCACCTTAACACGTTCCAAATAAAAAAAAAGAACGAGTACTATTGCAAACTAGGAAAAATGATGAGTAATAAAATAACGATGCAAAATAATATTCATAAAACCCATAAATAAAATTTAAATTATAAAAATAATAAACAATTTAAAATTACAGAAAGGTGCTATAGATGAATTTAGTGCAAAGACATTGAAAACTATAGCTCTAATTATAGCAGACACTTTTGCCTGTGTTATCGTTCAATGTATTGAAATAGCAATTTGGCCTTATATCCTGAAGTTATACTAATTTACAAAGCAGGAAGCATAGGCAAAATATTTGAAAAAATTATACACGACAGAATTGTGAACATGAATCAAAGTAAAATGTTAAGTGAAAAACAATTCGGCTTTATTAATATTGAAACTAAAGATGCACTAAGCCTCTTATCAAAAACTTACTTACTTAAGCAATAGAAAACATAAAGTAAAAATAGGAACACTTGTAAGTGACTTTGGAAATATTTTTATACTCTATGTGAATGAATTGCTAAGAGGCACGCCTGAAAGCTCTATCCGTTCATATGCTGATGATTGCAAATTGCATAAAATGCGAAATGCATTGCATATTATATGCAAAAGGTAAAATTTGGTCAGAAGTTCAAAATAAAATGAATAATTACTTAAAACATGTATCAACATAGCTAGCACTAAATAAATTAACATTAAATATACAGGAAATAATTTATATAAGATTCGGAAACAATAGTAATAGTGTACCGAAGAATTTGGAAATTAAAATGAACAAAGAATCACTAAAGAGAGGGAATGAAACAAAATATCTGGGAATAATTTTCGATACGAATATGAAATGACTCGATACATTATTTTGATTTTTAGTAAATACACCAAATTAATGGAAATTGTGACAGTGCATATGCCCACTAGGTGAGCATATTCCCAGCACACATTTGCACGCAGACATACATACGTAGTTCCCACAATCACACATGACGCCCGGCAAGGCGAATATCAAGAGCGTCTACCGTGAGTTGCGACGTGTCGGCTAATAGTCCACACGTAACTCTCTCTCTCCCCCCCTTCCCCCTATCTCCCTCCCTCTCCCTCTCCCTCTCCCACCCCCTCTCCCTCTCCCTCTCCCTCTCCCTCTCCCCCTATCTCCCCCTCTCTCCTCCCCTCTCTCCCCCTCTCTCTCCCCTCTCTCTCTCTCTCTCTCTCTCTGTGTATACACACACTCACACTTTACAACCAAATGTAATTAATTAACCATTACCAATAATTAAATAAACGCAGAAGGGCGGATTTAGCCAGATAGTATTTTATATAAGACAATCGAGAATCAATTGTATGCATGTCACTCCGACTCCAAAAATTTCCTAAGTATAGCTAAGCAGAATAGAATCCCGTTACTCTCCACGGTCCGCGAAAGTGGAGATAGCTGAGCTACGCGAGCGGTTCTTCTGTCATCGAAAGACGACCTTTTTGACGACGCGTCAAGAAATAAAAAATGAGCTTTGGTAAATTGAAATTGAATGAAAGATGACCGAGATTAAAAAGATTAAACGAAGAAATTTTTTGAAATTCTTGATTAACAATATCTCTGATGGTCAATTTAAAATTTAATTTTAAAAATAGTTTTATGGTTTATTATGAAACCTTCATTAAATTGTTAATGTTCATTATTCACTTAAAGAAGTCTTGCCCATTTATTAGAAGGTTTAAAAATTGAGACACTACTATTATTATTATTAATTTGAGTGTACGGGGTGAAAATTATGCTGAAGCAGTTTAGAAGTAAGATAATGATAACTAAAAATGTATAATGTCAGGGACGTTCAACAATGGGGTTGTTTGAATACCGGAATAATTAGAGTTGATGATGTAGAATTTACGATGAAGCAATCAAGTTAGGTTAAGATTAAAATTGGATACGTTTTTAAGGCGCAAAATTATCCACGATTTAAACTACAAATGGCCTTGCAGGTCACAATCATAAATATTATGTCTTAAATAATTTTCTCTACCAATTCTGGTTTTCTAGTTATCGAACTGAACCTGGGATAATCCTTGTTCATGACGTGCAAAAGTCAAAATTTAAAAATGGTCAAGATCCTATATGAACGCTAAATTGTCCATTCCCTTCATTTACGGGATCAAAAATGAAGGGTTCTATTTAAAAAAATTGATTTGACCTTTAAATGACCTTGAAGGTCATTGGTTAAGGTCAAAACCAAGGTCTCCATCAAATAGCTTGATAATTATTATGAATATTACGTTTTAATTGTTGTTCTCTACAAGTTCTGATTTTCGAGTTATCGTACCAAACCTGCATTTGTCCTTGTCCATACCTTCCAAGGTCAAATTTTAAAATATTTTAGACCATATTTGAACGTAAAATTTTCCGCTCTTTTCATTTCCGAGGTCAAAAATGGGGGGTCCTATTTAAAAAAATCGATTTGACCTTCAAATGACCTTGATGAACATGGTCAAGGTCAAATTCAAGGTCCCCATCGGAAAGTTGGGAAAAAATTCTAACAGCCATGTTTTTTTCTTGTATTTTATCATTGTTAGTTCAGATGTTATCATGCTGTTCCGTAACTTTTCGGACACCCTGTATATATATATATATATATATATATATATATATATATATATATATATATATATCCAACAAACCTTAACCCTACAAACCCACAAATCCCAAACCTAGGAACCCACAAACCCCAAACCCACAAACTCCAACCCTACAAACACACAATCGCTTAACTCAAGTAAAATAAGGCAATAATATCTAAAAAAGTATAAGTATAAGTATAAGTATAAGTATAAGTAGTCTGTTGAAAGTAATCTTTATCTAGTTAATAGAGTTTGCATTTTTCCGATAAAAATACATTATCGCGGCTTTTTTTGGCAATGTTATCAACATTTTCGCACTGACTCATGATTCCCTAAGGTATCAAGAGTATTTGAAAAAAAATTATCATTATTGATCAACAATTGAGTTGTTACAAGAATTTTTGCCCACTGTGCGACGCAGTAGTTTCCTTCAACAGTCCCTTTGCTTGGCGGAACAATTCATTGTTCGACACGCGTTAGCGAAGCCACCACGTCACAAAATGGCGCCCAAAGTGTATGATAACAAAGTGTATAATCATATTATAACAGCAAAAGGGTCGCCACAAAATGGCGCCCAACGTGTATTAGAGATAATTTAAAAATCGCAATCAAATGGGACGCCACAAAATGGCGCCCAACATGAATTAATTAAATTGCAAACTCAAAATTACAGGGCACGTCACGAAATGGCACTCAAACGTGGTTCACATAACCATAAATTCAATAATTATTAATTAAATTATAATTAAAAAATAATAAATAATAACAAAATTATAATTATTGTTGAAACAAACAGAAGAGGGAAATAGGCGTTAGAATATACTCCGAATGGAATGCACAAGTGTATAAATTTGCTAGAAAATTCTAGACATAATATTCCACAAACGAAAGTATTATTTCACAACTACACAATAGTCGAATAAGTAAAAGCCGAGTTAGACTCGATCATTCCAAGAAACACAACACATGCGGCATAGCTACGCTGAAGAACCTGCGTCTTAATCTGAGTGTATAAACAAACAGGCCGACGAGCTTCGACACCTAATAGCCAAACTCTTCGAGTCTATAGCGTCGCACCGATTGAGCAAAATGAACTGAAATAATATTTTGAAATACTCCGTCGAAAATTTTTCTCCGCGAAGAGTCGTGAGCGTATAAATATATGTATGGATGCATGCATGAGTACATAAATGAAAATTTGTTCAGATTCATTCAATGTCAAGCTAAAGAACATGTATTATTCTATCCAGGCAAATAGCAAAGATAAATACTTTAATGTTCAAACTTAGTATACAAATAATGAATACCTCAGTCCAATCTAAATTAAAAGTTCAACAAAACAGCAAAATCTCATTAAGCTAAATTTCACGTTCTCCGTCCAACGCATGAAATTAAATAAATAAACTTATTTATGATCACACATTCATACAATATGTCAGAATTAGACATGATGGCCAAGCATAAGCTTGATAATTTCATTATGTCAATTAACAAAATTGTACTAGAACAGACATTAAAAGAACTTCAACTTGACCCATATGGGCCGGCTAAGGACAGAATAGAAAGATAGCGAAAACGGTTGCACGGTGAATACCGGAAGATTGTAGTATGTCTCTAACGACTAATGAAGAAGCGCCCGCAGATCTCGATAGAGCATTACAAACTTTTCTAAGCAAATTCAAGGAGTTCGATTCCGACGAATTAACAGATTTGTGCGATTAACAAGAAAGAAACGTTACAAAACGAACCGTACCCCATACGATAGCAAGCCCGTACGAATCATTACTAGGTAATAATTCCGCACCTAGCACGACGGAACAGATCGTCACCTCAAGTAAATTCACACTAGCAATGCTACAAATGGGTCAGACGATTAAAATCCCGACAGACGTTGCAAATTTCTGGGAAAAATCAGAATCGAAACAGAAGGAGGATTTATTAATCCAAGATTTAATAGAGGAGAAAACGAATCGTTTCGCCGCAGGAAATAGTACGCCGCGTAACACACGCGCACCAGCGCTAGGAAACTTAGACGACCCGATATAGCGCACAAACGAATTAGCGGTGCGTCAGCCGGAATTAAGCAAGAAATTCGAAGAGCTCCGCCACCAAAACAAATTACTAAATATTCGTAACGCGCAATTAGATGTAGCAAAAACAATATCAGCATGGAACCTTAAATTTAGCGGCGACGGAACAGGCCTAACAATCGACCAATTTTTACGTCGAGTCGAAGAATGCCGCGAATCAGCAGCACTAACACACGGGGAATTATTACGAAGCTTATCATTATTATTAGTCAAACCGGCGATAAATGTGCGAAGAGTAAATTGTTACGGAAGATGTGGGTGCTCCCAGAGAGCACTGAGGGCAGCAGAGAGAGAAGATAGTGGTTGCGGGTGGTGGCGTTTATTGACCAAAAGTGAAGCTCTATCCTACTTGGTGATCGCCGGTAATCTGCTAGCTTCGTCGCTGATATCACTCGTTGGCGGCTAGCGATCACGCGTGTGGAGATACAAACTTTCCAATTCCGACGCGGGAGCTCTTGGACGGCGGCGCTCATAGCTGACGATGCATATCGCATCGTCGGCGATGCTCACCAGATGTGCCTTCGGAGAGCCTAGCGCTCGTTCTTGAAACGTCCGAAGTCGCTGGCTGAAGTTCTCATCGCAATAAAAAACGTGTTAAAGTGAGCCCTGCTCCGAGGAGCGCTTGGTAAAATATTGTATTTGTATGTGTGATTGTGCATGTATATATCCCGGATGCCAGTAAGGATGACCCCACAACAGAGGTTTGCGCATTAGATTTCTTTAAAATTTCCCAATTTGAAAGTCTGTTTGTGTGTGTAAAAGTATGTATAATTATGACTGTTCACTGAATTGCCGATACGTGTGTTGTCCCTTAGTAGCCGCTGGTAGTTTACAATTTTCTTTTGGGGTGATAGAGCTCCGATACATAAAAGAGACTTATAACTAAAATTGATTATAATAGACGAATAAGATCATATTGAATAATTGTAATTAACCCGTAACTATATTGCAATTTTTCTTTTGGTTAACAGAATTTGCGTTTGCATTTTATAAAATACATCTGTGAGTTTTATCTTGCGCTACGGGCGCGGATGCTGATATTATGTCCGAAATTTGTGTTACTATTTTTTTTAGTGCGTTTTAACGTTTTTTGCCTTGTTTACATTGGTAATTATTTAATGGCTTCTGGAAATAATTCAAGCTTCTTGCGGTAAAGGATTTGCCAATATGCGGCTCATCCCAATGTATTGCGTGTATGTGCTTAGTGCGATTCTCAAATATTGTGTATATTCCCTTTAGTATAACATAAGATATAAAAATATTATTTTATGAGATTGAGTTTGCTTAAACCTAGTAGCAAAAATTATATTAGTGACTTCTCCGCTGAGTGTATGGTTGCACCCAGTCTTTCTTATTCGCGCAAGTTGTCTATCTGGCAATTCCCGGAGCGGCGTAGAGATGCTTCTTCGCTTTTGCCTTTCGGCGTGTGCAAAGTACGGTCAGATAAGTAGTTTGTTCTGCGTTATGGTATCGTCCGTCTTTTATTCTGATGTATCGTCTTCTTTTCTAGGTCTTTATTTACGCCTATCGAAGTTACGGTACTTGTCGATGAACGCGGTGGGAGCCGCTCTGTGCATATAATTCTTTAAGCGTCGGAATAATTGCTCGGATGTGCTTGATCATTTGAAATCGATTCAACAATCATTTGAAGTCGATCATTCGAGTCGATTGCTTCGCGACTGCGCGATAGACGTGTGTTCACGACTCAGTGCGACTTTTGTCTTCCTTGACTCGAAGTTTTCCTTACCTTATATGCTCACAGAGGCAAGGTAAAACTACGGTTTGGTACGGTGCTAGAGTACGGTCAGTGAGGCCTAGGGACAGCGTCCACGTGTGCTCACGAGGAGCTCGTCTCTTTGTCACCTGGGCTTCCTGGTTACCTCGTGTGCAAATATAATTAGAAAGATTTACAGTACGACGGTCGCGAGTATGGTGGCTGCGCTCGGGTAGATGTTTCCGACGTTGCTCTGGGGATGTTCGACTCTTCGCACGTGTCGGTGGCTAGTCCGCACCAACAACTGTTCTGCCCGTGGACGGTGCTGCTGGCTCTGCGTGACTGGCTACCGTTTGTTGCGGCTGGGCTACTCTTGTTTGTCGGTTAGTTCGCGTTGGTCCAGGTGGACTTTGTGGGCCGACGGTCGGCTTTATGGGCCCAGGTGGGCTTTGATGGCGAGTATAAAATACGCTGGCATTTGTTCGTGTGACGGAGTCGTTTTATCAGTTTGCCTCCGATCCAAATTTCTTTTCTCACGACGACGTCATGATGCTCGGCGACCACGAGTTCCTTCGTGGAGACAAATACCTTGCGAATTTAAGTTGCTAGTTATTTTCTTGCAGCGGTGTTGCTCTGGTCTTCAGCATTAACATTGCTTCGAGTGCTCGTTAAAAAATGTCAGCTGCTGGCTTGTACTGCTGCTGAGTGCCAAAAGGGATGCCGGATATTACGGAAGAAGAGGGCACTGAGGGCAGCAGAGAGAAAAAGCAGTGGTTGCGGGTGGTAACGTTTATTGACCAAAAGTGAAGCTCTGCCCCACTTGGTTGTCAACGGTGATCTGCCCACTTCGTCGGCAATACCACTCGTCGGCGGCTAGCGATCGCGCGTTTAGAGATGCACACGTTGCATTTCCGCACGCGGGAGCTCTTGGACGCTGGCGCTGATAACTGACGATGCATCTCGCATCGTCGGCGATACTCACCAGAGGTCCCATCGGAGAGTCTAACGCTCGCCCGTGACAAAATAAAGAAGAATGGCATACATGGGAAGATTTCGAAAAAGACATGAGATACCAATTCAGATTCAATAGTTATCCGGAAGAATTCGAGGACGAAATCCAGGGGAGAAAGCAAAAACCGAATGAAACAATGAATAATTATTTAAACGAAATGCTTGCGATGTTTAGAAAATTACCAAACCCGTGGTCCGACACGAAAAAGATGAACCGGATATATCGTAATATGCGCCGAGAATTTTTTAGGCTACAACCTTTTAAAACTTTAAACAATTTTATCAAACAAGCTAGGCTCATAGGGAAAGCATACGAGACCGGGAAAAGCTCGATTGGCTATACGCTAGAGAATACATCGACACAAGATAACATGAGAAATCTGATTAACAAATCGAATAATAAACGAAGCAAGTGTAAATTCAGTAAGAGTACCGACAATAGACGAGTTTAGCAAAATTTTAAATAAAGAATTAACAAAAATCAGTCGGTCGATTAGAATGTCGATATTAAGCTATACAAATTCGCAACTGAAACAGAATAACTCGAATAATCAAAATAACGACGCGAATCGACAAGTCGGACGCCAAGATGAATGAAATATCCAAAGAAACGCGCGAAATTCAGTCAACTCGAGAGAAAACAACCAAAAGAATAACGGGAATTTTCATAATTAAGGACGATTTAACAACTACAACAATCGTAGCAATTACGGGAATAGCAACAATCCGTACAGGAACGGATGAAATAATAGCAATAATAATTAGAGAAGCAAACAAAACAACGGAGGTAATAAAAGAAATCTTAGCAACAACAATCGAGGCGAAAATTTAAACAATAGTAATGCGAGCTACTTTAATAATTATCGAAACAGGAATAGCTATAGCGGGAATAACCGAGTTCGAAATTCGAACCAAAGCCGCAGTGTACCAACCAACTCGATAGATACAAACCCGGCGGGAAACGTGAATTAGGCGCGATTTTCTCTATGTTTAGCATCATTATTGTTATTGGTGTGGATGCTATGTTTTTCGATTGTGTCTATTGATTTTTTGTAAAGGTTCATCAAAAAGTTAGTATCTTGTTCTCTATTAATTGTGTAGCTATGAAGCGTAGGGTGTATGTGTTATTGACCTTATCAGGTATGTTTGTTCCTTTGATATTAAAATCATGGCCAGTATTAATATTTTGTAGAGCGAGAGGTGATCTTTCGTCTTTGTTGATTATTGATCTGGCGTGTTCTTTTTTACGGAATTTTATATGTCTTGTTATCATGCCTATGTATGTCGCTTCACAGTCATTAGAGTATAATTTACAAATCGTGTTATTTATTCATTTGTTAGAATTTAAGAGACAGTCATCGACGTAACGGAAGTATAGGTGGATATTATTATTTAAAGAATTTATTCAAGAATTTTCTAATTTTTCTAAGGCCAAATTTGCAAACCAAGGGCTAGTGCAAAAGCCCATTGGTGCGCCCATGATTTGCTTGTAAAAAGAATTATTGAACAGTAAATAGGTAGAATCTAATAAAGTTGCAATACTGGATAAAAATTCAGATTTAGGAAGAGGTAAAATTATGCACAAATATTTCTACTTGTCTCCGACCGCCTCTATGATAAGGTCTCTGGTGATATTGCTGAAGAGGGAGACTACATCAAATGAGACAAGTGAGAACCCCTCCGGAATTTTTGTATTGTCCAAAACACTTTTTAGTTGCATGCTGATTTTGGTGTCAAAGTAGGTTTAGGAAGGTGTTTATTGAATAATTTACAAATGTATTTGTGAAGGTTATATGTAGGACTATTTATGACTGAAATTATTATGCGGACTGCATTATTGGGTTTATGGATTTTGATAATTGCGTATGCCCGAGGGCCGAGGGTATTATCGAGCTTATCAGTGACATGTCTAAACGCCGGGACACATTCAAAGACATCAACGTCACTCCAATCCAAATATTAATTACCACGGTGGTGGCCTGTGTATGCTTTTGTAAAGAAAGGTTAGAATTTTCTTTAATGAATTTAATGGTTCTATTAGTAGGGGCCCTTCCCTACCTCTGGTTGCCGCACGTACACGCTGTACTGACAAATTCGACCACCTCTCTCTGCTTTCTGCTGCTCTGGTAGGATCACGTCTTTCGTTCAGTGTCGTTATATGTGTTTTTTTTTAATAAAGAGGCCTAGCAGAGGAAGGATAAAGCCTCCGAAACGTCGGTCAAGTTAATTAAAATATACTCGTGGCGATCATTCTACTTCATAAGTTTTAAAAAGTTGATCAGTATTAGTATCATCACTTTGAAACTGATTAAGCTTCTACTAACATACGTCAGATCTAATATAAATCTTGTGTGCCCCCATCTGAAGGTATTGCTGCATCCCTGGTTTACTAGTACCAAATCTAGGAGTGCGAATGTTTCCAGTAGCACCCGGCCTCTTGGTTAGTTCTTTGACTGCCCCACTCTACCGCCAATGCATTAAAATCATCCGCTTTAATTACAGGCTTTCTTCTTGCAACACCTTGTATGAGTCGATCTAATAGTCTTTCGAACTGCTCGATTGGCGCGTTAGGCGAACCATAGCTAATGTATATATGTATACCTTTTACCTTAGCGCGAACTAATCCTTCCGTATGCGTCATCATTTTTTGCTTAAAAGCAACGGTTGAGTAGGTCCTGTGCTGTCTCGCAGTGATCTAGATTTAACTGCACTATCTTCATTATTTTTGGTTCTTTATTTGCTCTAATGCTGCTCGGTAGACTAGATAGTCATATGTAGCTACCAGCAGCGTGGTCCCCTTTCCCTTCTGCACCTCTTTCATGGCAAAGTACGCAGTTTGGTTGGCTTTTACAATCTCTTCTTTTATGCTCTTTGCTTCCACAACGTTGAGTATCTGATATTGGCATTTGGACGACCGCGATTTGCGTATCATTGTATCCCTTGCGTACCGACTTCACTGCCGTATCTTCCATTGCAAATATATCACTACCTCGGAACTCACTCCGTAGTGCTTTTACAATATCCGCTTTTCGTGCTGCAGGGTTCTTATTTGGGTACCTGATTCCCGCACAATTGCCACGGCTTGTCGAAGTTCTACTTCTACCTTCAAATCTGTGCGACGTGCTGCCGCCCAGCAACGCGTACACAACTCTTGCGCCTCTCATGCGTTTGATTTATTATTTTCGTCGAGGGATTCGACGTAATCGCTTTTGTTTGGGAGAGCTGAAATAAAAGGAGGAAATAATAACAAATAAAATTAGGAGTAAACAATACTGTATTTCGCCCAATCCTTTGAGTTCGCTCCATCTGTCTGCGGACAAAGGAGGGAAAAGTTTAGCTGTCCCAATCCTGGCTATTTTTAGCATTTCAGTGAGTACCGGTTTTCGTTTCCGTAGAGTCGCTCAGTGCTCTTGTAGTAGCCCTTGCTACAGTCTTCAACTCCGTCTGGATGTTTTTCTTTTCCAAGATAAACTTCACCAGAGCAGCAACTTTGTCTTACAGGGACAAATCTAGTTTCTTTCTCCTTGTACGATCTTTCATCAGCATGTTGGCCAATCTCTAGGTTCATATCTCTATTTTTCATATGGAAAATAGGGGAAAGAGTTCACAACTCCAAGTAAGGCGCTTTACTGGCATCTTTTACTATCTAGGTTTCCTCCTTGCTCTTTTTCCAGGCTGTTGTTGCTGCCTGGATTCTGGGTCAAGAACCCTATTTCATTTTCTGTAATCAGTCGCCTTATGATCTTTTATAAATCTTCTTCACTCTTCTCTCACCTGCTTTCTACTTGGATTTATCTGCAAACCCTGGCCATGCATATGTTTGTTCTGGCCTCCCGAAAGCAAGCGTACGTCAAAAAGCATCCGGAAAAGGGTAGCGGGGCCCTGTTCTGACCACGACGGCATCCTCTTCGGTTGCCATCCGTCACTACCATATACATTAGGACTTTCATCGGTTGATAGAGCAGCCTGAACAGGTCGAACAAACTGCCCCAGGCTCCTATACTTACCGACAGCCTGGGAGATTCAACCAATTTTGTTTCGTAGCCTTCTCCCTCGACAGTCGAAGTAAGGTCGCCCTGCGGTAGTCGGCGAGCATCTGCTCATCCATGTTTTAGTGAACTTTACTGGATCTCTGTTAGGCTTTTGGTCCGCGGAGATATTTAATTTTTTTCTCTCTACAGGCAGCACTACGTAAGTACTACCACATGAGGACGCGCCACATGGGGGTACAGTCTCCCACTTGTGGGGATGTTTGTGTGGGTGGATGTGCGTGTCTGTTGGTGAGTGTATGCAGGATTGAGAGTGTGCATCTGTGTAGGTGTGTGTGTGTTTGTATGGGTGAGTGTTCGTGATTAAAGAAGTGTGTGTTATGCATTTCATAGGTTGACGTCAAACGTAGATAGTAGACGACGACTATGGAGATGACGACCCCATCGGATAGAAGTGGGCAGATCGTGGGCCTTATGCCTCTCCGCAAAGCACTACTTGACGGTTGTACCGCGGGGATAAGAGAATATAAAATATGGAGTCAGATTCGCCTTTACTAGGGATCAGTAAAGCGAAAAGAAATCGTTTCGGAATAGGTTGTGTGCATTAACCTTGACTTAAAATAAAATATCTCCTGCGTTCCGAAAGCCAAACGAAGATCAGTTTAAACTCACCACAAGAAACGAGGGTGGATCTTCAAAGCCTGGCTGACCAGGCGCTTGCAGATTGTCGCAGCTAATTTTCGACTGTTGAGGGTGGAGGATGTGAGATAAACTGGGCTCTGACACTCCCAGGCTGCCCGTAAGTATAGGAGCCCGGGTCGGTTTAGCCGACATGTTCTAGCTGCTCTATCAACCGGCGAAAATCCTGATGGCTATGGTGGTGCCGGGTGGCGCCCGGACAGGGTTCCGCCATAGTCAGAAGGGGGCCTCGCTACCCTCCGGATGCTTTATGAGGACGACTTACGTTGGGGCACGAGACCAGAATACACGTCTGCGAGGCCAGAATTTCGAGTGAAATCTGAGTGGAAAGTAGGTGAGGGAAGAGTGAAGGGCGGAAATACAATATGATAAAGTTACCAATAAGAAAAAACATAGGCACTTCGGATACCCTAAAACGTGTCAAAGAAACTGAGTGTCTAATCCAGAAACCAGGCAGCAACGACAGCCTAGTAAACGAGCAGGGAGTGAAACTAGACAGTAACAACTACCTGGAATGTGCTTCAGACGCAGATTTAATAACCTCTCTATCCCTCATTGTCCATGTGATTAATGGAGATAGAAGTATGGAGAGAGGTAAACATCAAAATGACGAGAAAAACAAAGGGACTCGATCGTTAAGGTCCCTCCAGAAGAAGGTTTAAGCTCAAGTGGCGTTTATCTTGGAAAAGAAAAATATCCACACGGAGTTAAAGGCTATGGCAAGGTCTACTAACAGCGCTGAAGGATTTTAGAAAGACCAGAACAGGTACTCCGTCGAATGCTAAAAATAGCAGAAGGATTTATAGGCGCTAACATAGCAGGTGTAGATATCTAAAACTGTTATACTCCCCTCAATTCGCCAATCGAGTAGCTCGAACAACTCTTAGATCGGCTCGTGTAAGACGCGGTAGGAAGGAAACCACTGCTGATCGTAGGCGATTTTAATGCCTGGGCTGTAGAGTGGGGCAGCATAAGGACAAACCAAATAGGTCAAGTGCTGCTGGAAGCATTTACTCTTTTAGACGGTTGAGGTGTTGGTCAATCAGGGTTGCGCTAACACCTTTAGAAGAGAAGACAGAGGATCTATTGTAGATCTGACATTTTTAAGCGGTTGTCTAATTGACTCAGTTGACACCTGGATCGTTAGTGAACACTACACCAACAGCGATCACCAGGTCATAATAAATAATGGAGTTAAGTAGATCGAAGCAAGGAACTACTGTAAGTACAAGGACCAATAGAATCACTTCGAAAACGAAGGACTACGATAAGGAGATATTTCTGTTGGCACTGGAGGAAATGCAACTGTTTGGGACTGCGGACAGTAAAGCTAAACAGGTCATGGATAATATCACCCGAACCTGTAACGGTGCTATGCCAAGAAGAGTTCCCAACCAAAGACGACCACCAGTATACTGGTGGGATAAGGAGGTGGAGAGTGCTCGTAGCGAGTGCCACCGGACTAGGAGACAGGAGCCGCGGGTAAGGAAGAAATGCTATAAAACCGGAAGAGGCCAGGAAATAGTAGATGCCTGCCAGCAAGAAATTAAGGGCGCGAAGCGGAAACTTAAGAAGACAATCCGCATCAGTAAACGACGGTGCCTCAAAAAATTACAAGACGAGGTTGACCAGGATCCCTGGGGTCGACTGTATAAAATGGTAATGAAGAAGATTGGAGGAAGCTATGGTCTCACTCCCAAGTGCCCGGAATCATTACACCAGAGTAGTAATCCCCCCACAGTGGCGAGTCAAAACAAACCAGCCGCCGCCGCCGCTGGTTGTGCTGACGCACCACTGTGGGGGGAAGGGGGGGCCTTGAACGCGCGGGAGGAGAGACTTCTCCGGCGGCGGGGAGGGAGTAACAGCCCCCCTTCCCCTTTTTCCACCTTTTATATTATTTTTTTCTTTCTGTCTTTCTTTATTCTTTTCGTTCTTTTTTTTACGCTCAAGTTTGAATAAAAGATTGTATGAAATGTATACAGAATGCACCATGGAAATGGATAAATGGTAAGGATATAAATAAAAAGAAGGTAAGTGTTTGAGAAAAGACCAAAATGGGATGAGAGCTTCTGAGGTGGTGTGAGATAAATTGAATTGCACTTTAGTTCGGGTTTGACACTATATACATTGTTTATTTATACTGCTTACATTGTTGACTGAGAATTACAATAGTTCAAGACTAACCTTAATTATATGCTGTGTACACCTTGAGTTTGACCGTTGTGTGTGTGTGAATTGCAGGTGAGGATTTCCTATTAACTGAGAAATGCACCTTAATGTAGATGAGTTCCTTACGTGAGTTAATTGAACATCACGTTACTGGGTTATTGGGTTATTGGGTTATTGGGTTATTCACCACGTGGGCAGTAGGTAGCTTTGAGGTTACCTTAAATCCGCAGTACAAATATTATTGATTCGTATGACGTTGAGGTTTACCAATTTCTGCACTATGTAGTAGAAGTTGAGTGTTCCCTTGTGAGGTACACCGAGAGCAGTTGAACGGATAATTTGCTTAACCTTCCGTTAAGCACGCTGAGAAAGCAAAAAGAGTAGACGAGTTCAAAACGAACAGAGAGCGAGAGAGCAGCATTGTTGACCGGGAAGCAAAATGGCTGCAGCACGCGCCTCCTATGCTAGTCGTGAGAGTGAGCGAGACCGCGATAGAGAGAGAGACCACATGTGCCATCTCTGGCGCTCTCGTCGGCCTCTGTGTGGCGCGAGTATACCTAGCCCTCCTGACCGCCGCGCCGCCGCTGAGTATTACCGTGTTGTGCAGGCGGCGGGAGATTTAAATTTACTCCACAATTCCCAAACATTCCGCCCGCCATCAACCGCCAGGTTGATTATGATCTCCTGTGGGAATGGGTAGCACTGCCAGTTTTGAGATAGGCCGAATTGACTGACTGGTTGCTGTCTTGATGGTGACGACTCTTGTCAGATTGTCCTTGCCTGGGTGAAGTGACAGGACTCTGGCGAGTGGGCACTGGCTAGGAGGAAGTCTTTCGTCGGTGAGAAGAATCATAGTACCAACCTTGATTTGATGAGAAGGGTGATACCATTTTGAGATTGACTGGAGTCGTTGCAGATAGGTATGAGACCATTGTTTCCAGAATTGTTGAATCCGTTGTTGAATGAATTGCCATCTAGAAAGTCTTGATTCTGACAAATTGAGTACTGATGGTGATGGTATCGAGTTGAGTGGTTTTCCTATGAGAAAGTGCCCAGGAGTGAGTATTTCCAAACCATCTGGATCTTCACTGAGAGGCTCGAGAGGTCTTGAGTTTAAAATCACTTCAATTTGCGTGAGCAACGTTAAGAATTCTTCCAAAGCGAGTAGTGTATCCTTGATAATTCTTCGAAGGTGAAATTTTATTGATTTCACCACTGCTTCCCATTTGCCTCCCATGTGAGGAGCCGCTGGTGGATTGAAATACCATTGAGTACCACGGTTGAGTAATGCTGTAACGACTTGTGAGTTTTCCCGTTGTGCTTGTTTAAACCAAGTCCGAAGTTCCTTGTCTGCACCAATGAAGTTGGTTCCACGATCTGAATAGAGTGCTGATTGCCTCTGCGGAGATGCAAATCGTTGATAAGCTGCGAGAAAACCTTCAGTTGAGTAGTCACTGGCGAGCTCCAGATAGACAGCTGAGCTTCTGAAGCACAGAAAAATACATCTCCAACCCTTATATGTTTTGGATCCACGACCCTTCCATGATTTGATATGAATAGGTCCGGCATAGTCGATCCCAGTATGAGTGAAGGGTGGTGATGGAACAACTCTTGACGTCGGTAATTGTCTCATGAGCTGCTGAGCCCTGCGAGCCCGAAACCGAGAGCAAATCACGCACTGCAGTATTTGTGATTTGACAGGTGCTCTGCCACCGAGTATCCAAAATTCCTGCCGAATGTGTGCGAGCGTTACCTGAGTCCCACCGTGAAGAGTTTAAAGGTGAGAGTGACGAATGATGAGTGAAGTCAGTGGGCTGCTACGTGGAATGATTGCTGGATGTCGATGAGTTTGGCTAAGTTGTGAGTTTTGTAACCGACCTCCTACACGAGCTATACCTTGAGTGTCCACGTAGGCAACGAGCCGATTGAATACGTGATTGGTTGGTATTCTTGAGTTATGCAGCAGCTTTAATTGATCAGCAAAATACACCTTTTGAGTGGATATTATCCAATATTCCTTTGCTTGATTCAGAATATCCGTCGTGAGTGTGGGAGTGACATGAGAATTACCTCGAATCCTTGATTTGAATTTGTTACATGCTATCATGCACCAACCTGTTATTCTGAGAAGTCGAGTGATTGATGAGCATCTCCATATAAGATCCCAATCATACCTTGGAGTTTGAATGGCTGCCTTGAGCATACCAAGCAAGGGCGGTAGCTAATAATGAAGTTGGATAAGTTGAGTGTCATCTTTGGTCGCCCTTCTGGAATGTCCCTTACATCAATCGAGGTTGCTTGAGACGGCCAATGATCACTGTCCTTAGATAACCAGGACGGGCCAGTCCACCACAGGTGATGAGATGACAGTTGTGATGTGTGTAAGCCTCGAGATGCACAGTCAGCTGGACTATCTGTGCCTGGGACGTGTTTCCAAGTTGCTGCTGGTAGATGCTCTTGAATAAGTGCGACCCGGTTTCCTACGAAGTCCTTCCATCTAGAAGGGTGTGAGTGTATCCATGCAAGAGCAACGTTTGCGTCCGTCCATAAATAAATGGAAGAGATGTTTAGTTTGGAGTTATCTACAAGGTGTCTTGCTAATTTTGTGAGTAAGACTGCTGCTCCTAACTCCAACCTAGGAATGGAGTGTCTCTTGAGGGGAGCTACCTTTGTTTTTGACAAAATGAATGTTATCGTTGATGCGGTTGTCAATTCCGATATCTTGAAATATAGAACCGCGGCCATTGCCAGTTGTGATGCATCAGAAAATCCATGAAGTTCCACTTGTGATTTTGACAACGTACCCAACCACCTAGGGATGGAAATATCTCCAAGTTGGGTGAGTTCATTTCTGATGAGCAGCCATTTTTGCGCCGTTGAGTTTGGGACTGGATCATCCCATGATATCTTGAGTAGCCAGAGTTCTTGTAGAAGGATTTTTGCCTTAATGACAACCGGAGCGACGATGCCCAAGGGATCGAATAATTGAGAAATATCTGATAAGATAGTCCTTTTGGTGATTTTCTTCTGAGTAGGCAGCAGTGTTACCTTGAATGTGAATTGGTCCATACTGGGGAGCCACGTTAATCCGAGTATTTTGGTTGCACAATCATCCAACGACACAGCTGTTGTAGCTGTGGGCTCCGTCTTCAATTCTTGA
Organism: Muscidifurax raptorellus; assembly: GCA_020010945.3. Taxonomy (NCBI): domain Eukaryota; kingdom Metazoa; phylum Arthropoda; class Insecta; order Hymenoptera; family Pteromalidae; genus Muscidifurax; species Muscidifurax raptorellus. The sequence continues at coordinate 1,569,108 of JAHUUD020000022.1, forward strand.
AGAAGTATGGCTGAGTTTAAATCCCATTTGGCTAGAGGAAAGCCGCCCGCCTTGCAAATTCCGGTTAATTGAGAGGAGATCAACTTGAGCATATCTATTGAGTCCGCTCCTCCAAATATGTCATCGACATATCGTCCATATAGGATTGAGTCAGTGGCCAACGGGAAGCGATTTCCTTCATCTTGCACGAATTGTAAGAGTGTTCTTATGTCCAGAAATGGAGCAGATCTGGTACCGTAGGTTACAGTCGAGAGCTGATAATGACCGATATTGTTTTCTTCGTCAACCCGTAGAATGCGTTGTAAATTTCTATCTTGAGGATGGACCATGATCTGCTGATACATCTTCGTAATGTCAGTTGAGAATATAAATTGATGTCGCCGTATGTAGATGAGAACGTCCACAATATTGAGTGAGAGATTTTCTCCACAATACATGATATCGTTAAGTGAGTTGCCATTGGTGGTGTTGGCAGAGCCGTTGAATACAACTCGCAGCTTGGTTGTGAGACTGTCTTCTTTAATGACACTGTGATGAGGAAGATAATATGCTGGTGTTTGATTGATGTTGTTTTCAGCAATCCGTTCCATGTGACCAAGTGAGAGGTATTCTTTCATAAATGAATTATACTGAGCACGATAAGACGAATCCCGTGAAAGCTTGTTGAGTGTACGCCTGAAGCATGCAAGTGCGCTGTTGTGAGAATTACCCAATCCCTCGTTGGAGATATCTTCAAGGGTAGTCGAACTTGATATCGACCAGAAGCATCTCGTGTATGAGTCTTGACAAAATGTTCTTCACAGCGTGTATCTTCTTCACTGAGTTTTATCGATGTGGACGTTGGTGGTTCTTCTTGAACCCAAAATTGTGTGAGTAGTTCTTGGAGATGTTCTGCATCCATAGCAACCTTGTTGTGAAGTGCTGCTACTGCAGGTGAATTTGACCGGAATGATCCAATGATCACCCACCCAAAGATGGACAGCTGGGCGATGGGTTCAGTCCTAAAGCCACGGATGATGTTGGGTTTTATGACAGCACCATAATAATCTGCACCGATGAGTATGTCTACTGGTTGAGGCTTCCAAAACTTCGAGTCAGCTAACTTTAATTGCTGGATGTGTCTCCAGTGATGATGTTCACATAATTCTGATGGTACTGTAGCTGATACTTCCTTGATGATGTGTGCCGTAATGTGAAGATTGATTGGTTTGTAGATCGTTCTTAAATTGAGTGATACCTTTCCAAGAGTTTGAGAAGTGAGTTTTCCTCCAATTCCGATGATAGGTAACGTATTTGGTGATATAAATGAGACCTCTCATCCTGAGTCTATCAAAATCCGTAATTGATGAGAAGTTGTGGTTGAGTCGTACCAAGCAAGGGCGGTAGCTAATAATGAAGTTGGATAAGTTGAGTTTTTTCGTATGTGAGGATTACCGTTAGGGATGATTGTGCCAACTCCCTAAGATTGATCGAGTGTGGCCCTTTTTGAGTTGTAATTGATTGGTCCCCGTTCTTGAGTGATGTGAATCATCGTGTGATGGTTGCCGTTGCACGTCTTACACCGCTGAGTAGATTTACAGTCCTTGGCTGGATGACTGCCCAAGCAATTGTAGCACAAGGGTTTGTTTGCTACAAATTTTCTCCTTAGAGTCTCGCTGAGTCTCCGGAACCCCGGACATGCAACGATGTAATGTGTCTCACTGCAGTATGAGCAAGGGTGCTGGGCTATTCGAGGTGTGTGAGTAAGTTTCGTCCCTGATGATGTGGATAGAGCTGACCGATCAGTTGATCCCACATGAGCCCGTATACCCTGAGTGGGTTTTGATAATTGTTGAGTTTGACCGCTAGATGATTTTTTGTTGCTAGAGTCCGTAAGTTCGAGAGCTCATACTCGTGCAATCAAGAAGGCCTCTAGTTCTTCAAAGGTCGGGACGGATGTTGATAATCCCAGCGACGTCTCCCAGGCTTCTCGTGATGGTCGATCGAGTAAGCGTAGCAGCTGGTGCATCAGAATGCAATCTCCCAGTTGCTCCTTTTCAACCAAGAGAGTCGCTGCCTTTCGCACTCGCGAAAATGCTGAGACTACGGTGTTGATGTCTCCAGGGCGACCTCCTTGAACTGGCGCAAGGTCCCTCAGCTGATCAAGATGATTGTTGAGTAGTGACCGTTTATTCTCGAACCGCTGGATGAGAGCGTTTCATGATGGTATTAGAGAATCTCCAGCAAGAGTATATCCGTCAATTAAGCTGAGTGGCAAGCCCTTGAGTGAGCTGCGAAGATAGTGCAGCTTCCCCACGTCGGTGAATCCAGGCCGATTGAGTATCATGCCGGTGAATAGCTCCTTGAATCCAGGCCACTCTGAGTAATTGCCGCTGAAGACTGGGAGGTTGATGTTAGGGAGCTTGATGTTCTCATTGAGGGGTGTCGGAGAGGGTGATGTCACTTGCAGTTGCTCCATCGTACAAAGCTTGAGCATCACTTGGTTATATGCCTTGTACATTTGTAAAGAAACATCCTGCGTGAAGTAGGGATGTGTCAGCAGTGACACGAATCCTGCGTTTTCCAATACCGCATGCTCAGACTTGAAGGTATTAAATAAGTCCTGAGCCTCCCTTTTCCATTGCTCTATCACTAAGAGTTGAGCTTCACCGTCGAACGTGGAGATGACCTCGATGAGATTGAGGATTGCCTTTAATCTGCTGTCCTGCGAGTTGAACTTGCAGAACAATGACGCTGGTACAGCATTCGGTGATTTTGACCGGGTAGATCTAGCGTTGCCGTCCATGAGGTTAATTCCTAGTTGATTCGCCACCTGTACTTCGGTTGGGACAGTAAGTATTTTTATATTCACTAATAATCAATTATTTATTCAATTATCGATATTTCTACAAATTCATTGCAATATACGGTATTAAGATATATATATATATATATATATATATATATATATATATATATATATATATATATATATATATATATACACATATATATATAAAATTGGTTATATCAAAAATTTTAATTTCACCTGAGAAATCTTGCAAATGGTAGACAGGTGGTGGACGTGTCAGAGAAATTCGTCCAATTTTAAATAACTCTAGTGTCCAGCCGCTCTCGTATCCTTTGTCAAAGAAAGTTCGGGCACGACTGACGCGAACCAACTCACCGACTTTGAACTTGGGTAAATTACAACCATTGTTATTATTATAGCGACGCTGTAAATTTTCCCGTACTTTTCCAACGTTGTACAAGGTCACAGATGCAGGTGTCATCTTTATCGCTGAGTGTATACTGTGATTGTATGCCTCTATAATATTCTGCAACACATCGATGTACCTCCGTGTATTTTTGTGAGTGAAATATCGCCAAATTCGCTCCTTAATAGTTTGTATAAGTCTCCGCGATGGCAGCCTTTGTATCCGGACTGCGTGCCACTCTGTGATTGATGTCACTGTCGCACGAAACTTGCTGCGTCTCACGACCAAGGAATTCTTTACCCTTGTCTGTCTGGAGATACTTTGGTCCAATGCTTCTCGACAGTACACGCAAGAAAGCCTCAACGACATTTCTGGAGGTTTTTTGCTTGATCGCTTCCAAACAGCTATATTTGCTGACAACATCGATGACAGTCAAAATATAACTGTAGCCCTCGTTGTAAGTTTTAAAGGATCTCAAATCCATGAGATCAACCTCCCACACATCATCCGAATTTCGCACATTGTAACTACGTCGCGGAAATCGATGTCTGATCGGTCGATGTAGATTATACGCATCTTGACTGTCGAGCCACTCTACAACACCCTCACGATTAACTTTTTCTTTTTTATTACTGTTTTTACCTCTCTCACAAGTAGCTTGAAAAAGTTTATAAATACCAGCGTACGCTGCCGGATGTGGAGGCGCGTAATAAATGTTCTCGAATCTTCTTCTTTCTCTACTCATCATGCATCAGTTGTTTATTCACTTTTTTATTTTTTATTTTCGACCGCTTGCGTTCTTTTTGTTGTTTGTTAATCCTCTTTTTCACAGATTCATCAACTTTGCTGCTACTACTACTACTATCTTTGGATTTCTTTTGTACTTTTTTCTTATTCCTCTTCAGTACTTTCTTAATTCTGGAAAAAAACTTTTCAAAGGTTATCTTGCTCACCATGCAGCAGGCTGTCATCATAGCCAGTGTTCGCTCGTCTCCATCTGTTTTATCCGCGAGCATTTGTGAAAATGCGTATTCAGCTAAAAGTCGATCAGCCTTGTGCCGGTTGCCTTGTTTGTCACCGTAGACTAGATCATGCTGACGACACGCCTCATCCAATGGATTGATATCGACTTCACCACGTTCAATACCTTCCGCTAGTTTTGTACCTGGGCCGCAAAATCTATATCCGGGTACGTGAATTTCAAACGGTAGCAAATCGATCAATTCATCCAGTGCGCTATTTTTCACGTTCACTCGTTCTTGCTCTTCTTTTTCTTTTTGGTCGGTGATTTCTATCTTCTGTCCTGGTCGAACCTCCCGCTCAATCGTCGCCATGATGTAATTTCAGAACTGCCAGCAACAACTTTTTTCCTCGACTGTTTTGCACTTCCTTGACCAGTTGCTACTGCTACTGCTGCTGCTTTTTTCCGTTTATGTACTCGCGCTGCTATGCCTCCGTGGCTTTCGTCTCCTTCGTCGGTGTCAGACCTACTGGTCTCGGCAGCAGCCTGGCGTGGCGCTTCAAATAGACGACTAACGCTACTTGGTGATAATTTCTGGCGTGGAGCGGCACCAGTGGCACCATCTGGTGGTGGTGGTATATTTTCAGATGGGATAGCCCGACCTGGTGTACTGGCTACTATGGTATTCCAAACACGATTATTACCGATGTATTCGCATGGTATAAATGATTCTCGAAGAGCAACGGCAAATTGCGTATACCCAGGTGGCGGAGAACCTTTTCTATTTCTCATAGCATCATTTACCAGGTCAATCATGTTGGCTCCGTGTATACGCACACCACCTATTCTCACGGTACCATTTGCATCCCAGGTAACATTCCCACTAACACGTAATTTACGCAATACTTGTCCAGCCTGTCGCCTATACTTTGTAGGCACGCTCTCGATGATGCTCGCATCAATCTGATCCTCTTCCTCGAGCTGCTGTGCCTCGTCATTATAATTGTCGTCGTTTTCATCATCATCATCATGGTTGCTGTTTTGCATTTGACACCAATCTTTGTTATCTCTTTCCTCCTTTTTTCTAATCTTATCATAGTTATCGACATCCTTGAGTTGGAGATAACGCTGCAGCACAGAACGATATTGCGTCTATTTTTCCCGCTCACTTTTGCAAGTAGATGAATTCAGTATGTTGTTCATTTCAGCATCTAGTCTAGTCATCACGGTTCCGGGTGTTTGAACAGTCTTTAATATATTAGCAGCATTATTGCACCCGCTATTTGCTAGCACACTCTGGAGACGTTCAAAATTCTCATGCGGCACAAGCACTATCTTTTTAGCGTGTTCCATGTCGTCTACTTACTAATGATACTAGTCAACAGTGTACCAATAATAGGAGCTAATAATGCTGGTAAGAAACCACCGCGTTGTACAATGATTTTTTTCTTTTTCGACAGACTCACACAAGGTTCGGATAACTTCCGCAGTGTTTTTGCATGCCTGTACGTTACCGATCAACACATTCAAAGCACACTCACAAATATGACGCACTAATTTCGAATCAGCCGTCTGCAAGAGAGCCTTTCGCTGTTTATCGTTCAAATGGAACAGCGCTTTTAAAATGACAGCGTCCTTACGCACAAAAGGAATTCGTCTCTTAGACACACCCATCACAAGGAGACGATTGGTACCAGATTCAATGTGACGCCACTATTCATCTTCTTATTCCGTGACACGTAGACGTAGTGCACTTCGTCGTCCGGAAAGATACAGGTGCGAAATCGGCAGTTGTCCGGTGTAGTATGTTTTAAATCCAGCAGAAGGTATCCGTATGGTCTCGATGTGGCGTCCCAGTAAGCCTCTTGCAAAAATCGTGGATCCTCGGGACAGAGTTGACTGTATCTGAGATCTATCTCGCAAATTTCTAAACACGACAATATATTGTGCGTTTAGAGATATATCACGCTGTCCTCTACCCTGATGAAAGACGTTCTGTGTGATGAATATCGCCGAGAGCGAGTGATGGTGGGAGGCCTTCAAGAAAATGTCGACTATACTGCCGTGCGACGACGATTCTCGCATCAAGTCGTCAATGATCACGAGTTTCGGTCTGGAATCACTGGCCCAGTCACTAGTCTGCGGTAAATCCTCGCGAAATTCCACCTTCTTGCTTTGAAGATCCTTGTAGCTCTGCTGCCACTCTGCGTAATAGATAATGATAATAATTATAATTCATATACATACTTTTTCTTTTAAAATAAATGAAAAAAAAAATCGTGTAGTTCCACTTTAAAGCTATACCGTGAATCTAGTCAAATACTGGTAATTTGCAGTGTGAACACGTTGACTTAAATATAGACCCCCTCCCCCACGACTAGCGCTATCATTGTGACCGCCCACCACCACTACCACCACCAGCTACATTAGTACAAACAGCCAATCAGCTCGACGGCAACGTACCTTGTCCAATCAGGTTGATGGTGGTGTGTCGTGGCCAATCAGCACGATGTCAGCACAATTCTCAGCCAATAAATATTTTTTTCTTTTGTAGTGTCGTCTATACACAAGTTTTCGCCACATGTAACTACAGGCTGTCAGTTACCGATATCTTATAGCCATACGGGTAACTTTTGTCTAACTCTGTAAATCTTCGTTTGCTATATATAGGTTTGCATGTCTTTGTCTCATTCTGAGATATCACGTCGTGAAATGCCGTTCTACGTATAGCGGAATTCGTCAATACTATATCCAGGTGTGGAGAAACGATCATCACTCGAATCGAATCAAAATTTACTTGTTCACTGTTCGTATAGTTCAACCAAATCCCTTTAACCTTGCATATACACTCCTCTTCACCATCCGATTTTTTACATTTATACGCGTAAAACTTTGGACAACCTGACAAAACGGTCGTTATATATGCACCAGGGCCCTTGTCGGCTAGTTCATTTATCAAACTGCCTAGCGACGAACCGATTGGCAACTCGTATTCACCGATTTCACCTCTGCTAACGTAAAAGACCTAATCAGTGTCGTAGTAGAGAACACGTGGACCCAAGGCATGCAGATATTGGAACAGTTTTAGACGTGCATATGTTGTTGTAAAAGCAGCGTGGACCACGTTTTTCATTGATGACGACACTGAGGATGACAGCGCCTCGTCTCTGTAGCACTAATTGACGTAGAGTGTATCGTCATTCACTGGTAGAATACCGTTAACTTCAACCTCTGCACTGGTAAGTAAATTCATAAGATTCTCTGGATTTTTCACCACGATTGTTTTTGTTAAATTCTCGCGTTAACCCAACTTTCCCCATAGAGAATTTAGACACAGTTTAGCCACAGATCGTAATCCAGCATTGAAACGTATATCATCCTTGTTCAATTTTATACCCTCGTTGTGTTCCAATTCTCTCACGTAGCGATCCTTATCCTCGTCTGTGATACAGTGTGGTGGGTATCCCGATGCCGCGACCTTTTGAGCAAAAAATTCGTTGATGTATCCCGCAAATACGCCACCATTCCGCTCTTCTTAACTGTATTGCGTCATTTCGTACTGCCAAATTTCATAGACAGCCTTGACAATGTATCCCAACGTGACAGCAGCCTTCACCTCCTCTGAAACCAAAGTTCCGCACAGTATACGCTCTTCAGGATCTTCATGAGGGCAGTCTTCTTGAATTAATTGCTCGCAGCATGTCCGACATAGAGGAAATATCAATTTGCCATGCATTTTTACTGGCAATAATGGGTGATATAGATTTTGTGGTGGTAGTATATCGCACGCGATCAACCCGTTAACTTGTGAAATGTCGTTACTCAGCCCTATCAGCTGTCCACACTCTTCTTGACCGATATAAATTTTCGGGTGACCAATGGGATATTTGCCACGTTTACAAATGAACGGATACAGTGAGCACACGTCAACATACCTGATCTTCTCTTCGCCTTGACAATCAAACACTTTGACTGTGTTACCTGTGCGTCCACGGAAAAATGCATCACGTGGATCAAGTAGTTTTCTTTTTACATTCACCACATTTTCTCGAACAAAATGACAAAGTTCTTCATTTTGTGAGATCTCGTTCTTAAACTGACACTCCCATTTTTCAATCAACTGGTAATTTGCCATCTTTAGCCTATAGCTAATGGCCAATGTTCTTTCGTATCTGGCATCCATCGATTCACCACTTTTCAAATCTATATCTCTGTTTATCCTGTAACATCGGGGCCCCCGTGCCAAAAACAGCCTTGAAACTGAAGCACAATACCATTGTGGTTCTCACCGTCTTGGGGTGCACTGTAACCATCGACCAAGATATTCTCTAGTAGTCTTTTTTCTTGACCTCGTCGTGCATGCTCGATCTGGCGATGAAGAACTCGTTGTTCCATCCAAGAGAGCTAGTGTAGGGCAATTTCAGACTGATTGTCTACCATTCTGTAACCACGAGGTAGTATAATACCGATTTGCGACTTTTTTAGAAATTTTTTTCTAAACACCCGCATGCAAGATGATGCAATATTTTTAGCTTCGACGAAAGGGTCCACACCAAATTTCATCAATGTTTTGCGGAATGCTAAACATGCTAATGTCAAAATTGTCACGTCTTGCTTACAGTATTTTACAATTTCTCGTTGAAAATTGAATACGTAGCCATTTTGTACTTGTTCGTTGTACCATTTCAAAAATTTCTCTCGCTCCTTGGTGGCCATCAAGTCTGGTGAATATAAATCAAGAGGTGGTAGAGGACCTTTGTAAGTCTGATTTTCCATCGTATTGAATAAGTGCGGAGAAGCACCTTTCTCCATTTCGGATAATCCATACGCTTTTGGTAAACTACTCAAAGGCATGTGAAAGTAATTTAAGCTATCAATAAACTTTGCATGTAGAACCTCTATTAAAATTATTTCTGAACCATTCATCACTACCGATGGCACAACTCGATCATGATTGAATTTTTCCACAACGTACTTAAATATGAACTGTGCATCTAATCCTTGGGCATTGTGTGCTATGCATATAACCTGCTGAAATTGTCTTCTTGGTGCCAATGCCAGATCAACAAGCTGCTTTACCGGGTCGCGATTAAACATGTATTCCCGAATACCGCACATCTCGCATCTAATTGAAATATCTTCAATCTCTATGCAATTGATACATACTTGCTGTACAACACACAAATTTGGAACGTGCACTTTTTTCTCATCGTCGCCCAGCACCCGAAGAGATTGTTGGGTTTCAAAATCGTAAAACAAAAATAAGACTGGTCTTACACGCTGTGTCTGCTTGATCGGTTGTACGTAACACAGGTGTCTAATAGGTAATCTTGATTTACACGTTTTACAAAAAGATACATTACACTCATGCGGCTGACTTTTATTTACTTGAACTATTTTAAAACAAATTTGACAGAGTCTTATTTTACTGCATACATTACTGCTTTTATTATATGATCCTATTTTAAGATGATTTTGCAAACAACCATTGCCAAAAAATAATCTTAAACAAGCATTACATTTTTTTAGATTTTCCGCTGTATTACACGGTGGCACGGACATGCACTTACAGCACTTTTTTGAACATCTATGTTCCTCGGCTCGCCAATAATTTATATTGCATGGTATACAGTAGCCCGTGCTACCGCTTGCTCCAACAACATTTAATATTGGTTGATAATGATTTGTCCGGTCGTAATACATTATGCGTAATACGTGTATAACATCACCATGATTTTCACTGACATATCGTGTGCCGTCATAGATTTGTGGATTTCCACGAGCGAACGATGAAAAATTATAAACAACGATTGCCGTTCCGCTAGTAGCGAAGAAATCTTGAAACTTATGGATTTCTGCTAGTCCACAACCTTCCACCGGCACTTGAACGTTTGCCAAATTCATAAGATCTGTGGCAGCAGTTTTTGAAATTCTTCCTTGTGATTGACGAATCTGGTTCCAATATTTGTGAAGCAGTCCTGAGCGCACCTGACCTCTGACGGCATAGGCATAAGCAGCAGCTAAACTTCGCGGTAGATATAGATTGTCATCGTTATTGATGTTCAATATAGATTGTTTTTTTCACTGTCTCCTCGGTTAAACGAACTCGTCCATGACCGGCCACACTTCTGATAACACCACAATTAACGGATAACCGTTCATTTACATTGAACTCGTTCGCACTTTGCATAGCACTGTGTAATATTTCCCAAAGATCTTCGAATTGAAAATCCTGTATAAGTCTGAATGATAGCCAAAGGGAGTCATGATTGAACTTGTCCGAATTGATGGTTACACCAACAAAATCCATTGGTCCACCTCTATCACAAAGCTGCCGATGAAGGTCCTGCATGCAACCCTTTAACCAGTTGTAAACATGGGCATTGGCTGGTGGCTGCGGTATGATTCCACGGATCTCTCTACCCTCATATCCAAAATATCGATAAAAACACGTTGCCTCATTCTGAATCACAAATCCAGGTCGCTCTCCTCCTTCACCGGTCTGCAAATGAGCATCTATAAGATAAGCCGATTTATACATGTACTTTATTAAATTAAACAAATTTAAATAAGAGTCTTACCTTCTTCGTCAGCTGTATCAGTGCTGCTACTGCTACTGCTGCGGGTAAGCCTTCTGCGTTTGCGTTCCCTATCACTACAACTATTTTCGGATACGTCGTCAATGTTTCCATTTGATTACGTTGATGCCTCTCTCTTTAACTCTCTGAAGCTTAAGTATTAGAGCGTGCCTTTATATTGCAGAAAAAACAATAAATGAAAATTATATACAGACAGACTTAATACTTACAATTATTTATGTTTGATGATAATGAGTCTCCTGGATGGTCCGATGACTGTAGGTGGTAATTTCCAGATATTGATGGTTCAGCGTCTATAACTAAAGTGGAGAATGTGCATTTAATTGAATAATAATTACAAAAATTTTAATTATAACATATTCACCACTTACAATTGGCTGTAACTAAGTGTACAGCGTCTTGTTGATCCGTCATACGTGCACGTAGCTCTGAAACTAAGTACTGAGAGAATTAAAATTATTTAATTAAAATGAAAAATTAATATTTGTATTTTAATTGGCTCAATACTTACAATTATTCTCGTTTCCTATCGGCTCATCACACACCATAATGAAAGAATCACCCTTGGTGTCTCTCATCATCTGGTTAATCACTGAAATAATGTTGATGAAAAAATATTGAAATAAATAATAATATTCTAAGAGTTTAGTTGTGAAAAAAAGTAATTGATACTTACATTGACAGTGAAACATTGCACGAGCTAACGGGTGCCCATGATCGTTGCGCTGTCGTATTGTTTGGAGAGCAATCGACAGAACGTCTGGATTACGGAATAGACCGACGGTAAACATGTAATATACCGTGGTTATTCTACAATGCAGCAAGAGAAAATGCAGCTTTCTGCATAAAACCTCTGCTGATTGGTTCTGTAAGTCTGAGGCCCACACTCTGCCACACATTGTGTGAATATGTGAGTCTCGATCTTTCGCGATACTCAATGCCTGACCGATAACTTTGGCTGAATGTGCCAAACTTGCCCTAATCATTCTGACAGAGATGCTTTGACTATCCAAAGTGGAACTCCCGAAACGTGCAAGTGTAGCTCCTTAAATATTGTCTCTGTCTACACGGTGGGAATGCAGCATAAAACGCTACGCTTTTTTCTTGATGATACTGCTAATAAAAGACAATACATCTAGGGGGGATCATACTGGCTATACATGTGCACGTGTGCATATATTTTCTGGTATTCGCTGGTTATAGACTTCTTAGAATGACATTTGCAACAATGTTGAGTAGAAGATATATTTACAGCACACATGGTGAGAGAGCTGACATGAAAAAAACTGAAAGCAATAATTTCGCGGAATAGCGAGTAATGATGACTTTGTTAACAACTGACTGCAATCTGATACACAGCGCAGTTGCAAACATGCACTAGTACGTTCTTGTTTTTTTTTTCTCTTCACATCGATATTTAACCACTATTCGCAATTATCCGCATTGAAGAAATTTTTAAATTGTAAATTGATGAAAGCGGTAAGAAACAGAGAGCGCTATAAAAAATACTTGAGATCGTCGTTCACGGTACTCGAGCTTATCGACGACACTTGATATCCTGCTAAATTCAAACATAAAAAACTCGCGAATTTTGGTAAATTTATTTTTTTTTCAATGGCAATTGATAGAGTGCGTTAAGATACACCTACAGTCCAAAAATCATTGCGCTAGGTTGAAAACTAAATTTTTGCTAAACAGGTAAAAGCTAAAAGATTGCGATATCTCCGTAAATATTGGAGATCTCGAAAAAATAACGAAATTTTCATTCTCTTACGAGAATTGGTTGTAGGGATGCTTACCCCATAGCCAGAGGTAAAATTAATTTTTCGTAACTATTTATGAAATTTTAAAATTGTAAATTGGAAAGAAGCGATAAGAAAGAAAGAAAGTGACTTCATGTACAGTGCTTGAGCCCGGTCTTCACGATGCTCGAGCTTATCGACAACACTTGATATCCTGCGAAAATCAGATGTAAAAAATCGTGAATTTTGGTCAATTTTGTCCTGGGTCTCAAGCAGTGTCATTTCCGAATTTCTTTTTCTCTGTATTTGATAATCAGCGAAAAAGTATGAATAAGATAATGCAGCTGCGCTGTTATAGCAAACAAAGCATGAGTAAGAAAATGTAGCTGCACGGTACATTGTTTGTGAATTTTGAAACATCAGCAAAAAGAAAATGAGCAAGATGTGCTTGTAGCGTGGGATCGCACGTGTCCAGGGCTAACAAAGTGTCGCAGTATCACACCTCTGGAAGAGAGCAGCCATCAGTGATGGTTTAACTCTCTCCGGGTGATTATCATGCGCGATTGTAGCTGTGATTTTACCGGGAACATTTCTAATATTGTTTGTGAATTTTGAAACATCAGCAAAAAGAAAATGAGCAAGATGTGCTTGTAGCGTGGGATCGGACGTGTTCAGGGCTAACAAAGTGTCGCAGTATCACACCTCTGGAAGAGAGCAGCCATTAGTGATGGTTTAACTCTCTCCGGGTGATTATCATGAGCGATTGTAGCTGTGATTTTACCAGGAGCATCTCTAAAGGAGCGTACAGCGCAATGAGAAAAATCACACAGGAGGACAAGTGCTACCTCTGCCATGTGCACTGTCATCGCCAGGGCAAATATCAACGTATACGCTGGTCGTACAGCATCAAGTTTAAGGTTTGGATGTGCCTGCGTTGCAATATCAAGAAGATGCAGATTTTAAATAAAAACTTTTAAATAAATGAACAGTTCAGTGCTTTTAAATAAATAAACTTTGAAATAAATTAACAGTTAAGTATTTTTAATAAATAAACTTTAAAATAAATGAATAGTTAAGTGATTTTAAATAAATAAACTTTTAAATACATGAACAGTTAAGTGCGTATAAAAAAACAAAAATAAGTTCGTGGATTTTTGGTGCATGTGCGCGGATAAAAACAATTATGCTCCCGGATGATAGTAAAAGTGAAGCCTTTGCTCTCAAGACTGATTCACCTGAAGAACAGATCGAAGAGCATGTATCAGTACCCAGTGCTATTGTAAGGCCGCTTCCCGATTTGCTTCGTCGGCGATTAATAGCTCGCGCAAGGCGATTATATGAGACTCCTATCGCATTATTATGGAGTCTTAAGTTTCGTGTTGTAGAAGTGTTGATGTGGCCTGAATATTATCGGCTGTATAGTCTGCAACAGATGCCAATAGAACAAGCAGAGATCTTGTTTAAAGTGCCGCGCCGGCAGATAAGTCTTTAATTTGGCGTACAAATTATTCGACGATGCCAAAGTTGAAGCCTGGACGTAGACCGAAGTACGTCGTGATATATTTAGGCGCATCAAGATGGACAATTCTGCAGTCGACGGGTTTGAGAGCCAAGGAAAGGCAGTTGAAGTCTACCATCACATATCGGGATTAAAGGTATATTTTCCAATCATATTATATAAATATGTATTATTATATAGATATATAATACCTCCAACTCTCTCTCTCTCGCTCTCTCTCTCTCTCTCTCTCTCTCTCTCTCTCTCTCTCTCTCTCTCTCTCTCTCCCGCGCGCTGAAGCCCCCCCTTCCCCCCACAGTGGTGTGTCAGCACAACCAGCGGCGGCGGCGGCTGGTTTGTTTTGACTCGCCACTGTAGGGGGATTACTACTCACCAGGTCGTGGTCAGGCTGTTCCCCAGGCAACTAAAAGAGCCGTGTGTTATTGACCAGGGATGAATTAGGAAGTCATTCCTCAAATCACGATGGAGGAGCTTCTAGCTGCCTGCAAAAGGGTAGGAAACAAGAAAGCTCCGGGCCCGGATGGGATACCCAATATGGCATTGAAGAATACTCCAATTCAGATCTTCGTACTGCTCATTGACAAGAGCGACATCGACCTTGTGTTCTCGTACAAACTGACATCGAAGGTCTTGCGCAGTCTCGCAATGATTGAGATTTAACTGAACTATTCTCATTACCGTCTCCTAATTTTTTAACCGCTTCTTGGTAGGCTGGGCACAAGTAGCTACCAGTGACATGGTTCGTCGGTATATTGTCTCCCTTTTTACGGCACAGTAAACAACACGGTTCATTATGGCAGTTATTTGCTTTATGCCCCGTCTTACCGCATTTGTAGCAGCATTTACTTCTATCCTGCAAAAAAATCCATCGTGAGAGTGTTGTAGAGTGGCTTGAGAGTCAAAATGCGTATAATCTACATCGACCAATTAGACGTTGATTTATGCGACGTAGTTACAATGTGCGAAATTTGGATGATGTTTGGGAGGCTAATCTCATAGTTTTGAGACCTTTGGAAACTTACAACGAAGGATATAGTTATATTTTGACAGTTATCGTTGTTGTCAGTAAATATAGCTGGCTTGAGCCGATCAAGTAAAAAACTACCAGAAATGTCCCTGAGGCTTTCTTACGTGTGCTTTCGAGAAGCAATGGGCGTGAACCAATGTGTCTCCAGACAGATAACGGTAAAGAATTCCTCGGTAGAGAGACACAGCGAGTTTTGCGCGACAATGCCATCAATCACCGAGTGGCACGCAGTCCGGATACAAAGGCCGCCATCGCAGAGAGACTTATACGAACTATTAAGGAGCGAATTTGGCGATATTTCACTCACAAAAATACACGGAGGTACATCGATGTAATGCAGAATATTATCGAGGCGTACAATCATAGCAAACACTCAGCGATAAAGATGACACCTGCATCTGTGACAATGTACAACGTTGGAAAAGCACGAGAGAATTTACAGCGTCGATATAATAACAATGTGTAAACTTAACCCAAGTTCAAAGTCGGTGAGCTGGTTCGCGTCAGTCGTGCACGAAATGTCTTTGACAAAGGATACGAGAGCGGCTGGGCGACAGAGTTATTTAAAATTGTACGAATTTCTCGTATGCTGTCTACCATTTGCAAGCTCTGGCAGGTGAGGTCATAGACGGTTTTTTTCTACGCAGAGGAATTGAGCAGAGTCCGAAAAGATCTGGTAGCGGAATCATTCGGAATAGAAAAAATTTTACACAGCAGAGGTAAGGGACGCTCAAAGGAGTATTTCGTCAGCTGGAAAGGCTGTCCAGAAAAGTTGAATTCCTGGGTCAAGGCTAACCAACTTTCGCAAATATGAGGGATCAATTTTACATTATTCTGCCTAGCAACTGACGTTTCAGCACGTGTTAGCCGACAAAGAAGAAAGAAAAATTTCCCTAAAATGAATTTCCCCCACAAGGCTTGAGGTAAATGAGTTGAGAGTGGAAAATTTTACAATCACAGAATCGCTAATTCGTCCAGGAAATTACAAAGACACTCACACTCTCGTTGAGAAGATAAATAACTTAGAATGTATCAGTGGTCACTTGCGGTTAATAGTTGAACGTGGCGGCTATGTGACAGTCAGCAGAATCTGTAAAAAGACTACCTGCTCTTAGTTCAGTCACTGCTAGACTTTCCAATGGTCTGCCATTCATGTTTATGATCTACAGCGACATCTGTGAACCGTATATGACAAGTGATGTTCAATCAAGGCTGCTACGGGGTGTATCGATGAATACCGATAATTACGAATACGGTACTACTCGAATCAAAAGTTTCTCGCCACCAATGTACATACCATTATTATTCAGCTCATTTCAGACTGATGAAATAGATATAAGAGACGAATATGGGCAGTCGATACCATTCGAGTATGGCACAGTGACCATGACACTTCATTTCAAGAAAGTCGACTAGATGAATCGCTACGAAGATTACTTCGGTTCCCAAGTTGGCAATGGTTACCCTGGAGGAGGAGGGGGGGGGGGGGGGTAGGAATCCATACACCGGAGGAATTGGCCATATTTACATCGGGTTCTCCATACCAAAGAGGTCACGGTGGTATCGGCTCTTTCCTAGCCGGCATATTTCGTCGAATTCTTCCACTTATCAAAAGGGGCGCAAAAGCTGTGGGTAACGAGGCTGTACGTACGAGCTTCAACATCGTGCCTGAGGTTACAACACGCAGCACACCAGTTAAGGAGTCCTTTCGTAATCGTGTGAGAGAATCTGGTCAAGTTTTGAAGAGAAAAGCTGAAGAAAAATTGGACAAACTGATGGAGAGATCGGGCTATAAAATGGCACACTATGGGAATCCAGCTCAGTTTCCGTTGCTCGGTGGACCTGTCACAGTACGCAAGAGAAAGAGAGGTGTCGGCAGAAAGAAACGTAAAACTGGTAGTAGTAGTATAAAATGCAAGCCAAGAAGTGGAGTGAAAAAGAAGAAAAAGAAGAAGAAACAGACTAAGAGTAGGGGAAAAAGAAGCAGAACGGTTAGAGATATTTTTGACAGTTAAAGATGGTATCTTTATACACTCATTCGTGCGAATATTTAATGTCTGAGCTGCTATTGTTCGATATTCCACCGACCCAAACTACAATCGAGGGCTCGCATTGGGTTCAATATAAGCCGATATCGTCTTTGACCGATGACTCACCGATAGAATTTGTGTTTCCCGGGAATAGCGATGAATACCTCGATCTGGCTCATACAATGCTTAGTCTTCGTGTAAATTTGAGATCTAGTAAATCCGAAGAAGATATAGCTGAAGAAGAGCGAGCAGCTTTTAGACTTTTGTAAGCACGAGTAGGACCAATCAATAATTTGATGCATTCGCTGTTCAATCAAGTGGATGTGCAATTAATTCAGAAGCTCGTGTCACCACCTACCTACGCCTATGCCTACAGATCGTAAATCGAAACACTGTTGAATTACGGACCTGCCGCCAAATCCTCCCACTTGCCGACTGTCTTGTGGTGTGATGACACAGCTGGAAAAATGAACGACACAGAAAATCGGAACGAGGGATTAGTGGAGAGACGAAAATTGCTTGCTGCAAATAAATCTGTCCACCTTATTGGACACCTTCACACAGATGTGTTTATTCAGGAGAAGCTGCTGATCAATGGAGTTGAAGTGAGGGTACGCAAGTGAAATCTCGCGATAACTTTTGCCCGACAGACCCTAAGGCTCTTATCCCATACACATTGAGGAGGCGAACCTTCTAGTCAGACGTGTAAAACTCAGTCCGGGTATATTGCAGCACACGCGCAATCACTCTCAAAAGCAATGGCTAAATACCCTTTAATACGGGTAGAAGTCAAATCAATGACTATGCACAGTGGTATACACGGCGAAACATTGGACAATATCATATTGGGTCAACTGCCGAAAAGAATTATCCTGGTCTTTGTCAATAATAAAACTTTCAATGGCGACCGGATGCTCAACTCCTTCAATTTCGAACATTTTAATATAAACTTTTTATGTTTGTACGTTGACGGGGTACAGGTCCCTTCGAAACCGCTGCAACCGGACTTTGGAGCAAGAAATCTGTATGTGGACGCATATCACACACTATTCTCCGGCAAAGGTATACACTTTCTCAACGAGGGTAACCAAATAACGCGCGAATCATATCCCCACGGATACTGTCTTTGATTTGACTCCAGATTTATCGGCAAATGACTGCAGTCATTGGAACTTGATCAAACACAGTAGCTTTAGATTAGAAGTATGTTTCAGTGCGGCTTTAACGGAAACGATCAATTGCATTCTATACGCAGATAATATTTTGGAAATTGATGCTTCGCGCCAAGTTATTGTCGATTTCAGCAGTTAAGTTACAGATGTCGCTAGCTCAGTATTACTGTATACTCGTATATATATACACTGACCGAACACCTTCGCATAACCAGTCTGTGTCTCTGCGTAACGTTTTGCTCTCTATCGCTGTTATACGATGCAACCCCGACATGGACGTGATCATTGATATTCAGTTCTTCAAAGGCAACAGGCATCGTAATGTACCGAAAGAGGTTGCCAGAGTGGCTGTGAGTGGCAAATTTTCCAGCCATTGGATAGTGACACCAAAAATAGCGCTTAATCATCTCAGTGAGGATATCAGAAAGCAAAACGATTGATTTCATCACGAGCTCGACTACTTTGAAGGTGTCTTTGAAGGCGGTTGAAAAAATTTTGAGAGAGCTCTCGAAAAATGTGCGACATATATACGTTAGAGGCAAGGATAATAGGTCAGTACTGCATAAAAACATACCCCGTCAAATTTTCAATGACGAGTACTTTCGAGATTGTCCGCCTTTCGATGACTTACCGTCTGATGTATCCTGTATTCACCACGGTGTCAAAGCTTTCTACAAAAATTATCGTTGTGCTTTAAATAACGCTTGTCGACTAAAATCGTGGTTGTCTACACGTACATCTGATAATTCGAACACTGCTAATAGCGAAATTTGTAATGGGCAATCTTAAAATATTGAAAAACCTATCGAAAATCCGCTCGCATACTGTCAGTGCATTCCCATCCGATCAGATACCGAAGGTGTGACCTCCATTCATACCTGACCATATAAGTCGATTGCGAAAAAGTTGTAAACAATTTCGCTGGAATAATGTTCGACTACAGAGCGACTTTTCTCACGTGTGCGGTCAGTATTGTATTATGTTTTTGCGTTACATAAGCGTCAGTCTGGGTTATAATTATTATCTCGAGAATTTCTCTGACAATCTGCAAAAAAATGATGAGATAGTCAGACGGTATGTAGGTTGCAAAAAAAGCGCTGACAAAAATTCCATCGGAAACGGTGGCTGGATTGTCAGGTGCTTACAAAGCTGCAGTTCTAAGATGTCTTTGTTAGAAACAGCGTATTTTTTTCTCCGAATGTTTGTTGCTGAATTAGCCTTAATGCACTCTCTTTATCCCCGCTAAGCGTCGCACACTTGGCGATTGCCGCCTCCACAATCATCTCTCTCTCTCTCTCTCTCTCTCTCTCTCTCTCTCTCTCTCTCTCCCTCTCCCTCTCCCTCTCCCTCTCCCTCTCCCTCTCCCTCTCCCTCTCCCTCTCCCTCTCCCTCTCCCTCTCCCTCTCCCTCTCTCTCTCTCTCTCATTCTCTCTCTCTCTCTCTCTCTCCACCATTGCCTACTGCATATCAAGAGCTCAGAGTAGTTTAATCGTTTCAAAGTGGTTCGAGAGCGGACAGCTACAACAAGAACAATAACATGGTTCACCAAAAGGAAGGCCGGTTTCAGCTGCTGAGCACACTATATACTTTGGACGAGTCGTACGCAACGGAAATCATCGTTGGGCTGGAATACGACAACTTCACAGATGAGTACTACAAACCTATGGTGCGCCTATTGGGGGACGACTTTACTGGAATCCCCTTTACCTACGACGATTGGCTGATATTCACAAACTGTTTCAACGATTTTTACAAGCATCTTTGTGACCGAGGTAGCGATGACATGATGGCTCAACAGGTTTGCGGTACAGGATGGAGAGTGAAATTCATTCGCAGTCAGAAGGAGAAGATTATCAAAATCGAGGAGAAGTAAAAAAACATTCAACTATTATTATGAAAAAAGTTACGTTTCTGCACCTGTATGAGTATATTGTGAAATGTATTAATGTGCGTCTAGAATATCTCAAGTTTATACCAGGTAGTGTGAGTTGCGTTGCTAGAGAATTTATAGACTTTATTAAAGACATCGATTCAGACAATATACCACAGACTAAAGTTGGTGAGTTTGCAACGACTATTGTCAGATAAATTATTAATATGATTGATGATAAATGGTTCGATATTATTACAAACAGTGTGCAAACGCGTGCGAAAAAATTGAATAACCAAATACCGTTTAGACGAAATGATATTGTCGATGTATTTTATCAGCTTGGGTCACATCATATCGATGTAATTGTTGACTTATTGAACACTCACAGCGTCTGAAAAACTGTTTTTTTTTTTTAAATTTGATATATCATAACCAATTTTTTTATTATAACAATGTGTATCACAATGGATTTGTAGAACTATCGATGTGTGAATAAATAATCTATTATTAGTGAATATAAAAAATACTTATCTTCTATTTATTTCTATCCTTACCTTGTTTCCTATTTCCATAGCACATCCTTTATTTGATTTAGTAAATAAAGTATATATATATATCATATATTATCTTATTCAAACTTAAACTATATGGCGAAGGGAAATGTTACCCCTACCGCTGCACTGTTTTATTCTTCCCACTCCTCGAAAATTAATATGGATATCACCCCCCTAATTTGTCCTCCTCCCCCTCCACCCTGATTAAAATTTGCAACGTGAAGAATAAAATTATATAACATATATATATATATTTCCCCGGACTATGGCGCGTCAGATAGCCACCTCACCACGGGCAGTTGGTGGGGGTTTGTGTTGACGGGCTATAGTCCGCGGTATACTACTTACGCTATCTCCTATCACATTCAGTGAAGGAGCAGTTCTCAATGTTGACAAAATGTCCACGTAGCTCCTTCCTTCCGGTGCCTTAATGATAAGAGCGTCCGGTCTGGTCGGTCTTACCCGCTTTGTTTTGTCTTTGCTGGTCCTATTCTGGTTGTTAACGCCAGGGACCTTGTTGTTCTCTTTACTTGACTGTTTCTCCTTTTTTTCGCCTTTCGCCGTTTAGTCTCTTTCTCCTCTTTGTTACTCTTATCCTACGGAGTAGTTAAGGCCTCCCTCGGTTTTCCCGCCTTTTTAGGTCTCAGACTTGGTGTTGTCTGAGTTTCCTTGCCTATCGTTCCTCCACGTTGGCACTGTAGCAGGTTACAGTGTCTTCCACGCTGCACAAACTTTTATACAAACTCTCTGAGTTTCTGGATCTTTTCTCCTAGACGCTGCTCCTGGTCAATTCTTCTTTTAATGTTGTAGTCCCAGTTTAGGTTACTGACTCCTTAATTCACCTGCTCTTGTTCCGTCTGTATTGCCATTTCAGAAATAGTATTTATTGGACTACACTCCATGGCATCCGTTTGTCTACCTAGACTGCTGTTTTCTTTCGATCTCTGGGTAGGGATCCCAGTTGTTAAGATACTTTTTAGTGTATCCGAAGTCCCCAAGTTTGCTTCGTTTGTTGTACTAAGCATTTTTATTATTATCCTCCTCTTCCATCTTTAGTCACCTACCTTCCATCGAGCTCTTTCCGCAAAAGTAATGCTTCACGGGCGTGAATTCTGGCCTCATATCCCAGCGTAAGTCTTCCTCAAGAAGCCTCCGGAAAAGGATAACGAAGTCCCCCCTTTGACAACAATAGGGCCCGTTCCGGGCGCCACCCGGCACAACTGCGATCATTAGGATTTTTGCAGGATGATAGAGCAGCTAGGTCGTGTCGGCAAATGAATATGAAATACAGCAAAACATTAGCAAATAAAACTATTTCCAAACAAGAGTCCGGAACACGATCAAGTGTGGAACGGTGAGACTGAGTGTTGAGTATCAAGTATTGAGTATCAAGCACAAAGTATCGACTATAAATTCGGGCCCGAGGCATCTCAAAAAAATCCAATCACCAAGATTTTTATATTAATTTATCGCCACCTACTACCTCGCGTCGCCGCGCGGCACCACATACCTGTTAGCAACGTAACCCAATTAAGTGAGCGTGAGCGTAATCGGGTGTTATTTATTTTCATGAATTATCAGGTTATTTATGTTTAACAAGACATTTCTACTTAAGAAAATGTGTAAATGTATATTAGCATTGTAAAAATTCTGAAAAACACGACCAGTCAAAAAAATAAAGAAAAAAATTAAGACCAGTATTAATCTTACAAGTTGTAACAAGCTGCTATTCAGAAATATTATTTACAGTTATATGAATACAGATGAATATTTGTTGAGAAAGCCCATCTCACAAATTATTAGCAACAGTCTGCCAACTAATAAACAGGCTCTGCAACTGTTTTTTTTTAATACTCGTGTTTTGCACAAGAACATAAAAGACAGTGCAAATTTAGCAATCAAAGAAATAACAATTTTTTGGGATAAAGCAAATATTCTAACACAGAGGGTTGACAGGTGTTGTATGAAGCTAGAGAAAAAGTGTTCAGAATATCGTAATGTTCAAAAGAATAAATGACTTGAAAAAAAATTTACTATTACGTAAATTAAACAAATTATTTGACGTAGGACATTGTTCTATACTCACACTAATTAGTGAGGAGCAAAAAGTTTTTCTACTTGATCAGCGTTCTGTTTTTCCAAAAAAGTACATAGCTAACATAGTCCCAGAATCGGTGTCAGATAATTTGCAAGGTAAAAAAACATTTAAAGATGTTGCACTGAAACAATTTGTCAACGTGGTGTCAAGGACACCCACTAGTACAAAGAATGCTACATCGTCATCGTAAGTATACCTGTCTAATAATTTTACTAAATTTTTATTCTTATATATATATATATATATGAGTGTGGTGTTATTTTTGCATGGTGAAGGAGGTATTGAGGAAAATCTTACAGAGACCATAGCAAGACTTTGTTTATGAGATCGTCAAAACGGCCCCATCCCCAATGTCAGCCGTGTGTCGGATTCGGACCGACTAAACCCATTTCTATTAAGGCCAGGTATTAACCTTAATTAATTAATACACCTAACCTAAACCCGTAATACTCCCCTTTGCCTTCAACGACCCTTAGTAAAGGCAAATCTGGTTCCATCTTCTGTATCCTCTTATCTCCGCGGTACAACCGTAAAGCAATACTTCGTGGGCAGGCGCACGGCTTTTGCCCGCTTCTATTCAACGTGGTCATCATCTCCGTAGTCGTCGTTCATTGTGTGCGTTTGACGTCAGCCTATTGAACGAACAACGCATACTCCCACAATGCCCAACACTCATTCACACACACATATGTACACACATACACTCACCCACGCAGACGCACATACTCAGCCTCTCCTTCTTCCACGAGGGGAAGCTGTACCCCATGTGGCGCGTCCTCGGGTGGCGGATAGAGGAACGCTCGCTGTAAGCGCATAGTACTACGTACGTAGTGCTGCAAACAGAGGGCTGGAGAGAAATAAAATATCTCCCGCCGACCAAGCAGCTTATTGAAGATCTGTCACTACCGGAAACAAGGTTTGATCTTCGGGTTATGTCTAAGCAGGCGCTCGCCTTTTGCCGCAGTCCGACCCGACTTCGACTGCTCAAGGGAAAGGATACGAGATAAACTGGGTTCTGACACTCCCAGGCTGCCGGAAAGTACAGGGGCCTGGGGATGTTTTGCCGACACGCCCTAGCTGCCCTATCATCCGGCGAAAATTCCAATGATCTCAATAGTGCCGGGTGGCGCCCGGAACGGGCTTTATTGTGGTCAGAGGCGGGGCCTCGTTACCCTTTCCCGGAGGCTTTTTGAGGAAGACTTACGCTGGGGCATGGGGCCAGAATTCACACCTGTGAAGCATGGCTTCGCAGAGAGAGCTCAGTGGAAGGTAGGTGACTAAAGATGGAAGAGGAGGATAAAAAAATGAAAATGCTTAGTACAACAAACAAAGCAAACTTGGGGATTTCGGATACCCCAAAAAGTGTCTTAGCAACTGGGTTCCCTACCCAGAGATTGGACGATAACAGCAGTCTCAGTACAGAAACGAATGTCATGGAGTGTAGCCCAATAAAGACTATTTCTGAAATGGCAATACGGACGGAACAAGAGCAGGCAGTCAAGGAGGCAGTAACTCAAACTGGGACTACAACCTTGAAAGAAGAAATGACCACCTGGAGCGTCTAGGAGAAAAGATCCAGGAACTAAGAGAGTTTGTAAAGGACAAACATAACGTCCATAAAACTATCAAGGACATGGCACGAAGCATTAGTGTCATGTATAAAAGTTTGAGCAGCGCGGAGGATGACCTGCTACAGTGCCAACGCCCGGGAACGGAAGGCAAGGAAACTCAGACAACATTAAGTCTGATACCGAAAAAGGCGCGTAAACCAAGGGAGGCCTTAAATACTCCGCAGGATAGAAGTAACAAAGAGGAGAAAGAGAGTAAACGACCTAAAGAGGCAACTTGGCAAGAAGTCGTTACAAGAAAGGCAAAAAAAAAGGAGAAACAGTCAAGTAAGGAGAACAATAAGGTTCCTGGTGTTAACAACCAGAATAGGACCAGTAAAGATAAAACAAAGCGGACAAGACCGATCAGACCGGACGCTCTTATCATTAAGGGCGCAGGAAGGAAGGAGCTACGTGGACATTTTCTCAGCATTGAGAACTGCTCCTTCACTGAATGACCATTGCTAATAGATCAATCGGAGGCATACCTGCTATAATGCAGCACGCAGCCTCGTCCGATACCGCACGATAAGCGGATGACACTCTTAATAAACTTCTTCTATATACAGTCGACAGCTTTCTTGCGTAGGATTCCACCAACATGGCATCTGCCCATATTGAAGCTCCGTACAACGTAGTCAATGTGATTACGCTGGTTAAGAGTACCCGTCTACTTTGAGTTGGTTTATTCTTTACTTCTACTTTACTTCTTGTGCACCGTTTTCATGGCACCGTACTCAGTTTGGTTAGCTTCTACAATCTCTGACTTTATGCTCTTTGCTTCCACAATTGTAGCGACAGTTACTTCGGTTGCAGGGTCCTTATTATGGTACCTGCTTGTTGCATAATTTCCACGGCTGGTCGAAGTTCTACTGCCTTCAAATCCACCGTGTGCTGAAGTTCCAAGAACAGGTTTCCCGTCACCGTCTTGCGTACTCTGCTGACATTGCTAACCAATATCTGCAGTTTTGTGTCTGCCTTCATCTTTGTTAAGATTGCAGCGTAGGACTTACACTCAAAAGCCTTAATTATTAGCGCATCCGGCCGGGTCGATCTTGCCCCTGGCGGCCTTCGGCTTTTGGTACCTTTTTGGTTTAAGACACTTGCGCCACCTTCGTTGTTTTTTTCTTTTTCTTCATCTTCGTATTTTTTGTTTCAATCACCTGCCAAGATTGAGACGTTGCTGACCTCCTTTCTTTCTTCTTGGTCATCGTATCCTGCGGCGACGATATTCTCCGACGTTTATTGAGAGTTTGCTACATCTATCTGTGGACAGAGGGAGAAGTTTGACTCTTCCGATTCTGGCTATTTCTAGCATTTGACTGAGTATCTGTGCTTCTTTTCGTAAGGTCGCTGAGTTCTCTGTAGTAGCCCTTGTCTTAGTCTTCAACTCCGTGTAGATGTTTTTCTTTTCCAAGATAAACTTCACCAAAGCTTCAACTTTCTCTCGCAAGAACCTAAGAGACCAAGTTTCTTTGTCCTTATCGTTAGTTTCATTAGCGTATTGACCACCTTTAGGTATTATCTATGTATCAAATGGACAAAGGAGGGAAGAGTCCACAACTCTGCTCTTTTTCCAGACTGTTGTTGCTTTTAAACTTAGCCTTATAGAGCAGTTCGTAAAAACTCTGGATAAAGATCGCGATTGTTTCCAGTATTTAGGAGGACAGTTTCCCTCAATAAGTGATGCTGAATTAAAAGAAGGTATTTTTGATGCTCCTCAAATTCGTATTCTATTTGGAAACGAAACTTTTATCATAAAAGTGAACGTCACAGAAAAAGCTGCATGGCAAAGTTTTAAAACTGTTCGTGAGAAGTCTTTAGGAAATAAAAAGAGTGAGAACTATCAGGAACTAGTTAAACTAACAGTGAAGAATTTTAAAAATTTGGGTTACTTGATGTTATAAAATGCATTTTTTACATTTCCATCTTGATTACTTTCTTCATAATCTTTGTCAGTGAAGAACGGGGAGAACGATTTCATCAAGATATAAGTGTAATAGATGATCGATATCAAGTAAGATGAAATGTCGATATGATGGCAGATTTTTACTGAATGCTGAAGAGTGACAATAAAACAAATAACAAAAAGAGAAAAAGAATCCCACTTCATAGGTCATTTGAAAAAAAAGTTCGTTACAAGAAAAAAAGGAGTAAAGAAAGAAAAAGTAATCAAAATAAGAAAAAAAATATAAAAAAGCAACTTTGCTCTGTACACAAGGAAGATATTATATAATTAAATCAGACTTTTAACAATTTATGGTATCTTTTTCCATTTTTGAAAAATTTCTATATGACCTTTTGAAATAAGCGGGCCTGATGGGAGGAGGAGAAGGCGCTCGATGACGCGGGGAAGTCGGCTGAGGGCCGGTTGGACCCGCTTAATCCTTCCTGCTCCTTGGCAGGGAAAGGGGTAGGCGAAGCGAAGTGATCCCTTCGTGCCGGTTTGATGATCAGGGAGCGCCCGTTGAGGCACCCTTGATGAGTCCTTTGTCGGCTGCTGCTGTGCTCGTTTCTGGTTGGGCAGTAAGCGCCCGGTGAGACGCCCTCGGTGGAGTCGCTGCTGGACTGAATCCCTCGACGGTGCTTCCAGTTGAGCCTGTACGAGGGAGGGCCGCCCAACCCGGTGAGATCTCACCACAGCTAATGGGGCAAAGGGAAAAGAGAACTTTATCTTTCTTTTATTACGGGCCAGCCCCAATGAAGGAACCGACCACACAAAAATAACTAGAGGATGCGAAGCGCCTTAGTCATCGAGCGTCAGGTCGAGTTGCTCCTCAGCCGCTGGCTTCAGAGCCGTCTTCCGTACTGCCAGGAGGAGGGGAGGTACCACGGGAGCGATGTGAACCAGCTTAGGCTTGCCTCGTGGTGGAGGAGAGGTGGACTTGCGCTTGAGCGGAGGAATTGGCTTCGCCGCTCTCTTGGCTCCAATCTTCCGCGAGATGATCTCGAGCCGGGGTGTGGACGGCTTCAGGAGGTCCCGGAGATCCGGCGAGGGCTGGCGGCTCGGGAGGTCGATCAGCTTTAGATGCTCTGGCCACTCTGCGCAGAGTGCTTCGTCATCCAGCGAAGGCAAATCCGCAGCGTCGGTGAGAGCGAGCGGTGAAGTCTGCTGGTCGTCGGTCGGGGTGCCGCTGTCTCGGTGAGATCGCTCAGTCTGGGTGGCGGCGTCGGCTAGGCTGGCTCTGTGTTGTAGGCACCCTACGTAGGGAGTTCCAAAGTACTGGTGCAATTGCAGTGAAGGAAACGGCCGCAGTCTGCAAAATTCGAGAGCTACAACGAGAACACGGTCACTTAGATGTTATAAATGTCTAGGTTTTGATCATATCGTCAAAGCATGCATAGGAACACAGGACCAAAGTAATTGTTGTTACAAATGTGGGATCATAGAGCATAAGACAAAAGACTGTAACCATCAATCAAACTGCGTACTCAGCCATGAGACAGGCGCAAAAGAAAACAGTCGCCATGCAGCTGGTAGCTATACACGCCCAGTCTACAGCGTGGCATTAAAGAAATTCAAGAAGCAAAGAAAATTTAGAAGATAGTTTAGTTAAAACGTTAGCTACTGCGAGACAGCGCAGGATTTATTTAACCAGTACGTTCACGAGACGGCGGCTGACGTAGCTATGATATGTGAACAATACAAGTCTGGACGAGACTGCGCATATGGAGACGTCGCTTTGCAGAAAAAAATGATAACCTGATACAGCTATGCTTCGCCTAACACACCGATCGAAGAGTTCGAGCGACAGTTAGATCGGTTTATACGAGAAGCTTTGGGAAACCCCACTGTTATTCACAGGGGATTTCAATTTATGGGCTTTAGAGGAGCAGCCAAAGGAGAAACCAAAGAGGACGAATGCTGGAAGCATTTGCTCTACTAGATTTACCGTTAGTCAATCAGGGCTGCACGTTCACTTTTAGAAAAGGAGATACAGGATCTATTGTAGATCTGACAAATGTTATCAGATGTCTAATTGGTACATTTAACAAGTGAAATGTACGGAACAGCATGATAAGATCTGAACTAACAATGGTAAAAAAAAATAAAAACACATGGTTGTTAGGATTTTTTCCCAGCTTTCCGATGGGAACCTTGAATTTGACCTTGGCCATGTTCATCAAGGTCATTTGAAGGTCAAATCGATTTTTTTAAATAGGACCTCCCATTTTCGACCCCGGAAATGAAAAGAGCGAAAAATTTTACGTTCAAATATGCTCTAAAATATTTTAAAATTTGACCATGGAAGATATGGAGAAGGACAATTCAGGTTTGGTACGATAATATGAAAACCAGAATTCGTAGAGAACAACACTAAAAACGTAATGTTCATAATATTTCTCCAACTATCTGATTAGGACCTCGAATTCGACCTTGACCATGACTTCCCTGATGATTTGAAGGTTAATTTTTTTAAATAGGACCACTTTTTTATCAATTAAAGCAGACCTAGTGTTATCCAAGCAGTCAAGATAAGACTCGGCCCAAACAGTTAAAGTTAGACGCGGTTTAATCAATCAAGGCAGGTCTTGGTTTTTCCAACCAATTAAGGCAAGAATCTGTCCAACCAATTAAGGCAAGACTTAGTGTTATCTAACTAGTTAAGGCAAGACTTGATGTTATCCAACAAATTAAGGTAAGACTCGGCCTAACCAGTTAAGGCAAGACTCGATCCGACCAATTAAAGCGGAACTTGGTGTTGTCCAACCAGATAAGGTGAGACTTGGTGTTGTCCAACCAGTTCAGGTAAGACTCAGTCCGACCAATTAGGGCAAAAATTAGTTTAGCATATGTTCAAACTGATGACCTTCGGTTTCTTGACAGTAACCTAATCGATAATAAAAACTATGAATAGAATTTTGAATGTGTTCTGCCGAAATGAAAGTACTTTCATCAATTATCCTTTGCCGTAATACATCTAAATTTTGTGGCTTAATTTTATAAACATGATCTTTTAAGTATTCCCAGAGGAAGAAATCTAGAGGAGTCAGACCAGGTGATCTGGCGGGCCATTAGATAATATTTCTGCGGCTAATCCAGCGATCAATGAACACAGTATTCAAATACTGTCGAACATTGCGTCTATATTGAGCTGCTGCACCATCCTGCTGGAACCACGTGTGTTCAAAATTGGCTCCCGTAATTCTCTATAATTCTAGGAACGATTTGCGTCCGTAAAATGTCCTCATATTTTGCTGCATTTAAATTACTCTCTATGAAAAAGGGGCCAATCAATTGATTATTCAATATTCCAGCCCAAACATTTAAATTTTCGGGATATTGGGTTTTGTTTTCGCGCATTCAGTGAGGATTTTGCTGAGCCCAATATCTGCAGTTATGCCTATTCATTGTACCAGTTAATTGGAAAGTAGCTTCATCTGAAAAGACTATATTGGAGGGAAAATTGGGATCTTGAACAATCCTAGATATCATTTCTTCGCAAAACTCAATTCTCCTATCAAAATCATCTTCATTCAGCTCTTGCACAAGATTTACCTTAAATGGATGGAATTTGTTAGTTTTTAATATTTTCTGGATAGAAAACTTTCTTATTTCATATTGTTGAGACATTTTGCGTATTGAAGTATGAGGATCCTCTGTGAGCGACAATAAGACATCTAGTGATTTTTCTTCGTTTGTTGCAGTAGACGGTCTTCCAAAACGAGGACGATCTTCTACACTTCCTATATCATGAAACCGCCTGACAGCCCTCGATACTGTAGATTCAGAAATTGGAGTAAGACCAAGTCTGAAAGTTTCATTGAAGAGAGTTTTGGCATCTTCATAAGATCGTTTAAGTTCATCCCAGCCTATCATCATCAAAAGTGAAATTCTTTCTCTTTCATTAAGTCGTTGCATGTTTATGTGCAGATAATGAATATGCACGACTGCGTAAAATGACAAATCAAATACTGAAAAATATTCAACGGAAAAATGATCAATGAACGAGGAAACACTATTTTCAAGACAAAATTAGAGAAATACTTCTTTTCCAGAAAAAATGTTGTCAATCTCTACATATCACAAGATACTAAGAAATAAAAAATGAGCTTTGGTAAATTGAAATTGAATGAAAGATGACTGAGATTGAAAAGATTAAACGTAGGAATTTTTTAGAAATTCTTGATTAACAATATCTCTGATGGTCAAATTAAAATTTAATTTTAAATATAGTTTTATGGGTTATTATGAACCCTTCTTTAAATTGTTAAAGATTTAAAATGTTCATTATTCATTTATACAAGTCTTGTCTTTTTAGTAGAAGATTTAAAAATTGAGACGTTACTATTATTATTATTATTATTATTTGTGTCGAGAAAATTTAAGCAATTAATAAGTGAAAGTAGAAGTGGAGTAATTTGAGTCTACGGGGTGAAAATTATGCTGAAGCAGTTTAGAAGTAAGATAATGATAACTAGAATGATAACTAAACAATTTATAAAGAAACAGTTTAGAAGTAAGATAATGATAACTAGAATGATAACTAAACAATTTATAAAGTCAGGAATGTTCAACAATGGGGTTGTTTGAATACCGGAATAATTTGAGTTGATGATGTAGAATTTACGATGAAGCAATCAAGTTAAGTTAAGATTAAAATTGGATACGTTTTTGAGACATAAAATTATCCACGATTTAATCTACAAATGGCCTTGCAGGTCATAATCATGAATATTGTGTCTTAAATAATTTTCTGTACGAATTCTGGTTTTCGAGTTATCGAACTGAACCTGGAATGAACCTTGTTCATGACCTGCAAAAGTCAAAATTTAAAAATGGTCAAGACCCTATATGAACGCTAAATTTTCCATCCCCTTCTATGACGGAGGGTTCTATTTAAAAAAATCGATTTGACCTTCAAATGACCTTGATGAACATGGTCAAGGTCAAAACCAAGGTCTCCATCAAATAGCTGGATAATTATTATGAATATTACGTTTTAAATGTTGTTTTCTACGAGTTCTGATTTTCGAGTTATCGTACCAAATCTGCATTTATCCTCGTCCATACCTGCCAAGATCAAATTTTAAAATATTTTAGAGCATATTTGAACGTAAAATTTTCCGCTTTTTTCATTTCCGGGGTCAAAAATTGGGGGTCCTATTTAGAAAAATCGATTTGACCTTCAAATGACCTTGATGAACATGGTCAAGGTCAAATTAAAGGTCCCCATCGGAAAGCTGGGAAAAAATCCTAACAAGCATATGTTTTTATTTTTTTTACCATTGTTAGTTCATATATTATCATGCCGTTCCGGAACTTTTCAGACACCCTGTATAGTGACCACCAGGTCATAATGTTGGAGCTGAGTAAATCGAGACAGGGTTCCAACAAGAGTACCAGGACCAATGGAGTCGGTTAGAAAACGAACTACGTTATGGAGATGTTTCTGCTGGTATTGGAAGAAATATAAATGATAGAATCGGCAAATAGGAAAACTAAACACATGATAGGAAATAACATCTGAGCCTGCGACACTGCTATGCCAAGAAGTGTGGGACCAGTGGGCAAGGAAGAAATTCTATTGAGCCGGAAGAGGACGGGCAATAGTACAATGAAGAAATGGAGGATACTAAGGGAAAACTTAAGACAATAATCGACAGTGCCTTAAGAAGTTACAGAACATGGTCAACAGAATCTTTGGGGTAGACCATATAAAATAGTTATGAAGAAAACAAGGCAATGAGAGAAACCGTGTATTATCGAAGCGAGAATAAACGAAGAAGCAATTCCACCAATTACGATGTAAGAGCTTCTAACTACCGTCAAAAGGATAGGAAACAAAATAGCTTCAGGTTTCGATGGCATATCCAATATCAGATTGAAGTATGATATCTCTCCACCAACTGAAAAAACTACGATTTATGCTATTACCAAAGGAAAAGCTGCCTCCTGAAGACTCCTGGCCATACAAACTGCTCTGCATGCTGGATACCTCGGGCAAGATCCTGGAACGCATAATCTTTGTCAGAATTATCAGGAAATAAAAGATTCAGAAAAACTATCAAAGCGCCAGTATAAATTCCGAAAGTAGCGTTATACGAAAGCAGGAGGAATAAAAAAGTACTGCGCTATTGTCACGTTGGCTGTTAAAGATACATTCAATTTAGTCTAACAGAGTGAAATATACAAGGTACTCCGAAAGGAAGATGTGCCTTTATATATAGGAAGAATAATGTCCAATTATTCGAATGACAGAATATTATTACATGACACCGAGAATGGCACTAAGATATACGATATGACTGGAGGCATCCCCCAAGGGTCAGTACTCGGACCACCAATTTGAAACATCATGTACGATGGTGTATTGAAATTACAACTACCTAAAGGGGCAACAGTTGTAGAATTCGCTGAAGAGTTAGCAGTAGTAGCGGTAGCGAAGCACACATCAAAGATAACAGATATAGCGGATGAGGTCATTCGTATAATACCCGGATGTCTAACAGAGGCGGAACTGGAATTAGCCAGTCATAGAACCGGAGTTATCCTTATTTCCAGTAGAAAGAAGATAGAGACAATTGCACTGAGGGTGGATGGACGTGAAATTATCTCACAGCCGACCGTTAAGTATCTGGGTTTTACCATTGATGCAAGTCTGACATTTAACCAGCCTCTCGGAACAATGAGCTATAAAGTAGCAATACTTACTGCTACTATAACACAATTGATACCAAATATATGATGGCCAACACAAAAAAAGTTTACTCCTAGCTAGAGTAACCACATCGAATATGTTGTACAGCTCTTCAATATGGGAAGACATCATGCTTCTGAAGTCATACGCGCGAAGCTAACTTCATTATACAGAAAAAGTGCACTGAGGGTTACCTCTGCTTATCGCACGGTAACGAACGAGGCTACATGCGTCATAGCAAACATGCCGCCTATTGACCTTTCAGCAGGGATGTTTCTTTCTTGACCGGGCACGGATGCCTTCGAGCGTACCTACACCGATTCAAATTAGATGATTGTCCAAACTGCCTGGTTTGTTTGGATAATAACGAGGATCCAAAGCATGTCTGCTGTCACTGCTTAGGATATCAAAAGGAGAGAAAACAGTTCAAGGACAATCTCCAGACCGGAGTAACGTCGGAGTCTATCATGAGGCTATGCTAACTTTAGAGGATATATGGTACGCAGTAAGCAACTATGATGCAAACATTCTCAGGAAAGTCGGAAAAGATGTAGAAGATGGAAGACGACGAAGAAGCTGAGCATGTAGATGTGTGTGTGAGTATGTGTATATGCGTATATGTGTTGTAACGGTGGACCCAGCTAATGGTAACGCTGGGTTTTTATCCACATGGCGTTACCGATAGAATCCTCCATCTCCTACTATCGCTTCAATACATACGAGGCGGCGGGCCGCCTCGGCCCTGGGCGCCAGGTACCGGAGTGACAGGGATCTCGCGATCCCCTTACCTTGAGACGCCGCCTCGTGTCGAAACATCACTTCGTCCACCTACTCGGCTAGCCAGTATACGAATTAATACATAGAGAAAATGAGACAATCACGCAAGGTCGTGGGTATCAGTACGGAATGAATGAGCAATGTTAACTTTGACTATCTCTGTATTTCAATCAACAATCTTTCTTCGTTATTTATTTACAATCTGGCGATCTCCAATCGCGTGCCTTACTAAACTACGACATTCCAGTCGATCGCACACATACTCACTCGGTGACTCACATGTCACCATGCCGATGTTCAAGCAAGAAAATACCGACGCACGCCCTGAGCGCGTATCCGGTGGTCTCGAAATCCTGTTCACTGATCCGGCGCCGAACTCGCTCGTGCCCGCCGGTGTAACCTCCTAGCCGCAGTGTTCGTCAATACGCCGCCGGATGGCTTACCCGACACGGACGGTGCAGCTGCCTCGCCCTTCCGATCGTCTACCGGTGCCGATGATCGTAGCGTCCGTCGCAGCCTGCCCTCACGAGACCATGAATCCACGCCCCGACGATAACCATCCTCTCCCGAAGTACGCAGGTCCCCAGGCGTACCCGCCGTTGCCGCGCCGGTGACTTCGCCCGAACTTCGACGCAAACACTCACTCACTTCATACCCCTATTTTTAACTTAACGGGACCGCTGTCCCAACTACCATATACTTACTTTACAATCGGTTATTAATTTAATCTAATACTAAATCTTAATCTATAATGCGAGTTAATGCGCGGGCTAGAACTAGCGATAGTCGTGTCCTTGCGTCGTCGTGTAGGTCATGGTTGTGTTGCATACGAGAGCGTGGACGATAGCTTGTCGGTGTAGCTGTGGTCTTTGTTTTTATCGTGAAAGCGTCAGTGTAATAACGATAATCGTGTTATAAATGGTAGCGTCAGTGTAACAACGATAATTAGTGTAACGATAACGCCAGTGTAATAATTGTAGTCATAGTGTAAACGATAGCGTCAGTGTAACAACGATAATTAGTGTAACGATAGCGCCAGTGTAATAATTGTAGTCATAGTGTAAACGATAGCGTCAGTGTGATAACGATAGTCATAGTGTAAACGATAGCGTCGGTGTAATAGTGGTAGTCATAGTGTAAACGATAGCGTCAGTGTGATGACGATAGCCATAGTGTAAACGATAGCGTCAGTGTAATAATTGTAGTCATAGTGTAAACGATAGCGTCAGTACAATAATTCTAGTCATAGTGTAAACGATAGCGTCAAAACAATAATTGTAGTCATAGTGTAAACGATAGCGACAGTACAATAATCGTAGTCATAGTGTAAACGATAGCGTCAGTACAATAATTGTAGTCATAGTGTAAACGATAGCGTCAGTACAATAATCGTAGTAATAGTATAAACGATAGCGTCAGTATAATAATTGCCGTGTCAGTCATGTGTACAGTAGTTATAGTATGCGGTAAATCAGTCGAGGCGTAATGTTCACTTAATACGCTAAAAGACTTAGCGCTGTTAAGTCGACGAAGCATGCTATAGCCGCACTCATGCTTTGCCGCACTCCTGCCGCCATATTGGCCACGTGGCGTGTTAAAAATCTCGAGATCGCGCTACTCCGCAATCGGCACACTAATTCCCGCAAGCATCACTTAATACAATATTCACTCTACTCACGCTTACGCAGCAGTCCGTCGCACAGCACTCCCGTATAATCTCGAAAAATCCGAAAAATCTCGCCGCTCAGATGTTCCGGTGTTTAACAAAGGAGATGTAGCGGAGAGTCAGTGGTCAAAGTACTTGTTGCTACGGCAGTCAGAACGAAAAAGGGGAGAGATGATGAACAGCGCTCGGGTCAACCCCTCTCGCTGTCGACGTTAGGTTGGGTCGCTCACCTACCTACTCTCGCTCTCGCGCGCTCGGGCCTAGCCGATGCCGGCTGAAGACTTTCTTTTTAGAAAGAGCATAGCATGATGTTGTTTTTGAACTCGTCGAAACAGGCGCATACCTGACATTAGCCGTATAACGGATTCGCGCCGACTAAACCCATTCGACTTTAGAGAACGTTCCCCGTGCTTACACCGACCGTTAGTAAAGGGGAATCTTTTTCTGTATTCTCTGTAACCCGCTGATCCCCACGATATAACCGCCAAGCAATGCTTCACGGGCTGACGTAAGGGTTCTACACGCATCCGTCATCTCCATAGTCGTTGTACATTATCTACGTTCGATGTCAGCTTATCGAATGCAAAACACACTCCCTTAATCACCATCACTCACCCCTACACACCCCCCCCCCCACACACACACACCTATATCTAGCAGAAAAAAGACGGAGACAATTACCTTGACAATAGGCGGTCATGAAATTACTTCTAAACCGACTATTAAATATTTAGGTATAACGTTAGACGCAAAGCTGACTTTTAAACAGCACTTGGAAGCAGCAGGGGAGAAAGCCGCAAAAACTACCGCAGTGTTGGCGCGGCTGATGCCAAATGTAGGTGGTCCCACACAGAATCGCAGAACGCTACTGGCAAGCGTTAGTACATCAATCATGTTGTATGGAGCCCCGATATGGGCAGACGCTGTACTGGTGAAGGCATATGGACGAAAGCTCTCCTCAGTGCACAGGCGAAATGCACTTAGGGTAGCGTCTGCTTACCGTACGGTATCGGACGAGGCGGTCTGCGTTATTGCCGGTCTACCGCCAATAGACCTATTAGCAAGGGAGAGGAAATCAATCGACGAAGGAAAAAGACGAGACAGCGGCAAAACCAAGATAGAAATTTGGGATGCCGCTAGGAAAGTAACAATGACGGAGTGGCAAAAGCGATGGGACTCTAGTAGTAAGGGTCGGTGGACACACCGCCTCATACCAAGTGTAGAAGACTGGACAAAAAGAAGACATGGGGAAGTAAATTTCTACCTAACGCAGTTTCTGAGTGAACATGGATGCTACCGGGTGTATCTGCACCGATTTAAATTGGAGGATTGCCCGGATTGCCCGACGTGCTTGAATGTAATCGAGGACGCTGAGCATGTGTTCAGTGAATGTCCACGCTATGAACAGGAACGAGAAGAACTTGAGTGCTACCTACAGACCAGAGTAACGCCTGAGTCTATTATGGTAGCCATGATGACTTCGGCCGACGGATGGAGCGCAATAAACAATTTTGTTGCAGACATCCTTAAGAAGGTCCGAAAGGACGAAGAAAAAAGAAGAAGAAGACATGAGATGCAGCAAGAAACAGACGACCGGACGATGCGGTAAGAAGTAGACGGCAGCGGAAAACGTGATGACGATCACACCCCAGACGAGGGCGGTAGCCCAAAGTTCCCCCGCGAAGCAATACTCAAACGGTGTTACCGCGGGGGGGCTTATTGGAGAAAGAGCCATGTCCAACTTACTTAGGGTCGGTAAGGAGGACGGAGAGGATTCGGTTGCTGTTGGAACTCAAAAGCTAACGGTAAACGAAGGGTTTAGTGGGTGAGAGTCCCACACAGGTGGTACCAGTCGGTGTCATATCGTCCATAATGGATTTGCCCTTAACCTCTCACTCTATAAGGAAAAAAAAAAACCCACACAAACATCCCCATGAGGAGGAGGCTATACCCCCATGTGGCGCGTCCTCAGGTGATAGATAGAGGAGTGCTGGTTATAGATATAAAGTGCTACGTAAATAGGGCTCGTTATAGATATAAAGTGCTATGTAAGTACAGCTTCCTGCAGAGCACAGACCAAAACCCTAACGAATACCAACCACCATGAACGATCTCCAAAATATGGCTGAGCAGACGCTCGCTCACTGCCGCAGGGCGACTTAACTTCGACTGTTGAAAGAAAAGGATGCAAAACAAAATAGACTGACACTCCCAGGCTGCCGGTAAGTACAGGAGCCTGGGGCAGTTTAGATGACTTGCTCTGGCTGCTCTATCAACCGGCAAAATTCCTAACAGCTATAGCGGTGCCGGGTAACGCCCGAATAGGGTTCCGTCATGGCCAGAAGAGAGGCCCGCTACCCTTTTCCGGATGCTTTTTGAGGACGACTTGCCTTGTGACACGAGGCCAGAATATACGTGTGCAAGGCCAGGCTTTGCAGAGGAATCCAAGTCAAAGGTAGGTGAGAGAAGAGTGAAGGAGAATTGTAAAAAATGATAAGGGCACCAATTCAAGAAAACTTAGGGACTGCAGATACCCTAACAAGTGTCAATGAAACTGGGATCCCAACCCAGAAGCCAAGGAAGTGGTGATAGCTGATAGTTACAGGCTATCAGTGGCGTAATTAAGCTTCTAAATTTTTGTTTTCAGAACCAATTATAACCATTTATCATATAATCCTTTATTAATATAATTTTAAATAGTAAAGTATACAAATATAACAAATAAAATATATTTAGGTCAACGAAATTATTACAATAAATTTATTAAAATATTTAATAATTGTAAAATATAACCGACACCCACGGGTCCAACGCACCCATGTTGCAAGGCGGAAGACCCCGTATGCACCCTCGACCTGCGCGTACCCGGCTCGAGGTGGAACTATAGGGCGTTCGACTCCGAATGGGGTAAATAATTAATAATGAAAGGTTCGTCAATGTTGTCAACGGTTATGTCAGTAACGTCAACTGCGTCAACTATGTCAACATTGTCGAGCATGTCAGAGTCGCAAGGCACTCAGGGGGCAAAACCTGGGTCAGGCAACGCCACTGATATGGAGTTTGCCGTTCTGCGACAAGAACTGTCCATGACAGAGGCGAAGTGCTCCACCATCTTTGAGAGCATCAAGACCCTGATCGCCGAGATGACGGAAGCCCTCAAAAGGCAACCAAACATCAGCAAGACAGTCAAGGAGGGTCTACCCAAGCTGCAAGGCCACTTCGAGCAGCTTGAAAACGTTCAGATCGGTGCTCTAAAGGCCAGGAGAACCCTGGCAGAAAAAGTGAAGGTGGCCCACACAAGGACACCTTTGACACCTCAGGCAACGAAGCCGGGGAAACGGCCAAGCTCTGTTTCTCCCACTGACAGCCCAACAAGGAGAGTGTCAAAAAAAAAGAAAGAAGAAGCAACGAAACGGAAGGAAGACACGACGTCGGCTCCAACTGATCCGCCCAAAGAAGAGTGGAAAAAGGTGGAGAAGAAGAAGAAGAAAAAGAAGAAAAAAAAGAAGAGCGAAGACGTCAAATCCTCCTCGAAAGAGGAGAAGAAACGGACGGCCCCAAAAACAGTGGCCAAGGCCCCAAAAGCATCCGCCGCACCAGGACGGGGGACGTCCTAATAGAGCTGAAAAACACTGGAGAGAGCAACAACAGGCTCGCTACCGCTCTAAAGGGCGCCGTAGGAGAAGCGGCAAGCCTATGCTCACTGATCCCCAGAGTCAAGATGGAGATCAGAGACATAGACTGCGCAACGATCCAAGAGGTCAGCGCAGCGGTCACGGCGCTGACATCGCAGGTGCCCTTCAGCGTGAGGCTGACTGAGCCCAATAGGGCCGAGCAGCGAATGGCTATCGTCACCGTTACGGAGGTCGAGGCCAGGAAGCTGCTCGAGTCAGCCCGCATTAAAATCGGCTGGGTCAACTGCAGAGTTCGACGACGACAAGTTGTCGAGCGCTGTTACAGGTGCCTGGGTTTCGGGCACCTGAGTTCGACCTGCAAAGGCCCCGACCGCAGCATGTGCTGCTATCGGTGCGGAGGACAGCAGCACAAAGCTGCAGATTGCACGGCCGATGCCAAGTGCTACCTCTGCGCCGATGCAGGGGGATCTGGCGACGCATTAAAGCATAACGCCGCATCAAATGATTGCAGGGCTTTTCGGGAAGCTCTGAAGAGAACCCACCGAAATGGCTAAGGTTCTCCAGGCAAATCTACGGAGAAGCAGGACGGCTCAAGACCTGCTCACCCAGATCTGTCTCGAGAAAGACGCCGACCTAGTCCTGGTCAGCGAACAGTACCGAGACAAAGAAGGGGATGCATGGCACAGCGACAGCCTGGGTTCCGCCGCTATATGGATCTGCAATCCACACCACTTCCGAGCGGTGTGCCATGGATCCAGCAGCGGCTTCGTTTGGGTGAGAAGCGGCGACGTGACTTACGTTAGCTGCTACCTCACTCCGAACGAGGAGATAGGGCGATTCCAGGAAAAACTGGACGCTCTTGAAGACGCTGTCAGAGAAATGGAGGGGGAGCTGATAGTGGCCGGAGATTTCAACGCCAAAGCTCTCGAGTGGGGCGAACCTCATCCGGACTCCAGGGGAAGACGAGTCATGGACATGGTGTCCAGACTGGGACTGGTGGTACTTAACACCGGCTCCACGTCAACCTTCAGGAGACCCGGACTTTCGGAGACCATCATCGACGTTTCGTTCGCTTCAGAACGCCTGGCCGTACACGTGCGGGACTGGCAGGTGATCGAAGACTATACAGCCAGCCATCACCAGTTCATCATGTTCCGCGTACGTGGGAACGAGCCAGTCGAGGAGGCTCCACGGAGCCACACTCGCAGGTGGAACGTCGAGAAGATGGACACCGAGAAGCTATCTTCGGTCCTAGAACGTGGTCAGCGAACTTTGGTTGAGATACCAGACGGGGTTAGCGTTACCGAGCGGGCTGAGCTGGTGGTGAGCGCGATCATGCGCCTGATCCAGCGAGCCTGCAAAGAGGCGGTACCTATCAAGAAGGTCGCAGGCGGGAGACACCCTGCATATTGGTGGACGAACGAGATAGCGGAACTGCGTCGGACGTGCCTTCGATTACGACGCCAAGTCAAGAGGGTACGAAAGAGGCAGGATCCGATCTCCGCCTCGAGGACCATCCAGTATCAAGCGGCGAGAAAGTGCCTCGGTCGGGCAATACTGGCCAGCAAAAAGAGGTGCATCGAAGACCTGCGGGAGGATCTTAACAACGATCCCTGGGGAAAGGGCTACAAGATAGTCATGCGCAAAGTGGGGGCGTTCGCCAAGGATGCCCCTATCAGCGCAACGACTATGGACGAAATCGTCCGTACCCTTTTCCCAGAACATCCAAAACGACTGGATAACCAGCGGGCACCGCTTGAGATCGAGATTCCTCCCTTTACACGGGCGGAGCTCGACTCAGAGGTGAAATTGATGAAAAATAAGAAGGCGCCAGGACCAGATGTGTTACCGACCGAGGTACTGAAAGAAGTAGCGAAGAGCCATCCCGAGCTCTTGCTTTTCATGTACAACACCTGCCTCCAGGCGGGGATATTTTATTCCTGCTGGAAGGAGGCGAGACTGGTGCTGATAAGTAAGGGCAAGGGAACAACAGGCGCGGCATCGTCGTATAGACCTCTGTGCATGTTGGACACTCCGGGTAAACTCCTGGAGAAGCTCATAAGACCCCGGTTGCACGCTGCATTGCGAGCAGCCGGTGACCTCTCTGAAAACCAGCACGGCTTTCGGAGAGGAAAGTCTACCATCGAGGCAGTCCAGGAGGTTGTGGAGGCGGCCAGGAGTACGGAACACGGGAATCATTTTTCCCGCCCGATCTGTCTCCTGGTGACGCTGGACATCAAAAACGCCTTCAACTCGTTGCGGTGGTCCGACGTCCTACAGGCTATGGGGCGTGACTTCCAGGTACCAGAGTACCTTCTCCAGACTATCGGAGACTACCTGAGGGATCGCTTCATCCTGCACGACACCTCGGAAGGTCGAAGACGGCGAGAACTGACCGCAGGAGCGGCTCAGGGCTCCATCCTGGGACCCGATCTATGGAACATATCCTACGACGGGCTCTTAAGGCTGGAGATGCCAGAGGGCTGCTCCTTGGTCGGGTACGCGGATGACGTCGCTGTTACCATAATTGCACGCAATGTGGAAATAGCACAGACGCGACTCGACCAGGTCATGTGCCGCGTGCGCCGCTGGATGGCCAATGCGGGCCTACAACTGGCAGAGGCCAAGACCGAGATCGTGCTTCTGACCAAGAAGCGCATCTCCAAGGAAATGGCGTTCACGGTGGGAGAGACTACGGTGCACTCTAGAGCAGCCGTAATGTACCTGGGGGTGATGCTTGATACAAAGCTCACCTTCGGGGAAAATATCCGCAAGGCGGCTGACAAGGCGGCCGGGATGACGGCGACTCTGAGCAGGGTTATGGCCAACATTAACAGGCTGCGACCCTGCGTGAGACGCCTGTTACTTCGAACTGCCGAGTCAATAATACTCTACGGTGCCGAGATCTGGGCCGATGCGCTGCGACATAACATCTATCGCAAGCGCCTTGCGGCGGTCCAGAGGAGATGCGCGTTACGCGTAGCCAGTTCCTACCGCACGGTTTCGGAACCGGCAGCGCTGGTAGTGGCAGGGGTCATACCCATTGACCTTCTCGCCCAAGAGAGGAAGTTTGTCCACCAGAACAAAGAAGTCCTGGGACGAGCGAAAGCCAAGGAGACAGCCAGAGAGCAGACGCTGCACTCTTGGCAGTCTAGGTGGGAGCAGGAAACGCGCGGAAGATGGACGGCACGGCTTATTACCCAGCTGTCCCCATGGCTGGAACGTAAGCATGGAGAGGTGAACTTTTACCTTACCCAGCTACTGACCGGACATGGATACTTTCGCACGTTCCTGCATTGAATGGGGAGAGCAGAGGGACAAAACTGTCTGTACTGCGCCTCCCCCAAAGACGACGCCCTGCACACGTTTTTTACGTGCGTACGGTGGAGCGCCGAACGATCCGGCCTTGGGGAAGATGTCGACTGGTTCACTCCGGACGGCATCGTCCCCCACATGCTGGCTCGAGAGGAAAACTGGACGAAGGTGGCCTGCTACGTTGAAGCAATCCTTCGACAAAAGCGGGCCGACGTACAGTAAATAAGAGGCTGAAAATGAAGGGCACCGCGAGGCGTATTGCTGAACCCACCCCGAAGTATTCCTAACGGTAAGTGCCGGGGTGGACTAAGG
The DNA here is from genome assembly GCA_020010945.3 of Muscidifurax raptorellus. Lineage (NCBI taxonomy): Eukaryota > Metazoa > Arthropoda > Insecta > Hymenoptera > Pteromalidae > Muscidifurax > Muscidifurax raptorellus. The sequence goes on from JAHUUD020000022.1 coordinate 1,611,834, forward strand.
TCAGGTGAAGAGGGGTCTCCTCGGTGGATCTTTGTCAGCCTGGAGTCGCAGCGTTGCTGCGGCTCTAGGCTGGCAGGCATGCACTGAGGTGCATTTAGTGGGGGGGTATTTAGGGTGGGTTTAGTGGGTAGTCTGCGTAGCCGGAGTCCCACACTCTGGTTTATCCAGGTTGGCGATCAAGCGTTTCCCACCCTCTATAAAAAAAAAAAGTACATAGAGAGCGTGTTTGGCTAATTTTATCATTACACAGCTTCCTCTAGGAGGAAGCAAAATTAATAAAAAATCAGAAAAATGCTTATCAAAATATTTCTAAGTATTTGAAATCAAATACCTCTATTCATACTATAACTAATATACTTTCCAACAATATCCTTGAATTTGAGCTCATTTGGACCATTCGTTCCTTTAGAATATTACGGTCAGTGAATTATGAGTTCGAACAAAATCCACAGACTCCCGATTATAAAGCTAAAGGAAGGTCTTGTACCGGTAAACATATAGGTAGGTTATTTATTTATATTGTTTAAAGTTGTTGCACCCCGTTAAGATGCCATAGCAAGCTATAGGAGGCATAGTAAAACGAGCTTATCCTGAGTGCTTGACCAGCAGATCCCCGAATACAGGCCGCTGTAGTTCACCTCCACCTAAATGGCTAATGACTAATTTGATGATTAAGTATTTCAACAAATATGCCTTTGCTACGGATGGAGATTTATCTCTTCGAAAAACGTTTGTTAAATGTTGCTATAGTCTTATTTACATGCTGTTACAATGGAGATTTTGATAGATATGCGAATCTAATAAATATCGGTTGCAAATGCAGTTGAAATATTTTATATGTGCTAATGCACGTAATAGTGTATTTTAGGTATAGTTAGGACAAAAATGGTATTTATTGCACAAATATCCTTTGTCAATAGCTTCCTGTACAACCGAGTCAGAAGCATGCATATACGTGATTTAAAAATCTTAGAAATAGTAAAAAATGGCAATATATTACATAAGATCGCAAATTTAGTGTATCTTGTCGGAGATGAATACGTACCCGAATGAAGCATGTCGAGGGATAAAATTAATGAACAAATAAAAAATTAAATATAATTTATAATTATTCTACCTCTAGGTCCATTGTAGTGTGTCGTGAAGCAGCTCCATATTGAGAATGAAGTGGAGGCAGGTGTTGTGGATGAATAACTTGAGCAGCAAGGGAGGTGACCCCAATAGTGCTGCTACTAGCCGGCATTGTCCCGCACTGCTGACGATAAAAAAGCGTAGCTGATTGATGATCACCGCTCAGAGTGTGCCTGCGAGGTTCCTCTCGTGAACGTCCACTAATAGCGCTAGCGCTCCGACTATGAAGTGCTAAGCTCACCCCCCTATTTATCCCAATGGTAACACCTCCTATACGTCTGCCAGGGTGATCGTTAGCTCCTTCATTCTCCAAGTTTTTTGTACCACCTGAATCATACATATGCTTTTTCGTCATGCTATCACTTATACTTTTTGAAAACATATAAGAAGTATTTATTAATTGTTTACGGTGCAGGGATTAGGAACGCCAGTATCGGCGATTGGTCAGAGTGAGCAAGCGGACCCGCAATCGTTATCATGCGACCGCAGCTCTAAATCGATGGGAGACTTAACCTTCTTAGAGTTTAATACTACAAGTTTAAAAATAACTCAATGTCATCGACGGCTAAATAACGTTTGCGTTGTTTGCGCAAGATATGTTTTTAAGGATAAACGAAGAAATTTTAATGAAGAATTCAAAAAACGTTATGAAAAATATTTTTATATCGATACGAGTGGACTAAGCAAGTCTCTGAACTCTAAAAAAATTATGTATTACTTGATTAATGCGAATCTCAGAAACAAAAAAAAAAGATTTATGCGTCGCCTATAATCTGGCAACAACCTCTGTAATCGGTATCCTTTTTTGAGAACCATCAACCTTTCAATTATTTTTTATTTAAAAATATTGCAAAATTATTTGCTATATATATATATATATATATATATATATATCGACGGCCGCTATTCTTACTATACTATTTTAAAAAATCTGATGCATAAAATGATATCTTAAAGAAAATATTATATGATTGTATTTGAAAAGCGCATGCAATAAGCTACTATCCCAAATCTGCGTTGAATAGAATGATATTTCAAAATTGCGTGCAATATAATGTTATTTGAAAAGTGCGTGCAATATAATTCTATTTCAGAATAGCATTGCACATAATGTTGACTTAAAATCGCATTTTACACAGCCGTTTCAAAATTGCTTTGCGTATAATGCTATTACAAAAGAACGTCAAATACAATGTTACTTCAGTAAACCAAATAATTTTAAGGGGATCTGAAAGTCGATTAAAAATTCAAATTTCGCGTCACAATATAGTAGACGAAAAAGGATCTAATTTGCTTATAACAAACAATACAAACAAAATTACGAAAAAGCAGGATAGAATCCGCTGACTGATTTTGAATTAACCTAGTATAGATATATACTTATATATATGTTTGTTGACAAAACAAGTTTGCGTTGCCAAGATCGCATTTGGATTTCGTGATATAGCCTAGAACTCGCTTTCTTCTTGTGACAACGTTTAGAGTTTATATGTTTGACTATTTTATATTATTCGGTTTTATATGTATAAAAAATTCGCTACTTTTACACATCTACTGTGTAGGAGCTCGTGAAACTAGCTTTATCTCGGTGTCTAGGTTTAGAGAATTACTTTTTGAAATAATTATTTGTTTTAGTTGAAAAGAATTCAACTAATGTTGACTTAACATCGCGTGTGAAACGCGATTTAAGTCAACATTATGTGCAACGCTATTTTGAAATAGAATTATTTTGTACACACTTTTCAAATAACATTATATTGCACGCAATTTATAAATAGCATTATATTCAATGCAGATTTGGGATAGAACCTTATTGCATGCGCTTTTCAAATTCAATTAGATAGCATTTTATATATCGATCGAGCGACCCGTCGTTAAGGTAGATGGCGCGCAAGTTGATAGAGTCTTGTTTGCGCCTATTAACCAACAATATTACAAGTTGGTCGGTAATGCAGTTTGATCGGTGAGGCAGATGGGCATTGGGCACCACTTTCGGCAGCATTGAGGGGTCTGTATGCTCGTAAAACAGATACTAATGCCCCGGTCGATAAAACAGGAATCTACTAATATGATTACCATTGGTCGGTATTTAGTGTCGTGAGAGTCCCATGGCGCGGTAACAGTATTACAGCCCCTACTACTCACGACTTAACTATAATAGTCAAATTAACTGAGCTAAAGAACGAGACTAAGGTAGTTTATTCCGTCAAATATTTTCTTACCTTATTTATGGAAAACATTAATATAAATAGTCCCATTTTCGAAGTCTACAAAGTGGCTATATCGTTAATTACATTTTTAGTTTAATGAGTTTTTTTTCAGTAATTTTTTTAAATAATTTATGTTTTCAATGATAATTTTTAAGTATTTGAATACATTATTAGATATTTATTTTGTACTAAAACTTTTACACAAGTACAATAATAGTGCGATATCTCATAAAAGCCGATGTTAAATGACAAAACATAATACACTAAATAAACAAACAAACTGATACATACTTAAGGAAATATTAAACGTAAATAAAATTAATTTCTAAATGTTACATTTTTATAATTTACATTAGCTTTGTACACCTAGTTGCACGGCTTGGATCATGTACAATATGTATGTTATTCAAAAGGCAAATTAATTAATTACGTAGAATAAATATTAAATTTGTATATGCAATGGAATTACGTAGCGACATGAAGTAATTCTGGTTAACAGGGTAATTCACTAAAAGAGTAATTTTGTTAAAATAATAGTTGACAACTTTTAGAATGTATATTAGCCCTTTAACGCTCAAATGGTCGGAATTTTACCGTCAACTTCAAGCTCGTGCCTTTCAATTATAACCCGTATGGAAAAGTTATTGGAATACATATTCTTGTGTAGAAAAATCTAATCGTTCGAATGGAATCGTCAAATTGATCAATAAATGACCGCAAATTGATCATTTTTAACAATAAACAAAAAAATGCCGAGTTTTTAATGTTTTTTTATTTTTAAGGTATTTTTTTAACTATGTTCTCGGTACTTAAGAACTTTCTTATCCATCAGGAAGGTTTAAGAAAGGAATGCTCGAAATTTTTACAATATCACAGAAATATGTACTTCTGAAGTCTACTCCAAGTTTTAGCGGGCAAAATAACTATTCTGAATATTGCGATAACGGATTGGATGCATATTAGGAAGCTTACGCTCTCAAGAATGTACAATGTCTTTACGAAGGTAATCACGCGTTCTTTGCCTCTGACTTATTCGTAATCATCAAAGTTGCCCGATTCTCACCACGAGGAGGTGAACGCTGTTGAGAATCATATTCTTTGTATTTTTTTGTTTTTCTTTGTAAATTTTGTATTTTTTTCGTATATTTTTATATTTTTGATATTCTTTTAGTTTTTCTATTTTTTAGTTTTTCATCTTCCATCCATTTGAGGATGAACTGTCTTGAAGCATGTACCACAATAATACGTGGAACATGTACTGCAAAACTTCCGTATACGAATTTTACAACCTTGATAGCCGCGCAGATTTTGGACCAATTGTTTAGTTTCATGGAGTGATGATCCTAAATTCTTGCAAGACCTGTTCAAATAATGTTTACCTACTCCCATAGCAAAATCTTTGGTACTGTTTTTCACCTCTTCATCCTGAGTAGCACTATTACATACAGTCACAGCAATAGTTATGGAAGTTTGAATAAGTCGGATAAATATTATCCTCGTCCATTTCTTAGATCGTATTATTGGTTCTATTTTATTGCAACATTGATCATGTAGATCAACTCCACCCATGAATTTATTATAAATCAAAAACGCTCTTGGAAAGTCAAGTTCTCTCTTGTCTTTTAGACCTTCTTAGCGTAGAACGGGGCCTGGTGGTGTTGCTCCAACTGCACTTGATAAAATAGAGACTGGTTTCGAGTCCATTACGGTCAAGACGTTTAAACCACTATTCTGATCATGTTTTACCTTATATTTTCCTCGATCATCTTCCTTTTGAATATTATTTTTGATACCGACTCTATTGTACTCTGACTGTACCTGCAGTATATAACCCATATTTTTTCAAACCAATGAGTTAATCTGGGCTTGTAAGCAAATTATCAAAATAAATGGGTAGTCGATCTATGTTACAAAGAGACACGGTACTGAAAATAACTTGCAGCATATTGATAACCGCACGACTACCTAAAGCACATTTTGAATACCCCATCCATATCAGAATTTTTCCTACAGTAAATTTCAAAATAAAAAATGTAGCCATTGGCAATGAAGAGAGTCCACAACTTGATTCCGAACCTCACGGGCTTACCTTTTATAAACTGTTTCAAAACTGTTCGTCCACAAAACTTTAGCATTATTTCGTCTATTGACAATGCCGTTGAAAAAATACCATAACGCATCAAATTTTTTCTAAATAAATCTGTCATTTTTCTGACGCGATAGATCCTATCAGTATTGTTTCTCTTTTCAGACTTATGAAATTTAAATTTTGACTTGATCTGTTCAAATGTTCTACATGACATTGCAGATAATATTGGTTCAGCTCTCAAATGTGTATCCATAGACCAATAATTTCTCTGAGATAGTCTTTTATTTTATGTGGTAAAAATAATAATTCCAATGAATACATCAAGTTCAGTCCTTGACATATCACAGCCAATTTATTTTTGTGCATTCGATGATGTAATCATTCAGTTCGAGAACAAAGAAGCATTCAAATAAATTTGTTGGAGTATTTTTCAATATGCTTTCTTTTGTCTGAGTTTCTGAAAAATATCTCATTTGTGAAAGTCCTATTATGATTATGTTCTCCATCGAGCCATTTGTACTGGTGATCATTCTCTAATTTCTTTTGCGATCTAGTGTAACTCTTGTAAACACCATCGTAAGAATGGACAATAAACGTGGACGTGGAATCGTCAACTAGCTACGAGTCTGAATTGTCTTTTGAAGAATCTTTGGAATTTCCATTCATTGAAAAATCTGAATCAGATTCACCAGAATCATCAGCATTCGGTATAATATTAGCATTGATGAATTCTTCACGTTCGTCATACTAAATGACCCCTTGAGCAGATGGGTTCGAATCTATTCTTTCTGAATCTATAGAATTGCTATTCCCACGTCTACTGTTTGATGTTCTTTTAGGCATTGTGCCTTATGTACAAATTTAGATGCAATGTTTTTAGGGAACCAAATTATGCGAATTCATGCAGCTTTCAAAACCAATATAGTAGTAATCCCCCCACAGTGGCGAGTCAAAACAAACCAGCCGCCGCCGCCGCTGGTTGTGCTGACGCACCACTGTGGGGGGAAGGGGGGGCCTTCAGCGGGAGAGAGAGAGAGAGAGAGAGAGAGAGAGAGAGAGAGAGAGAGAGAGAGAGAGAGAGTTAAACCATCACTGATGGCTGTTCTCTTCCAGAGGTGTGATACTGCGATACTTTCTTAGCCCTGAACACGTGCGATCCCACGCTACAAGCACATCTTGCTCATTCTCTTTTTGCTGATGTTTCAAAATTCACAAACAATATCTTTAACCAACTCCCAAAACATTTGCACGTGTATTAGAGCCTGTACCCGCCAGTTGCATTTTCTTACTCATGCTTTGTATGCTATAACAGCGCAGCTACATTATCTTATTCATACTTTTTCGCTGATTATCAAATACAGAGAAGAAGAAATTCGGTAATGAAACTGCTTGAGACCCAGGACAAAATTGACCAAAATTCACGATTTTTTTATGTATGAATTTCGCAGGATATCAAGTGTCGTCGATAAGCTCGAGCACCATGAACGACGATCTCAAGTATTTTTTATAGCGCTCTCTGTTTTTTACCGCTTATATTAAATATCGATGTGAAGAGAAAAAAAAACAAGAACGTACTAGTGCATGTTTGCATCTGCGCTGTGTATCAGATTGCAGTCAGTTGTTAACAAAGTCATCACTACTCGTTATTCCGTCAAATTATTGCTTTCAGTTTTTTTTCATGTCAGCTCTCTCACCATGTGTGCTGCAAATATATCTTCTACTCGACATTGTTGCAAATGTCATTCTAAGAAGTCTATAACCAGCGAATACCAGAAAATATATGCACACGTGCACATGTATAGCCAGTATGATTCCCCCGAGACGTATTGTCTTTTATTAGCAGTATCAGCAAAAGAAAGCGTTGCGTTTTTTATGGATAGTCAAAGTATCTCTGTCAGAATCATTAGGGCAAGTGTGGCACATTTAGCCAAAGTTATCGGTCAGGCATTGAGTATCGCGAAAGATCGAGACTCACATATTCACACAATGTGTGGCAGCGTGTGGGCCTCAGACTTACAGAACCAATCAGCAGAGGTTTTATGCAGAAAACTGCATTTTCTCTTGCTGCATTGTAGAATAACCACGGTATATTACATGTTTACCGTCGGTCTATTCCGTAATCCAGACCTTCTGTCGATTGCTCTCCAAACAATACGACAGCGCAACGATCATGGGCACCCGCTAGCTCGTGCAATGTTTCACTGTCAATGTAAGTATCAATTACATTTTTTCACATCTAAACTCTTAGAATATTATTATTTATTTCAATATTTTTTCATCAACATTATTTCAGTGATTAACCAGATGATGAGAGACACCGAGGGTGATTCTTTCATCATGGTGTGTGATGAGTCGATAGGAAACGAGAATAATTGTAAGTATTGAGCCAATTAAAATACGAATATTAATTTTTCATTTTAATTAAATTATTTTAATTCTCTCAATACTTCGTTTCAGAGCCACGTGCACGTATGATGGATCAACAAGACGCTGCACACTTAGTTACAGCCAATTGTAAGTGGTGAATATGTTATAATTAAAATTTTTGTAATTATTATTCAATTAAATGCACATTCTCCATTTTAGTTATAGACACTGGACCATCAACATCTGGAAATTACCACCCACGGTCATCGGACCATTGAGGAGACTCATTATCATCAAACATAAATAATCGTAAGTAATAAGTCTGTCTGCATATAATTTTTATTTATTGTTTTTTCTGCAATATAAAGGCACGCTCTAATACTTAAGCTTCAGAGAGGTCAAGAAAGAGGCATCAACGTAATCGAAATGGAAACATTGACGACGTATCAGAAAATAGTTCTAGTAATAGGGAACGCAAACGCAGAAGGCTTACCCGCAGCAGTAGCAGTAGCAGCGAGAGTGACAGCAGCAGCAGCAGTAAAAGTAGTAGTAGCAGTACCAATACCAGCAATGCTAATAGCAGTAGCAGCACTGATACAGCTGATGAATAAGGTAAGACTCTTATTTCAATTTGTTTAATTTAATAAAGTACATGTATAAATCGGCTGATCTTATAGATGCTCATTTGCAGACCGGTGAAGGAGGAGAGCGACCTAGATTTGTGATTCAGAATGAGGCAACATGTTTTTATCGATATTTTGGATATGAGGGTAGAGAGATCCGTGGAATCATACCGCAGCCACCAGCCAATGCCCATGTTTACAACTGGTTAAAGGGTTGCATGCAGGACCTTCATCGGCAGCTTTGTGATAGAGGTGGACCAATGGATTTTGTTGGTGTAACCATCAATTCGGACCAATTCAATCATAGCCCCCTTTGGCTATCATTCAGACTTATACACGATTTTGAATTCGAAGATCTTTGGGAAATATTACACAGTGCTATGCAAAGTGCGAACGAGTTCAATGTAAATGAACGGTTATCCGTTAATTGTGGTGTTGTCAGAGGTGTGGCCGGTCGTGAAAAAACAATCTATATTAAACATCAATAACAATGACAATCTTTGTCTACCGCGAAGTTTAGCTGCTGATTATGCCTATGCCGTCAGAGGTCAGGTGCGCTCAGGACTACTTCACAAATATTGGAACCAGATTCGTCAATCACAAGGAAGAATTCAAAAAACTGCTGCCACAGATCTTATGAATTTGGCAAACGTTCAAGTGCCGGTGGAAGGTTGTGGACTAGCAGAAATCCGTAAGTTTCAACATTTCTTCGCTACTAGCGGTACGGCAATCGTTGTTTATAATTTTTCATCGTTCGCTCGTGGAAATCCACCAATCTATGACGGCACACGATATATCAGTGAAAATCATGGTGATGTTATACACGTATTACGCATAATGTATTACGACCGGACAAATCATTATCAACCAATATTAAATCTTGTTAGAGCAAGCGGTAGCAAGGGCTACTGTATACCATGCAATATAAGTTATTGGCGAGCCGAGGAACATAGATGTTCAAACAAGTGCTATAAGTGCATGTCCGTGCCACCGTGTAATACAGCGGAAAATCTAAAAAAATGTAATGCTTGTTTAAGATTATTTTTTGGCAATAATTGTTTGCAAAATCATCTTAAAATAGGATCATATAATAAAAGCAGTAAAATAAGACTCTGTCAAATTTGTTTTAAAATAGTTCAAGTAAATAAAAGTCAGCCGCATGAGTATAATGTATCTTTTTGTAAAACGTGTAAATCAAGATTACCTATTAGACACCTGTGTTACGTACAACCGATCAAACAGACACAGCGTGTAAGACCAGTCTTATTTTCGTTTTACGACTTTGAAACCCAACAATCTCTTCGGGTGCTGGGCGACGATGAGAAAAAAGTGCACATTCCAAATTTGTGTGTGGTACAGCAAGTATGTATCAATTGCATAGAGATTGAAGATATTTCAATTAGATGCGAGATGTGCGGTATTCGGGAATACATGTTTAATCGCGACCCGGTAAAGCAGCTTCTTGATCTGGCATTGGCACCAAGAAGACAATTTCAGCATGTTATATGCATAGCACACAATGCCCAAGGATTCGATGCACAGTTCATATTTAAGTACGTTGTGGAAAAATTCAATCAAGATCGAGTTGTGCCATCGGTAGTGATGAATGGTTCAAAAATAATTTTAATGGAGGTTCTACATTATTGATAGCTTAAATTACTTTCACATGCCTTTGAGTAGTTTACCAAAAGCGTATGGATTACCCGAAATGGAGAAAGGTGCTTTTCCGCACTTATTCAATACGATGGAAAATCAGACTTACGAAGGTCCTCTACCACCTCTTGATTCATATGCACCATACTTGATGGCCATCAAGGAGCGAGAGAAATTTTTGAAATGGTACGACGAACAAGTACCAAATGGCTACGTATTCAATTTTCAACGAGAAATAGTAAAATACTGTAAGCAAGACGTGACAATTTTGAGATTAGCATGTTTAGCATTCCGCAAAACATTCATGAAATTTGGTGTGGACCCTTTCGTCGAAGCTACAACTATTGCATCATCTTGTATGCGGGTGTTTAGAAAAAAATTTCTAAAAAAGTCGCAAATCGGTATTATACCACCTCGTGGTTACAGAATGGTAGATAATCAGTCTGAAATTTCCCTAAACTGGCTCTCTTGGGTGGAACAACGAGTTCTTCATCGCCAGATCGAGCATGCAGGACGAGGTCAAGAAAAAAGACTACCAGAGAATATCTTGGTCGATGGTTACAGTGCACCCCAAGACAGTGAGAACCAGAACGGTATTGTGCTTCAGTTTCAAGGCTGTTTTTGGCACGGGTGCCCCCGATGTTACAGGATAAACAGAGATATAGATTTGAAAAGTGGTGAATCGATGGATGCCAGATACGAAAGAACATTGGCCATTAGCTATAGGCTAAAGATGGCAAATTACCAGTTGATTGAAAAATGGGAGTGTCAGTTTAAGAACGAGATCTCACAAAATGAAGAACTTTGTCATTTTGTTCGAGAAAATGTGGTGAATGTAAAAAGAAAAGTACTTGATCCACGTGATGCATTTTTCGGTGGAAGCACAGGTAACACAGTCAAAGTGTTTGATTGTCAAGGCGAAGAGAAGATCAGGTATGTTGACGTGTGCTCACTGTATCCGTTCATTTGTAAACGTGGCAAGTATCCCATTGGTTACCCGAAAATTTATATCGGTCAAGAAGAGTGTGGACAGCTGATAGGGCTGAGTAACGACATTTCACAAGTGAACGGGTTGATCGCGTGCGATATACTACCCCACAAAATCTATATCTCCCATTATTACCAGTAAAAATGCATGGCAAATTGATATTTCCTCTATGTCGGACATGCTGCGAGCAATTAATTCAAGAAGACTGCCCTCATGAAGATCCTGAAGAGCGTATACTGCGAGGAACTTGGGTTTCAGAGGAGGTGAAGGCTGCTGTCACGTTGGGATACATTGTCAAGGCTGTCTATGAAATTTGGCAGTACGAAATGACGCAGTACAGTCAAGAAGAGCGGAAAGGTTGTGTATTTGCGGGATACATCAACGAATTTTTTGCTCAAAAGGTCGCGGCATCGGGATACCTACCACACTGTATCACAGACGAGGATAAGGATCGCTACGTGAGAGAGTTGGAACACGACGAGGGTATAAAATTGAACAAGGATGATATACGTTTCAATGCTGGATTACGATCTGTGGCTAAACTGTGTCTAAATTCTCTATGGGGAAAGTTTGGTCAACGCGAGAATTTAACAAAAACAATCGTGGTGAAGAATCCAGAGAATCTTATGAATTTACTTACCAGTGCAGAGGTTGAAGTTAACAGTATTCTACCAGTGAATGACGATACACTCTACGTCAATTGGTGCTACAGAGACGAGGCTCTGTCATCCTCAGTATCGTCATCAATGACAAACGTGGTCCTCGCTGCTTTTACAACAGCATATGCACGTCTAAAGCTGTTCCAATATCTGCATGCCTTGGGTCCACGAGTTCTCTACTACGACACTGATTCGGTCTTTTACGTTAGCAGAGGTGAAATCGGTGGATACGAGTTGCCAATCGGTTAGTCGGTTAGCGACTATTCATCATAAACCTCGTAAGTCTGCTTGACAGCGGCTTTTCCTTGGATCTGCTCAATAGCGGTCACTCTATATCCTAAGGTTTGCTCAGTAGCAACCTGATCCTTTGGTCTGCTTAGCAGCGGCTACTCTTGTGAATCCTGAGTCAGCTGAGTAGCGGCTCTCCTTGGACCAGCTTAACAGCGGTCATTGTATCCAATAAGACACAACCCATGAAGGAAGAAAATTTCTCAGGCAGAGAATAATCATTTAACAAAAAGAGATCAGGAAAAAAGCATTTCTTGCAAAAATTATTATTTGAAAAGAAGGCATTAGAGAAAAGACTCAAAGAGGTAAATGATCAATTGCACAATTATTACCGGGAAGACAATAGTATAAACGCGAATAATAATAAAGTTTTGGAGAATAATTTAAACCAAACGTATTCGAGACAAAACGATCAACAAACACCAAGGAATATGGACCAAGCAAATTATCAAAGACAGATGCAGGAATACAACCAGAATCGAGATTTGAATCCCAAGAACCTGCAAGAAAATCAGACGAAAGCCCCAGTAATGGCAATACTAACCAAACCCGAGAGATCACAAGGATGTGTTCTACGAACTGTAAAGGACCTGAAAACTATAATTGGGAAGATGGAGAGGCAACAGCTGTAAGAATAAGGATACCCGAAAGAACACAGAGACCGTACTTAGTCTTCATGATAGATAATGGCGCAACCGTAAACCTAATAAAAATCGGAGCGCTGCACGATGATTTACCAATAAGCATTGAAGATGCTAGAGAATTAGGAGGCATTACAGACCAGACAGTGTGGACAGCAGGATCAGTGTACCTGGACATAAGAGGAACCCCAGTAAAATTTCAAATAATACAGGATGATTTTCCTATAAAACAGGATGGCATGTTAGGAAGGAATTACCTAAAGAAGGAAGAAGCCGTAATCTCCTACCATAAGAATGCTCTCATGGTAAGTGGTGATGTAATGCATCCCTTACCGTTCATAGGACATGAAGAAGAACATAACCCAAGGAATCTAAGAAGAGGATATAAATGCAAACAAGCAAATGAAGTACTGAATGTAGAAGTGAAAATTGATGACAAGAGCAAATGTATGTAACAAAAAATGGAGAACCAAGAAAATGTAATTACGGACAAAGTAAAATACATAATAAAAGCTAGAACTAGACAAGTAGTCCAAATCTAGGTGAAGGCGTAGTCAATAATGTAAACAATACTTGCAAAATGATGGCCATAAATACAAGTGAACAAGATGTAATGATAGAAGTAGACCCAAAAGAGTTAACACCTTTCGATACCGGACCAGATTTTCTACAAGAAACAGACAGTGATTTTGATGGAGATGCAATTGTTAACCAAATTAAAAGATTAGAACGAGTGAAGGCATCAATCAGAAGAAATCATTTGAATAAAGAGGAATTAGAAATTGTGGACCACATAATAGATGATTTTCTGGATCGATTTCTATTGCCAGGAGACAGGCTCCCGTGCACCGACATGATCGAGCATCATATTCATTTAGAAAATAGTGTACCTATAAACACTAAACAATACAGACATCCTCCTCAACATAAACAAGTTGTAAGAGAAAGCGTAGCCAAAAAGCTCAAAGACAAGATTATAAGAGAATCCAATTCTCCCTTTAATTCACCCATCTGGATAGTACCCGAGAAACCAGATAGTCATGGCAACCCAAGGTGGCGCATGGTGATTGACTTTAGAGAGCTAAATAAGAAAACCATCAGAGATGCATACCAAATATTGCGGACATAATGGATCAACTGGGAGGAGCAACCTACTTTACGATATTTGACTTGGCCAGTGGTTTCCAACAAATACCGATGGCTCCTGAAAATTGTTATAAAACAGCATTCACAACAATAAATGGACACTATGAGTACACAAGAATGCCTGAAGGATTGAAGAACGCTCAGCGACTTTTCAACGCCTCATGGAAAAGGTTCTCAGAGGACTACAGAATATTGAAATGCTAGTATACCTGGATGACATCATAGTATACAGTAAAAATTTAAAGGACCATGAAAGAAGAATACGAAATCTTATGGAAAGGTTGAGAGAAGCGAAATTAGTCTTACAACCCGATAAGATCTTTAGAAAAGAAGTTGGATTCTTAGGACACATAATTAGCGCAAAAGGAGTTGAACCCAATCCAGAAAAGGTTTCGGCAATAGTCAAACTAGCCACACCCAAGAGTGCCAAGAATATAAGAGAAGTACTAGGAATGTTTGGATATTACCGAAAGTATATCAAAGACTTTGCTAAAATAGCGAAACCATTGAATGACCTACTAAAGAAAAACGTGAAGTTCGAATGGACCCCTCAATGTGACGAGAGCTTTCAAAAACTCAAGCAATGCTTAATGGAAGAACCCATCTTACAATTCCCGGATTTTGATAAGGAATTCACCTTAACCACAGATGCATCTCTGTGCACTACTTACTGTGTCGCAAGTTCACTTTAGTGTCTGACCACAAACCATTAAATTGGATGCATAGCAGAAAAGACCCTGGACAAAGATTAATGAGATGGATGTTTAGGTTCACAGGCTATGAATACACTTTCAAATACAAACCAGGAAAACTAAACAAAAATGCTGATGCACTTTCAAGAAACCCTCCAGAAACCACTGAAGAAGAAATAAACAAAAATTTACCTAGAATCAAAGTGATGATAATAGAAGAAAAAGCAAAGCAAGAACAAGAAAAGGCCAAAAACAAAGAACCATCACAGAAGACTAGGTTTCGCAATAGAGCACACTCAGCATCGGAGAAAACCGCAGTACCCAGAGACAGAGGTAGACCCATAGGAGCGAAAACAAATAAAGAAGCGCCCAAACTAGAACATAGTGTGGTAGCACAGAGGACAAGAGCAAAACGTGCTAAGGTAGAAAGCCCAGTAGGACAATACATCAAACAAGGAGGACCAAGCAAGACGTCCAAACCCATTGGTACAAAGAAAACTACGCATACAGAAACATCAATAAAAATCGAAACAGCAGACACCGAGACAACCTCCATCAAACCACGAGAAGTGCCAGCAAGTTCGTCTGATATAGACTCGGATGTTTCAATGACAGTCAACCCATCCAGGAGATCATGGCTATCGTCAACGGCCAATGAAGACAGCGACTTAGATAAACCACCCATACCAGACCCCAGATACAGCGGATTACGACAACCAGACTCAGAGACTACAGAAGATGAAGCCCAAGAAGTACCCGAGAATGAAACATCTTCTTCAGAAGATAGTCAGAATAAAACCATAAGCAATATTGCAATAGACATGACTGTAGTAGAAGATTCTCAAGATGAAGATAATGCAGATGAAGAATCTATAGAAAATTTATCAGTCAGAACCACCCTAACGAAACAAGAAGTAGAAGAAACTGGCAGAAAATTTAAAGAAAGCATGAGGAAATATGAAATGGATTTACCCTCACACTTCTCTGACGATGACAATGTACCCGATGATGTGCGTGAAGCAATCTACACATCTGATCCACGGTTTGAGAAAGAAACCGACGTAGACAAAGTTTGGAGGAAAAGTGTTCAAACCCTTATAAAACGAGCACGACAGAAGCTACAAGAAGCATCTGGTCAAGAGGACACAGGAAATGAGTCAGATGTTGAAAGCGTAACTGACATAACATTGCCACCAGTGAGAAAGACATTATCAGTCACACCTACAATAAAAAGTGACAGCCCTACCGCCAGCAGTACGCCAAGAAATAAGTCAAAGAACCACAAGAAGTTAGGGATATTGAGCGAAATAGAAGCCGAAGAAGGCTCCATTATAGACATAAGATTTTCGAAACCACCAGAACCCACAATGCCTTTTCTCCTACCCACACCACCAGGCTGAGAACCTTTAAAGGTCCTATAAAGGTCATGACATACGAGAAAACGAGCAAAAATCCGAAAGCGATTTAACTCGTACCACTGAAAAGACCATGCGAATTCCCAACAACATGATTACCGTGAGACAATGCCTCACATAAGCGAGACAATATTGTGCATTTCCTATCAGCGGATTGTGACAACACGTGGTCCGTTACCAGACTACTTGAAGAAATAGGAGCCATTGATCTAATGAAAATAAAGAACAGGAGACCAAAACCAGGACAAGTCTTAGTCACTCCTTTCAAGAAACATCAAATATTTACTGTAATAGTGAAAGACAAGTACTTCAACACAATAAAAATGGAGAATGTACACAAAGGACTCAAGAACCTAAAAGAAATATTACTCAATAGAAATATCAAGAGTTTCAGAGTAGCACGAAAAGGAGACATCCTTGACCAGATGGGCTCACCAACCATCATTGAAATACTTTATGAACATTTTCACAAGAGTGAAATAAGAGTAACAATGTGTTATGGAAAAGCAGAAGTACCCGCTGAAAGATACAGAAAGGAAATAATTAGACACCTTCATGACAGCCTGACAGGACATAAAGGAATCAACCAATCGTACCAGAAACTAAGGGAACGATACTATTGGCCAGGAATGAGAAACGACGTTCAAAACTACGTCAGACGATGTGCAAACTGAGGTCCAAGACGAGAGAACCAATGATCATCACAGACACGCCAATAGAAGCTTTTGATAAAGTATCAATTGACACAGTAGGAAAATTGAGGATAACACCAAGAGGGAACTGTCATCTCTTAACGATGCAGTGTAACTTAACCAAATACCTAATAGCAATACCCATCAAAAACCTCAATGCAACGACAATAGCTGACGCTTTGGCGAAATATCTCATTTGTCAATTTGGAGCTCCGAGGGCCATACTCTCAGACCGAGGGACCAGTTTCTTATCAAGTATAGTAGAATCACTACTGAAGCTATTCAAGATAAATCATCTAACAACTTCAGGCTATAGACCTCAAACAAATGGGTCATTGGAGAAAAGAGACCACCGAACGGAGCCAAAAAGTAAAAGAGTCACAATATGTTTTGGCACCGAAAAACAGGCAACAAAGGCCAACGAGTTAAAAACATCATTGATAAAACAAACTAAACTTAGACGACGTACAAAACTGATGTCCGAACCATTATCAAAAGAAGGCATACCAACTTCGAAGAGAAGAGAACCCAATATGAAGTCAGAAGTGCATGTAGTAACTATTGGAAATGGGTATTAATTGAATGACAAAACTGCATTTACTCCAAATAATATTACTCTCATTTATTTAACACGTATAACGAAGGTTCACGTCTGATTAGTACGTCTGCTCTCTCTAGAAGCTCATGTGAGACTAAAAGACTTGACAAAGGGCATAGAGGCCTACGACGCTTACGCACATATATATACTATACTTTCTTTCTATACTCAAATTCCAGATAAGAGCTCTGGACCTATATAAGCAAGTCGAGTCATTTTTGTATAGCATGACATGGAGTCAAACTGCCTATGCAGTTGACTATATTTTAATAGCGATATTCCAACACGCCCCCTCAAAAATGTAATCGACTTTTAACAATTCAATCTTATATATATATATATATATATACACAAACATTAACAAAATTTGAATCAAAATAAATCAGACGATCACCTTCCTTATACTTTCTGGGAGAATATACATATGGTCCAACATTCGTTGCAGGGATTAGGGAAAACCCAGTAAAACCTAATCAGACCATTTATGATGTTCTAAAAACCATCATATTAATCGTATCATTAACATATATATACCACTCTGAATTATTTTTCTACTTTTCATATGAAGTAGCTACATACAATCAGTATACATTTGTTTGTTGTGTTACATAAATTATAAAATCATAACCAATAATACTTTTTTAAAAAAAATGTTTAAATATCATATACTTAACTGTTATTAACAGTAGCATCAATATATATGTTCCAAATTCTTACTTGTAATAACATTATACTTTTCTTACTGTTTTGAACAGATACTTAAATTTCCACTAATTCATTTTAATATTTACTGTATAATTATTTACAGTTTAGCATACCATTTTTTTATAGAACATAATCCTTTTCATTATATTCATCATTTTAACTTTACTCACAATTACTTTAGTGAATTTATATTTACATTTAATATTTTTATTCATCGTTATTTTATCAGATATTTGCTTTCAAATCAATTTAGATACTTCTATTTTCTTACAGTATATCAGTTTTTAACGAACCTGATTCGATACAATAACTTTCATATATCAATTTTCTACACTGAAAAATGCTCATTAATTCATATGTAAATAAATTCTAATTCTTTTTACTCGATTTAAAATATTCAGAATTATGTCACAAAAAAATCAGAAATCATTTTGATTGTATAATGTGCATCAAAAACACAATTTTATTAATAATCTTCAAGCTTTAAAACTACTTAATCTTTGAATTTTTTTTAAACCATCACTTTCAACATTTTCTTCAAAATCTTTATCTATCTATCAATTTCATATTGATTTTATAATATTCTTAAAAGCATTTTTCAAACATTGCAGATACACTTGCTATTTGAAATTATTAACCTTAACCTTTAATACTTTCATAATTCAACTTTTAATAATATAAACATTAACAAAATCTTGCCATTATTTTCATGTCTTTTCATCAAGTTGTATAAATTT
Source organism: Muscidifurax raptorellus (assembly GCA_020010945.3). Classification (NCBI taxonomy): domain Eukaryota; kingdom Metazoa; phylum Arthropoda; class Insecta; order Hymenoptera; family Pteromalidae; genus Muscidifurax; species Muscidifurax raptorellus. The sequence continues at coordinate 1,630,468 of JAHUUD020000022.1, forward strand.
TATAAATAAATATATTTTTCAAATACTGTAATCACAAGTAACAGTTTCTTTCTCATATAATTTATTTCACAGAACTAATTATAATCTCTCAATTAACCAATGCATACTATTATGAACCAAATCAGATTATTAATGAATCACTTTGATCTCCAAAAAAAACTTTCTTAGTATTCACTTTAATCAAATAAACAATATTGCAATATTTTCTTTTCATATAAACTCTACAAACCCAAATAAGTTTTAATAACTTCATTCAATTTATTGCAATTTTTGACATATGCTTAAGATATTTTCATTTATAAATTCAACAATTGATTTCATAATAGCTTTCAATAAAGTATGTATTTACTATAATTACAAATTATTTCATTGTCTTAACTTTCTTATGAATTCAAGAGCTTTCAAATATATTTTTCAATTTATACCACATTTATGGTAAACAACTTTTATTATCCTGTATAAAATTGCTCTTTTCAAATTTCAATTCATTAGACAATTTCAGTTTTCTTTGTATTTCATATGTAACAAGCATACCATGTAAATTCTACTGATATCAATGTAAAATCAAACATTATAATGCATTTATGATATCATGAATTTTAAAATTCATTTAAATTTGCCTTTATACATTTTGCAATAACTTTAAATCAAATGTACTTCATTTCTGACTTATTATTGTCAGCAAATACTACTACTATTGTAGTTCAAAATGCTTAGAATTTTCAAATTCAACAACTGTAATAATTTCAATTGCAATTCTTATCACCTTAAGCCTTTCAAGCTTATCATTTTATATACAAATTTCATTTTTACAATTAATTCTTTCCATGTTCAAACTTTAAACACTTGTATTCTCATTAAGCATACTCCTTTTCGAGCTCCTTTTAGAACCAATTATTTCATATACACATTTCGAACATGTATATTCACATTGTGTACATTCCTTGTAGAACCAATTATTTCATATATACATTTGAAACATGTATTTTCACATTGTGTAGATTCCTTTTATTTCATTTTGAGACTTGTTACGCAATTTGGTATTTAAGGTAAACAATCATTCTACATCTCTATTAATATTTTAATCAACCAAGGTAACCAACCTTACAGTCTTTTTGTGATGCTCATATTACTCCAAGTACTTGAAATACTTTTGCTCAACACTGTCAGTTATTGAACTGTATAGTAAGCTCTAAATAACATAACAACGGAACTTTGAGACCCTTTTTCCTCCAGGTATAACAGAGCCAACAAATAAGACAAATTAACACATTGTGTTCATTGGTTTCCATCAATTTGTCCATCTTTCAGGACCATGATCCTCGTCAGGATCAACCCATTTATATCACTTGTCCAATCTTTCAGGACCAACCAGTTCAAATTGCCATTTATTTCAAATTATCTGCTTATGATACAGATTTCTTTTGCTACTGAGTTTCACTCATAGCCTGATGCATCAGTTCCATTTTTATTACCAATTCTTTCCAGTCTTATCATCGATCTGGATTTGATTCAATATATCTTCCACTGATATACTTATTACTGATTTTGACTCACAGTCAGAAATATCAGTTTAACTTCAAATATTAATAGAGATTTCACAACTACTATTTCTTTTATTTATTAAAAAAAATGTATATACATTTTGTTCATACTCAATTATATATTTATATCTGTTTTACACTCAATTAAATATTTCATTTAACCAATTTTTCAGTAACTAACAATTTGAAAAATAGTTTTCTACCTTTTTTAGTTTTAAATTTCTCAATACAAACAAATCAATAGAATTTACTTATGTCTAATTTACATTAAAACTCTTGGCATTACCAAAGTTATATAATGAAATATAATTACAAACAAAAATAAATTAAACAAACTGAGATTAATAAAAACTTTAGCTTTTAGATTAGACTAGAATTTGAACAATTTTAAAATATACGTTGTTTTTTTTTTTTATCAATATTTTAATCAGTACTTTAAACTATACCACTATAGTTCTTGGGACTGTAACCTTATGCCTTTACGTATACAAGTCTTTCATTACATACCATGCACACTCTTACTTCCCTTTTATATGGAGGCGAGTTTTCGGCTGTTGATTTCTCCGTTCAAACCACTTCATCGTACGACCGATGAGAACAATGGAGCCATGTGGTTGAAAGATTTATGTCCAGCATGTGTAGTCAATACTCATAGGAATGCTTTCTTTCCTGCATTGCAGTTTCCAAAATTACATTCCTTGTTAGACATTTAAATATATTATCAAAACTTCACTCTGAAACAAATTATTTTTGTTAACCTCATAATAATTTCACTTAATAATTTTAAATCTTCACCGTTAATTAGAAACAAAAATAATTTTCTTATCTTTTCAAATTATCAAATTATTGATGATTTTTATTCAAGAATAAATGTCGACACTTTCCACAAGATTTCTTTCAACTATTATATTTGTGTAATTCCCAATTCTTTTTGTTGCTTGAATTCCTCTTATTGTTAGTATATATCATCCAAACAGACAGGTTTCTTTTTCAAATCATCCTTTGTTTCTTTCTTTGTACATACTTGCTTCCAACAATAATTTTGACACATTAACTATCTTTTTAATATTTAAATCTTATCAATGATTTTCCTTCGTTTTTTTTTAATTAACTATTTGTGTTGTACAATTTGTTATACAATTTGTCTTTATCTAATAATTTGAACACATTTGCAGTTTCTTTTCAATACTCAAATCACCTATGATTTGCTTTGTTTGAAATTCACGTGCCTTCAATAAATAACAACTTTTAATTTACTTCTGTAATATCACACTTTTTATAACCTCTTATTTAAATGCAGTCCATACTAAAAAACACTTTTTCAAACAAAGATTCAAACTTTAAACAACACATTTAAATAACACTTTTTAATTCTTATAACACAGTGAAATTATTAAATAATTTAATCACGTTATCTGGGCCCATAACCTATTGGAAATGGGTATTAATTGAATGACAAAACTGCATTTACTCCAAATAATATTACTCTCATTTATTTAACACGTATAACGAAGGTTCACGTCTGATTAGTACGTCTGCTCTCTCTAGAAGCTCATGTGAGACTAAAAGACTTGACAAAGGGCATAGAGGCCTACGACGCTTACGCACATATATATACTATACTTTCTTTCTATACTCAAATTCCAGATAAGAGCTCTGGACCTATATAAGCAAGTCGAGTCATTTTTGTATAGCATGACATGGAGTCAAACTGCCTATGCAGTTGACTATATTTTAATAGCGATATTCCAACAGTAACCAACATACAGCACAACAACGAACTCAACAAAAACAGACTATTTTGCCTATTACCCTGGGAAGGCAAAGACAAAGAAAAAGATGAAACATTCTTCAGGCATTTTGCTCAATTCGGACCAATGGTATACTATGAGACTGTACGAGATAAAAAAGGACGCCTATCCTACGGATACGTTCAATACTTCAAAGACCGGAATGCTGAAGAGGCAAGAAAGAAGAGCAATCCTATTTACAAAGCAACTTTTGCAGAACCAAGGAAACAAATACGAGGCAAAACCGAAATGGAAACCAAATTCCATTCATTTTGCAAAAAGGAAATAGACCTAAACCTCTACAATTTACACGAAGTAACTTGCAAAAAACAGACCATGTGGACCACTTTCAGAGATCCGGAGCAGTCGCCGCAAAGCAATCAAACACCAACCCTGGACGAACTGAAGAAGACGCTAGCGTATTTAGAAAGCCTGGAAGGAAGAAAAATCAACCGACCAATGGAACCTTAAACCCAACCCGTACCAACGATTAATATAAAAAGCGAAAGCCAAAATGAGAGTGTATGTAAACAGATGAATGTGGATGAATAAAAATTAGGACCCCAAAATAAGTTATAATCAGAGCATACCCTACCTTATCCCCAATAATCTCATTCCATCCCGAATCAAAACATATATCCATAATATAAAACAAAATTGTAACCCTATTCCCAAATGCATATACAACACATTTACATAATCATAATATAACATAAGAGGGAAAGGGAGGAAAATTGATAATATCATACATCATTAAAAGGCAACCCAAATTGCATGCACTAGGGACCCAATACATGTTGCATGACCAAGCATGATATGAAATAGGAACTATAATAAATACCCGTGCCCAAACCTATATAGTAAAAAAATTTTCTTCTTATTTCCTATGTAACGGAAATGGATTTCCAGCCAGCGGAAATACTCAACCAAACCAAGGTTCTCAAGGTAGAAAGGCGAGGACCGAAGCATTCCGGAACCAACAGTAATAACAGGAGAACTGGACGACACAGAAGGACTACGCTTCTGCGTATTAGTGCCCTTGGGATACTCGACGGAGGAATTCCTAAAAGAATTTATGCGGTTTGGGCCAATCGACCACATATACGAAGTGGTCATGAAGGACCAAGATAACAACACCGGCATCAAAAGAAAAATGGGTTTTGTCCAATTTTTTAAACATGAGGACACGGTCGCAGCAATGGACCAATGCAACCAAGCCTACAAACCTAGGTGGGCAATTAGGCGAAATCTACCAAAAGGCCTACGAATATATAGAAAGAACCATAAAGTCTGCGGACAAATGGCAATTATTAGGAACCAAAAGGACCATGTGAGGATCTGCAGCATGCAGAATCCTGAGGTCCTACAAAAACATTCGGCATGTGGAATCGAGGTACCATACAAAGATTGGACCAACCACATGCTGGAATGCAAAACAACAAGTCCAAAGACAATAATTGAGGCAGACGATCAGCCGGACCTCATCACTTTGGACCAACAAGACGATCAGCCGGACCCCATCACTTTGGACCAACATATCTTTTGATCCGTGGGAGCAACTTCTGCTGGAAATAGAAGAAGCCGGCACCACAGAAACACCTACGAAGACCCTGCTCGACCAGAGCATAGTAGACGAAGAAGAGGAATCCACCATCTTAATTCCGATGAAAGAATAAAAAAAAAAAAAAAAACAATGGGACCAAATCATTGTCTTTTACAATTCATTTTAATGTAAGATTCTTTTATAATAAATTATATTTTATACTTTCATAATAAAACCCGGATCAATTAACTCTAACCCCACCAACCATATCACCAGATAAAATATATTGTTAGATTTTAAGATAAGATATAACACCCTTAGAAATAAGTACTACCAAATGAAAATATTCAAAAATTTTAATACATATACAATTTATACAATACAAAATAAGTAATACATTAAGTATAGGAAGCTAATAATACTAATAAAACAGGAACTAAGATAGATTGTAAAGGACCCTGGGACCAAATAATCCAGCAACAAGTAAGTGGCAACCGCCAGAATTAATTTCAATAAGCTTTCTTTACTTTCTTTTTATTCAACACCAAATCAAAGTCATGAAAGAGATGACCTATCCAACAAACCCATCCCATCGTGCAAATAAGAGAATGAAATTCATTCGAAAGGTCACATGCCGCGCACATCATAAACATCACATAGATCATGTGTGGGACACACTGTGCCAAATTGAGCAAAGGACAAATGAACGTAAAGCACATGTATAAATAAAAAAAAATAAATAAAAATAAAAAAAGGGGGGGAGAACGCATAAACTACCAAGATAAAAAACATATAGATCTTGTGTAGGGTATGACGGCACAGCCCGCAAACTAAACAAACGATTGGTTGAACGCTCACATGTCATAAAAACTTGCTCCATACCTACAAAATCAAAATACACACTAACAAATCATCCCTGTAACATGTTCGCCCTTGTCCTTAATTTGAGACTTTAGTTTTTCTTTTCATTAACTGATATATTCACATCTTTGAACCTTACTTGTTATGGACCACCAACTGAACCACACTACCCTCAGGACCCGCGAAGTTTGTCGGGGACGACAAACGTTTTCAAGGGGGGGAGGATGTTATGTGACAACTTTGCGATATTCATATTCGAACAATTATTTCGAATATGAAATCGAGAAAGTTCTGCACATAAAAGGTACAGCGAGACTCAAGGCCACAAAAGTATCAGGTAGCCAAGAATCTCGCTGACCTAAACAGTTTCCCCTCTACTGCGCAAGACCGCACGTGCGAAGCCACGCTGCAGTCTTGAACTTTTGCAATATTAACAGGTCCCGTAAGGCCTAATGAGTGCGACGAGTGCAGACGCACTGACGTCAGCATGGGGAAGCGGAGCTTGGAGACGCGTGGGAGGTCCGGATATACTTCCGAAGCGTCCCCAAGCCACGCTACCTCAGGCACTCTGACTCGAGCCAAGCTGCCGAGCGGACGAGAATTTTTCAGTAGTTTTTCCTTTGTTTTATTCTCGTTTTATTCTTGTTTAAAAATCAGTTTATTATATTTCATTTTTCTTATCTTTTCTTAAGTTTACGGATATATATATATATATATATATACACGGAAGGCCAAGTAAAGTCAGAAGGTTTTTTTCAAAAGACACTCTAGTATATTTTAATTGGTTTACCCTACCACATACACATTTGGATCTTCCTTCGACCAGGAGAAAATAGAGGACTAGATTTTGGAGTTAATCATCGAGAAATAAGAGAGCATACAAGGTAAGGAAGTTCATTATAAGACAAATCCGCGCTTCAGCCAAAGGAAAAATTAAGCTGACAGCCAGGAGAGATTCGAGGAGTGGAGTCTCTCCCGTGACTGTATAGTTGCGTGCACGAGATTAACTCACGCAAAGATTTGATTTATATTGCTAGGTGACTAACAATCACCTAACAAAGAAATTGTACGTAGAATATGCTTCTGCATCAGTTTACTTTTGAAAATTGTATTCGCAAAGTTATTGACAAAATACCCAAGGCATGCGAAACGGCAAATTTCGAAAAATCGTGAATTTTTCATCTTCTGATTCGACAACGTCTAATTGTCATTCAAAAAATTATTCTACTACTTTTCATGTATGATTTCTATAGGAAATTTCCCGTAGAATACGATTAAAAAGCCGTTATTCTGTAAAAATTACTTTAATAAAAAATTATCATCCAATTATTAAAATCATGAAATATACGATATTCAGAAATTTGCTTTTATTTGCGTTTCAATTAATTGGTTGAAATTTATTTAAAAATTATTTTTTTTAAATTTTCTAAAGCTCGTATTTGTTGAATTAGGAATATGTATTTTATATTTGGATAAACCTTATTTATTTATAAAACACACTGCGTGATCGATGCACGCTACAAAAGACGTGAATATAATAGAATTGTGATGTTCACTGAGCTACTGTCACTCTCGGACTGACGACCGTCGGTGTTGGCTTCAACTCATTACCTCCGGAGTAATAAACTCAGGTCAAAAGGGACCGATGGTCTCTGCTCCTCTTGAGTACTACATATTGGTGTTCGTACCTTATACTTAATGTGTGTGTGTTTAAGGTATGCATATTTTCGTTGTATACTAACAGCTCGTTTTGCTAAATAATATTCTGATAAAAAATTATTCAATTAAAGTATTACTCATTATATCGTAATCACGGATTTCGAATTTGGATCTTACTATTTATCGAATTCGCTGGTTAAAACATTGTTCGTGAATTTTGATAAATATGTTTTGTCTACAATTGCTGGGCTTTATTGAAATTATTTAATAATTTCATAATATCAAATAGCATTTGTAGTTTAAAAGTTTACAAAGTTTATAAGTGTATAGTGTAAAAGTGAATTATTTATTTTGCCAATAAGTGGAAAGTTTGATCTCTCAGGATGATCCCAGACTCAAGGAATAGAGTGCCAGGATCATCTCCAGATAAGAAAAGAAGATTTGACAGACGAAAGAAAAGAACAAAAGTGTTTTATATAAAAAAACACAATCAAGTCACATCGTTAACATCCAACTCATCAGCACAATCATCAACAGAGTGCTCTCGGCAACCATCTATGCCAACCAGAACAACAACAATAGTTCAAGAATCATGCCTGATACGCTTCCTTCAACATCTGGTACGTAAACTACGAGAGCCACCAGACAAGCTTAAACATCCACCGCAATAACACAGTTTGCACAACCAGAACATCCTATATCAAGATGTAAACAAAAATTAAAATCAAAATATGTAGAAGCTGGTCCTATAAAATATAGGATATTTGACATTTCTTTGCTTTTTCCAGGATTACAAGAATTTCTGGCTTGCAAAGCTCGTGGTGGAGATATCAGATTTAATTACATTAACTGATTTTCTTTGCACAACTGATCAAGGCATCACTATCTTTTAGTAGAAAAAAGTCTAAAGCCAATAGAAAAATTGTATGTATACTTTCTATAACCAAATATTAAATGAAACTTAAAAGGCATTTTTCTCAGATTTTTGTTTTTGATGCATGCATACGTAACATTCACTATAATTACCAATATTATCAGCAAACGTGTGACTAATTATAAAAAATTGTCATTTATTAGAAATGTCTTTCACTTAGTCCAAGCAGATACATATTTAGAAGCTTCCCCCAAATTTTGAGGTTATTAAGTCATCCGGATGCTAAGATATCCTGCGCAACTGGATAAACATGAAAAAAAGCAGGTATTTATGAGTAATTTTATATGTATTGGGGCCAGTAATATATACATAATTTTTATTTGTAAAATGATATACATCATTTTTATTTGTAAAAATGATGTATAGTAGGTATAATTTAATTAAAAGAAATTTTGTTTATATATAATGAAAAGAAAAAATTAAAAGAATAAAATTATTTTTTAGGTTTTAACCTAGGCTTAACCTTGTAACCTGTTTAATACTATTTTTTCGATGTGGTGCCTAACAGCTTCGCTAGATCTATAAAATTTGTGCATAGTGACAAATCAATAAAATAGTCAAACATATGAGCGTATTATTAAATTATGTTGGCGAAATAAATATAACTCGTAAATAGCGTAAGTGTCAACCAAAAATAGCTACGATATATTATTATCAATGTAGCAATTAATTAAGCAAACCTATCGAGATATTTAATGTCAAGTGCGTAATGGAATAAATCAAAATTATTACCCTTCCTTACATTACCTTTCATTTTACTTCAATAAGTTGTTTATATTCTTTTTCATACATAATTGTATTTCTTTATGTCAATGATGTTAATTGAAATCGATCGCTATGCATTCTGTTTAATTATCAAGACCATGCTTATTCTGTATCTTAGAGATCTAAAAAGAAGGCCTGCCCGAAACAAAAATTTCGTCTTAGCTATATCAGAGGACTCCTCAATAAGGCTCCGATACCTTACCTTAGACTAAGGACCTTAGACTGAGGAGTTCTCCCCGATAGCTAAGACTAAACGACAAAACCCATGTACTCCTATGTAGTTCTGTGCACTGAGTCCGAATCTGGCATTCGTTTAACCTCAGCACGTCGGGTTCAAGGGCATTTGAAGGTCAAATTGCAGAAATCGTCAATAACTAATACAAGACAGCTGTCTGGTTTTGGGGGGTGCTGAATCCAAATCCGTATTTGTTTTTCTCCATGCGGTAAGTTTGAAGGTCAGTTCAAGATCAAAGCAATTTACTCTAGGAAAAATTAATTTTTGACTGCAAATTCTGAAAGAGCGGGAAATTTTACGTCCAAATAGATATTCAATTTTTTTTATATAACCCTCAAGATCATATTAAGGTCTCTTACTCTTATTGTAAGTCTAACAATAAGATAATGGATTTTCATGGGGCAAACTATTATGTCGTTATGTTTGCAGGGTCGCCAAATCCAAATTCCGTGCCCGTTTGTCTGCATCAGGCCGAATTGGAGGTTGTTTGAAGGTCAAATCCTCGACAATTAGTGAAATCGAATCAACTTATCATTCCGATATATTTTCGGGCCGCTGAATCCAAATATAAAAAAGGAAATTTTGACTACAGATTCAGGGAAAATTGGAAAATTTTACATCTAGCTGTGATCTTTACTTATTTTTTTATCATCCTCTCCGTGTGTGGCTGGTGGTCGTTTCACTCTTTTTCTGCAATACTAATTTATTGCACAATTATTCATCAAGATGTAATATTTTCCATTTTCCCAGAATCTGTGGTCAAAACTTTCTTTTTAAGTAAAAAAATTGTATATATGATATTGTAATGACGTTGACTTCAACCCTGAGGTACTAAGCGGTCTTTATATTTAGATTCAGCGGCCCAAAAAATATGTCAGAATGATAACTTGACTCGATTTCACTAATTGTCGAATTTGACCTTCAAACGATCTCCAATTCGGACTGATGGAGACAAACGGACACCGGATTTGGATTTGGAGACCCTGAAAACCTAACGACATAATAGATTGCCCCATGAAAACCCTTATCTTATTGTTATACGAAGCCTCCATCCAACAAGATTAAGTGACCTTCATATGACCTTCGAGGTTATATTAAAAAAAAATTGAATATTTATCTGAACGTAAAATTTCCCCGCTCTTTCAGAATCTGCAGTCAAAAATTAATTTTTCCTAGAGTGTAAACAGCTTTGGCCTTGAACTGATCTTCCAACTTACCTCATGGAGAAAAACAAATACCGGATTTGGATTCAGCGCCCCCCAAAATTTACCAGACAGATGTCTTATATTAGTTATTGGCGATTTCTGCAATTTGACCCTCAAATGCCTTTGAACCCGACGTGCTGAGGTTAAACGAACGCCAGATTCGGACTCAGTGCACATAACTACATAGGAGTACATGGCATTTATCGAGGGACGTCCAAGTTCATTTTTTTTGTGGGCCTGAGTATTTAAACATAATGCGTAGCGATCGATTTTAATTAACATCATTGAAATAAAAACATGATAACACAAAATAGCGTTATTTGAAATGAACTGTATTTCTTATTTTATAACCTCGATTCCAATTTAATTATTTCATGAATCTTTTGCTTCCTCCTAGAGGAAGCTTTGTAATAGTAAAATTATTGACTTCGTCAAAAACAGGTTAGAAATCCATTTTGAGAGGTTTGGTATTCGAATCACGTGTTTTTAGAAAATGTCCGTATGGATGTGTAGGTGGATCAGCACTGACTGGGGCTAGAACTATTGCCGATGGAATAATCCGAAGTACCAACCTTTAGTAAATTACTACTTGTTTTGTTTCTTTTTATTTAAACAGTATGACATTCTCTGTGTACTCCTTTACTACATTTGTACCTGTTACGTATATGTCGTGTCACGAAATAGTACTTATGCTACTGGTATCGCAATATACTATTATACAATTAAAAAATTGTTATTTTAAAATGATGTATATAGGAGTTTTTTGCATGAAAATAAAGTATTATCGTATCCGTTTTTCCCGTTATGAATGTTATTTTTTACAGATAACAATAAATGTGATATATTCTACGTAAGAATCACTGTCACGTCGCGCTGGCTATGACCTCCCTTTAAGTAATATAAATTATAATTGTTACAAAAAAATATAATTATATTTTACAGGGTTTTAGAACAAGAAAAATTTCATCAAGAGTATCTGGGAATATCTTGGACAAGGTAAGTACAATTTTTATTTTTTAATTAGTAACGTAAATGTTTGTGAATTCAGCGAACATTATTAATGGCTGCTTGAAGCGCCAAATCGCATAAGCGCCTACATTGGCTGCTCTTGATACTTTGTATGGCTGCTGTTAGCGCTGTAGTTTTTATTATATTTGGCTGCTCAAAGCGCCTTTTTACGTAAAACACAGCGCCTTAAGAATTGGCTGCTTACGAGTTTTACAAGTGTGAATGTTTGTTACATTTACAAAAGGAACCTCTTTTTTCTTTGTGGTTATCCGAAGTTGCAAACGAAAAAAAATAAAGCTTATTGTAAAGCGTGTGATCACAAATTTATAGCTAGAAAAAATATTTTTAAAAAACACGTCAAATCAGCAACTCACATAAAAAATTTTTAAAATTATACAGAAAAAATGAATGCACATTTTTACAATGATCAAAGTCAAAAAGAAAATAATGTAAAACAATCTTTTAATAAAAATCATAATGCACAAATAAATATTCAACAATCACATGATTCAGTCAATGTAAATAATGTAATAAGTACCTGACAGAATGATGGAAATGTTGAAATAAGTCAAGAGTTTGAAAGTGAGGAGATTCGCAGTACTGCGACATGTTGTAATAATTCCGAACAAATAAATAAAGATTTTCAACAGTTACATAATAATGACCTGCAATATAATAATAATATACCGTCGTCACAAGACACTGTCACAAATCTCGATGATTTTTTAGAACAATCTCAACGTAATATTGCTGATAATATCGAAAATGAGCAAAATTTATTACAAGTCGTTCAGAATAATATAAAATCAGAGTGTTACGTCCAAATTATAAATTTAAATTACAAAATCTAACACATTAATACATTTACATGAATTCCTACCTTAATAGTCGAACTCCACGATACGTGAAAGTGATGATAATTTAAATGATTATATGAATGAATGATAGGAAATCCCTTTTGGCTACCGCAGACGCGGTCATTGCCTACCGGGGAAGGGAGCCGGATACGAAGTCACTTAAACTATACATTATTTCTTTTTAAATCGACACACGTTTATTTCTAAAAGGAGAAAAGTACCTTAATGTGTGAGTGTGCGTGGCTGTTTGTGTATGTGTGTAAAGATGTTCCTGGGTGGCTGCAGCTGTCAATCCTCGGCGCCTTCCAGCCTAGGCTCGGTGGTTCAGGTTACAGCGGTGGCTAGCTGCACTTGGAAGTTGACGGCTCGTCCTTTCGAGGTGCGTAGAGTAGACTGCAGGGAGTCCACTGCCTCTGTTTCTTCAGCAGGGGGTGATCTTCGGAAAAGATGCCGATGGATACACTTCCTCGACCGTGCGACTAAGTCCGATACTCTTTATTTCGAAACGCACAAGTAGCGTATACTATGTGATGCTAGTTTTTTTTTATATGAGTGGTCTGGCGACGAGCAGAGTAACGTTCCGCGTGAGATTTCGGATATTACTGACTGATGATTGCCCTTTGCTCCCGGGCTTTATATACTCGCATATCCCCTTGTTTTTCTCGGGCTAGTGATTTCCATATTCGGTCACCTTACTATTTGTATTTTCCTCTCTCAATTTTAAGGGAATCGTGGCAGGTCAAGTCATAAACATCATAGTTTATGACTACCACTTAAGAATTTGTCTCTTTTAGAACTCTCCCGCGGTCTCTTTTTTTACTGGAGATCGCACACGTGTTTCCAATGGATTTCCAGATCGTCGAATATTGCGCTTCGGTTTCTTTCTCTCCTCGCTAGTTTTTTTCTCATATTTGTGCTCATTTTTCCGCGGTGGTTTGTCGTCGCATTGCGTGGAAACGGCTCCGTTGTTCTCGTGTCTAAAAATACGAATACGCGGTTCTTATGAAGCTATCATTGAATCTAAAATATCTCCTAGCGTTTTTATGACATTTTGAATTTATTGCTTGGTTCGTTGGAATATAGCCTATTTTCGTGAAGGTGCCGCTCGCACGTATGAGCGAATCTCTCTCTCTCTCCCGTTTTTTTCTTCTTAGGTGCCGCTTGTACGTATGAGTAAATTTTTCTCTCTCCTGGTTATTCAGATCCACTTCTTATGTGCCGCTTGCACTTATAAGTGAATCTCTCTCTTTCTCTCCTGGTTTTTTTTGTCAGCTCCACTTCTTGAGTGCTGCGATGACGTGCTAGTAAGTAAGTGTGTGCGTGTGTGTGTGTGTAGATATGATATGTATAGCAATAGTAGTGTTTTGGATGCGTAATGGAATCGGTGATTACATTACAAGAGGAAACGTCTGAACTTAATAAAAGTAAACATAAGTTGAATCCAAAATGGCTAGAAATTCATGATTGGATTCACCCATTGACAACGACTGTCTTAAAATAACATGCAGTGCATGCAACACAATTCTTAGAGCCAATTCCACAGTACTAAAACAACATGCTTCTAATCAAAAACATCAAATTGCAGCTGGTAATATTAATGTATTAGATACTATCAATTGTCAACAAGCAATAACAGAAATAAAAATAAGTGCTTTAGTCGTTGATCGCTTATTATCTTTTATTCTTGTTGGTACATTAATACCATTTTTGAAAACTGTAGCTTTTGATTCTGTGATATTGCAAAGTATTGAATTAGATAGGAAAAAAACTGCTAATATCATATGTAACGTTATAGCGCCTAGTCACAAAGAATAGATGATTGGAATTTTGAAAAATACAAAATTCAGCATTATGATTGACGAAAGTACAGATATTACCGTCCAACGATCTGTGTGTATTATGGTTAGATATTTTGATGAGAATGTTGATCAAGTGCGTGATAGATTGTGGGAATTAGTGCTTATATTTGATAGTGATGAACATTGCAAGGCCGATGCTGAAACTATCTGCAATAAGGTGCTTAATATGTTCACCAAAGACGAAATTCCGTTGAAGAACATGATTTCATTTTGTTCTGATACGTGTAATTTAATGATGGGGATTCACAATTCAGTTTCTGAAAGATTGAAAAAAAATATTCCTGAAATAAAAGTTTTTAAATGTAGCTGTCACATTCAACACTTGTGCGCCAAAGATGCCATTAAAAAGTTGCCTCCTATATATGAACAAATACCTAATTTATTATATAATTATATTTATGTTAGTTCAAAAAGGTGTAATCGATGGAAAGTTGCACAAATAAAATCGAAGTTAAAACCCCTGCAAGTATTAAAACCAAATCAATCAAGATGGTTAATTTCTTGTATGAATAGAATTTTACGCAGACATAGCTGTTTACAACTATTTTTAGAAGGGGGATGAGTCCCTGAAACCAATATTAAGAATGATCAAAAAGTTGCAGTAAAAACTTTACTTAATTATTTTAAAGACCCTGTTAATAAAATATATCACACTATGATTGTAGAAATTTTTTTCAAATTATTTGTGGTTAACAAATCGCTGCAATCACAACAACCATTGATTTCTGAAAATGAAGAAGTCGTCAGAAACTTATATCGTGACTTGTTAAAACTGTATATGAAGAATGATTATGTAGATAGTATTGATATTAATGATATAAATCCGAAAAACGAAAATTATTTTAAGCCTTTGAACGAAATAACCATATGTGAATCAGTAGAACAATTTATTCATAAAGTAAGTGACGTTTTTATTAAGCTTAAATTTCATCAAGATTGTCAATAATTTTTAATTGAATTATACTGGGCTTAAAAAAAAGATATGATTTCGGTGATAATATTGCTGAATGGTGTTTATTCATGATAGATCTAGATATGCACACTATGACGGTAATAGATCCATTTAATTTAACTTCAGCAGCTTTGCAAGATGAAGCAATAAGAATTATGAATCATTATAATCGATATGTACAATTGTGTAGGAGCAAGCAAATTGAAAATATTTTTACGGATTTGCAAAATAGATTACAAATGCAATGGTTTGTTAGTGATCATCTCTATGAGACAGATGAGTATAATTGTGGCGCTTACGTAATATATTATATGGACGGCATAGGTAAAGAAAAGGGTATAACTTCGCAGTTTGACCCAAACGAATACAGAAAACATTTATCGGAAAAGTTAATAAGACAATCGGATAATATGAGTGAAATTTGTTTATATTGCTTTAGATCATGGAAGAATGCTAGTAAAAATTGTACAAACTGTTAATGGTTCTTTCATGTAACTTGTTTAAGAGAATACATATTTTTTTCTCATAGTTGTGCTCATTTTTCCGCGGTGGTTTTTTTTGGAAATTTGTTTATATTGCTTTAGATCATGGAAGAATGCTAGTAAAAATTGTACAAACTGTTAATGGTTCTTTCATGTAACTTGTTTAAGAGAATACATATTCTATGATGGAGGTTTGTGCGAATTGTGCTTTAGATATACCAGCACAACGAATCGGATCAACTAACTATTCTAGTCATAAACAAGACTTCTTAACTACCTATTCTAGTCATAAACAAGGCTTATTAACTAACTATTTTAGTCATAAACAAGGCTGTTATTGTTTATTCATACTTTTTATAAAATACTTTTGTTGATTATTTAAATTTCCTACAGCAATTTTTAGAATTAAAAATATTACATTTATAAACCAAAAAATATTTATTAGACCAAAGTTCTTAATACGAAAGATAACAAAAGGTGTATTCTATGAATATTCAAGACAAATAGTCTTAGAAACTTTTAGTTATTAATTTTATTGTATTTTTATATATTATTACCTGGTAATAATAAAAACAAATATTAATATTTTTATGTGAATATGCAATCAAGAGGGGGAGTGACAGCGAGAAATAAAAAGTAAACAAAAAAAACTCGAACCCAACTAATCCACATGTGCCTCGGCTTATTTAAAAAAATACATCGGCTTTTGACAAAATAACTTATTCAAAACACTAGCACGATTTTTCTTACCTATTACGCGATACTAAAAAGACCGTTTTCAGATCAGCGGGCAAACAAATTGAAAAATTACCTCTACTTCAGCAGCCAGCTTTTTCATTTTTTACATGCGCTAAAACTTTTCAATATTAAAAAAAAATTGTTTATTAATGAGAACAAATATGTCTAAACTATTTAAATAGTAATAATGCAATTTGATTTAGATGTATATTTGTTAAATTATAACATTCGTGCCGCAACTTATCGGCTTCAGGTGAGTTCCTACATAAAAAAGAGACGAATAGTACCAAGTTTCGTTACCCAATTATAACTTTATACAAAGTTGTAGCTACTTTAAGAAGCGAAAGTCGGAAATATGCACTTTATGCAATAAACAACGAATTTTATTTATTAATAACTTTTGTCCCAAAACGTTTGAGTTTCTGATGAGTTCGTATGTAAAAGATACAGCCATTTGAGGGAGCGTTTTAATAATTTTCTAAGACGAAACTCTTTGGCTTGAGCTGAGTCCTGACATATAAGAGGTACGATCCGCGCCAAGTTTTGTTATCCCATTATTATTTATAAAAAGTTGTAGGTGTTTAAAGTCGGAAATCTGCGGTTCATGCAATAAACAACGAATTTTGTTTATTGATAACGTGTGTGCCAAAACTATTAGGCTTCAGATGAGTTCGTACATGTAAAAAGTACAATTCGTACCCAGTTTTGTTGTCCGATTATAATTTTATAAAAAGTTGCAGCTATTTTAAGGACCGACACTTGGAAATTCGCTCGTTATGCATTAAACAAGACATTTTGTTTATTTATTCTTTTTGTTTACAGCCTCTTCCTGCTTGGGTTAGCTATATTTAGGTGTTTTGGTTTTAATCTACTTCTTTTTAATACTGACGATCAAAAATTGAAGGAATGTCAAAGTATTAATTACAATTAATACAAGATACAATGATATTAAAATGTCAAAAGGTTTCAATTTATTAAAATGATATCATTAATAGAACAGCAAAATCGAATATAAAATACATAGCGTTGTATGCAATAAAATAATAAAAAAAAGGAAGCAAAATGAATAAAATTATATTATATAATACTAATCTTTAAGAGAAAGGAATTATTGAACTTAATTTAATATTTTAGACAATATAATTGAATACAATGATATTGTTTACAATATTCGATTCTCAAATGATTAATATTAAATATTTTAAACGATATTACTGTGCATAAAATTATATATTATAGACAATATGATCGTGTGTAGAATAATATTATGTAAAATATTTATTATTTTTTCTTGTATTCAATTAAAAATTGCACGCAATTTTTGATCTGTTAAAAATTAATATTGAAACGTTCAAAGTTAATAGTTTATAAGCATTTCTTATATCATAAATCATTAATTACTAAAAAAAATGTTTACACATTTGGCGAAACAATTACGCCAGAATATGTTTAACAATTTTTAATTATTTGTTTACATATTGACTGTAATTGTGAGGAAATTCGGGGTAACGTTTTTTTATATAATTAATGTCTAATAAAGTAACAAAAACTTATAAACGAATAACTTTGAACGTGTCAATATAAATTATTATCCATTTATCTAACAAATAAAAAGTTGCATGTAATTTTTAATTATATGCGAAAATATAATAAATATTCTACACAATATCATTCTGCACGATCATATTGTCTAAAATACATAATTGTGTACAGTAATGTTGTTGAAAATATTTAATATTTATCATTTGAGAATTGGATATTGTAAAAAATATTATTGTATTCAATTATATTGCCTAAACCAAATAATATTACAATAGTGTTTAAAATATTAAATTTTTATTTTTTATTTTGTTTCAACGAGGTTGCCCTCGTCCCCGGCGACCACCTCTTCTGGGATCGAAATTCGCCAGACTATACAAAATCGAAGCCAATTGTAAATGGCTTCGATATCTTCGGCGAATTCCCGCTCTTGTACCTCGACCTGTAATAATAATTATATATATACATATATATATATATATATATATATATATATATATATATATATATATATATATATATATATATATGGGTGCTTTTCTGTGCTATCGAGTGTAAAACACTAATATATCGCTATGACTATAGAAATATGTTTTATAGGTTGTCAGAGATACAGGATTTTTTCTGATTTTTTCAAGCCCGTTTTGCCGACAGAATATAAGAAAAACAGAATATAAGAAAAATAGAGTACCAACAATTCCCGCATTGTGACAAGGTTTTCTTCAACCAGTAAAATTCATGCCCAAAATAGATGCTCCAGTCCAAAGTTATAATTTTTTAAAAAATGAATAAAATCGCTTGATTAAAAAAAAGTGATTTTACTGTTTATTTTTAACTGAAACTTTGTCAAACGAAATATAATTGCATAGTAGCGGAAGGGAAGCAACTCATGCTTTGTCGTAATTTTATGATTATCATTTGTTATAAACGAAGTAATGTTTTTCGTCTGCTATATTGAGGTTCAAAATTTGAATTTTTAATTGATTTGCATACCCCCTTAACGCCGTGCCATGAAGGGCGACTTATTCTACGTATATCGTACAATTTTTCATAGCATTGACTAAATCTACTACCCCGCTTATCCGTGGAATAAGCAGTCCATTTTTCCAGCGCGAAGTTAGCGCGCGAGCGTAGCGAGTTAATGCTATGGATAGGAGTGACAGAGGATTCATGCTAGTCTGTGCTATAAAATATTGTACGATACACGTGTCATAACTCGTTCTTAACAGCATGGTGTTAAGAACGAAGCGCATTTGCTGCGCTCGGGCGCTTATACACACAGTGCCGTAAAGTGCGACTTATGCCACTAGTATCGTAATGTACTATTTGATTGAATCATTAATAAAAACAATCGTAGCGGTAGTTTACTAAAAATGTAAATTACATTAATAAATTTTTAAAATTCATATTTATTATTTAAATGTCTTTCAAAGTACAAATTAATTGAAATGAGCAAATTTTGAAAAAAAATGATAAAGTAACCATCTTTGACCGTCTGTAACTCGGCGAAACGGGCTTAAAATTATTAGAACAAAATTAAGGGACAAACCACACAATATATTTCTACAGTTATAGATATAATTATGTTTGTGTATACACAGTTAATTTATATCTACTATCGTGATATTGTTATTTAAATTATTTATTACCTCGCCGCGTTCTCAATGGTTCCTCACTATTTTGAGCATTCTCGCTGTTCGGATGCTCATTGTCAGGCATTCGCCGTCCGTATTGTTGCTGTTGCGATTGAACATAAAAGACAAGAAAATTCTTAAATATAAGTTCGTTCCGAGTTAGGGCGTTCTTAAACGCTCCGCGGACATGGAGCGTTTTTCAGCGCTCCGCCGAGATAGAGCGATCTCCCGTTCAGGCGTCGAAATATAAATCTTTATTCACCTGCATTTGTTGTTGGAACAAAGCTTGTTGCTGCTGCATCAGAGTCTGCTCCGCTATCAACTGCTCCTGCCGTTGGTTCAGACTTTGATGCATAAGCTCCAACCTTTGTTGCAGCTCTTGCAGCTGCTGTTGTTGCAGCCTCAGCCGTTCCTGTTGCTCCTATTGCTGCCGCTGCTCAGATGTCATTGGCGGCAGAGAATGATTACTATCATCCATGTTATTATCTAAAAAAAAATCAAAGAGATGTTATAGAAAAGTACAAGCACTCTATTGAAACTATACTCATTTCGTTATTAATCTAAATGGATGCTCCGATCCAAAGTTATAAGAGCGTTTGAAAATAGGAAAATATTACTAGACCAGTAGAGCATTTATGCTGGACAAAATTAGTAACAGCAAACCGATTGTGCGGTTATATAAAAGAGGGTACATAGAATAATAAATATATCTTTTTTTACTCGAGTTGCGTGTCTGGGAATTAGTTATAAACAAATTAATTTGTTTGGGTTTTGCTTATAACTTTTGATCTAATTGAGCAATCTTAATGGCTCAATAGATGAAAAGTAGAGAATAAAAATATGAAGATTTTGATGGGTGAAACAATCGGTTGCTGTTACTAATTTTGTCACAATAAGGCTCTTTTAATTCTCTACCGACTAATAATACATAGCTAGCGCGCCACGCTTCGCGCTCACCCTTGCTCGTTTTATGTAAAAATTGCTTTTCGATTATAAAATTGACTTCAATGCATTTTCTTTACATGGTGTAAATTGTAAAAAGTAGTCGTGCTTTGCGTCTGAGGCACGATCTTTATTTCAGGACATTATTTTCATACATGTTGCATTCTGTGTATATGTGCAGGATTGCACCCAAAATGAATTTGTCACCTTACTGTTATCAAGGAAGTTCGCATACAAATTCCTAGCCCGATTGATAAAAGTCTCTCTGAGATAATCGCAGGAAAATTTTTACTAAATTATACGCGTAAAAATAGCTAGTAGAGAAAGTTGGAGTACAATATTGTCAATGGAAGGTAGAAAACAAAGAGTAAAAATTAATGACTGCTTAAGCGAAGCCAAAACAATTACAACTGGTGTACCTCAAGGTACTATATTAGGTCCACTGTTTTTTAATATATATATTAATGATCTCTTGCAAAAATTACTAATTATTTGTATAGAGTATCTAACTGGCTTGCACTAAATAAACTTTCACTAAACATTGACAAAACAGTTTGTATGACTTTCGGGAACTACTCTGATAGCGTGCCTAAAAATTGTATGATACAAATTGATGGCAAAGACATAAAAAGAGTTGAAAATACCAAGTACTTAGGATTTATTTTTGATTATAATATGTGGTGGTTAAATCATATACAGTATTTAATTAATAAGTTGAAATATATGGTATTTATTTTTAGAAAGATTAAAAGTTTTATGCAACCTAAAACATTAAAAATGATATATTATGCATTTTTTCATAGTGTGATAAATTATAGTATAATAGCTTGGGGTGGTGCTTACTCTACTGCTACCAATCTATTACAAAGGCTACAAAACAGAATTTTGAAAATCATAAACAAAAATAATTTTGCTAAGGATAATCCGTTGAGTATTGGTCAATTATTTGCATACAAATCATTAATATATCACTACGGCACATTAAAAGATAATTATTTAAATTCATAAAGCAAAACTAGGAATAAAAGCATACAGATACCTAGGACACTTAAGACTATAAGTAATAAAAATCGCTATATTAAAGCCATAGGAGTATATAATGATCTGCCAAATAACCTAAAAACATTATACACTCAGAATTATACTTATAAACTAAAAGAATGGGTTAAACTTCACATGTAGTAAAAAATTGTTTTTCTCTTTATAAAATTACATGTAGTAAAATGAAGTCACATGTAGTAAAAAATTGTTTTCCTCTTTATGAAATTATTAAGAAATTTTAATAATGTATTTATAAATTGTTCTGTTTTCAAATTCTATTTAGATGTTATCAATCAATCTTTCAAACTGTAAAATTGTTAAAATGTAAATTAGAAACTACATATTTTGAAAATTAGATTTTATTTTAGTTATAAGGATTTATAGTTAGTAAGTATACCGGCCTCGCGAATTGGCGTTTACCTCTGCGAGAATTTTCACTGTTATGTAAATAATATGTAATTTTTTGTCTGATCAATAAATATCTAAATATCTAAATATCTAAATCTAACAAATTGTGCCCGCATTTCAAAACGACGCAGAGAATCGTGATAAAAAAGATTGTTTTTAAGTTTTAGCAACAGGAGACTTTCATCACGATCGGTCGAATATTAAGTGAGATATCGCATGTCACACATTTTACGGTAACAAAACTATAAAGCACTGCAAATTATAAAGTAATGGAAAAATGTACTTACGCAAAACCATTTCGTCGATTTCGTTGACCACATTCACCACACTCTCGTCAAATGTTGCGTCGCTCATCTTCAATTTGATGCCAGAACACTTATGCAATGTGTATATGTACAAATATACACATCACGCCTATCCTATTCATATAAGTTTACGAGCAAAGCATGTATTCGTAGCCGATTGATTCTCACGGCATTACACATTCGATATTTCTATTTGAGAGCTTGGGCTTTATTTCAATGTAGGAACATAATTAATATATTCATTTATCGCTCGATGTAAAAAAAATTCTGGCTCAAGTCTTACCGAAGTCTGGCCCAAAAAGTCTTGCGAAAGTCTTGGCAAATGAGACTAATCCAGACATCCTGAATATCTAGACGTTTAGCTAGACTTTCTCCGAGACTTTCGTCCAGACATTTTATTCGAAAATGAAATATCTGGGCAATCGTTGCCAGACTTTATCCAAGACTTTCGTCCAGACATTATACTAGAAAATCAAAAGTCTTGATAAACGTCGCTAAACTTTATCCACGATTTTACACCCTAGGAAAATTAAGCAATATTGTTTATTAGAACTTTATAGTTTTATTATTCCTTAGACAATAAAAGTGTACATTTGTGAAACTATACTTTTATTTACATTTGTATCGATCAAAGATGTCTCACTATTCGATCTCTACTCTGTTTACAGCTTCTATTAAATACACTTTATTGTTAATATTTATTTGAAAGACAGTGCCTTGTATATTTTGGACTAGTACTGCCTCATGCAAATTGTAATTAATTGTACAGCTATGCATATAAGGTAATAATTGCCATATAGGCATAAAAGCTATTTCTACATTATACACATTTATAATACCATAGCATTTGCAATTTTCATCGCACTCATTGCAATCAACTGTAGTACAATCGCAACTACATATTTTTACAAATATTTCTATCGCACCGAAGTGAATGATTCCATTTTACAAATATTTGACTACATTAGATTTAGTTTTTATTTTACGGCCGTATGATATAGAATCAATTAGTACATGATTTATTAATAAACTATAAAATAAATGCACTTTTGTTTCATTAAACTCTATGTTACGAAAACAATACAATATTGATTGTGGAAGATTAGAATTTTTTATAATTTTGCCAATGATAAATGTTATGTGATCCACTTGTTTTACTTTCAAGCGCAATTTGAATTCTATAGAACAACATATTTGCTCACTGTACTTTGCGGTAGCAAGTATTGTTTTTTTAATTCGGTATAATTGAAAAGTAATGAGACCGACGAGTATATCAGCAACTCAGCGAATTTTGTGCCATGAACTAGACCTTTAAGTTCTCCATTCAAGTTTTCAAAACGAAAGAAAGATGTAGTCCATAAAGGTTCGAACCGCTATACAATTAGTGGCAAATGCAGTAAAAGATGCACATTGCTGCTCATATATCTCTCGCTGTATAAATAACCGAATCTTGAGACGTATTTGCGGAGACAAGAATTAGCTGTATCAATCATTGCATTCGAAATACTTTCGCAATTTAACAAAGAAATCGAATAAACTAAATGTTTATGATGATTAAAATAATTTTTATGCATTATGTCGCAAAGCAACGGTAAACTGTACACCAATAAAAACAATTTTACTTCCGAAGCTTTCCAATAAGATATATCCGAAATTGTACGAGGTAAACGTTACAAAATTAGCGGAGTTATCGACTGAATTCGCTTATTGATTACAGATAAGAAGATTGTCAAGGAATATGGGCTACTGTGATTTTGGGAATCAAACCAAAGAAACCTTAATTTTTTAGTGACTCCGACATAAACGCAGTGCATCACATCAATGGCTGTAGTTTCAATATAATTATATACAAATCTAGACAGTTCCGAATGCCCTTTAATTCCAAAAATATCACCTTCAATAACAGAGGTCTCGTCAACAAATTGCTTAGACTCTACACTTGTACGCAGTTCCATGTCATTATCGAAGGGATAGACATGCACCTTGTTTCCTCGTTCACCCTTTTGTTTACAGTTAGGACAGCCGTAATCCCCGTTATAATATTTCATGTTCAAAAAATGAGCTTTTGCGTACAAATCGCATGTGTCACAAATCGTGATGCCGCGAACTTTTACTAGTTGATTAGCAGTTGATAGGGTGAATGTAACAGCATTATAGAATTGCTTTAAGCCCTTATAAAGAACGCTCATAAACATTAGCTGCTGGTTTAGTTGGACCAAACTAAAGCCCTGCTAAAATCATGTTCTCGCGTTTAAATCGATGTACATATGGCAGCTCGTTGATCACAAAGTAAAAAGTCTAAATGCTCAATTTCAATGATTGATAAAGAGGTATGCCATCAGTATTCCAGGTTAGAGAAATATTATTGGGATTTGAAAGGAACCCGTCATCGAAATTTTCTAGCTCTTTGTAAATAAATCCGTCGTATATATCTTCAAAGTTATCGATATTTTTTTCTCTCGAGTGAATTTATAACTTAGCAATTTTTTAAATCGTTTTCGTTTAAACATTTTTGTCAACTGGTCAATAATAGGTATCTCGATAAAATAATTCGACTTCGTGTTCTGCTTGCATTCTTTGCATTCATCTTCATTATTGCTGTCTTGTTGTGTAAAGCATACAGAATAATAGTAATGTCGCAGCAGGGGAGATTTTATATCCCGAAATATACATTGAAATTTATGTAATGTTTTTACGCACAAATGAGGTTGAATACAATGCAAACTCAAAAGGGAGAGAATTTGAGCAAAAAGTACTCCTGACAATTTAAATCGGAGCATTAGTGATAGAACGGATAATATATGCTCGGACACAGTGAGTGGAGCACCAGGATACAGAGGCTGTCTTGCATTTTTTATGTAAAATTTACCATCGTCGATGTCTTCGTAATCGTCGTTATTATCACTTGATTCGTTGCTTTTACGGTCACTGCTATTGTCCTCGGAGTCCTCGCTTACGTCGCTTTGATATTCGTCACTTAATATTACAGATTCAGCATCGGTATCGGCGTAATTTCTCCGCACATTTTCGTGATAAATCGCATCAATCATTTCATTTTCGAAATTCCGATCTGGATTACCTATTATAAATATATATATATATATATATATATATATATATATTTCAAATGATGAGCAAAAAATCGAGTCTATCGAATTATAACGATATGTGCGGTGGAGATACACATTTAAAGGATGAATCCTAGATGATTCTTGTATAAATACACGATAAAAAATTCAGTCAAATCGATTTTTAAAAATACTCATTGGTGTTTCTTTCAACGCAAGGATCATCTGCCTTTGCCTCAGAAGTTTCATTTGAATCACTAAACTCTTCGTTTGATTCATCGAGTGATTCTTCGCTATCGGTATATTGCAACGTGAGACAGCGCAGATATTCCTTTCGTAGTTTATACTGATGAGATCGGCTATAATTTGCATAGTTGATTCGCTTCATTGTAAAAATCAAGAAGTACTAAATCAAAAATAACCTTCTTTCGAAAAATTTTTACGTACACGAAAGTTTGTTGTTTTTATGGTTATCCGTCGGTATGTATATACGTTGCTATGTATACATAAGCAAATACGAAACTAGCCTCTCTGTATCGCCAATAAAATAGTTACGCGAAATAGATTTTCAAAAGTAAGTATCAATACGATTCTCAAAAGAAATTGCACAATATATTAAAAAAAATGTATTATCTTGTATTATGGACGGAGTCTGAGCCGCCGACGACAAGCGTTTTGCCGGGAAAGTGTCTGATAATAAAGAAAAGGTCTAAAACGACAGCAAAATGGGGAAATGAATGGTTTGAAGCCCGTATCATTTTACGTAGCAGTAAGTATTATTTACAATACGGTGCATTTTCTTAACCTGTTATTTAACTAGACAATTGTACTTAAAATAAGTAAACAAAAAAATGTACTTCATCCGGACGCTGAATATAACCAAAACCGAACAGAGAAGTCCAGCACAGTCACAAACAAGGCCGCGGCGAGGCATTTAATTTTCAGCGACGAGTTTGACGACGAAGAACAGCCAAATAAGTACGCATGAATCTATTTTAATATACTTACAATCTATATATATATATATATATACATATACATATATAATAAATATATTTTACGTTGCAGCTTATTGAAACAACGAAACAATTGCACTTTTGACGAGAAAAATGGCACGAGCCAAGGCGAAAAGACGCGCGGTCAGGCTCTCGCCCAGAACGATGCAACCTGCCAGGGAAGCAAAGTGCTTGATAGTAAAGCTCCCAAAAACAACAAGGCGAATGGAAATCGTCTCGAGAAGTCCGGTACCGCCACAAACAAGGCCTCGAAAAGACGTATAATTTTCAGCGACGAGTCTGACGACGAAGAGCAGTAGCCGGATAAGTACGCATGAATTTTATTTTTATATAATTTTATAATTTAAGTACGCATAACAAATATTTTTTACTTTGCAGCTTATCGGAGCAACAAGACGATCACACCCTCGCCCAAAACTACGCAACCGGCCAGCAAAGCAAAAAGCTTGATGGTCAAGCTCTCGAAGACGAAGAAACTAACCATAACCAAGCAGGAAAGGTCAATACAGTTGCAAAGAAGACTGCGATGAAGCATAGTTTACTTTTCACTAAGGAGTCTGACGACGAAGAGAAATTGGATGGGTACGCATACATCTATTTTAAAACACTTATAATCTATGCACGTATAATAATAATGAATATTTTACTTCGTAGCGAAAATCACGATGCTGATCCTGATGGTGCGGTGCCCAACCGTCCTCTTGTAAATAATAATGTCAATCGTGGCAATCGTGGTTTTGAGTTACCCGACGGCGTTAGTTCGGATGACGATGCCGAAAACGACCATCCACAAAGGGAGCCAGAATTGAGGGATTTGCTGGTTTCAAATAAGCCAGATGAAGGCAAAGTAGGCGATGATACATTTACTAGAACAATATATAGTGTATTATCGCGATAAATTGTTTTAGATTCGCCTTGTTGGTGGCATCGACATTTTTGTGGATGCAACCGAATCAAATTATATCAAAGGTAAATGGCAGGGAAAGCCAGAGGAACATGTTCGCAGACTTATGAAATTGATAATTGGCAGAAACGAATTGAAAAATATGTCGACGACAGGATGGGGTGGAAGAACAAAATACCACCGAAACTTTTCAAGGCTGTTTTTTTGTGAATAAAAAGGGTTCTCTAAAATTATCGTTCTTAATACATTATTTTAACCTAAAATAATTTTCAGTTTATGTCAACAAGAAACTACCCGAATACAAAGAAAAACTCACAGAAGCTCGTTACAGGAGGGTTCTTACTAATATGTGCAATACCCTAAGAAATCCGAAAAGAAAGAAGTAATCGTATTATTTGAGACTATAATTTGACAATTTAATTAATTTTATACGACCTGAGATTATACGGATATTATAAGTTCTACTGTGTGCTCATCTAATATAGCAAATATTACGTTAATAAATAATAAGTCAAATTATTTCCCTAAACTCCCTAAAGTCTAGCATAATTTGTCCAGACTTTTTCATTTTAGAGTAATGTCTGGGCAAAAATCGTGGATAAAGTCTGGCGGCGTTTATCAAGACTTTTGATTTTCTAGTATAATGACTGGACAAAAGTTTTGGTTGAAGTCTGGCAACGATTGCCCGGAGTTTAAATTTTCGAATAAAATGTCTGGACGAAAGTCTCGGAGGAAGTCTAGCTAAACGTCTAGATATTCAGGATGTCTGGATTAGTCTCATTTGCCAAGACTTTCGCAAGACTTTTTGGGCCAGACTTCGGCTAGGCTTCGGCAAGACTTGAGCCAGACTTTTTTTGTACACGGGTCTCGTTCTCCCATTTCCGGGCCAAAAAATTATGTCATAAATCAATAAATTAGATTTTAGAGCTTGTCTTTTATCTGCATTTTCAAGCCTAATTTTTATACGTTTATCTATTGCTCTCGTTCGTCTTTCTCCTATTTTACGACGTATCTTTTATAAATTTCGAGGCTCGTGAGTTATTGGGTTTTCAGAGTTTTGGTTTTAGATTTTCCTTGCTCTTTCGTTTGCCTTCCTTTGATTTGACGATGTATCTTTTTAAATTTTAACGCGCGTGAGTTATTTCATTTTAAGTGTTTAAGATGTCCTCTTATCTCCTGCTATCGCTCGCCTCCCTTCGATTTGAGTACATATTATTTATAAATCTACGGGCGCGTGGTTTGCTTGTGTTTGAGAGTTTTAGCTCTAGAATTTACTTGTGCTTGCGCTCCCTTAGTTTGATTTTCTGACTTATTTTAAATAAAACTTGAGGCGTATGGGTTACTTAGGTTTAAATTTTCTTGCACTCTTTCTCGGCATTCTTCAATTTGCCGACGTATCTATTATAACTCTCGATGCGCGTGTATTATTTGGTTTTATAAGTATGAGATTTCATCAGAATTATTACATATGCTCTCATTCCGATTTATAAAATTATAGTTATTTCGAAAATGACACTTATTTCGACTTTTTCTAATTGAATATTTTATGAATAACAGTCACGAAACAAGGGGAGTTTACTTTCGGAGCTCGAGTAATAAAAAAATATAAAGCAATTAATAATTACTTAGAGTTATTTATTAAGAAACTGTTCAAACTGTCAAATGGTTTTAACTAACTATAAATAAAACTACAAATGAGGAACTGTGATCGTAAAATGGTATATTGTCCCTTTGCGATGAAGGTATAATGATGCTTTGTATGAGCAGAGATCAATTTTCACTTTGCTGGAGGAAGTCAATGTGAAACTGTAAAAAAGTCACAAAACTTTACTTAACTGTCCTCGAACAGACTGTGTACATGTCAAAATCAGATTCAATTGGAGTTTTAGTGCAGCAACAAGCTAGTTACCAATAATAATTTTATTAAATATTATTGTTTTGAGTCAACTAGATGTGGAATTATACGACAAAAAGGTATTGTGTTGTAATCGTTAACTGTGCAATGTTGTTGAATCAGATATGAAATTGTAAAATACTACAGACTCTAATGTTAATTAATGACATGTATGAAAATGACTGTTTTATTAACTTGAATAGTTCAGATAATTAATTCTGGTAATTTTAAACAATGTTTAGTAATGCACTTAATATTACTGAAGCTGATAAATTCCTATATTAACATAATTATAGTATAAATAGTTTTTTTCATGATTCCAAGTGTTTGCTATAAATCGAATGTCATGCTGTTTAAATAAAAAGAAACAAAATTAAGGTTGTTGCATAATTTATTATTATTATTTTTATTCAAACTGCAAGTTATAGATACATAATCTGCTGCATATTGAAAAATATTTATTTGCGCCTAACCTGCTTGACGCTCCGCTCATCGACGCATACGCGACACGAGCGCTCACACAGACTCGGCGCGTGTATTAGTGTAGTGTGGCATCCACACCGACACGGGCGCTGCGCGTGTGGTAGTGAGCCTAGTAATTTTCTAAAGGTTGGTACCTCGGATTATTCCATCGGCAATAGTTCTAGCCCCAGCGCTGATGTGGATGTTTATGTGTGTGTGTGTGTGTGGGTTACGTGTGTGGATGTATCTGTGTGTGTGTATCTATACAGTAATATTTCTGGAACACTCACAATCAGTCAATATCAATAAAATTTGATATGTATGATTATTTTTGGACTCTGAATTCGGGAAAAGCAGTAATTTATTATTTTGCCAACTACATTTTGTTTTATGGTTTTATTTGCAGTCCCGGGGAAGAGGGAAGCTCTCACAAGGTATAATTATTATTATTACTATATATTTATTTGCACTAGTCAAAAATAAATACATATCACAGTTACATTATGCTTCGTCATATTACAGATTTGTCACACGCCGTGATGATACCAAGTACAATTTATATTCGCGCTAATCTATAACGTCAAAACAGTATACAATAAAATTACAAGGTACAATACTAGACGGCTTATCAAATTTTTATTACACATGTATATTGTGCAGCTTAGATATATCAGTCGACGACACTACCATCATCGCATTGATGGATGTGTCGATATATTGCCGCTTTAAATCGATCAAGCGACGGAAGGTTCCTTAGATTTCGAGGAAGCGAATTCCATAACCAAGCCCCGTGTGCACTGAATGACTTGAGTTCAGTGTCAGTACGCAAAACGGGAACTACGAGTTCCTTGGGGTCGCTAGAAGAGGTTCTACCCAGATTTCTATCAAAAAGGGCAGCGAGGTACGGAGACTACCATAATAAATGCTTTATAAAGCAGTATAGCCGCAAAATACTCCGTTCTCGCCTCCACCGAGACCCAGCCTATCGTTCTTCTATATGGGCAGATGTGTCCGTGCCTTTTAGCACCACAGATGTATCTCACGCATGAGTTCTGCAATCTTTCAAGGTGGGAGTTCACCTGATACGTCCAGGTGTACAACAGAACAGTAATCCAAATGCCGATAACAAGAGCGCTAGCCAGCTACCTTCGTAGTGTCTCAGTGGTACAGGATCTGAAAGATTTAAGTCCATAAAGAGCTCTATTAACCTTTCGACTAATCGCATCCACCTGCTGTTTCCACGTTAATTTTGAATCCATTATAACACCGAGATTTGTTACAGCGTCAACAAATAGGACGAAAACACTATCCGCGATCTCAATATCAGGCAGCTGTAGACTTTGCATTTTATTAATGTTGTAATCTGAACCGAAAATAATAGCTTTAGTTTTCCCAACATTGAGGCGAAGTGCATTCTCAGATGCCCATGCCGACACCCCACGCGCAACAGCCGACATACGATCCACACCCTCACTCACATCTTCCCTTGTCACCTGGGTATCACTTTGCAGGTCATCAGCATACAGCAAATGTTCGACACTGTCTGATAATTTTCCCTCGGGGCCTTTGAAGTTAGCCAGATGATCACGAGTATCGTTAATGTAAAGGCTAAATAGAAGAGGCCCCATGACTGAGCCCTGGGGCGGCATCCTCTAGCTTATATGTCGTCTATAGCTTTGTCGTTATGGAAGACAAACTTGTCATATGAATCATATGTTTTATGGATTTTATCTTGTGGATTACATGCTGTGGTGGAAGATAGACGGAACTCGAACCGTGACAGTAACGACGGTCACATTCCGCGGCAATTTGAAAAACGACTCGAATATAGGCGGAAAAGAAAGAATTTAATTATTTTATTTAATTTTAATGAAATTGTATATGAAACTGTTTAAAAATGTAATTCTTAATTATTAAATAAAAATAAATATGGATATCAATGTGTTTGTGATAATTGCAATGAATATTGATTCATCCCATGGATGTTCACATCTCCATATGATAGGTATTCGATCTAATTTGAATTAGTATTAAACTTCTTCTCCACATAATTTATAAGTTGTTCGTTTAAATTGCAGTTAAAAGTCGTTGCGTTAAAAATTTATTTATATTTATTTATATTTAGTTGAAGTTGAAAAGAGTATAGAGTTGAAAAGAGCTTTAACAAGCTTTAACAACATTTTATTGTCATGAAGGATATAAATTGTTTTCATATAATTTTAAATAAAAAAGGGTTCAGAATAAATAACACGTGTTCAATAATATTGTATACAAAAATTAAAATGTTTATTTGTAATACAAAATTATAAATAAAGTTTTATAAATTATTGTTGAGCAACACGCGTTTAACATTTATTTCAGAACATACACAGATATGAATTCTCCTGGTACTTACTAGTTCATCTGGCGAAAACCGTGTAGCTCTTCCCTAAACTCCGGCAAAAGTCCAAGTTTTCGAAGCTCTCTTCAGATGTTATTATTATTATCCAACGCATCAAATATTCTATTTTGGATAAAAGCCGCTCGCACTTCAATTGTGCGTTGTTCTGCTTGAGCAGCGAGGGACTGAAACTCCGATAATAGCCTGTCATCACGGGTCCGCTGATATCGCCGCCTAACGCTTCACGTTTGTTGTAGAGATCGTTAAGTTCAGCGTTAACCCACGGCGGAGATCCCCTCTTTTTAGGTTTAAATTGCTTTAAAGGGGCATGCCTGTCGATAACAGCTATGATGTTGTGGCTAAGAGATTTTAACTTGCTTTCGACAGTCTTGTCTGGGCAACTGATGGTCGACCAGTCACAAGCCCCGAGAAGAGACGAAAGTTCCTCTTGTCTGACGGCTTTAAAATCCCTATAGAAGAAAGGGCTCAGGACCGGGGTTATTGACTTCGGGGCCTAATTGTGACATCAATAATATTATGTCTGCTCAGAAAAGTCGCCATCATGTTGTTCGCATCAAGCAGTGCTTCATTTGTCGTCAGTTAGGATCACGTCAATCCATGTGTGAGATTCCCTAACGTGGTGAATCGCGCCATGATTAACTAATTTGAGATTTAACTCGCAGGCAAGGCCAAGCAATGGCGTGCAGATCTGCTGCCGTCATAAACAAATGTGACATATCGCCATCTCGTCTTTTGACTAGGAAACGACCTCCTCTATGCCAAATATACTTATAACCCAGACCGCGTGCTAAGCTTTTAAGACTTTTAAACTGGAGAAATAATAGTTTACTTAATAAATTCATTTATAAAAATTCTACTTTGAATTAGGCTATTACTCGTTTCCGGGTTGTTACGTCCAGATTACCAATTTTCAATTACAAAATCTAACACATTAATACAATTACATGAATTTCTACCTGAATTGATAATCGAACTTGGCGATATTTGAAAGTTATAATAATTTAAATGATTAAAAGAGTGAATGATAGGAAGTCCCTTTTGGCTACCGCGGACGCGGTCATCGCCTACCGGGGAAGGGAGCCGGATACGAAGTCACTTAAACTATACATTATTTCTTTTTAAATCGACACAAGTTTATTTTTCTGAAAAGAGAAAAGTACCTTAATGTGTAAGTGTGCGTGGCTGTTTGTATATATGTGTGAAGAGGTTCTTGAGTATCTGCAGCTGTCAATCCTCGGCGCCTTCCAGCCTAGGCTCGGTGGTTCAGGTTACAGCGGTGGCTAGATGCACTAGGTGTGACAGCTCGTTCCTTTGGTGTGCGTAGTGTAGATCGCAGGGAGTCCACTGCCTCTGTTGCTTCTTCTTTTCAGCAGGGGGTGATATTCGGAAAAATGCCGATGGATGCACTTGCTCGACTGAGCGACTAAGTCCGGTACACTCTCTACTTTTAAACGTACGAGTAGCGAGTAATGCGTGATACTTGTTTTACGAATGGTCTGGCGACGAGCAGAGTAACGTTCTGCGAGAGATTTCGGATATTACTGACGATGCTTGCTCTTTGCTCCCGGGCTTTATATACTTGCATATCCCCTTGTTTTTCTCGGGCTAGCGATTTCCATATTAGGTCACTTCACTATTTTGTATTTTCCTCTCTCAATTTTAAGGGAATCGTAGCAGGTCAAGTCATAAACATCATAGTTTATGACTACCACTTAAGAATTTGTCTCTTTTAGAACTCTCCCGCGGTCTCTCTTTTTACTGGAGATCGCACACTTGTTTCCTATGGAATTCCAGATTGTCGAATATTGCGCCTCGGTCTCTCTCTCTCCTCTCTAGTTTTTCTCATATTTGTGCTCATTTTTCCGCGGTGGATTGTCGTCGTATTACGTGACGTCATTGTGGAAACAGCTCCCCTCGTTCTCGTACTTCTTAATTCATGGCTCTCCGTTTAAAAATACGAACACGCGGTTCTTGTGAAGTTATCATTGAATCTAAAATAACCCTTAGCGTTCTTATGGCATTTTGGATTTACTGCGTGGTTCGTTGGAATATAGTCCATTTGTGTGAAGGCGCCGCTGGCACGTATGGATGAATCTCTCTCCCGATTTTCAGATCCACTTCTTGGGTGCCGCGATGACGTGCTAGTGAGTAAGTGTGTGCGTGTGTGTGTGTGTAGATGTGATATGTATAGCAATCGTAGTGTTTTGGATGCGTAATGGAATCGGTGATTACATTACAGGGTTCAACGATGAGACTTTATGTTTTAAATTTATGTTTCGCACGCATAATATCTACTAATAGCTTGCGGTTAGAGAGACATACTACCCATGGTGATAGCCGCCGACAATCTGCTTGCGAACTCCATCTTTCTGCTCGAAGCTTGCGTGTTCACCGGATGTCGTCCCTAGCGATTGACGGCAGGATGGTGCTGAGAATAGCGTGGGCCGCGTTACCGCATTCTTGGTCAGAACCTTCAAATACATTAGAAACTATTATTTCTGTGCAATTATCAGCACCATTCGATTGGGTCACCGAAGAGAATCTCACGCTGTGAATTTTAATGACTTTGAAGCCCTTCTTTTCCGTAGCAGTCAGCGCAGAGGCACCCGCGCTATCATTCGCATTGATAGAGTAAGAATCACTTAGCGAGACGAAAACTCGTGACGTATCGACGTCATAATTACATAAAGTATTATTATTATCATTATGATTCTTGTCATTGCCGTTGACATTGGGACAAGAAGCGAAATCACCACCACCATGCCTAGACCAAACGTTATCAACGAAGCTTTCCAAATTTAAGCATTGATCGCGTGAGCATCTCAAGCTGCTCTTTAAGGTTTTTATTCTCCTGCAAGACCTGCAGGCGATCATCGTGCACTTTTACCATCTTAGAGTTCTGCATTTCAATTTTCTCCTCAAGGGCCGAGACCCAATCCACCAGCCCTTCAATCTTTCAGGATGCCTCTGGAGCAGGGCCCGATCTCTGGGTGATGGCATAAAGCTTCATCACTAGAAGAGATTTGAGATCATCCAAAAATCTTTGCAAGAGGTCAAACTGATTGCTAAACAGGTAAAAAATCGATGATGGTAGTAAACAATAGTGAAGCGGACTCATATCCATCCAAGAAATTGAATAGGTGCGCTTCCTCTCAGCAGTTTTACAAGAAAGGACGGCCGGCGTCGAAGCAGAAATATTTCCCTTAAGGGAAACATTCATGAGATCTGTGTTCGAGATCTCTGTCTTATTCTGATCAGTATTATCGACAGTATTAATAACACAAGTCTGTTACAACGTCGTTTCCCTCAGCGGGATTTTGGGCGCCGTCGCCAACGCGAACGAAGTGGGTACCTATCACCACTACATAGCGCCTCCTCAGGTTGCGGATAGGTATGGGTATGATAAGCCTACGCTGGCGAACGCATTCATCTAGAAACACTACGCAAGCACCATCACAACGACAACAAACACACTAAACTTTCTTATTTCCTATGTTTTCTTGATTCCTATTTTTATCTCTTATCTTAATCTTTCTCTTTCTCTCCATCATTGTATGTCACTGATACTACCAATTCACACAAAATGGGACAATAATCCTGCTGCCGAGAAGGATACAGGAACGATGACAACTGCCCTAAAAGGGAATGTGTAGAATGATTCGTCACCTTACGCGGTAACAATGCCAGCGAAGGCGCGCTGCCTTGCAGGAGGGCCGTTAGGATGCGAGAATGAAAACGTAGTAGTCTGACGACGAGTTGACACTGTCCTCGTCAAAGTCGAAAAGCTATTAAGGGCTTAAGAGTAGGAACCTGGAATGTCCGCAGTCTTTACAGAACGGGCGCGTTTCGCGAAATCATAAAGGAAGCTGAGAAATACTCTTTAGATTTGGTAGAAATACAGGAAACTTGGTGGACAGATGACGCGCTGCTAGCATCGGGTAACTTGACCTTCATGTATAAGGCGCAAGCAGGCATTCTCTAGGTACCGAATTTCTCGTTAACAAAATCATCATACATTCGATTAAAAACTTCAAATTGGTGAATGACAGACTTTGATACATTACTATTAAAAGGGAATGGTATAACTATGTCGTTATTAACGTACACTGTCCTACGGAGGACAAAGAAGAAGAAGTCTAGGATCTCTATTACGAAAATCTAGAGCAAGTAATCGACCAATTCGCGTCTTACAATACTAAGATAGTAGTGGGGGATTTTAATGCTAAAATAGGGAAAGAAGAAATGTTTAGGCCAACTCTAGGGAAAGAAAGCTTGCACGAAACCAGCAATGATAACGGTATTAGGGTTATTAATTTCGCCGCGGCAAAAGATCTCATAATTAAGACTACATGCTTTAAGCACAAGGATATACACAAAGCAACGTGAACATCGCCGGACGGGGCTATGCAAAACCAAATCGATCATTTTCTCATTGATAAAAGACGGCATACAAATGTACTCGATGTAAGGAACTATAGGAGGGCAGATTGTGACTCGTATCACTTTCTAGTAGTAACCAAATTAAAAGCCAGATTAGCCGCCTGTCAAAATAGCAAACAAAAGAACAAAGGAGAAAGCTTCGATATAGAAAAACTACGAAACGGGGTGGAACGAATGAAATACGAAATAGAAGTTAGTAATCGGTTTCATGTACTCGAGGACGCGTCACCGGAGGTAGATGCTGAACCGAACGATTTATGGGGGGTTATCAAAAAAATGGTAAAAGAGGCCGCGAACAAGGTACCAGGGAAAAAGAAAAAGCCTAAAAGCAAACCATGGTTTGACGAAGAGTGCAAGCTCTGATTTGAAAGCAATAGTATTTATATATACGCTGCTTGAACGTCGTATTATATCTAACTGTAACATGCGTTTGATTTCATCTGTTGCTTCCTTTCTGTCTGCGAGAGGTATAGGATAAGGTTTACAAAACCAAGGTATTGTGTTAGTTAATATTAGTTCGTGTTCGTAAGTTGTTAGTAATCCCGGTTTTTTTCGAATACTTCTTTTCGTTTTATAAGAAGGTTTCTTAGTTTTTGTTTTTGTGTCTCATCAAGAGTGTCACAAGTTTCTAGTTTTCCCTCGATCTCCTCTAAAGTGAGCTCGTATGGATTTTCATAATTTTCTTCATAGTCTTCATAGAGACCATCTAGATCTGCTAGATTCCCTTTTTCGGTGAACCTACGCGAATCTGTAATTGCTAGTGACGTGAATTCATTCCGCGGCATTTTTCTGTCCACGTATGGTATTACACCGTCGACGTTATTTACGGTAAACAAGATTTCTTCCTGGACCGTGTTAATTAGCATTTTCAACGATTTTATAGTATCAAAACCGATAATGCATGAACTAATCAGTTTGGGTATTACTATGAAAATTATTTTTTCAGATATATTTTCGAACTTAGTATTGAGACGAACTTGTCTTTTTATCCGCGCAGACTTGCTACCGGTAGCGCATTTGATAATTTTTCCGCTTATTGGCAACGTAGGGCAATGCTTCAGCGTGTTATGATTTTGATAATAAAATTCTTCTGATATAGCGGTGACTTCACTACCCGTGTCTACGAGTGCATCTACAGTGATGTTTTCTAGTGAGATTCTTATTTCTGGGCAATGAGAAATTTCAATTTCGCGACCATCCGGATTGATATCGCGTAATAATTCATCACGCGGATTTCCCATAAGGGACGCGATTTTAGTAGTTGTGTCTTTCTTCCGTTGAGCGGGAAGTGCATCCTTAGCAGGCACAACTACTTTCCGTTTCCCGACTTGTGCTCCTTTTTTCCGTTGCAGTCGAAATAGTCAAAGTTAAGGGTCTCGTTTGTTTTAGTCCCCTTTTGGCTTTTGTGTCTCCCGGTGTTTTTGTTGTCAGTTTTCTTGTTGTCTGTCTGTATGGCGTGTACTCTTTGGTCTGTCCACGTTTTTGTTTTTTGCCATGGCTGATTGCCCGTCGTTTTAGAATTTAACGTATTTTTTGCTGGTGTATTCTCAGTGGGAGGGTGGGTGGGATTTTGTTTGGCTTCGTGACTTGGTCTTTGGGTTCTGTCTGCATTGGTATTTCTTTTGGATGCGTCGTCACTGTCAAAATCGGCAAGTGTTTCTAGGAAGGTGTTGATGGATTGGATTTTATGATTAGTGACTGTGCGTCTAATTTCCCGTTCGAAATGCTCCGCGATTTTGCTTACAAGCTCGTGCTCGTCTATGGCCATGTTTAGCTCGCGGGCTAATCCAAACATATATGTGGCGTAATTGACTCTACTTCTCTGCCCGGGCATGTATTGACCGAACTCTACTTTCTGGCGTTAGTTCTTTGAATATTTTTATTCCAGAATCCTTCTTTAAATTGATCATAAAATTCACTATAATTTTTGACTTCGCCTTGTACAAGATACCACCAATTGTGGGCATCCCCTTCAAGTGCTTGCGAC
Source organism: Muscidifurax raptorellus (assembly GCA_020010945.3). Lineage (NCBI taxonomy): Eukaryota > Metazoa > Arthropoda > Insecta > Hymenoptera > Pteromalidae > Muscidifurax > Muscidifurax raptorellus. Next base: position 1,668,941 of record JAHUUD020000022.1, read on the forward strand.
ACAATGCATTTAAATTCATAATCTTCCGGCTTTACAAGAGAAAAATAGTTTTCAAATTCCCGTAAGAATTTCATTGGTCTTTCGCTAGTTAGGCCTTTAAATTTCGGAATATCAATTTTTATACGTCGAGACCTGTCGGTCGTTGAATTTCCGTTCAGATTGCGTGGTTGAATTATCTTTTCGAGTCTAGTCGATTCTATAGAGCTCGATTCGTAAATTTTAGCAATTTCCTCCCGGAGTTGTGTGACAGATACAGTTGATTCTATTTTTTCTTTAATCTTGTCGAGATCTGAGCGTAAATTTTGATTTCGTGAGATGAGTGAATCGTTTTCTGTCTCGAGTAAATTAAGGCGTTCTTTTATTTTTTCCATAGATGAAGCGAGCGCTTCGATACGGGCATTTGTATCGTCCACGCCCCCTTCAAGTTTGTCTTTTCTTAATTTTATACGTGGTGAGGCAACATCTTCATCTTCGTTGCCCTCCAATTCGTCAACGCGATCCTCAAGTGCATTCTGTTTCTTATTCAATGTTATCAATTCCAAGACTACGGCTTTCTGCCATTCCAAATTTCTATCCATCACAATGTTTTCATCATTTTCAATTTCCTCCAAGAGGATCTCGGAGCGTCTTTTGCCCGTTTTATTGGCCATTTTGAAGATGTGAAATTACTGAATTGATTTTGAATAAATTTAATGGTTAATGAAATGTTAACATTGGATACTTAGATGATGATAGGTGGGTGCTACGCGACTGGCCTTAAATTTTCAGATTTTGCATACCCCTCGTGATATCGCTTATGTGCTCTTCTAAAGCTTGCACTTTATTTTCTACCCTTCTTAAACGGGTTTTAGTTACTCTTAATAAATCTGTAGCGATCTCACGAGTTATGTCTGCATCCTCTTTAAGATTTTTCACCTCCGTTACGGACTTCTCCAGGCTTTCTATTTTCTCATTTGAGGCTCTGTGAAATATCTTCATCGAATCGTGGCATTCGATAACATCGTTATGCAGGGAATTTATTTGTTTTTTATGACTCTCTTGCCTCTTGTTGTAAGCCAGGAGAATGTCGTAAATATTAGTGATCTTTTCTGATGTTACTTCGTAATCCTTCTGCGTTGCCCCCAAATCCTTCCAGCATTCGAGCACGTTCTCATGACAGCGTTGCACATTTAATTGAGCTATTTTCATTTGTTCGATAATTTTCTTTTCCTTATGTTGTAATGTCTCAATTGTTTTCTTAAGCTCTGTAATTTGCTTTCTTTGATGTGCATCGTGTTTGAGAACTTGCCGTACTAAGTTGTCCAGATAAGTCAACCGATTGTGAATTTGTTGCTCGCTGAACGAGCCATTAATTTCAGGTATCATTCAAAGATTGAGAATTCGTGAATTCTAGAAGCAAGCAGAAGAGATATGTTAACTGAATCGGGAGTGAATCCTTTCCACGCCTCGAGTCCCTGTTCGGGCGCCAATGAAACGGACCAGGTAGATCCGCAGAAGAATCGCGAGATCGCGTTCGTATCGAGACTCGGAGGGTGGAATAGATTAGGGCAGGATGCACTTGAGGTAACCTCGGATCCGCGATCACCCGCACTGATGGAAGGTGAGCGCTGATCGTCAACTCGGAGGTAGGGGGTATCTTAGCGTAGTGTGGAGATGCAATAGCTCGACGCCACGTAGAATGCCCCGGGATATGACTCAGTTAAATGAAAGAATTAGTGTATATAGAAATATATATGTATTGCAGATTTTATTAGAATAACGTTAAGTACAATGGATGGGGTGTCTCGTCACACGTAGACACACGTATGTGAGAGCCCCTGACAATGATAGTCTGTTCAGTCCGGAGAGCTGAACAGAATAGCATTCGCGACAAATCTGAGTCTTCTGGTGCTGTGCGTGCTGGCCTTATATAGTCGGCGCCATCCCATATGTTGTTGTTTACGTTGGTTCTCCAGCGTCGGTTGTTTGGGTGCGCCGCTCCTTGTTGCCGCTCCAGCGTCGGTTGTTTGGGTGCGCGCGAGGTCTCTTTGTTGTGCTGCCGTTTCAAGGGCCATAGAAGAGTATCATAATGTAAAAAAACAAGTAGGCGCGATCTACAGAAGTAAGAAACGCGAGTATCAGAAGAATCAAATCAGAAAGATAGAAATAAATAGTAAGGAAAATAACCCGCGCGAAATGTATAAAGGTATAAACGTCATTAGAAAAGGTTTTCAGAGTAGGTTGCAGTTGACGAAAAATGAGGCCAGAAACCTCGTAACAAGCGAAAACGAACTGCTGAAACTGTGGAAAAGTTATTTCGATAGGCTATATGTGCATGAAAATTGCGAAGAAATGGGGGATGAAGTCCACACTGCTGAACTCCATATGGAGGAACCGATACAGGGTTAGAAGTGAGTGACTCGAAAACGAAATATATGATAATGGATAGGGAAGACACCTGCGTAAGGGAAGGGGATCTCAGGGTTGGAAATTTCACTTTTGAAAAGGTTAGCGAATTCAGATATTTGGGTACAACTATAAATGATAAAAACGAGATTAAAGCCAAGATCGTCAAAAAACTCCATTCGGGTAATTCTTGCTACTTCGTCGTGAGTAAATTATTAAAATCGAGTCTGCTGTCCAAAAACATTAAAATAAGGATATATAGGACCATAATACTGCCGGTGATTTTGTACGGGTGCGAAACGTGGACACTTACTAAAGAACAGGAAACCCGTTTTAGAGTATTCAAAAATAAGGTTTTGCGGAAAATATACGGTCCAAAGAAATATGAGGAAATCGGGGAGTGGAGAAAATTACATAATGACGAGCTACATAATCTATATGCATCACCGCATATCACCAGATTAAGAAAATCACGCAGGTTGAGATGGGCAGGTCATGTAGCAAGAATTTGTATTATTATTATTATAGATTGCGACGTGCCGTCGGGCGCAGACGAGGTCGAGGGTGAGAACTCGCCTCCGATGCAGCCCGACGCACAGGAGGAAAATACACGTGCACGTGCCGACGACGAAAGTAACCTCACTTGTCGAGAGCCTGTCATAGCGGTGGCTCTCCAGGTGTGGGTTATGACATACGCGCCGCGCACTGTTGCCACGTGTCGCCACTCGCGCCGCTCTCCTCGACACCGACGGCCATGATGGCTCTGTCGAGGAGACCCACCAGGGGTCGTAGCGGCGACTCCTGGAGGAATACGGAACATGTGCAGGGTACGGAGCGCCGAATAAGAATGACGCGCGCGCACACCAGCCGCGCATCGACGCGAGAGGGGAAGAGGAGGGAGATGGGAAACCGTAGGCCTCGTGACGCTATATATAGCACGCGAACCGAGACCGCGAGAGGAGGGAGGTAGCGCGCGTAGCTCCTGCAATAGAGATAACGCGCGAACTAGACGCGAAAGGAAGGGGAAACGCGCGCAGCGAGAGCAAAGACCACTAGTGCGGCCGCCATGAGGTTTGATATACACCTCTAGCATTGTACAGGCGCAACTACGCGCTCGCTTACGGGTTCGTCAACGCAACACGTGATGGCGCGCGCGCGCGCCGCAACTACCATGCCACGTATGCAATAATTCGTAATTCGCGCCAGCCTAGGCCCCCTGGTCGGACACCATGGGTGGCCTTGCCTGTATAGAGGGCGCGGCTAGACGAGTCTTCCGGAACGCCTTCGCCTCCCGCAGAGGAGCGGCTTCCTCCTCGTCCATTCTGTTCTGGACCATCAGTGTGATTGGACGCAACCCCCGAACTCCAGAAAAGGACACTTGGCGAATTCAAGGAAGCCATTAAAAGAACTCCAGTAGAGTGAGTAATCCTCGTCCTTCTCCCTCGAATCTGGTGTTGGGTTGCGCCATAATTATTTGCATATGGGTCTTCCGTCTGAGGTACGACCCATATAAGTGTTGCGCCGGTGTAGACTTTACGTCCAGCTAAGTGGGTAGATTACCTTGGTGTCGCGCCGCCGCCATAGTGAAATATGGGCTCGTGATACATAGGTGGTGGTCATCGCGAATCGTAAATGGGATTTGGTGGTTCTCCTTCTGGGAACACCACTCTCTAAGTGTTCCGCCTCCCCGTGAAATAGACTCCTACGGTTCGAGAGTCGTGCCAGTGCGTTGCGCCAGTCCCTGACCACGTGCGGATTGTGGTAAGAGGTGTTGGTCGTCGCGCGTCGCGAGTGTGCTTCGAAGATTTTCCCTCTCCGTAATCCAGCCTTTTACGCGGATGTTGCCGTGACTGGAAGCCAGTTAGTGCGGAACTGGCCGCGTCCGTTACACTTTCGTCGAGTTAGCGTACGAACCCGGGGTTTGTGGTGATGGTGTCGCGAGAACCTAGCGGTTGATGGATTACGGAGTTATCCGTGTCGAGAACGAGTATCGCGCCTGTCTAGCCGAATTGAGCCTAGGAGAGGAGGTTGCGCCACTGTGGAACCAATCCAGAGTAGCAGTGTCAGGAAGTTGCAAACCATAACTCAATCGATCGCGCCGATACTGACTGGTTATCAGTCTGACTGAGCCCTTTCCATTCCCCATTTTTGCTTTCGTTTACAGGAATTAGGCGAGGAGCAGTCGTCGTACGGTGAGAGGCGGATCCGCGTCAACCTTTTCGGATTATTTCAGATTAGCATCGCGTCACTGGCTTCCGCCATCTGCAGAGCAGAGCTGAGCCGAGTCAGGAGGAGTTCGCCGCCATCTTGGGCGACGCCGTCGCCACGTGATCACCGAGAATTGTAACCAATCCGCCGTTTGGGGATCTGGTCAACGGTTCACATAATATACAAATGTTGTGTTATTATTATTGAATTATTGAAGTGTTATTATTTATTTTCCCCGAAGTGCCACGCCAGGCAGTCCTAAAAATACCTACCTGTCCCCCCCTTTCTTATCGAGATCGGAAGAGTCCGAATATAATTTCGTCGTGTATTCTAGAGTATAGTGGCTGTTGCTCGGGTGATTCTCTCACTCGTGAAAAGTGCAACATCACAAGATTTATTTTGCACTAGTCAAAAATACATACATATGTAACGTCCCATGTTCATAAAAGATAATTATATGTATGAATATACTGTATACAGAATGATGTATGACGGCATGTATGTGTACAGGCGCAGGTATACGACGATAATCACAATGTAAGCATTTCCGCAACCGCGTTTACGACATCAAACGCGTCCCACTAATTAAACCAACTGACCCCCGAGTCAGAAATCGACCTGGTGTGTGAATACGAGTGCCGTTTAGTCCTTCGCGTCGTCTATTGGGTGCTTAGAAACCACTCAAACTCCGTGGAAGCTAACCGGTGGAATTCTTCATACTCTGGACGCGAGTTGGTACAGTACGAGGCTTAAGGACCGTCAACCTATCTGGCGTTAGCTTCGGCAGCTTAGTTAAGGAACTTACTCTCAACACGCCACGGAACCATCCGTGTAGGATAATACTAAACACCGCCCAGTCATCGACCGTGCAATCTACTAGTAGTGTCCGAACGGGATTGTAAGTCGAACCAATATAGAAATAAGTAAATACGTAACATTAAGAACAAACATAAAGATTAGATTAAAACATCTGTGTAACATCTGTACGAAAGCATTGGGCCTTCGTCTAAATAAAGTCATAACAAAGAAGTACCATAAAGAGACAGTTTATTAGAATCATAACCTACTTAATAGTAACAGAAGACTCTCGAGTCAAGGCTAGTTCACCTATACTCAAATAAATAATTATTTGTATATAGAATTACTGCGCGGTTCAGCATAGTAAATCAGAACCTTACAAATGGCATCCCTTGTGGGGAACTAAGCCATTGTTACTAAAGTACCAACTGTCTCGTTTAGAATTTTCATTATTAAGAAGAAATTTAGGGTCAGTATTAGACGAAATAAATCATAATGGCGTTTAATCAAACTAGAGAGGAAATCTTAAGATTACCCAACTTAGAACAAAGAATCAATGCTTTAGATCAATTTTATAGATTTAAAGAGGCAGAAAGAGAAGAACAATTATTAGAATTTTCACGTAGTATATTAGAGTCAAATAATTTTCGGGCAGTGGAAAGAGCAACTCAACATCTTGCAGATTACGATGGAACGAACATGAATCTAAAGGAATTCTTACAAGATGTTGATAACTGCTTTACCATGATTTCTACAGATTCAGAAGCACACTTTTTAAGAATTGTTATATCAAAATTAAGGGGTAAAGCCAGACAAGCCTTGGAAGGTAGCACATTTAAAACTTGGAATGATTTAAAATCGCATTTAAAAGACTGCTTTGCACCGCCCCGCACATATAGTTATTACTTACACGAAATTCAATCATCTTCCATGAGGCAGGGAGAGAATATTCGACAGTTTTACGGTCGAATAAACGCGCTAGTTAATGCCGCAATTAACGCCGCGTTGGAAGTACTGGGAAATAACGTACAGCGAGATCATTTAAAACCTCAGATCGAAATCATTGCCTTAGAATCATTTATTAATGGATAACCAGATGGTTGGAGAACCCGTATTATCGAGTTAGCACCAGAAAAACTGGATGACGCGTTCGCGTTAGCATCGAAATATGAACGGGGTAAAGTAACCATGTATAATAATCATTACTCCAATCCACGTATTCATCAAGTAAGGCATACACAAGATCGAAGTCCACATGGTTCACGGGATTCACCCCATGGTTCAGGAGATACATATGAAAGTATACATCAAGTAAGAACATTGAATAATGAGGAAGGAGATAGAGGAGGGCAAAGAAGAGTGAATTTTCATGATTCTACGCATAATAGAAATGAGATTTCTTATTCAATAGACCGGGATGACACCTATTTCCCAAAAATGACTTTTGAAGGAGGCAAGATACACGCACCACCACAATTGAGTTATAAAAAGCCAGTACCCGAGCCTATCAAACATCCAAGTATACTCCAGAGGGAATATACTGAGAATACTATGGTGCCAGTAAGACCAACAGTACAAAGACATGTTATACCACCAGAGGCACCATTATATCAGGATTACAGACCCTGTAACTGTGCTGCATGTTATATATACTTTCAAAATCAACAGAGACCCGGATATTGGTACCCACCTCAAAATGGAGGCTACCAACATCAAAATCCACCAACGTGTACGCACAGTCCAGTCCCAATGCAGGAACCATGTCACCATCAAGAATCCGCAATTAACCGAAATCAAGACTATTACGGAGAAAAGCCGAAGTCGCCAATCCCGTTTCGCAGTGGAAATAAAAATCATTTAAACTGGGACAACGCTCACTGGAAGAACGCACCAGTGACCGGGACGACTCCACAGCGTTCAACCAGTCCCGGCCCCACAGCCAAGTCGGGAAACCAGCCCAAGTTATTCGACTCACGTCAAGAGTCGAATCCTCGCTCACAATAAAATTAAAAATAGAACAATTGGCAGTTCCAGAAGCCTTATGTGTAGTGGATACCGGAGCCCAAATCAATGCAGTAAAAGAAAACGCATTGGGTCCTAATGCTATAGTAGACCAAAATGACGTGATCTCTATACTAGGTATTTCTCCACAGGAGGTAAGGACTCTAGGAACTGTAAAATTAAAAATCTTAGGAAAGGACCATTTATTCCACGTGTTACCATCTAGCACGCCACTATCAGAGGAACTTATATTGGGTAACCCTTTTCTACTTGTAGAAAAAGTAAACATCATGTTTGGAGAGGGAGTACTAGTAACAGAAAGTCATCCGATAACACCCGTTCCCTTCGTTCATAAACTAATACCAGAAACTAGTGAAGATAAACATCCAGAGGAAGCATATCGAAACACGGAAGTAAAAAGAGTTCAGATTGAACCTGAGTTTGAATTTCCATATGCCGAACGCGAGATAGAACCGGAATCTATAGATACAGTAAATTGGAATTTTAATTCTAAAGGTTTTAAAACCAATGGTAAAACTGTATTTAAGTTACCGGCCAGAGCAAAAGTTCCTATAAGAATTCCCGCAACTAAACATTCAGCTAAGGGCCAAGCCTACTTAAGACGAATAAATACCGTCCCAGGAGTTTTTATAGGAGAAGCCGCCGTTAAAAATAACAAAGGCTACTGTTATGTAATGGCCACTAATACTCTACCTGACCCAGTCGAAATAGAAATTACTCCACAGCCATTGGAAGCATTTGACTTTTACGATGACTTGGAGGATGACTACGAGTTTCCGTTAGAAGGGGAACCACCTAAAGACGAAGAAGACCGCGTAAAAACAATCCTGGAAAAAGTTTTAACCAACTATCACACTAGACCAGAAAGAACGCAGATTAAGAAAATAGTAAAAGAATATTCTCATCTGTTTTATTTGCCAGGAGATCCGCCACCAAGAACATCATGTGTTAAGCATAAGATTAGGACAACCGATGAAGAACCCGTCAAAGTTAAGTACAAGAGAGGACCAACAGGACTAGATGACGAGCTTTTTAACCAAATACAAAAACTTTTGGAAGCCGGTATAATCAGGCATTCAAAGAGCCCATCTTGCAGTCCTATTCGAATCGTACCTAAGAAACCAGGACCAGACGGAAAGAAAAAGTACAGGTTGGTAATTGACTACCGAAAGTTAAACGCGAAAACCATCAAGGACGCATATCCACTACCTAACATCATGGAAATCCTTGAGCAGATTGGAAGAGCAAAATATTTCTCAGTTTTCGACCTCGCCATGGGCTTTCATCAAATAGAGATTGACCCTGGGGATGTTGAGAAAACTGCCTTTAACACCAGATACGGCCATTTTGAGTACTTATGTATGCCCTTCGGCCTTACCAACGCGCCTGCAACCTTCCAAAGGCTCATGGATTGCGTCCTAACAGGTCTATAAGGATCGGAAATGTATGTCTTTTTAGATGATATAGTGATTTATGCAAATTCTCTCGAAGAACATGAGGAGAAAATCGCTAAATTGTTTGAAAGGTTGTCAGCGGTAGGCTTAAGACTACAAATGGATAAATGCCAATTCCTTGTACCAGAAATTAATTATTTAGGTCATATCATCGACAGTAATGGAGTAAGACCGGACCCTAAGAAGTTAGAAGCCGTTAAAAACTACCCACGGCCGACTAACCAAACTGAAATTCGACAGTTCTTAGGATTAGCTGGTTATTACAGAAGGTTTATTGAAAACTTCTCAGAGAAAGCAGGGCCCATCAACGCCCTATTAGCCAAAAAAGTAAAATGGAAGTGGGAATTAGAACAAGAACAAAGTTTTAAGATCTTAAAAGAAGCACTTTGTGAAGCCCCTGTACTAACAACAGTGGATGAGAGTAAGCCTTTCATTCTAACTACGGATGCAAGTGATGGAGCTATAGGTGCAGTCCTAAGTCAAGGTGAACCAGGTCAAGAACATCCAATCGCCTATATGTCCAGATCTCTCAACAAATGCGATCGAAATTATTCTACCACAGAAAAAGAATGTTTAGCCGTAGTAAATGCCATAGAGTATTTTAGCCACTACCTTTACGGTAAGCATTTCACCGTCTACGGAGATCACGAACCATTGACATGGATTGAATCATTAAAAGATCCAGTCAGTAGGTTAAATCGTTGGAGAATGAGATTACGAGGTTATTACTATACTTTCAAGTATAAACCTGGTCGTCTAAATGTTAACGCAGACGCCCTTTCCCGCAATCCAGTTGATAGAGACCAACTAATTAAAGAAGATGAACAAGAACAGGGGGGGGAGGTACGAGTACTGCCTATCCTACCTAAGCCGACTAAAACTTCTTTAGCCAGACAGAATCGTACTCAACTACAAAGCGAAAACGAAACTTCTAAAGAAGGAGTTAAACATCGAAAGAAACCGGGTCGTAAGGAAGGAATCAAGCTTGATAACCCCACTATCCCTTTAGGTATGGAGGGAGGGCAAGCCGACCTAGAAGCAAGTACAATCGCGAAGAGACTTAGAATGAGGAAAAACGAACCAGCCACTACAGAAAAGAAAACAGTAGTTTTTGCAGAACCCATAGTTTCCGAACCACCATCAATGAGTGAAACAGATAACTCAGAAATAACCAACTCAATCGAGAGTAGTATTGCGGAATCTTCCGATGCTCCACCAATACCACTAAGCAACAAATCTTTGCTTCCTAGCCTGTTGAATCAAGATACAGAGTCAGAAGAGGAAACTGATTCTACTATGGTCAAGTCAAACGAGGATCCAGGTGAAAGTGAATTTGATGAGATAATATTGAATAAACCCAATAAGAACAAGAGTAAAAATCCCAACAACAAAAAGAATACTAATTCTAGACAAACTAGTCCAGAAATTGAAACAAAATTTAGAGATTCTTCATCATCAAGTGATGACAAAGAGTTAATAAACCCAAAATTACAATCTACTATGAGACGATCAATGCCAGGTCAACTCATGGATAATTCAGAACTACAAGAATTATCTAGCATTGAATTAAACAAAAGTGCAAGGGAAAAAGAGATTAATCCTAATAGAAACCCAAGCGAGACTACAAATAACCAACCACTCTCGATGTGCTGGGATAATTTCTTAGAGCTCTATCATGAAACTCCAACTGAGAACTGGGACCTCATGAAAGATATTGAAAGCTCATCACCCTTACAACAAGGAGAGAAAGCGAGTTCAGAACCACCTACGTTACTAGGAGAAGCTTCACAGGCAGTAGTCCCCAGCAGCACTGTGAGAGAATGGATGCTAGAATACGCAGATAGTCAGTCTAATCCGATTCGTTTCAAGTCACCCATAAAACAACCTAGAGCATCTTCTACTGCTTGGACTGAAGAGATGGCCGAAAACACCAATTGGCATCACCTCTCCACAATAGAACAAGAGGATAGTGAAGAAGAATCGGAGGATGAGATTAACGAAGAATTAAGAAAAAAATTATCTAAACCCAAAAAACAAAATAATCCACCTAAAACGACAAAAACAATAATAACACCCACAAGCGGAACACTTACCAACAACCATAATACTTCTTATATAAATAGTAAACCGAAGGAGGACAGTACAGCTCCAAGATTTGGAAACACACCAACATCTGTATTTTTCGACTATGTAGATTCAGATGTGAACTCGAGTGAATCATTAAAATTTTTAAAAACTAGAGAATGTATAACATATCTAAAAGATAATATAGTACATTTTATTTCAAAAGATTTAAGTTTATCATATGGAACTAACAAATTACTTATTGACGTAGAAGCTATTTATCGCGATGAATTATCGAAGGCCAAGATAACCATCGGTGATGTAATAGTTACCGAAAATAGAAAAAGATTCATTTTCAGTTTAGTTATTTCGGATAAAGAAAAAGACGAAATTACACCAGATAATTTATCGAAATGTTTAAGTACATTAGCAAACGAAATTAAGAATAAAAAGTTAAAGTCTTTTAGATTAGCTAGAAGCGGAGAGCTAACTGACACTCTTCCGCGAGGGGTATTATTAAATAAAATTAAGGAAAAACTGAAAAATTTACAAATAGCAGTAACGATATGTTACGGTGAGTGTAAGATACTAGCTCCTGAATACAAGTTAGTAGTTCTGAACGATTACCATAATAGTTTGTTTGGAGGACATCGTGGTATGGGAAAAACCTATAGAAGAATAAGAGAACGATATTATTGGAAAGGAATGAAAGAAGATATACATGATTTCGTACGCAAATGTGAAATCTGCCAAGAACAAAAGCTGGTTAGAGTAAAGACAAGAGAACCAATGGTAATAACGGATACACCAAGTGAAGTTATCTATAAAGTAGCCATAGATACAGTTGGACCTTTATGCAAATCTACGCAAGGTAACGTGCATATACTAACTATGCAGTGTCAGTTTTCAAAATTTTGTATAGCAGCACCAGTGCCCAACATCAAAGCAGTTACAATCGCAGACGCTTTGACCCGACACCTTTTTGTACATTTTGGAGTACCTAGAATAATTCTAAGCGACCGAGGACGCAGTTTTCAAAACAATCTATTGTCACAGTTATCCGAAATTTATAATTTTAAATTAAATACTACGACTGCATACCATCCACAGTCTAATGGATCCTTAGAAAGAAGTCACGCTGTCTTAGCAGACTTTCTAAGAAATAAATCATCAAGCAAACAAGATTGGGATAAAGTAATCCCCTTTGCTATTCATGAGTATAATACATCCGTACATACATCAACGGGTTACACTCCTCATGAATTAGTATACGGCAAACCAGCCCGTACACCCAATCGTTTGCCGAACGAATTCGAATTAGAAACTTACAACGATTACATACAAGAACTAACTGAATGTTTGAGAGATGCAGAAACAGTAGCCAGGAATAATCTCTTACAATCAAAACACAAGAACAAGGAGTACTATGATAAAAAGGCAAGACCTTTACAGATTTCTGTCGGAGACGAAGTGAGAGTATTAAAGGAACCCAGATATGGGAAATTAGATAAATTTTATAATGGAAAATTTTTTGTAAAAGAAATTAAAGACAATAGTAATGTCATAGTAGAATCATCTAATGGAAAACTTATAGTAAAGCATAAAGATAAGTTAGAGAAATTTTATCGCTGAGTAGACCAGACAAGACCACTACAAATTCAAGACACGGTATTTTAAACTTACCGATGTCCAAATTATTCTCCTTCTTTCGACTAAATGATTTTGGTAGTAATTAATTTTTACGCAAAAGGAAGCAGCATAGGATAGTGGGTTCAATGTAATTACTAAAATAAAACTCTATTTTTGAAAGAAATTTTTTTTCACTTAAAGATTAATTTTAAATAAAATTTATTATCTTAGAAAACGTAACGACAAATACTTAAGATTAGGCAAACAAAACAAGAAAATAAGCAGTTCATTTTCGGCCTATTGTCTATCTCTATCTATTGTCAGCGAACTTAGCATTGCGGCTACTACCATCCGAAGCCAATGCACTCGCGCTCACGTGTTGTCAGCTCGCGCCGAAACTTACACAGCACGCACGTATACGTAAGCGTGACGAAAGCGCGAGTTCGCGCCAAAGCGCGGTAACTCCTGCCACCGAGCGGATACTTGAAGAATCAAAAAGACCCATCCAGGAATGCGACCCACCCAGGAATGCAGTACGTCACACTCGCAGTCAATACTATACCTATATATATACAGCGAGTATATATATAAATGAACATAACGTATGGACATGCGAGTATATATATAAGTATACATAAGACCAGTTATACTTGCATACAGGCTTATACCTACACACATGCACTTTCCAATCTAGCGGACTTACAATAAGACCACATAGGGGTTCATATTATACAAATACTAAACATGCGGAATAAACAATTTAGCAACATTTGGCATTATCTAACAAAATAATAATAATTTCGGACTTTTAGCACTCGACCGCACATTAGGAAGTCAAAATACACCCAAAAATAAGTAGCAACAATCAAATGTTTATAGGCCTGTAACTCGAAAAATTACAGTACGAAAATTGTTATTTTCGTACCTAATTTGTTAGTTAAGGATACTCTATCGACCTACGGAAAAAAAAAAAAAAATAAATAAATAAATAAATAAAAATTATGGTCGGATTCGAACCAAACCTTTTTGTAATTTTGCAATTAAGAGTCTCCGAACTAATAATGTAATAAAAGTTAGACAAATTGTTTATATTTACATTGTTATCCTGTAAATAAAGTACGAAAAAAATCGCAATTATGATCGGATCAAAACAAAAATTTTACAACTAGGATTAGAGATCAAAATACCGAAAATTTCTTTTTAATCACTTATTAATCTTCCGAGATAATGCATATGTCAGCATTATATTATTAACTTTATGAAAAGTTCTTAAACAACATACTTATGTAACAACATATTGTGAATGAACATCGCACGTTTTTTTTCTTTTTGCACCAGCACCCATTGCTGGGGACAGCAATACTCTGGGGGGGGAGGTGTAACGTCCCGTGTTCATAAAAGATAATTATATGTATGAATATACTGTATACAGAATGATGTATGACGGCATGTATGTGTACAGGCGCAGGTATACGACGATAATCACAATGTAAGCATTTCCGCAACCGCGTTTACGACATCAAACGCGTCCCACTAATTAAACCAACTGACCCCCGAGTCAGAAATCGACCTGGTGTGTGAATACGAGTGCCGTTTAGTCCTTCGCGTCGTCTATTGGGTGCTTAGAAACCACTCAAACTCCGTGGAAGCTAACCGGTGGAATTCTTCATACTCTGGACGTGAGTTGGTACAGTACGAGGCTTAAGGACCGTCAACCTATCTGGCGTTAGCTTCGGCAGCTTAGTTAAGGAACTTACTCTCAACACGCCACGGAACCATCCGTGTAGGATAATACTAAACACCGCCCAGTCATCGACCGTGCAATCTACTAGTAGTGTCCGAACGGGATTGTAAGTCGAACCAATATAGAAATAAGTAAATACGTAACATTAAGAACAAACATAAAGATTAGATTAAAACATCTGTGTAACATCTGTACGAAAGCATTGGGCCTTCGTCTAAATAAAGTCATAACAAAGAAGTACCATAAAGAGACAGTTTATTAGAATCATAACCTACTTAATAGTAACAGAAGACTCTCGAGTCAAGGCTAGTTCACCTATACTCAAATAAATAATTATTTGTATATAGAATTACTGCGCGGTTCAGCATAGTAAATCAGAACCTTACACATATCAGAGTTACATTATGCTTTGTCATATCACAGATTTATCACACGACGTGACGATACCAAGTACAATTACGTTCATGCTAATTTATAATGTCAATACAGTATACAATACAATTACAAGGTACAATATACAATACTAGACGGCTTAGCAAGAATGGGGGACGAACGTACGGCAGCGCGTGTTATAAGGGGCAAGCCAAACGGACCGCGACCTCTAGGTAGACCTAGACGCAGGTGGGTGGACAACGTACAATCGGACCTGTAGGAAATTGGGCGGGAGCGTGGGCTATAGGTTGAATTATCACAAGATAGGGCTGCGTGGAAGGCCTGCGTAGTTGAGGCAATGAACTCCCAAGTTCCAAATGCTATTTAAAAAAAAATTAAACACAAGTATTATTATTATTATTAATATTTTTTTTCCCTCGCCCACTGCAGTACCAGTCTTTTGTTGCGTTTTTATTTGAATACTTTTTGTTTTCGAGTTACATACTTGGCATATGTAATTACTTTTTTTAATAACATAACAGTTTATGCAAACATTGTGAAATGTTACAGAACAATTCTTACAATTACGCATTACAGCGCCGATGCGTACTATTCTTTTACATTTTTCGCATAAACCTCGAGTCATTACAATAAATTGAAGTAATCAATCAAACAACAACAAGCAGGACAGCCAGGACTAGAGAGATAATTCTTATTTTGGAGTACACGCCTCGGGAGGTGAAAGATTTAAATTTCAAGCCTCACGAAATTCAAATTCAAAAATTAAAAACTCGCGCGCTTGGCATATGTGTGGCGACACGACCATCAACACCACAGCACTGCTCGAAACGCAAACAGATTTTGCAGCCGAGACACGACTATTAAGTCACACGTATACAGAACGAACTCTAGCGCCATCGCTCACGCCCCAGCTGTGGCGATTGTTGGTGTGAGTTCGAGATTCGCGATCAATTTGCATTTGCCCGTCCTAGTAATCAGATGCGCGCCTACTTGAGTTTCGGCAAATATTACTCCTAGAATTACTGGATAACCTTAAGTATTAATAAAATTAAGTCTAATTATTGAATAACCTTAAGTGTTAATAAATTAACTGTCACCTATCCTAGTGCACCCTCTGTCTCATTCAACCCCTAAATACGCCCGTGAGCCAGATCAGTGCAGTCAACTGTTGCTCAATAAATATGAGATGCGATGGTGTTGCACTCTTGTGGCGGAAAATTGAGAGTCGAGCACAACGGCGCGACGATTTCGTGCGCTTACTTAGCCGGAAATATATATACGGTACATATATCCAATCTAACCTTAAAGATGATATTAAAAACAGCCACTTTCAGGCATCGACAAACTGCTGACAGCGGTAAAGCTGATAACGGCGCTGCCTCTTTGAAGACGATGTTATTTCGCACTGTTGTAATATCCACTGCGAGGGTACTGAGATGATGAATGTTTGCACAGCACCGTCTTCAATCGAGGTTAGGTTTCTCTCACTTTGTGGAAAAGCCCCTCTAGGCTCATAAAACACAAGATAATGTGGTTTTTGGGCTGACGCTTGAGAGCCGATCAGATGATCTCGTTCGCTGAAAAATATTCCTCAAAAGAGTGAAAGGTGAGTTAGTGAAATATAAATATTGTGCGAGTAACTTGAAGCCGCTGTTCACCTACCGGAAGCACCAGGTATACTCCCATGGTAGATGTTGCCCACATTTTACTGTTTGGTGGCTCTGAAAAGAGTCAATTATTGTCTTCTTGGTTTAGTAGAAGAATTTGGGGGCCCTCTTGGGCTGACGGAACCTCGGTCGCGTATGGAGGGCCTTAAGCGCGTTCACGCTGCTGGCGCTCCGGCTTCTCGGAGCGACGTCCGAAGTAAAGGACTGTACGCATTTCCTCGAGTCTTGTTCGCGTTGAATATCAACTTGCGGCGGACAACGGTGAAACGACATGGATCTCTCAGTGCAGGATAAGCCACTGTCTTCCTCAGTTTCTCTCTCTTCTCTCTCGCTTCTCGCTTCTCGCTTCTCTGTCGCTTCTCGCTTCTCGCTTCTCTCTCCGGAGACTCTGCGAGAGGAAGTCTTGCCGCTATGTGAGTAGGACGAAAAACTTTTTGGTTTGTTAGTACGGAAGCTCGTTACTCCTCGAGTTCTGCATCCGACAGATTGTCGCACTCCAAGGTAGCTGCGTCTGGTTCTTCTCCAGCTAGCACCGAGCTGCGGATCACGTGGGCAATGGTGACTGCTCGTGAGTCGGAGAACGCAGACTCTCTTAGGGGTTTCTTTACATAAATCATCATTCTACCTGCTAGATATTTGCTTGATATAAGACAGGAATTCATAGCTGAGACGATGATTTCTGTAGCACAGTCGCGAGCGAAGAATCGCCCGGACTTTCTTCTACGATAGACGGTACGTGGACGTTCTCGTACTTAGGAGCCGCCTTCTTCTTTCACCGATTACGCCTCTGCTTCTGCCATGTAGAACGATAACGAGGATTTACGTCTAGCCTCTAACCCGAGCAGACGTGTGCTTGTCTTGTCCGGCCTTTCGGTTCGCGTGTAATAGTACACAACATTACCCGAGGTATTCTGTTTATCGAAAGTATCGTGTGCCTACCTACCCAGTATAAATAAGGCTGATTTCTGACTGCCATCGGCGGTCAAAGATTGGTTTCTTCAACACTTTCTGTCAAAATGGTTTCTAATACTAGGAGCCAGTCAACCTCAAGTACGTATGCAGGAATAACCGCAAGTCAATCATTTTCATCAAAAAACCAAGCTATCATACTTGACTCCCTGGAGGGCTGCACCATAGATGACTACCTGGATGGTATTGAAAAAGTTACCGAAATCTCTAATGTCAGATTCATTTCGAAGATCTCCGGCAATCGTGTATCTGTATACTATAACAACAAAAACCTTGTAGACAAACTAATTAGTGAAAAAGTGTCGGTAAATCATAACATCATTACTGTGCGCCATACATAGAAAAAAACAAGCGAGTTGTAATCTCCAACGTTAACCCTCACATTCCGCACGATATAATTATTGAAAGTCTAACACGAAGTGGCATAAAGACTGTTTTGCAAATGCGTCATATTAAAGCCTTTTCCAGCAAAGCGGGCCGTACGCATATCATGTCTTTTAGGAGACAAATGTACATTAAAGAAGATACTGAACATTTGCTTTCCGAGTCCTTACAAATTACATATTACGGCACTACGCACTGGATATTCCTCAGCACAGAATCAACTCACTACTTTCTATGTAAACAGCTCGGGCATATAGCTAAAGTCTGCCCTTCAGCACTAGATAATAATCCTAACAACAACACAGCTCAAGAGAACATTCCATTAAAGGACTACTGACACTCAAGATTAAATAGCCAACCAAGTCGATGTAATACAGGAGACACTGTCTGTTGACATGTTTAAAAAACCCGCACCAAAAAAAAAATAAAATTAAAGAAGATGACAGTCAGGTTTCACCGGTCCCTGCTTCCACTACCATCGATCAAACGATTCAAGTTAAATTGTGTTTGAAACTAGGGACCCGTTGTTGAAACCGCTTCCACTAAATTATGATACCTTTATTCGCCTATTGGACGATACTTATGGCAAATCAAATATGTTACAAATATTAGACTCATATACCGACGACAGAGAAGGGTTAATTGAAATGATCGATCTAAGTTATTCAATTATAACTCAAAATAATCTCAAATCTCGTATCGCAAGATTAAAGAAAAAATCCAGAAAGCGTCCGACACTACGAGTGAAACAGATTCGGACGCTTCTTCGCCCTAACAACACATCTGATCATGACTACTAAAACGAAAATAAGAATAATTTTCTGGAACTGTAGAAGTATTATGGATAAACGTACCGAAATTAAATCGAAGCTCAACAACTCTGATATTGTCCTATGCGTCAAAACGTGGCTCAACGAAAACAAGCGTATACAATTTCCGGGATTCTTCACTCTCAGAAAGGACCGGCAACAAGGAAGAGGAGGAGGAATCGTCTTCTTCATCAGGAAAAATCTAGCCTATATAGAACTCGCTAATTTAGTTTCTCCTGTCCAATTGGTCGAGATGTGCGGTATAAAAATTAATAATGTAATTCCTGCGATAGATATAATTGCCTGCTATAGGTCTCCAGGAGTCATTCTCTCCCAAGATTAATGGAATGTCATTCGTGAAAATATAGCCAACGAGCATTCCCTTCTTCTTGGCGATTTTAATTCTCACAATGTAGCATGGAACTGCTCCACCACGGACACAAATGGTGAACGACTCGAAAGTGTTATTGATTCTTATAATTTATTCTTGCATAATGAAAACTCCTCAACATATGTTGATATGAGACGCGACTACGAATCTAACCTCGATTTAGTACTGTCTACCACGAATCTTGCAGATGAAATTGATATAGAGATCTCTGACGACCCCTGGAGTTCTGATCACCTACCTATATTTGTAAATATCTCGCTAGAAAAATGTCAGTACTATAAGAAATCCCTTAAACTTTACGCTCTCAAAACCCATTGAGACCTTTTCTCTAAATCGCTTTCAGAGTGTCTGCCACAATTTTATAATAGCGAATATGAAAATCTCGGCCCCACTGAAAAATACTCTTTTTTCACTGACATGATTACTAGTTCGATAAAATCATCCACTCCACTGAAAAACATTAAAAAAGCTAATTATACAAAAACTGTTAAAAATCCTGTTGCATGGTGGGATAATGATTGCAACAAAGTCAAACGAAGGACTGCATGGAAAAAATGGCAGCTTACTAAAACTCTAGAAGACTTAATAAGCTATAAAAGAAGCGTAGCCATAGCTAAAAAAACTTTCAGACAGAAAAAGAAACTTTATTTTATAGACTTTGCCCTGAGTATTTCTTTTCTATCCGACGCTAAGTATGTTTGGTACACATGCAAAATATTAAAAAATAGCTGGGTTAAAAACTACAAATACAGTACCTCTCAAAATCTACAAATAAATCTCATTTTTGATTCACTGGACAAGATATGCCTCCCCGGGTCGAAACCGAACCAGTACTAACTTTAAAACCCACTATTAACAACTTTTTTGACAATCCATATGACTTCGCCGAATTTAACACGGCTCTCGACTCTAAAAACCCCAAATCCTCTCCAGGCCTGGATGGCATTGATTACGGAATCTTAAAAAATCTGTCTATACAACATCATTTAATTTTACTGCACATTTTCAATGAATTACATGCCTCGAAAGTTTATCCTGACAGCTGGAGACATTCTTATTTACACTTCATCCCTAAATCAGATGGTAAAAGCCTCAGGCCCATAGCGCTAACTTCAGCATTGTGCAAACTTTTTGAAACCTTATGCAAAAATCGCATGCAGTGGTGGGTTGAGTTCAATGAGATATTACCCAATAGTCAGCAGGGCTTGCGACAGGGACGCTCGTGTACCGACAGCTTGATTAATTTAAGCTTAAGGGGACAAACCACCTTTAAAATCTGAAACAAAAAATGCAACATTAGATTTTAATTTTAAAATATAATTGAAAAAGAGGCTTTTGATAAAAAAGTACTTACAAGAAACATTAAATATCTAAATTTTGAATGTATTTGAACTTGATATGCCACCCTGGCAAAGCAGACTAGTTTCGATGACTTTTTTCACTGTCCGTAAGATTCAAAGTGTACGCATGGTTGGATTGAACTTAAATTTTGTGGAGAACTCTTTATATGTGTACTTTCAGTATGAACGGAGGGATTTTTATTTGAGCTAGTAGAAGTATATTTTTGTTTAAATCATTGCAATATTACACCTCTTTTGCAATAATTTTGTCACTTTTATTGGTGTTGAATCAATTCTACTCGTTCAATTCAAAATCCCTCCGCTCATTCTGAAAGTTCTCCTCTAAGAAGTATTGTAATAACCCACCCACAGGCTCTCTCGCGACAAGCCCCTTAACGCGCGCAACCCGTCACGCGCCGGCACCTTCTCTAGCCCCGAACACCGCGCCGCTAGGCGGCTACGCCGCTCCGGCGCGCTGTCCGCTAGGGAAGCAGCACAGCGCGGGGCATATAAAGAGGCCGGTCGAGACGGCCCAAGCATCTTCCCCAACGGTCCTCATAGACCTAAGAAAGCCAAGCCTAGGCAAGTGCGCGTATTCAGTCAATTTGAGGAATAGACCGTTCTTTTTGTTAAGATAATTACCGCCGTAATTATTAAACCTTTCTCACCTCCCCCTCTTCCACTACCACGTTCATGAAAGAGAGCGAGAGAGCGGCTTACCAAGCCGAATTGGAGCTGATCCACGGCTACCTGGCCGTAGCCAACCGGCGGATCACCATCCTGGAGCGTCTAGACTGAGCGCACTTACCAGGATAACCGCAGCCAGACCGATGACCAGAAAACTCCACCGCCTGCTCTCACCAAGTCCACAGGCTCGCCTCCGCCGGATGACAAAGCACTCTTTGCAGAGTGGCCAGAGCACCTGCAGTTGATCGATCTCCCGAGCCGCCAGCCCTCGCTGGATCTCCGGAGCCTCCTGAAGCCCGAGGCTCGAGATTGTCTCGCGGAAGATTGGAGCAAAGAGAACGGTGAAGCCCACTCCTCCGCTCATGCAAAAGTCCACCTCTCCTCCGCCACAAGGAAAACCTAAGTTGATTCGCATCGCTCCCGTGGTACCTCCCGACCTTCTGGCGGTACGGAAGTCGGCTCCAAAGCCAACGGCTGACGAGCAAGTCAACCTGACGCTCGACGACTAAGGCGCTCCGCGTACTCTAGTCATTTTTGTGTGGCTGGTTCCTTCATTGAGACTGGCCCGTAATAGAAAGAAAGATAAGCCTCTCTTTTCCCTTTGCCCCATTAGCTGTGGTGAGTTCTCACCGGGTCGGCCCTCCCTCGTCCAGGCTCTCTCCCAGAGCCGACCTAGACAGGTCCGAGCCGTGTCCGCTTCCTAGGCAACTGGAAGCAGCGACGAGGGATCCAGTCCAGCAGCGACTACATCGAGGGCGCCTCAGCGAGCGCTCTCTGCTTACCGAACCAACAAGGGAATCCACGAAGGGATCACTGATGTCAAATTTCCTCATAATATTCAGAAATCCTGTGCGTCCATCATTGAAAGAGGTCACAGCTATATATGTATACACCAATCTTGAGAACCAGCAAGCCACTCTTGGTCTAACTTTTTCACTTGAATTGATTGAAGCAATCTGTTTACACTTTACACACACAATATCAACTTTGAATCCGAAGCCTTGTACACCAGACTCAATAAATGTCACTTTGCCGTTGCACTGATTGCATAATTCTATTTCTTGTGGCACTAATAGAGTCTTTGACTACCGTTGCACTTTTAAGTTTTTTTGCACTGTTAGAGGGTCTTGGTCTTTTTGACTGATTTTCCTGCTTCGTCAAAAATTCTCTTGGCCTCTTCTTAGGTCACCCTCGAGAATACTTACTGTCAAGATGTGTACTTTGAAGTCTTTCCTTCTTATCTCTCAAAGACATTTTGCAAAAAATTTTGCTGCACTACATACACATATACATAAAAATTGTCAAGAAAAAAAAAGATAACACACAAATGAATTTTAAAAACGAATTTGTTTAAAATTGTCACCTTTGAAACAAACAAATATCGTACAATTTAAAATTTTTTTTAGCAATATTAGCATGTAAATATCGGCTGTATTTATCAACACGTACCAATAAGCTGTGTGAACGTAGTCGAATTTGAGCAACGTGAAGGTAGTTCGAAAACTCGTTTGATCTCACCTGCATGCGAGTTCCAATATCCGCAGATAAAGTGGTGGCGCATCAAGCGTCAACTTTCGAATCAATTCCTATTCTATTCAAACGTATTATGACCGTCATAACACGTTTACATACGAGTGAACTTGTCAGTATTTGAACATTCATAATATGTTTTAAAATCGAATAAAATTATATATAAACAACTGACCCCCTTAACCCATTAATGCCCGATTCCACTGAAATTTTACGTTGTATTCCGCCGCTCAGAAATGTCAGTTATCGGTTAAAATTTTAAACCAAAGATACCTTTCCGACTATTTTTGGGTATGCTCTTCCCGAATATGCTATTAAAAATTCCGAAAATTTTTATTAAATGCATGCTTTTTAAGAATTAAAATTAAAAACGTCATTTTTGAGCTTCTTTTTTTTTAATACTCGTAAAACCCAAATTTCTTTTAAGTTACAGTATTGAAATTTGACAAAAAACTATGAAATCGGTGGAATTTTCGCTTAAGCTTTCAAATGGTTGTTTTTTAAAAGCTATCATGGCCAATTTAAAATGGCCGTTCTTAGAACTTAGTTTAATACAATATTTCGACATTTTTTACTGAAAAACGTTGAGACTTCCAAAAAATTTTTATAGAACAAAAAATGTTTAGAATCATCAACAAAATACGTGTGAATTTTCTAAAAAGTTCTTAAGATATTTTTAGATTTTTGGGATTTGGCCATTTTTTAAAAAATCCAAAACTAATTGAAAAAATTTTAAAAAAATTCACGCGTCTTTTTTGGATGATTTTGAGCATTTTTTGTATTATAAAATTTTTTCGTCCATTATTTTCAAGTGAAAAATTACGATACTTTCAGTGGCAGTGCAGTGGATGTTTGTAAATTTTATCATTTTTTGAAAAACAGAATCTTTATTAATATGAACTGCTTGTGTAGTTATCTCAACGCCATTAGCCAGTGGCTTGTACCAAAACGAAAACTAAACAAGCCGACTGTTTCCGATTCTTACCACGAGGAGATTGCGTCTTGAAGAATCATTTTTTTCTTTTTTTTTCGTGTTTTTTGTAGTTTTATAGTTTTTTTTGTATTTTTTGTAGTTTTATAGTTTTTTGTATTTTTTGTAGTTTTATTATTTTTTTTGTAGATATTCAATTTCTAAAGTATCTTTTGCTTTTTTTTCTTTCAAATATTTCTATTTTTTACTCTACCAATGTTTAGCTTCAAAACACTTTTTACAAAAAAATTCGCTGCATCCTTCGCAATATACATTTGTACGAACACCACATTTTTTACCATTGCAATTTCTTTTAATTAATTTTCTACTTTTTTCATTAATTATTGACTTTTGTTTTTTCTTAGGACCCAGAGCATTTTTTGTCAAGTACTCTTTACAAAACTCATAGCAACTTCTTTAGTGCCAGTTTTCTTATTTGCAGTCATATTGTACAAAACAGTAGCATTCGTTATTGCTGATTGAATCAAGCGCATAAATATCACCCAACTCCACTTCTTTGATCGCAAAGAAGGTAACAGTTTGCTGCAGTGCTGGTCATGGAGATCTACTCCACCCATAAATTTATTGTAAACGGCAAAGGAATTGGAAAACATTAATTCACTTCTCATTTTCTGAGTTTTGTTATAACGTTGTACTGAAGCTAGAGGACTTACGCCTGCTGCTGTGGAAATAATCGAAACACATTTAGAATCTTTTACAGTAATGAAATTCAGCCCACTTTGCTTATCAAACTTGGATACATAGGTACCTCTATCGGCATTTTTATCAAAATCTACTTTTTCAGGAGTTCGATCACTTCTCTCAACACCAGTCGCTTTTACAAAGTAAAATTTCAGTGGAATCGGGCATTAATGGGTTAATACAGCACCTAGAAACGAGTCACCAGAAAGTCGGTTCGGCTAGCGAATCGGAGCTACAGGAAACTAAGGAGACTCCAAGAAGCTTGCTGCACCGGTCGACCCTTCAGCTCGGGAGCTAGAGAAGTACTAATAGAAACGAACGCGTATGCTTGTTTGCGCGTATACCTAATTTTTTTAAATGTATTAACAAATCTGCACAGCAAAAAAGACTGTCAAAATAAACGTGGAACTGAATAACGTTTCGTAGTGTAGAACCCTCAGTTAGAATAGGTTGTAGCATTCGAATAATTACTCTACTTCCTTGAGCTATTTTAGATAAATCTACGCCAGTTTCAGAGTTTTTTCCACAATAAATTTCAAAATGAAACAGATAACCAGTAGAGCTGCAGAGTCATCATAATTTTATTCCATACCTTGTTGGCTTCGATTTGATGAACTATTTTATTGAAACTTTACCAAAAAACTTCACCATCATTTCATCGACAGAAAGTGCAGAAGAAAAAATTCCGAATTGCAATAAGTTTTTTTTTGAAAATATCTACAATCTTTTGAACTCTGCAGGTCTTATTTTGTTTGTCTTCGTCATCAGGCTTTAAATATTTGAAAAAAGATTTTATTATTTCAAATTGGTTTCGACTCATAGCATAAGTAACTTGGTCTGCATGCAGAAAGGGATCAGTACTCCAAAAATCTCTTCTATTTTACGATGAAAAGATTACTCCAATAAATGTATTTAGTTCCTGTAAATTAAATGTTTCGTCTGGATATCCATTTAAATTTGTACATTCAATAATGTAGTTTTTTAATTCCAATGAGATAAAAAGCTCAAATAGTTCTGTAAAAGATTTAGAAAGAATTAATTTTATATCATTATCAGACAGGGATATATCATTTTTCAATTCATCATAATATACTTTTTCACCCGGTACCCATTTGTAAATATAATCTTTTTCTAATTTAGTTTGTGTACTATTATACTCTGCTGATACTTTTGAGTATTGCTTCGGAGTTGGGAAAGCATTATCATCAATATCAGATTCTGAGTCAGATTCATCCAATTCCGAGATAAATCTGATGAAGATTGTAAATCTGATTCAGAATCAAGAGAATCATCAGTATCAGAGTCTCCTGAATAATCAGAATCTGGGATAAATGATACTTTATTTCTTTCAGCTATCTCAAAGTTACGACTGTTAGTAACTTTTTTAGTTGAAACAGCGTGATCTGATGCAATTGTAGATTTTCGTTTTCCCATATTCACGTATTTGTAAAAAATATTTTATATTTTTAAACCTGAGAATATATGAGAGCGCAAATGTACTCGATTGAATGCTACATATAAATAATCAACAAAATAATAACTACGTAAAGGTAAGCAAACTTTAGTCCTGATACACTCTAAATGCGTTGTATTACATATGCAGTTTCGCACGGAAGTCTCAACGTTTTTCAGTAAAAAATGTCGAAATATTGTATTAAACTAAGTTCTAAGAACGGCCATTTTAAATTGGCCATGATAGCTTTTGAAAAACAACCTGTGGCATTTGAAAGCTTAGGTGAAAAATCCACCGATTTAATAGTTTTTTGCCAAATTTCAATACTGTAACTTAAAATAAATTTAGGTTTTACGAGTATTAAAAAAAAGAAGCTCAAAAATGACGTTTTTTATTTTAATTCTTAAAAAGCATACATTTACTAAAAATTTTCGGAATTTTTAATAGCATATTCGGGAAGAGCATACCCAAAAATAGTCGGAAAGGGATCTTTGGTTTAAAATTTTAACCGATAACTGACATTTCTGAGCGTCGGAATACAAAGTAAAATTTCAGTGGAATCGGGCATTAATGGGTTAATACAGCACCTAGAAACGAGTCACCAGAAAGTCGGTTCGGCTAGCGAATCGGAGCTACAGGAAACTAAGGAGACTCCAAGAAGCTTGCTGCACCGGTCGACCCTTCAGCTCGGGAGCTAGAGAAGTACTAATAGAAACGAGCGCGTATGCTTGTTTTAGCTGTGGAGCGCGGACCTCGAAGAGAGACTCTCCTGTCAAAATCTTTACGTTTACTGCTTCTTTTCGAGTTACGCAGATTAGGCATGGATGGGAAAAAGTTGAAATGCTAGAGACTCTTTTATTTTCTTTATTGCTTCTGAGGTTGGTACTAGACTGGCTAACTCCGGACACGAGGGCCGAGTCGGCAGAGCGATGATCGTCGCACGGAGACCGAGAAACTATTGTTACTCCGGGCGCGGTGCTCGCTGATTTTATGCGCGTTCGTAGCGCAACGCTGACGGAAATGGATAGTGGGGGTAATTGCGCGTTTAGTGACTAGGTAGGAGCGAGTAACAAGTTATATTTAATTTTTGTAAGACAGATCCATGCGCTTTAAATTGTTTAGTTCACTATATTATTAAAATTATTTTATTAAATTATTTTATTCCATATATATATATTTGCTTGAGAAAACATTCTTAGCACTAATTATAATTATAGCACTAAGTATATATACTTAATCTTTTTAAAAAAATCTTAGAACATAAGTAATGAACAACCTTACAACCCTACCTATTCGTGGTATCACGAGGCTAAAAGGGAAAGCGTGTGCAATTTTCTTTTACGACGAAATTGTGATAAATATAATAAAAAATCGGCCAGATTTTAATAAATTATTAACTCATAGAGATGACTAGCATCTAACTTAACTGCCTTCTCGAACTTACGAGTATTTTCAACTTAAATTACCTTATTTAACAATAAAATGTAAAAATATTAGTGTTAGCTAACCGTATGGGTATTATGTGGAAACCATGTGAAACAAATTATCAAAACTCACGCACCATTTGCAAAGATCATGCGGTAACCGCATGATATTTATCATTGTACTCATCATGATAAATGAAAAGTGTATTTATATTAGCTTATTTTTTTCTTGTATATTATATAACACACATTAGGCATGTAGATGAGTATGTTTAAAGAAAAGTTATTATTTAAACTTACGACTTTCAGAATCATATTGCGCCTTACCATCTGCATTCCACTCTTCTTCTGTAAAAATATCAAGATTTGTAATGGTGAACTTTTTCAAAATATTATAGAATTTAATTAGTAATTAATTTAAAATATTGATTTGACTTAAAATATTCGTGGGTTAATTGTAATGAAAGAAAATATTAATTATGTGCAAGAATTCTTTATCAAAATGTCAAAAAGTGCGTTATAAGACTCTAAAAAAGTTCACAATTTTGTTACATATAACGAATGCACACTAGCATAGTATAGCGAGGCAAATGTTGAGTTATCACTGTTAATAACGGGAAGCCAGGTTAATTGTCCGAGGGCAGGCAGTTGTGAGTCATTTTGGTGGAAGTTTTCGATCTGCATTAAATCCTCAGTAGATACGGTCTATCCCAGGTATCCAGGTGGTGGGAACGTAAGCGCCAGTGGCGTCATAACATCAGTAGCAAATTCAGAGATAGATTAATAGGAACGCTCGCGTGATGAGGGGTGATTATATGAAAACGTCGAGTGCTAACTTGGGGCGTTGTGTGTATTGAATTATCTATTAAAGTACAGGTCATAATGCCCTATCTATGTACATATAATACATTTAGTGGGGGAAAAGGCTGGATGGGAAAGCAATGACCGATTATTCTTCCTGAACACTAACTTTATTTGTACATCATGCCTCTTGAGATCTCTGACTCGAGCTGTGAATACAGCGGATAGTCTCTCTTTCTCCTCGGTCGGAAGTGCCACCACTTATCAGTGAGAAACCTACAAGTACTCCAATCGAAAGAGAAAAAAATGACAAGCATTTTTTTGTAAATGTTAATGGCAAAGAGTGATAACATTGTACTTTGCTTAAGGCTAAACTTTTGTACAAGTGTGTTTTATACACGTATTTTCTTTTAACACGAATAATACTTGGTTTGATGCAATGGTTGTTGATCAATATGACTCCGTATTCTTTGGTTTGCTGGGAAGTAAAAATAAGTCACTATATATACCGAATCCTTATAAGCTAAGCGCAATGAACACTTATTAGATTTACCAAGTTTTCATTACATAGTTATAGTAATCCATCCCCGCCGAATCGTCGGCTTAGATAAGGGAGGTCATCAGTGTGCCGTAAAGTTGTTTGTAAAATTTTCCATTAAATTGAAAATACGTGTTCTCTATAAGCAACTCACATGTTAATAAAATTTCGCTTATTGTTAGTAGTATGTTTGATATTTTTATAATGTGTTGATATCATTTTTCAATACTTTTTTTGAATAATAATTTGTCGATATTTGTATACAGGGATTTTACATCAAGACTAATTAACCTGTGCTTTGGAGGAATGTTGACTTGTTGAATTGTTGAATCTTTCATTTCCTATATAAATTCGTAGCTATTTTTAACATATAAGTTTGGTTTGTATATATTTTTTTGAAAAATTTGTATAATTTCTTTGACAAAGAATATGTAGGTGAACCTATTCTAGAAATAGTCGGTCTTAAAGATATCTCTATTTTGTAGATTTTTGGTAAGCCGTAACATTTTGGTAAAGTTGTGTCTGTTAGTGTAAATTTGTGCTTTTTTATATTTTTTGTTAAAGAAATCATTCTTATCCCTGCTATTCATAAACTTCTTGACTTTTGTTTATATTCTGGTCAGTAGAGAGAAGTAGATTCCAACTACGGATGATGACCTCATTTTTAACAATATGGGAAAAATTATGGAGCAGACGAAGGGCCTTACTTAAGACTTGGGCATCGTTGCAACAGAACTTGACAAAAGCCAGGTCTCAACGAGAACCAAAATATCTCTGCAGAAAATCGTTCTGAAGACAACCCGTTTAATTTTTGGCTTTTTAAAATATTGAAATAACTATTTTAAATACACTTATCCTGATTAAATTAAACTAAGTCAACTTAGGTCATAGTAATCATAAAATTGTTGTGTATAAGTTGTGAAATAATATATAATTCTAATTTTTGCCACGCTTTAAATCTTTCAGATATATTAATAAAATAATTTGAAATATAATAATATGCCATTAATATAATGTCTACTATATAATAAGGTGTAGAAAATTTACAGAATAGAAATGTTTAAGAAAATTCAAAAATACTTTTTGTAAAGGAGATCAAAATAGTTTATTATATTCATATAAATATATTTTTAGAATAATTCACAAATATTTAGAAATCTGTCACAATCATAGAAATATTTTTTTAAACATTGAATATAGTTTTTAAAATGTTTAAAAAATATTTTTAGATAATATTTTTACAAAATTGTTTACTTTAGGTCAAAACAAATTTTAGAAATATTTTAGAAATATATTTACAAAATATATCGGCAGCTTGAACGCATAGATATTTTCTAGGATTTCTCTGACTTTTAGATCAGCTAGCAATTTGGAATCGGTTTGGTCGAATAGAATGGCTGTCATCTTGTAAGAACATTGTTGTAGTGCATAGCTCAACCGTTGATGATCCGTTAAGATCTTGAATTCTATGCCTTTGAGATATTGATAGAAGACTGATAGGTTCGTAGATAACTGTCAGCTCCCTGTCGTAAGTAGTATATTTTTTTGCACACGTGAGAACTACTACGCAAAGAAAGTTAAAGGTTGTCGCCCGAGCATTGCTCAAGGTCTGCCTTCATGGCAGTGTCAGATGCGTCGGTAATGAGACGTGGCGCTGTACTCGTATTGTCGCTTAGAAAAGCGGTAAGGTTGCCAGTTTTTTAGGTATCATGTGAAGTCGACTAGCCCATGAACTGCCCGAAGGGCGGCTAATCGGGTCCACCTCGCACCATTTACGAAATTCTTATTTTGCTACCTTGATCCTCGCTGGCGTAAGAGGGCGGGCTCTGTAAGATTGGAGAGCAGTTGATGAAGATGTGGTGAAATTTACTATGTATTTTGACTTTTCTTAATTGATCTGAACATAGTACTTTCGGATATTTTTAACAATGTAGACATGTTTGAGGTTCCGCGCCAAGAAGGAAATTTCTATTGATTGCAGTGACTTGATAAAGACAGGTGCATATATAAATTGCTGACCATCATCTAGTCTCTTGAGTTTCAGAACAGATTTTGGTTGTTGGAGAAGCATGACCTGATTTAAAACTAACAGGAATTGAATCACATCTATTTTTAGAATTCGCACGTGACTTGTTGTACCAATTGTTCCATCTTGAGTGGCTATCTTGTCCATAGTTGCCTTGGAACTTCAGAAGTGCAGCTATCAGCTGATCGAACTAGTCGCCTATTGTGCGACTGTTGTAGAATGTCGCAAGCTATTTCTGTGCTCATGAAAATTCCGGACCATAATTTGTATTTGTGTGGGAAGGTGATTTTTTCTGAGCGGAATGACTGTGTTTCTAAGTACTGGATCCTGTGCCAGACTGAGCAGTTAGACTAAGAAGTCTGAAGACAAGGTTTGATCTTCGGGTTATGTTTGAGCAGGCGCTCGCCGATTGCCGCAGTTCGACTCGATTTCGACTGCTAAAGTGAAAGGATACGAGATAAACTGGGTTTTGACACTCCCAGGCTGCCGGAAAGTACAGGGGCCCGGGGATGTTTCGCCGATACGCCCTAGCTGCCTAGACAAAACAAAGCGGGCAAGACCGACCAGACCGGACGCTCTTATCATTAAGGCGCCGGAAGGAAGGAGCTACGTAAACATTTTGTCAGTATTGAGAACAGCTCCTTCACTGAATGAGATAGGAGATACCGTAAATAAAATACGCAAAACGGTGGTGAAAGATCTCCTCATAGAGCTCAAACGCACAAAAGAAGTTAAAACCGCAGACTTCCAAGAAGCGTTTAAAGCCGTACTAGCGGAAGGAGCCACAATAAAAACACTGCAGCAAGAGGGGAGCTTTGAAATAAGGGATCTCGACATACTTACCTCACAAGAGGAGGTACTGGAGGCCTTACGAAGGGGAATAGGAGAAAGAGATGCGATTGAGATCACTGCTGTAAAATCGCTGAGAAAAGCGTATGGAGACACGCAGAAAGCTGTTGTATAATTATCGTAAGAAATAGCTAATAAGTTCACAAAGCTAGAGAAAATTAAAATTGGATGGGTCAATTGTAGGATCCGCTCGTCGATAGGAGCAAATGCTGCTACAAATACAATTGCAGTAATACAAGAATAGAAAGGAAAACCAAAGAGTATGACAAGGAGTTATTCTTGACGATGTTTGACAATATTCAACTGACGGGATCAGTAGACGACAAGGCTGCACAAATGACGGGCCAGCTCACCAAAGCGTGCGACGCGGTAATGTCGAGAAAAGTGTCCAGTCAAAGATGGCCATAGGCATATTGGTAGAATGACAAGATTGGAACAACGGGCAAGGATGAAATTCTACCGAACCGGTAGAGGAATGGATATGGTGGAGAATTGTAGTGAAAAAATGAAGGAAGCTAAGCGCAACCTTAAAACGCATATACAAGAGAGTAAACAAAGATGTCTAAGAGAGCTGCAAGATGAAGTCTTATAAAATTGTCATGAAGAAGATTAAGGGAAGTTATATACCCCCACCAAAGTGCCCAGCGGTACTAAGCAGGGTGGTAACAACACTTTTCCCAAATCAGCCTGACATTCCATGTACTATGGTAGAACAAATAGATGTAGATAATATACCCTTAATTACGAAGGAGGAGCTACTATCAGCCTGTCGGAGGGTTGGAAACAACAAGGCTCCAGGACTTGATGCCATACCCAATATTGCATTGAAACATGCCATCCAGGCTCACCCAGCAGAGTTTATAGACTAGTACAACACTTGTCTCAAAGAAGGCCATTAAACTGAAAAAAGCAAAGGCTTGTGTTGCTACCAAAGGGTAGCAAGCCACCTGGAGAAGGGTCGTCATACAGATCAGTCTGTATGCTCGATACACAGGGCAAAGTATTAGAGTCCATAATCTTCGTTAGGATGGAAGGCACAACCGAGGGGACGGAGGGGCTTGCGTAACACCAGTATGGTTTCCGTAAGTGCTGCTCAACATTAGATACTATCAGTTTAGTGGTGAATACAGTACGGACAGTCCTAAGCTGAAAAAGGTAAAAAGCCGGTGCGAAAAAGTACTGCGCGGTGGCTACACTTGACGTTAAAAATGCATTTAACTTTGAAAATTGATGCAAAATTCACGAAGCACTAGTGAGACTAGGAGTCCCTCCGTATATAAGAAGAATAATGTCCGGCTACCTCAAGGACAGAACTCTCTTGTACGAGACCGAGGAGGGCACGGTGAATTATAAGGTTACCCGGGGAATTCCACAGAGGTCAGTACTGGGCCCATCGTTGTGGAACATTATGTACGATGGCGTACTTAAGCTAGAATTATTAGAAGGAGCAATGATCGCAGGATTCGAAGACGACATAGCTTTGGTAGTGGTTGCAAAAGACAAAGAAGAGGTAGCTGAAATTGCTAGTGAAGCTATCCTTAAAATACAGAAGTGGATAAATAATGCGAATCTAGAGCTTGCAGGCCATAAAACGGAGGCAATCCTAATATCTAGTAGAAAGTAGTGATGCACGATATATATCGATATTTCGAAATATCGATAAAAGCGGGTAAGAATACCGATAAATTGTATCGATATTTATCAACCCGATAATCGTAGATATCGATATTTTTTCTCCAAATATCGACAAAAAAAATATCGAAAAACTTTATTATAAATTTCGCGTCGCAAATTTTAAAAATACTTTATAGACCGAGACGCGATGTGTAGAACTGGAAACCTCGCAGCTCGCACTGCTGAAGTGCTGAGGCGCTGACTACAGTACTACACCAGTACTGAGTTCACCGCCGAGAATGCGAGAATCCGAGATGCTACTGACTATCGGTATCGAGTACCGAAAGCGCTACAACAGCGCTACCGCGAAGCAACGGGCCGTGAGTTGCGAGTTCTGTACGAGTATCGACAAGTTGACAGTGCCGACTGCCGAATTGGACTTGCGTCGCCAAGTGACGTCAGTCCACAGGACAGTGCTTCTTCACGGACTCTTATCTTTTCTTTGTGGATCATGTCGTGTGTACAAAGTTTCAGTTTTGGTACTAGTATGAACACTATCACAATATCATATTTATTAACCTTATTAGATGCTCAACAAAGATTATTAATAAGTCTAAAGAATAGGTTACTTACTGACAATTCCATAGAAATTCAGGAGTTATACGATATCGAATCGGTTGTTAAAAGACAAAAAAGCACTTTGGATCTAATATCACTTTGGTTTGAAATTGAAAGCAAAGAAGCACAGGAACAGGATATTGAACCAAAAAATCTACTCAAAAGTCGAATTAAAGTATTTGATAATTTATCTATTATTAAGATACTGTTAAAAAACATATTTGACTGGATTGTAGACCTATATGAATCTGATAACAGTTTAGCTGATACTGTTATTATAAGTGATAGTGAAAGTGACTACGACTAAAATCATAAAAAAGTAAGTATTATAAAATAATTTCTATAGAATACAACGCACAGAGAGACGTATACTGTAGTAATCGTAGATTGTACATTGCCGATAGCCGATAATACTGATTAACCTCGAAAGCCTGACGCGGAACTCGGAAGGTACCTTACCTACGGCAACGTGTTGCGCGCTCCGTACATACATATAATATATATGTGTGACATAACCTAACGTAGTATTACTGCTGAAGCGGTCCGAGACGAACTTGACTATCGTACTTAAAACGACTTACGGAAATTTAACAAACGATTTATCAAAGAATATTTACTAATGATATATGACTTATGAATATATTATGAATTCTTTTTAGTGCCCAAAACGAAAAGTGACATTTGGAAATATTTTATAAAAACTTCCGATGGAGCTGAGTGTAAACTTTGTAAAAAGCATGTGAAGACTAAGGGAAAGACCACAAATTTGCGTTCACATATTGCGCATAATCATACAGAAATCGTGATCTTAGAATCAGAAGAAAAAGATTCAGCATCAACAAGTAAAAGCAATGGAAATATGACAGCCAATAAAACTCTTCACAGCCACCATTAAAAAGATTCCATTCAGATATTTTAGATGCTGAAGCTGATGAGTCTAATTCTAATACGTCTGAAAAACACAGTCCTTCAACTGAACTAAATGTTAGAAAACCAAGAAAAAAAAAATTCCAGGGAAGAATAGATACTGCGTTTTCAATCCAAAAATCATATCAAAGTGAGAACCTAATATTAAAATTAAAAATTTAATTAATTTATGAAATATGAAATACTCGTACATTAACTTTTCTAACTATTTATTAATTTTAACACAATGACTCTCTGATAACTCAGTGACACCTGACGATACGACAAATAGATTACTTTTTATGCTAGCGAAGGATAAATTACCATACAGTACTGTAGAAAAGATAGGATTTCAGATATTTATGAAATGCGTGGCACCGTTGTACAAAATCCCTAGTCGTAACATCATCACAAGTTTAATGGAAGAAAAATACAATATTTTGAGTACTATTATAAAAGATGAATTATCTGCAGTAAATGACATAGCTCTTACTACAGACATTTGGACGGACACTCTCAATAATAGAAGTTTTTTGGGAGTTACAGCTCACTACATATTGAACAGTAAATTAAAATCTGTAGTTATAGGTGTCACTGAGTTATCAGAGAGTCATACGTCTGTCAATATACAAAATTGGCTTTTAAAAATAATAGATGAATGGAACATTAAAATGGAATGTATTATTGTAGTTGTGTCCGACAATGCGTCAAATATAATATAAAAAAAGCTATAATTGAAGCTTTTGGGGAAGATAAATATCTACCGTGTTTAGCTCACACTTTAAACCTAGTACCAGCAAAACTCATAGAATCGGATGAACTCATCAATCCTATTCACAAAAAAGTCAAGACAATTGTAAGCTACTTTAAAAGATCTGTATCTGCCGCCGATTTACTGAGAAAAGTTTCAAATTTGTCGCTCATTCAGAGCGTTGAAACTCGCTATAATTCAACTTTTGACATGTATGAAAGATTTCTTGAATTATCAAATGTAATAGCTCCTATTCTTTTACAAAGTACAACCGCACCTGAAATGTCGAGTGCGAGCGAATTACAAATATTAAAAGAATGTGTAAATCTACTTAGACCTTTTAAAGATGCAACAAAAATAGTATGTGGAGAGTCTTACGTGACCGGCAGTCAAGTAATTCCGGTGGTTAAAAACTTGAAACGAGCTTTGGATTCATGTGAAACAACGTCAGAAGTCGGTAAACACGTTAAAAATGTCTTGCTAATGGAATTTGAAAAAAGATTTAAAAACGTGGAGTGTATGACCTTTATCGCTATATCCACTATACTCGACCCAAGATACAAGCGTCTATATTTTAGTGACAAATTGGCATGCGCTAGTTCTGTAAATAAAATTACAAAGATGCTTAATAAGCATATATCTGAAAAACTCATTGCCACGCATGAAAATCTGTGCCCTAATACTAATAAGAAATCAGAATCTAATGATTTTTGGTCGCATCATAACGAGCTCCTACAACAAAATATAGCCAAACAAGTGGAGATCCACAACCCTAATGAAATGCCGGATGAATTTTGCTTTTATTTGAACGAACCACTTATTAGTAGAGAAGATTATCCTATTACATTTTGGAGTAAAAATAGACACAACTCACCGCTTTCAAAACTCGCTGTTCGATACATGACTGTCATTGCTACGTCTGTACCCTCTGAAAGGCTTTTTTCTCAAGCAGCCTTAATACTCACAGAGAAACGAAACAAGTTGACTCCGATCCATTTTCAACAATTATTATTTTTAACATCTTTATCCGTTGAAGATTGGCATTTGTAATTTTGTAACAATTGTAATTGTAAGTAAATAAAGAATTTATCAATATTTCTAAGAATAATCTATTATACCCATTAGCTTTTCGTGCATTAAAATCCCGTGGTCCCGTCTTTTAATAGTTTTAATTCCCTATATTATAATTTTTTCTTAATTTTCTTACGAATAAAATAAAACCGTGATTTTATCAATAATTTATCGATATTTCTTAATATCGATAAAATTTATAACAAATATCATTGATATCGATATTTTATATACAATATATATCGATACGTAATATCGATATTAAAGGTCAATATCGTGCATCACTAGTAAAGAGAGTCCGATCAAAGAAAAATGGATCTATGCGCATTCGTGTTTCCGCCCATTGACAGAATCTAAGTCACCTGGCAGGATCACCAGGCTCAATGGCATGTGTAAGGTGCAAGTGATATGGATGAAATCTAAAATGACGCAATACACGGGAAACTGTTGATCTGGGTACTCCATGCATTCGCTGAATTTGTCGCGTCGAAATATGAGGATCCTCGGCAATTACAGCACGAACCCCAAGCGCAATATGCTCTCTTGGGCCCGTCCGTCGCCTCTTCCTTCTTAAGTTACCTCCTTGAGCTCTTATCGTTAGAAGTTTAATATTCCTCCTACTAGGATGACGAGCGTCCGGATACCTTTCAGCGTACAGCCTCGCTGCAGCCTTGTAATTGTCGTGACATTCTCCCAGAATCTTGATCATGTTGACTATCTCTACTGGCGTGTAGTGATGCACGATATTGACCTTTAATATCGATATTACGTATCGATATATATTGTATATAAAATATCGATATCAACGATATTTGTTATAAATTTTATCGATATTAAGAAATATCGATAAATTATTGATAAAATCACGGTTTTATTTTATTCGTAAGAAAATTAAGAAAAAATTATAATATAGGGAATTAAAACTATTAAAAGACGGGACCACGGGATTTTAATGCACGAAAAGCTAATGGGTATAATAGATTATTCTTAGAAATATTGATAAATTCTTTATTTACTTACAATTACAATTATTACAAAATTACAAATGCCAATCTTCAACGGATAAAGATGTTAAAAATAATAATTGTTGAAAATGGATCGGAGTCAACTTTTTTCGTTTCTCTGTGAGTATTAAGGCTGCTTGAGAAAAAAGCCTTTCAGAGGGTACAGACGTAGCAATGACAGTCATGTATCGAACAGCGAGTTTTGAAAGCGGTGAGTTGTGTCTATTTTTACTCCAAAATGTAATAGGACAATCTTCTCTACTAATAAGTGGTTCGTTCAAATAAAAGCAAAATTCATCCGGCATTTCATTAGGGTTGTGGATTTCCACTTGTTTGGCTATATTTTGTTGTAGGAGCTCGTTATGATGCGACCAAAAATCATTAGATTCTGATTTCTTATTAGTATTAGGGCACATATTTTCATGCGTGGCAATGAGTTTTTCAGATATATGCTTATTAAGCATCTTTGTAATTTTATTTACAGAACTAGCGCATGCCAATTTGTCACTAAAATATAGACGCTTGTATCTTGGGTCGAGTATAGTGGATATAGCGATAACGGTCATACACTCCACGTTTTTAAACCTTTTTTCAAATTCCATTAGCAAGACATTTTTAACGTGTTTACCGACTTCTGACGTTGTTTCGCATGAATCCAAAGCTCGTTTCAAGTTTTTAACCACCGGAATTACTTGACTGCCGGTCACGTAAGACTCTCCACATACTATTTTTGTTGCATCTTTAAAAGGTCTAAGTAGATTTACACATTCTTTTAATATTTGTAATTCGCTCGCACTCGACATTACAGGTGCGGTTGTACTTTGTTAAAGAATAGGAGCTATTACATTTGATAATTCAAGAAATCTTTCATACATGTCAAAAGTTGAATTCCAGCGAGTTTCAACGCTCTGAATGAGCGACAAATTTGAAACTTTTCTCAGTAAATCGGCGGCAGATACAGATCTTTTAAAGTAGCTTACAATTGTCTTGACTTTTTTGTGAATAGGATTGATGAGTTCATCCGATTCTATGAGTTTTGCTGGTACTAGGTTTAAAGTGTGAGCTAAACACGGTAGATATTTATCTTCCCCAAAAGCTTCAATTATAGCTTTTTTTATATTTGACGCATTGTCGGACACAACTACAATAATACATTCCATTTTAATGTTCCATTCATCTATTATTTTTAAAAGCCAATTTTGTATATTGACAGACGTATGACTCTCTGATAACTCAGTGACACCTATAACTACAGATTTTAATTTACTGTTCAATATGTAGTGAGCTGTAACTCCCAAAAAACTTCTATTATTGAGAGTGTCCGTCCAAATGTCTGTAGTAAGAGCTATGTCATTTACTGCAGATAATTCATCTTTTATAATAGTACTCAAAATATTGTATTTTTCTTCCATTAAACTTGTGATGATGTTACGACTAGGGATTTTGTACAACGGTACCACGCATTTCATAAATATCTGAAATCCTATCTTTTCTACAGTACTGTATGGTAATTTATCCTTCGCTAGCATAAAAAGTAATCTATTTGTCGTATCGACAGCTTTTTGGCCTTCATAACACAAATACAAACATCATTGATCTGTAGTTATAGGTGTCACTGAGTTATCAGAGAGTCATTGTGTTAAAATTAATAAATAGTTAGAAAAGTTAATGTACAAGTATTTCATATTTCATAAATTAATTAAATTTTTAATTTTAATATTAGGTTCTCACTTTGATATGATTTTTGGATTGAAAACGCAGTATCTATTCTTCCCTGGAATTTTTTTTTTCTTGGTTTTCTATCATTTAGTTCAGTTGAAGGACAGTGTTTTTCAGACGTATTAGAATTAGACTCATCAGCTTCAGCATCTAAAATATCTGAATGGAATCTTTTTAATGGTGGCTGTGAAGAGTTTTATTGGCTGTCATATTTCCATTGCTTTTACTTGTTGATGCTGAATCTTTTTCTTCTGATTCTAAGATCACGATTTTTGTATGATTATGCGCAATATGTGAACGCAAATTTGTGGTCTTTCCCTTAGTCTTCACA
This sequence comes from Muscidifurax raptorellus, assembly GCA_020010945.3. Taxonomy (NCBI): domain Eukaryota; kingdom Metazoa; phylum Arthropoda; class Insecta; order Hymenoptera; family Pteromalidae; genus Muscidifurax; species Muscidifurax raptorellus. The sequence goes on from JAHUUD020000022.1 coordinate 1,708,192, forward strand.
TGCTTTTTACAAAGTTTACACTCAGCTCCATCGGAAGTTTTTATAAAATATTTCCAAATGTCACTTTTCGTTTTGGGCACTAAAAAGAATTCATAATATATTCATAAGTCATATATCATTAGTAAATATTCTTTGATAAATCGTTTGTTAAATTTCCGTAAGTCGTTTTAAGTACGATAGTCAAGTTCGTCTCGGACCGCTTCAGCAGTAATACTACGTTAGGTTATGTCACACATATATATTATATGTATGTACGGAGCGCGCAACACGTTGCCGTAGGTAAGGTACCTTCCGAGTTCCGCGTCAGGCTTTCGAGGTTAATCAGTATTATCGGCTATCGGCAATGTACGATCTACGATTACTACAGTATACGTCTCTCTGTGCGTTGTATTCTATAGAAATTATTTTATAATACTTACTTTTTTATGATTTTAGTCGTAGTCACTTTCACTATCACTTATAATAACAGTATCAGCTAAACTGTTATCAGATTCATATAGGTCTACAATCCAGTCAAATATGTTTTTTAACAGTATCTTAATAATAGATAAATTATCAAATACTTTAATTCGACTTTTGAGTAGATTTTTTGGTTCAATATCCTGTTCCTGTGCTTCTTTGCTTTCAATTTCAAACCAAAGTGATATTAGATCCAAAGTGCTTTTTTGTCTTTTAACAACCGATTCGATATCGTATAACTCCTGAATTTCTATGGAATTGTCAGTAAGTAACCTATTCTTTAGACTTATTAATAATCTTTGTTGAGCATCTAATAAGGTAAATAAATATGATATTGTGATAGTGTTCATACTAGTACCAAAACTGAAACTTTGTACACACGACATGATCCACAAAGAAAAGATAAGAGTCCGTGAAGAAGCACTGTCCTGTCGACTGACGGCACTTGGCGACGCAAGTCCAATTCGGCAGTCGGCACTGTCAACTTGTCGATACTCGTACAGAACTCGCAACTCACGGCCCGTTGCTTCGCGGTAGCGCTGTTGTAGCGCTTTCGGTACTCGATACCGATAGTCAGTAGCATCTCGGATTCTCGCATTCTCGGCGGTGAACTCAGTACTGGTGTAGTACTGTAGTCAGCGCCTCAGCACTTCAGCAGTGCGAGCTGCGAGGTTTCCAGTTCTACACATCGCGTCTCGGTCTATAAAGTATTTTTAAAATTTGCGACGCGAAATTTATAATAAAGTTTTTCGATATTTTTTTTGTCGATATTTGGAGAAAAAATATCGATATCTACGATTATCGGGTTGATAAATATCGATACAATTTATCGGTATTCTTACCCGTTTTTATCGATATTTCGAAATATCGATATATATCGTGCATCACTACTGGCGTGTAGTCAGCCATTATCTGTTGTAGGTAGATTTTTTAAGGAATATTTAATCTTACTAGAAATAATTTATTATAAGTATTTTTCTGCTCTGAAATTCAGAAAGTCAATGAAAACCTAATGATGAGAAGCTTTGAGGAGCTGTAAGAATTTACAAGCTTTACCAATAGAACGATAACAAAGCAAAAAAATGTCTTTTAGCGAGAAATAAAGCATTTACGAGAAAAATATTTCTTAAAAAGATGCGTACTTTATCAGAGAATCTGAATATGATTTAAAATATGTACAATTTTACTTTATCAGAGAATCTGAATATGATTTAAAATATGTACAATTTTCATTAAAAAAACTAAGCTTGATTTTGATTCTCAGTTGAAAACATGCCCCTTACTGCTCAAACTTGCCCCAGATGATGTCAAACTTGTCCCAGTTGTGACCGTAAACTTGCCCCAGATGATGTCAAATTTTCCGCAGATGACGTAAAACTTGCCCCAGAGAATGTCAAACATACCCCGAAGATTGCAAACTTGCCCCAGAGAATGTCAAACATACCCCGAAGATTGCAAACTTCCCCCATGTGATAAAAAATGAATCAGATTAGCGTTCTAATGAACTTTGGTTCTGTTGATAAATTTTTTGGTAATTTCATTTCTTTAAAAAAGAGAGTATTTTCCATTAAAGTGATGGTTCTTTCTTAAAATGAATTTAAGGTTCGAGGTCAAGGTCATAGCCAAGCTTCAATTGCCGGAATAAAAATCGAGGATTACCGTTAAATAAATTGACTGACCTTCGAATGACCTTGTTGATTAAGGACAAGTTCATGGCTAAGGTCATACTCGTAAAATTGTGTACGTTTCTAATTCCTCGGATAAAATGTAAAATTTTTAACTTCTTTTAAAGGGTGGGGCAATAAGAGATATCTAGTGATTTTTTAACTTTTTTAAAGCCGTTTACAACAAAAATTTGGGATTTTTTCAAAAAATGATTCGAACAAAAAGTGTTTCTCTTTTTTAGTAGAATCCGAATCCGCCATAAAAATATGCACATTTCATATGAAAATTTGGTCTTGACTTTCAAATGACCTTGAAGGTCATGTTCAAGGTTGCAGCTAAAATAGCCAAAAGATGCCCCCCTTCGAACCCAACAAATTTTATTTGAAACATTTTTTTCTCAGAGCAAATTATTAACCAGTTTTAGGGTGTGGTAAATTAAAATGGGACACCCTGTATATATATATATATATATATATATATATATATATATATATATATATATATATATATTAATAGATATATACATACTGCATACATTCAGCATAATATTTAGTATGGCTTAAAATTTCAAAAACAATCACTTTTATATTGTTATTATTCGACTTCCTAATCAGAAAAAATGATTGCAAATAAAAACGTTATTAACAATTTAAGATTTACGAACATTTGTCAAAAATTCTAATATTTATCGTCATTTTCTATTGTTAGCAAATTTTTTTTGACAAATGGTATCGGTGCGAGGTAAACGGATTCATAAAATCCGTTGTCCAAGGAACATATTTACTGAAAAAAGTTCATTATAAGTGCAACCCTACCTAAAACACGAATTGTGCCCATTTTTTTCATTCGGCCCACTGTAGGTCGCTCTCCTCCCGTAGATCCTAGCAGGTATCCTGATCGTAATTCGACTAAATGAGAGAGAGAGAGAGAGAGAGAGAGAGAGAGAGAGAGAGAGAGAGTTGAGCTGTCGATCGGCATACTCACAGATTGTTCTCTTCTTTGCTTCTCCTCTCGGTACCAGCAAGACGCAAGTGATTTGGATTGGGAGCAGTGCCATCAAAATGATCAACTCATGAAATTATCTGTCACTCAGTTCCTTTATTTTTGAGAATGTAGATTTTGAAATTACAGAAGAAATAAATTGAAATTGACAATCGAATAATGTACCAAAATGGCCTCCGTGAGCGCAGGCTTAGCGAGTGGTAAAGCCATAAAAACTTACAAAAATCATCCAAATAAAAAAGTTTGAGTAATAGTGTGTATTATTTGTGAAGATGTATATTATACTAGTGATGTTGTGAGACAAGAGAAGGCAGTACTATTGAGTGATGTTCTAGGAATCTGTCAAGAGCACGAGAAACTAGACTTAACCTCAAAATTGGACTGTAAAGTGCTAAGTACTGATGCGAAGTTTGTCATTGCTCAAGTAAAGCACTTTGAAAAACAAGAAATTAGAAAACACATACTAGATGACTTTCAAAATGATCTAACAGAAGATGACAGTGAATCAATCGATGTCAATTGGAACCGTGAAAATGCTCTTTTAAAGGAACTAAATACAGAATTAAAAGAAAAAAATTAACTATTAAAGCAGTTACTAGATAAAAATAGAAATGAAATACCGCCGGTTAAAAGCAAAACTTTTGCTGAAGCTATTTCAAGTACTAAAAATATCCAAAAGCCTAAACGTGTCCCTAATATCATATTATAAAAACTGCTGAAGATGAAACTATTGATGATTTAAACAGAAAGGTATCTCACTATTTCATAAAGGATAAAACAATACAAACGAAGAAAGTCATCAAAAAACAGAGGAGATAGTCATAAACTTATTAAATCAGAAAAGTGTCAGCAAAGCACATAAATTACTATTTTGATACAGTGTGCGTAAAATATAATTTTACGTACTTTGCAACGTTTTAAAATCGCATTTGCGTTCCCTGTATAAAAAAATATCGTTCGATACATGTGCGAAAATTAATTCTACCCTCGTGAATTTATCACCCTCGCTTCGCTCGGGCGACAAACCTCTCGCTCGTGTAGAATCAACTTTTGCGCACTTGTATCGAAATATACTAAAAAGTAAACTTGCAGAGATATGTGAAGTAAACAAAGAACAAGTTGAAAATCCTAAAGTTAAAGTCGTAGGAATTAATAATTTCGAAAACGTGGATAATAGTAGTATTGAACTAGATATCAATGAAAGAAACTTTGATAGTTTAAAAAAAAATGTGTTGTTTTGAATTCTTATAAGAACAGTAAAACTAGATTATAGTCTGTGATATTGGAAGTGCCTGCTGAGTTATACCAACATTTTAGAGAGAGCAAGAATAGACTCTTTGTAAGATATCAAAACTGCAGAGTATATGATTATTGTAATGTTAAAAATAACATCAAATGTCCAAATTGTGTATTCAGTAATGAGAAATATAAAACAAAGTTCAACGTGGAGCATGTGGCAATAGATAGCCACGAATGCGAAATCTTGCAATCCAATATAAGGAAGTATATTGATTATACCGACAACACAATTAGATCTACTTTGCCAAAATATATCGGCAAGATAGGAACGTCAGATAGAGGTCTAAAAATAGAGTGGCTAAAGCTTCTGGAATTTCGTCAACGTCACTTCAAGCAATGAATACAAATATAGCAGACAGACAAAGTAGCAGGAAATAACAATGTATCAAGATATTAGTATCGAAGACATAAGCAAGTTTGAATGTGAAGCTGATGACATAACAGAATTCAATAAGTCATTAATGAGAAAAAAGAACTCTATTTTATGCGCAAACATAAGAAGCCTAAATGCAAATTTTGTAAAAATAGAAATTTTTATTGAGTCTTTAAAAAGAAAACCGTGTATAACTGTATGCACAGAAACTTGGAACTTACAATACACTCAATATTATCAACTACAAGGATACAAAAGTTTGTACAATGAAAGTAAAATTAATAAGGCGGATGGCGTCATAATTTATATAAAAAATAATATATATAGTAACACTATAATTGAGGTAGTTGATAGAGTGAGTGTAGTAAGTACTGACATAAAACTTATGACAGGTGAATCGATCAGAATATCTGCTGTACATGTGCCATGACATATCAAAGTTTGAATTTGTTAATAGTGTAAACAAATTTTTGGTAAGACATAGAAATTTAAAAATCACTGTATTTTGGTGATTTCAATATTGATATACTAGAAAGTAATGTAGTAAATCTAGAAACTAGTGACACAATAGCTAGTCAGGAATTTGTAATAAACTATCTTGAACGTGAATATGTTCCGTACTTCAGAGGAATTACATGGCCTTCATTAAATAATGAGCAGGGAACTTACATTGATAACTGTTTCGCTAAAACTAAAAGCATAGAAATTGAATCTATTATATTAAATACTCCTTTTAACAATCTCTATCCGTCATTCATAAATATAGACCAGATTAAGATACAGAAACCAAGCCAAACAGATAACAAAGACAAAAAATCCCTATAGCAATGGACCCAAAACATTGCATTCCATATGTAATTTTTTCTTTTAATGCATAATAAATTATATTTTTTAACTCTAGACCCCACCAACTACATTACAAATTGACAAAAAATTTTTGTCAAATTTTTGGCTAAGATATAACATCCCTAGAAGTAAATACTAACAAATGAAAATACTTAAAAATTTTAATGTATATGCAATATACGAAAACAAAATAAGTAATATACTCGTATTAAGTAGAGAAAACTAACAATACTAACAAAATAGGAACTAAGATAGATTGTAAAGAACCCTGGACCACGGACCAAATAATTCAACAACAAGTAAGTGGCGACTGCCGAAATCGATTTCAATAATTTTTCTTTATTTTCTTTGTATTCAACACTAAAAGACAGCTCAAATCAAAAATATGAAAGAGACGACCCACCCAATAAACTCATCCCATCGTGCAAACAAGAGGATGAAATTTACTCAAAAGGACACATTCCACGCACATGATAAGCATCACATAGATCATGTACAGGACACACCGTCCCAACTCGAGCGAGAGACAAATGAACGTAAAGCACATATATAAACATAAAAAAGAGGGGAAAACGCATAAACTACCAAGATAAAAAACATATAGATCTTGTGTAGGGTATGACGGAACATCCCGCAAACAAGACAAAAGATTGGTTGAACCATCACGCTTACGTGTCATAAAAACAAACTTGCTCCATGCAAGCAAAACTAAAATGCACTTTAACAAATTATTTCCTTTAACATACTCGGTCATGTTCTTGATTTGAGGCTTTAAATTTTTTTTTCTTCTTTTCATTAAGTGATATACTCACATCATTAAACCTTACTCGTTATGGACCACCAACTGGACCGTACCATCCGCAGGACCCGCGAAGTTTGTCGAGGACGACAGACGTTTTCAAGGAGGGGAGGATGTTATGTGACAACTTTTCTGTAATTATATTCGAAGAATTATTTCGAATATAAAATCGGAAAAGTTCTACACATAAAATGTACAGCGAAACTTAAAGCCACAAAAGTATCAGGTGGACAAGAATCTCGCTGACCTAAACAATTCCCCCTCCGCTGTGTAAGACCGCACGTGCAAAGCCACGCTGCAATTTAAACACTTGCACAGTTGCCAGGTCTCGTAAGGCCTAATGAGAGCGACAAGTGTCGACGCAGTGACGTCAGCGGGGGGAAGTAGAGCTTGGAGACGCGTCGGAGGTCAGGAAATACTTCTGAGCGTCCCCACTTCCTAATTTTGGTCACTCCATTATAATATAAATTAAGTTCTTTGTTCCAAATTGAATAATTTAGTAAATAAAATCGTTGTGGAAAAAATATCGTAGTGGTGTTTAAATTGGTTCAAAAAGTCAAGCTCCTAAGAGTCAAATCAAGTCCCGAACAAGACGTTCACCAGAGAACCAGAAGGATAGCTGCAAAGGAAAAAGTAGAAAGGGGTTACATTTTCGTTCATCTGCTACTCTCACGACAAAGGTAAGAGAAGTTTACTTTTTATGAAAGAGAGAAAGAGAGAAGTCCATTCTCTTCTACAGCTGTATAGCTGTGTGCGTTTTCTAGCACCATTTTCTAATTTTCGAAGGGGTGACATCGCCAATTAAAAGCTTTATATGTCGTTGCTCTCCTTGTTTGGCTATTTTTTAGTTTTACATTTGGAACAGTATCTTCTCTCTATTATACACCAATCAGAATTTTATTACTTGTCGATAAGCTTTCCGCTTCTAGTAATGTAGCTGCTCTTACTCTTGCTTTTCAGTATTTTCTCATGCTCGGGTATCTACGATTGTTACGACCTGCTCCGTCGTTCAATTCGTTTGTTCGATGTAGTATATGATTCATATGCAGATGATGATATATCTATATGATCTTATTTTATCTTTAACTGACGTTTTTGTTCTTGATCGATTTGCCTCTTCTTTTCATTCGTTTTAGATGCTGTTGCTGTTGTAATTTGTTTGCAGAATGCGGCTTGTTTTTTGGGATACGTATTTGCTTGCCAGTAATAGATACTGATTTGCACGTTTGATTTGAATGAATTAATTAGTTTTCTTCCATAGATATTATTATTAATAAATAATTGATTTGAATGTACGTAAATAACCCGATATTTGAATTTTATTTGTGGTTCTCATATTGTTGTCCTCAATTTTAAATATTCTTTCAATATTACGTTTGTGAGTTCTTATCGCTTTTCGAGTCGAGTTGCTTATCTCTTTAGGGGAAGGGTTCTATGTTGAGCGTTGTCAGACTTCTTTCAATTCGAAAAGTGATGGGTATTTTATAGTAAGATTTTAAGTTTAAGAGTAAGGTCAAAGTGCATATTTCTCTCTATAGTTTATTAGTTTATAATGTTCGATGTATATAATATTTTTGCAAAAAGTCCGCATTTTGCATTTACAACAAGCCTCTGGCAATTAATTCAGCAGTGGGAGATTAAGGGAAAAAACAATAACTTTCAACTTTATACAGAATTTCTGCCGTAACCGTTGCATACCACTTCAGCTAACGACCACATGTCCTGTTCTTACTGCAACCATCGAGCTGCCGCCCCACCCTGTCATCTGTGGAGTTCTAACCTCCTAACGATTTACCTATTGTTGTTCGTCGCTGACTAATTGCCGTCAAAATCTACTGCTGTTCGATGCTGCTTTTGCCAGAAAGGACGTTGACTGGTGACAGCATAATAATATAAGATACTCATAAACCGGTAAGTATCGCTGTTTCTAGCTTCATAGCTAGCTTTTTGGCTACTTACTTTCTCAATTCCCCTTTCGTTTTCTGCTTTGCTTGCTTTCTTTAACGCAATGGCCGAACACTGAAATGCTTTCATTGCGTCACAAATCGCCACAGGAACCGTGATCAACAATTCCTTATACACCTGTACTGAAAGACTCATCCCAGCGTCATGCCAGTGCTGAAACTGAAGCACTGGATTCTTACCTTAAAAGAGGCACGTCATTGCATCGACAGCATGGTATTTGTAGGCCCCAACTTCGAAGTAGCCTAGGCTCTACTGCTACGATAATAAGCTCCTACGCTTGAAGTTCGCAGATAAAGCCCAAAGCTTTTGGTTCAGAAAAGCTTTGGGCTTTTCTGAGCAGAAAATATATATATCATAATTAAAAAGGTAAAAAAATAATCGTAATTGATAAGCATATCTATAGGTAATCAAACAAACAGGGGTTTGATCTAAAATTTTAAAATGTAAGTAGAAAAGAGAGCTTTATTTTGAGCCCTAGATGATTAAAAATAACCGCTCGGTTTAAAATTCAGATTCAGGTTTTTCGTTGTTTTTTAAGCGTAAACAATTTTTGATCTAAGCAACCATTTTTAACTCACTAAGGGTCAAATTGAAACTCCTTTTCTCTATTTCACATTTAATAAGATGTAATTTTTTCTTTGCACTTTCTAAGCATTTAGTTCAGGCTCTCAAGCAATGGCCAAAATTTGTTTATATTCTCCATGTTAATTTTTCATAAGAAAATTTAAACTGGCCGACAAAAAAATAAGTATTTGAAAATCACGGGAAGGTATTTCGTTTTCAGAATAGCCTAAAAAACAGAAAAAAGTGGTCCGAAAGACCTGTCTTTAAAACTGAATGCTGCTCATTCAGGCTTAGGGAAGATTGATTTGCACACATAGATTTACTATTGCTATGGGGGTAAATATAAATGTACAATTTCGATTTTGTTACTATTTATTAGTTTTTCAATATTTAATAACTATTTTGACAAGTTTAACTAAGCATAAATAAATTTATGTATTGTTTATATTGAGCGCATTTTGAAGAGAATATATATATATATATATATATATACACACCCTAAATAATAACAAACATAATAAACATGGGATATATATACGTATAAATTTTTATTGTTTTGAGATTAAATATTTTAAGCTATGAGATTTTAAAATAAACTAAAATAAAATTTGTATTTAAGACAAATATAGAACAAAATTTCTATATTTGTACACAATTTGCATTATCAACATTATTGTCATAAGTTTCAATATTTCTTCCAAATAAAATAGATTATTTTGAATATTTAAAAAAATATTCAATAATTTTTAAAATGAGATTTGTTTGCATGTGTTCAATCTGTGACTTGCTGTGTTCACGCTGTGATAAAAGACCGATCGTCCGCGGCAACCCCCGTTGCAATTGCGAAGCGCTCCTGGGTTCGCTTCTGCAAGCTTGCTGGCCTTCATGTGTGGTTCTCGCAGCCGCTGCTGCGACTTCTTGCGCAACAGACCGAGCTGTTCAGTTATGCGCTTCAGCCTCGTGTCGAAGCGCGCGAATCAGCTCCTTGCTGAAACGACCGCAGAGGCGGCGTTATCCGCAGGAAGAATTATAGGGAAAGGAAGAGAGTACAGATGGCCGAATAATGATGCCAATATTGATTCTAATATTAACATTTAATTCCTGTCAGTGATACAAAATAACTCAGCGCAAGAATGATACATAAGAAACGCAAGCGCGCGCAAGAAGGCCGATTTGGTACCGCTGCCACCAGCTTTATTACAATTAACAATAATAGGGGCACGCTTGCCTACTTATTGTGCTGTTCGCAGCGGCACGCTAAAAGATACTTCACACACACGCACTTGGGGCTGGCGCTGCAGATCAATTTCGCCGAACACTGGTCCCGTGGATGTAATCCGGGGGCGACGTGATGTCCCTACTTCTCTTACTCTTACGGAACGCTCGCTCACACTCTCTCTTTGTCTTTCTCGGGGAAGAAAAAATTCTCAATGTGACAAGTGCCGGAATAAATCAAACACAAAATCGACGTCCACGCCAACAACAACAACTACTATTACCTCTGCCACAGCGACACCTGTTACCAAGTCAGCCCAGCAGAGCGAGTGAACGGCACAGAAAAGGCCCTCTTCGCCTAATAGGCCTCGTCAGGTAAGCGGGCGCACCGCGTTCAAGTCCTCGATCAGCTCGATCCAAAACACATCGACAGCGCGTCGCGTCTCGCCCCACCAGCAGATGCGACATACTGTGTAGACGCCGCATGAAAAGAGTCAGCTAGATTCTAGCGGCGACAGCGATTTACCGCTTGTCCCCCTACCCCGCCCAGCCGAAGATCGGGAACAGCCAGAGAATAAACAGCAGTTTCACAATACGTCTGCTGGACGGATCACTCACTCGCAGGCGCCTGCTCTATCTGACTCGCGTATCGAAACCGCTGCTTCTCCTACCAACATAAACCTGGTTGTGAATCTGGCTGAATAGGACCATAACGACCTGCAGAAAAGCCGTGTGATGGATGTGCCACTAGGAGATATCAGCCTCCTAGGTGTTTCTAATATCTTGATCCCCGTGAGCACGATGGAACTTTTCTTCCAACGTGTTTCCATTCTCCAGCAGCAGCTTGATGAGTTGAAGATCCTGGTAAGCAGGGGCCCGACATCATGCGACGCTTCCTCCGCTGGTGCGGATGGTAGAGAGGCAGCTCATCTAGCAAGGCTCAAACAATAAACGAGCTGCTGCTGGAAGAAAATAAAAGTCTAAGACAAGAGCTGCAACAGATGCAGCAATCAATTCGGCAATTCCACCTTGCTCCCCGGGCTTTTAATTCTGACTCGGAATCGACATAGGTAAATGAACGATATATGTTGCAGCCGTGTATTGACAATACCGAATCAACTAGTGTACGTGCTATGAATATTGTCTCAACGAGTGGCATCAACCAGTGGCACTGCTTGCTCACGTCAGGAGGGCGGTGCTGAGAACTGTGAGGTCATAATTAACGGGTTATTAAAGAAGCATTTTAAATTGGGCGAGGAAGTCTCGACCAAAATTGCCCTCGCAGTACTCAGCACCGGGCTCTCTACCATTACGAGAGACAATAACGCGAATACCCGTGTGCTGCACCTTCGTGAGTCGAATGAGCGGAGAGATATATCGGTTCACAATTCAAGGATACGCACTGAGGCACTACCCTAAGTTGTTATTAGGTTGGCTAAATCTGGCCTAGTTAGAGCTGTTATACGGGCTAAGCGTGCGATAGCCAACAATTACCTCTCCACTAGCGACATAAAACCTGATCTTTTGGCCTCGGGGGCTGCTGCCTGCATAACACGGTATAAGATATTTATAAATGAAATGTTGTCCCGCGATAAGTTTATTCAGTTTAAAAGCTTGGGGCCCATTGCACAGGGACTGGGCTTCAAGTATGTCTGGCATGCGAGCGGCAGATTTCTGGCCAGAAGAAAAGGGAGCGAGCGAGCACATATTTTTGATTCAGCCGCCGACTTTCAAACAGCATGCAAGTCGGCTTCCGTAAAGGTTTCAAGCTTGAAAGGCTCTTTAACATTTGGTGTGAGTGAGAGGGTGGTCGCGGAAACTGCTTCAATAAAATACTCAACAAGAGCGTGACTGGATTCGGCGGGTGATGCGCAGGGACGGAGAAACGGTGACTTTTTCAGGGCTGGGTTTATTAACATCAACTCTTTTGGGGCTCGTATTGAGCGCTTTCGTCTTTTCTTGGTCGACAACCCGTCATACCACATTTTTGGCATAGCAGAGTCATGGCTGGGCTCAGTCGTTAACGACAATCTCATTCGGGTCGAAGGCTATGCAGTATTCAGACAAAACCGGAACGTGAGTGGGGGAGGGGTTTCCCTGTATGTTCGTAATGGTTATAATATTAATATCCTAGCTTGTTCGAATACTCAGGGGCCTGGGAAACCGGGTACTCCTGAATACCTATGTTGTAGCGTGCAACAGGGTAGCTTTTCTCCTATTCTCGTTGGGGTAATTTACAGGCCCCCAAAAATACAGATGCAAAAGGAATCTGATCTTGTCTTTATGCTACGAGCTCTGACATCTGAGTACAGACTCACAATCATTATGGGTGATCTCAATGCGCCGTCTCTAGTGATACCGCCACCATCAGGCGTCTCAGCGACAAACTCTTGCTTCAAATCATCCAGCAAGGCCCATCTCATCGTACTTCATCCTCTCACACATAGATTGACCTAATCATGACTGATTTTAACGATACAATAATGGACTTTAAGAACGAATGGCTGCCTAGTTTTGGAAAGCATAGTATACTCGATGTTACTATGGACATTTTTCGGTCAAACCTGGACAAGTTTCGTTTTCGTTCAGAGATTATAGCAGCATTTGTCCAGTTGAACTAAATCACATGCTATCCCGTTGCAACTGGTCAGCCATGAGTTCTGTCAAAACGGATCTGGAGGGAGCTTTGCTCACTTTAAACCACAATTTAAATTTAGTTATTGATAAACTAGTGCCTATTAAGAATATTTGCTCTAATAAAAAATATGCTCCTTGGACCCGAGTTTAAGCAGCTCATTGATAAGCAGAATACTACCCAAAGTCGCTACAAGCGTACTAAGAATAGTGAACTGCGAGATGAGTTTTTCCGGCTCAGTAAGGAGATCGATGTGCGTCTTATAGAAGAGCGCGATTCCTACAGGGGTCAACATATTTCCGATGCACTAGACAGCAATTAAAATATCTGGAAAGAATCTTATATGGTTTCTCACCGGGAGAGTTGAACAGTCATTTCGCTGGGATCTCTAACTCTTAACTTTTAATGATGTTGTCCTTGCTGTTTCACATTTTTCTTCGCAGGAAGAGGGGAGGACGGAGTTCCCCAGCAGGCGATTGCCAAGGCTCTTCCAGATATTGGAGAATTTTCGGTTAATATTTTTAACTCCTCTTTTGCTCTTGGCATCTTTTTGGGGGCCTGAAAGCGAGCACAGCTTATTGCTCTTGAAAAGAAAGTTGCTCCTTCTGCTGTCTCGGACTTTCGTCCCATAGCTCTGCTCTGCTTCTTCTCCAAGGTTCCTGAGAAGATAGCCCATGCCCAGATCACGGAGCATCTCAATCAAAATAAATTATTTGATCCCCTCCAGGCTGGTTTCCGTGAAGACCGCAGCATGCAAACTGCACTCATCAAACTGACAGAAGACATACGTACAGATATGTATAATAAAAGGATCACACTTGTATTGCTGTTCGACTTCAGTGAGGCATTTGATAGCATCTCGCCGTCGAGGCTTCTTCAGAAGCTTTGACAGCTGGGCTCCTCTAGGACAGCTCTCCTAAGGATCAAATCATACTTACAAGGTCGCTCCCAGATGGTCATCTCTAAAAATGACGGAAATTCTGATTTATTAACAACAAATCTGGGAGTTCCACAGGGCTCTGTCCTGGGCTCTCTGCTCTTTTGCCTTTATGTAAACGACCTACGGGACATACTTGACGGACAAACACATATTCTATGCAGACGTCCTCCAGATTTATCCAAACACTATCAAAGATGAATATATGGACGGTATAGCTCGACTATCTCGAGCGGCACAATTAGCTGCTGAATGGGCTGAGAGTTCTGGACTGAAGCTCAATGCATCCAAGACCAAAGCCATCTTTTTTGGCTCAAAGAAAAATGTCAACAATCTCAACTCGATGGTCTTGCCTGGCGTTGAGCTGAATAAGGGGGTTTTTGTTCCTGTTAGTGACGAAGTTGTTAGTCTCGGTGTTATCTTAGAGAGCAAATTCACATGGAAGCCGCAGATTGATGCAGTAGCAAAGAAGATTAATAAAGCTCTTTATAGTCTCCGATTTATTAGGGCTTGCACCAACGAGATACTCCGCAAAAGATTAGTCGAGACTCTAGTACAACCACACTTAGTCTACTGCACAGTTGTGTGCTTATACGCAACGAACGAGCAACGGTTATGAATACAGAGACTGAGTAATGCATGTGTGAGATACATTTTTGGAGTAAGGAGAAACGAACACATTACTTCCTACGGGAGATGCCTGAACTGGCTTAGGACAGACACTCGCAAGCTGTACTTTACAGCCCTCCTCCTTTATAAAATTGTTAACATACGAGAGCCCTGTAACTTAGTCAATCTTTTTACCAATCATAAAGCCAGGCACGAAGCTAGGGCAGTACCTCCGGAACTACAAATTCCTAGGGCTGGTGAGGGATCCCTTCAAGTTCAAGGAGTCAGACTCTGGAATCCCCTTCCTCCTTCTTTGCGCAACCTACCATCACTCTAGGCATTCAAACGCGCATTGCGTCAGCACTTGCTCAATATTGACGCATGACTTTGTGATACGGCTTCTGACTCTAAATTTATTGTTAGTATTACTTTTAATATTACATTATCTTCTGACTAGTCGAATACATAGACGTAGGTGTGATCACTTGTGTGTACCATATAGGGCTTATCTGTGATCTATTTCTGTGATATATTTCTAGTAATCCTACCGAAAATTGTGATAAAACAACTGATGTTCCATATATTTTATATTAAGTGTATTTTTGATAATCTCCGAATGTATATGTACTTTATTATATGCATTTATATTTTTGCCACAAAAGTAAGTAAAGCCTCAGCTATCTATCTATTTCTCACCCACTCTCGCTTCTACTTTAGAACTCACTCTCACTTAGGCTGGGGACTATCGCGCCGGACTCCGAATCCTGCCTCGCGCTTGCGCAACGGAACTCTATATGACGCCTCGTTACAGCCCCCCTCTAGAATTGGCAAATTGTCCCGATAACGATTCTACACTCCGGTTTCCTACATTTGTACGCATTCCTACATATGTCCGGTTTCCTACATTTGTACGCATAAAACTTTGGATCGCCGGACAAAAATGTTGATATGTAAGGACTATGACCCTTGTCTGCTAGTTCATCCGTCAAACTCCCTAGTGTTATGCCTATCCGTAAATTATACACCCCTCTTTGACCCATACTAACGTAGAAAACTGAATCGGTGTCGTAGTAAGAGGCTCGAGGTCCCAAGGTATGTAGATATTCACACAATTTGAGACGTGCTTGTGCCATTGTAAATGCTGCTAATATGCTCGAGGGTTGAGGGGAAAGCGATGGCATAATTTCAAGATGAGATCATGGTTAAGTTATAGGGGTATCCCCAAACTCTTTATATTTTATACGGGTAGTGCTTGGAGCGGTGTGGGCAACGGTCTGAGCCCTTAACGCCCTCGTGCCCACGCATATAGCACCTTTTACTAACATCGGTTGGCGCGTCACCTCCTGGCGACTGCCTCCTGCCTCTCGGAGATACCTTGCCTTCGCCCGCCTGACTGAGGCGGGCGCAAGCGAGTGTGACGGCCTCTTTGGCCTTTCGCAGCTCCTGCTGAGCCGCAGCACGCTCCCGTATAAACTCTACGCCTTTGCGTTGGCGGCGTAGGGCACCCTCCCGGCGCGTCTTCTTGGTCGCCCCGAAGGACTCTTTGTCCTCCTCCCCCAGGGCGGCCCAGCTCCCTGTCTAACGCAGGAACTCTCCCTCGAACTCCGTTCGCTCGGTTTCCGATTGCGTGAACCCATCGGACGACCAGGCCTCTTCTTTGGCGCAATCGCTTCCGCGCTGGGTTGTACTACCCCTGGCGATACGCGTCTGGCTACGTAGACCTTCTTTGCTGGTCGTAAATACGTACGCAGTCTGTTTGTCATGGTCGCGAAGTGGCTTCATCAAGGCTGAACAATATAATAACAGTGCGTTTGACTTTCTTGAGCTTTACGAAGCTTTTGTGCCGCCTGATCGCGTAACTGAGCTAGATCGCCCATGCGATCGTGGCACGCATCGAGCGCTTGCCGCTGCAACTCTTCCTCAGACGCTAAATCTTGCTCTCTACTAGCGGCTGAAAGTTTTCAAGGTCGAGTCTCATACACCATCATTGTCGGACTCACCACTGTGGATGCATGGGGCACCGTGTAGTATCCAAAAATGACATCGCATAATCGCTCATCCCATGTTTCATGGTTCTTCTCGATTAGTAAGCGAATGATGCTCGTTACGGTGCTTTTCTTTGATATCACGGACCGTTTGACGATACCACTCGTCGCGCGTCTCGTTGACTCTGCCAAGGGGAAGTTGGCCTTCCCTGTGCTCTACGTTGTAGACATGCCCCTGGATCTCGACCGCCCATCTTGCCAGGCGGCCCGTAAGATTATGCAGGTTGCATAGCCAGTGCAAACTGCTATGGTCCGCGATAACGTTGAATTTATAGCCTTCTATATAAGGCCTGAACATTTTATCGCCCATATCTATAATTTCTCTCGGCCTGCGACATGGTTCTGATACCAAATTCCAAGACTTGCTCTTCCCCATTGATCACTTGGAAAAGTACTGCGCCGAGTCCGGAATTGGCGTAGACGCTATCATCGCTTTCCCCTGCAGGAACCCTACCTGCTGTTCCTCTCCCCACTCGTACCTCTTATCCTTCTTCCTCAAGCGATGAAGAGATTCAACGATGGACGCAAACTCTCGCAAGAACTTGCGGTACTAAGACGCCATGCCCAGGAAACGTCTCAACTGTATAAGGTTTTTCGGCGCCGGATACGCCATTATGCAATCTTTTCCGGATCTGGCCGAAAGTCATCATGATTAACCAGAACGCCGAGGTACTTCACGTCCTCTCGACAGAATACACTCTTCTCCCGGTTAATCGTCAGCCCCGCATTGCTTACTCGCTTCAGTTCTCGAGATGTCCCTCGAACGTCTCCGTAGCGATAATGATATCGTCATGGTACGAGTAAGCGAAGGGCTGGAGCTGTGGGCTGATCTCTTCGTCAATCCTCCGCTGGAACGTCGCTCCAGCGTAGGCTAAACCAAAAGGTATACACTTGAATTAGAATAGCCCCAGCCCACGCATTGTGAAGGCGGTCAGTCGTTTAGCCTTCGGCTTCAATTGTATCTGGTGGTATGCACTACGAGATCTAACGTTGCTACACTCGTGGACAGACTCGTTTGGACCTTGGATGCTTGAGAGTGCTTCAACTTCTACTAGTATCCCTGCGTGTGCCCGCACCAATGCTTGATACACTCCCGGATATCTTTCCAGCTGGTCCATTTGCTTTGCTCCGCGAGTAGGTTCTGCAACCACTCGTAGCCGTTATTCGCCAGTACCTCCTGGAGTGCTACCAACATTTCCTTTTCCGAGAGGTTATCTAACCTCCTGCGCCCGTCCATGCGTTTCGCCATGATGACCCGGCGTTGTTATTAAAATCAGTTTGCGCCAACGTACTCATATTATTGGCGCTCCTTCTCCTCCCAGCACCTACTAGGAGTTGTGAAGGTGGATCACCCACCATCACTAAGATACTAAGACCATCAGCTGCCCCGAGACCCACGTCTTCGTGGAAACTGCTGTGGTTGACGTAATTAACGCCGAAAGTGTCCTGAAAATTTACGCGATTTTCCGGGCGCAGGTTCTGCGCATTGCCTTGCGAGGACAGTGGCTCCATCCTCGTACTTGAGGCTGTGTTGGTAGACAACATAGTCATCATGGCCTCTATTTTTAGTATCATAGCCCTCATGACCTCAGTGTTCTTGGCTATGCTCATACTGAGCTGTTCATTCTAGCAAACTCAGGTCTGCTGCGACAGATCGCGCCTGTGGGGATTGTCGAGTGTCTTGTTCTGCGCACTCGGACGCTAAACGGTCTTTGCAGTTGCTGCGATCTATTCAGGCCGTATTGTTGCTGCCTGGCATAGCGTTGCTTCCTATGCGTAGCTGCTACTGTGGCGCTGCATTGCCAACTATACAACTAGTAGCCTACCTCTCGCCTGCTGCTAAGTGACTCTTGTGACGAACTCACTGTCATCGTTGTTGCTGTCGTGCTCGTGATCGTGTACGCCAGCCTAAACCCTGGTGATGGGACTAATGACTTCGTGTCAACCTGCTCAGTGCCCGTCATGAACGTATCTGACTGCGTTGTCAAAAGATTTAACATGGGTGGTGATTCGCCCGTATTTTCATGCGCTGAACCGCAAGCTTGCGCATGCTCATTAATTTAAGCAGAGGGCGCTTCTGTTGGTCACGTTTGCTCTGGCTGGTTGATTTATGCTGCGGTGGTTGGTGGTCGTCTCTCGTCGTTTGCCGACGCTGGTGCGACCCTGCTCGCCTCTATCTCCCGGCGTAGAGGCCAGAGAGGGTGTGGGTGCTCGACATCATAGTCCTCGGTGTATATGGACCGGGATGATATCGGGATCTTTATATAGGTGGCTCGCAGCTTTTCTCTTTTTATGCGACCCTCCATCGCCGACTCCTCCTGGCTTTGGATAGAGTCCGCTTTGGAGTAATTTCCGAAGAGCCATTTCTCCAGTCTAGCGACCTTTTCCAATGCCTCTTTCAGCTCGTCGTCATCGATGCCGTATGGCTTTCTCCGAGTTCTGGACCATCCTCTATTTTCGCCGTAAATTCGCACGCAACAATTTATTTTACAACGACGTGGCACCTGCAGAATCACTCACACGCCTAAGATAATCCCCAGATTGTATTCTCGTGGCTACAACGCCATACTGAGCAAATATATCATTCTGCTTGCATCTTATAGAGAATTTCGCGCATGCGTACAACATTTATTTAAATATTAAAAATCATCGTTTTTACTTCATCCACGTGTGAAGCGAAACTGAGCAATAATATCACTCTGTTGGCTTCTCTTGGAGAATCTAGCGCATGCATACAAAATTTTACAAAATATTCAAAATCATCGACCATACTTCTTCTACGGGTAACGCCATACTGAGCCAATATATCACTCTGCTGGTTTCTTATAGAGAATTGGGCGCATGCGTAGAAAATAATATTTATTACTATTAATAACTGCGCAATATTTGAGTAAATCTATAGACTGCATACCATTTCTAACCCTGTGTTGTTTCTATCACTACTATACTACAAATTAACAGTAACTATATTAAAATAAAAAACTCTACTCTTTCAAATGGGAACATCAGAATGAATAGAAAATCCTTTGTGTAGGTAATTTTTACCAACTGTTGCGTATGCGCAGATCGTATGCAAATGAATATCAACCAAATA
Organism: Muscidifurax raptorellus; assembly: GCA_020010945.3. NCBI lineage: Eukaryota > Metazoa > Arthropoda > Insecta > Hymenoptera > Pteromalidae > Muscidifurax > Muscidifurax raptorellus. The sequence goes on from JAHUUD020000022.1 coordinate 1,727,699, forward strand.
CTTAATTAAATATATAATCTGCACAGTATTTCCAATAGTTCATCGGCTCAATTGGTACAATACCACGTATCATAAAAAAGTATAATAAAAAAAATTAAGAAAATATATTATTTAAAATTTTTTTAATTCAACATGACCTTACCCACTTAAATGGTGAAATCAGACTTAACACAAAACGCTTTGTGCAGACTATTTATACATATGGTTGCGCTTGCTAAAGAATTGCTACCGCTAATTTACGAATTCCCAGTGTTACAAGTAAGCTAATGCTGCAGCCTTTTTTCACATTACTGACGCTTTATTTATATAAAAACTCAAGCTGATTTTCAAATTCGCTGCATTTAGACAAATGCTACAGCATATTTTCACAATCGCAGCGCTGCATTTAAACAAATACTACAGCCAGTTTTTACGTTTACAGCGTTGCATTTAAACAAATTCTGCGACCGTTATTTACAATATTTCTTTATATACAATATTTTTAGTGTACATTTTTTTTCCATTTTTTATTGTAGGTCCTTCTATTTTCGCATTATTTACTAAAAGCAATTTTAGATTGTCTCTAATTCTTATCCTAGATAAAGCGACATATAATTGATCGTGGCTAAACACTGGTGATGGTAAATGAACGCTAACTTGATTATATAATTGACCTTATGATTTATTGATTGTCATTGCAAAGCCTAATCTAATTGAAAACTGTTTTCATCGCATATTGAATGGCACTTCTTCCTTAGATGATGATAATGTTATTCTCGGAATACTGACTATTCTTTCAATATTTTTTCCACTTAAAATTTCTGCTTGAATTAAATATTTAAAAAATTTTTTTATTATTAATCTCGTTCCATCACAAGGACCTTCATTAATATTTAAATTTCTTAATAAACACACAATAGCTCGAACTTTTAATTGCAACTTATGTGAAGATAGTCCATTAGGAGTTAAAGAATTCAAAAATTCTGTAGGTAACATGACATCTAAGTTTTCTCCATTATCATCTTCTGCTGTGTCTATACTTAAATACTTAAAAGAACATCCTTCCATTATAACCAGAATTTTACTATTAATATCAAAAACATCATTATTTTTAGGAGCCAGAATCACTTTATCATTTAATGATTTTTCAGCTAAAAATAAGTGAATTTCCAGCAAAAGATATCCAGTTAGTTATAACTGGATTTTTTTTAAACAAGGTATTATACAAAATTTGAACAGCAAAAATTCAAATCCTAAAGCATGTATTTATTAAATGTACACCTTTTATAAATACGAAGACATATTTGCCGCCTTAATAAGTTTCGTGATAGAAATTTTACTATATTTAAAAAAAGTCAAATTATCTCATATTAAAAATTCAAATCTAACAAAATATATTTATGAAATGTACATATCTAAAATGTATATATAATATATGATCGACATTGAAATGCAACCGAGCGGGCGTCAGCGAGCGAGGCATCTGCTGCTAGTAACAAACTATTTATAAAGTATTGTATGACATGTACACATTTACGTAAAAGAGATTTTATTTTGGATTAATTCCCATTGAAAAATAAGTGAAATTTAAATAAAAAAGAAGTTCTAACCTTTTTATATAAACAACATGGATTTTACAAATAATAATTTCATGTAGTAATACGTTTTTTTTCAATAGAGCATAAATTTTTAATAGGATTGTTTCGATTGTTTTCTTTGTACAATGTCAATGCAAAAAATTAAGTCCATTTAAATTTGAAGTTTTTTACATTCAAAAACTCTTTTTACGTAAATATGTTCTGCAGGATGGATGATGGTAATAAGTAGAGCATTAGGGGAGGTAGGAACTTGTATTTTTTACATAAATATTATGCAGAAGTTACAAGATGTTCTACAAAAATCTGCATATTATTTTTGTAAAAAAAACTCAGACTCTAAAACGTGGTTTGTACGGCTCCTGGCGATGATTCCACGTTTTATAAATTATTACATATAAAAAATTTCAAGTGCACAAAATAGATGTTTGATTTTAAAAAAATGTAATGGTTTAAATTAATATATATATATATATTGTAACGGGCGGCGAGACGCGCACGTCGGCGCGGGGAGCCGAAGCGCGGGAAGATCGGTAGAGATCTCGAAATTAGAGGAAAATTCGAGACAGTTAACTTTTGACCGCGCTCGCGAGCAGTAGTGACAACGCGCGCCAAAAGTTATAGAGATTACAGCAGCAGCAAAGACAGCAGCCCTAGCAGCAACAGCAGCATCGTGAGCAGCAAGAGCAGCAACGAGTGCAGCAACAGCAGCAACGGCAGCAACCGCAGCAAACAGAGCTACCACGGCTCAGGAACATGGCAAGGTCGAGCAGGAGACTCCCTGGCCAAAGTACAACGAGGATCGACGCGATAAGATAAAGTAGGGAGTAATCTCTATTTTATTTATGCGCGATCAACTGGCAAGGCATTTGGCCCCAGTCGCTGATCCGATCGTAGATTTTGCGGCCTTCTCGCGACGCGAATAAGCGCAACGCGGACGACGTATTTGTCATTGAATAAACGCCTCTTTAGGAATTGTCGCAGGTAAGCGACAACACGAGCGAGATCAGCATCTTTCAGAAGCAAAGTGCAGGAGCACTTTGATTACACACACACACATATATATATATATATATATATATAATCTGTGTATAATTATGATTATATATAATTTTACAATGTCATTAAATTATATAAAATGATTGATACATTATTTAAATATTAAGGAAAAAAACAGGGGATCTGACGAAGCCATTGGCAGGGTCAGACGTGTAGTAAGGGGGTGTGCATAATACGCACCTTTTTTTTTAAATAGAAAAGGTAAAAATAGAAAGAGGAATAGAGAGTGAAAGTGGAGAGAAAGGTGAGTAAAACAGGATAATAGGACAAGAAAGGGCGAGAAAGGGAGAAGGGAGAGAAGGGAGAGAAGGAGAAAGTGCAAGGAGGAGGTTAGGAAAGGTAGAAAAGGCCGGAGATAGAGGAGAGAGCGGCAAAGCCGCGGGCCATGAACTATAGAGAAGAGGAGACGGCAGAGGTGACGATAGGGAACCAGGAACAGAGGAACGAAGAGGAACAGGAATTTAAGACTCCGAGCGGACTGGAACGGGAGCCGGAGAGAGAAATTCAAACGTGCAGGTGGGAAAGCACGCCGAAGACAGGGAAGGGAAGAAGAAAGGGAAGCGGAGGAAAGGGGGGAGCGCTAAGGCAGTTGGAGCTCCCAGAGAGCTTCAAAGTAGATAAAACGGAGAGGGGAAAAAGGAAAGAAAGGTCACCGGAGGAGAAAGAGGACAAGAAGAGAGAGAGGAAAGAAGACAGGAGAGAGAGAGACACGTTAGAGGAGAACGGATCGACGGGGAGATTCCCGCCAAAGAAGGAGGAGGGAAAGGAAGGTGAGAACGAGGGGGAGATGGAGAAATTCCAAGGAACACTGGAAAGGATCCTGAAGACCCTGGAGGAGGTGAAGGAGGAAAGGAGAAAGGACAGAGCAGAATAGGAGAGAAAATGGCTAGAAACGGAAGATAGGATGAATAAGAAGCTAGAGGAGGTGAGAAGCCTAGTGCAGGAGGAGAAGAGAGAGAGGACAAGGGCGGAGGAGGAGATGAAGAGGGCAACCGAGGAGGAGAGGAGAAAGAGGGAAGAGCGAGAAAGAGATATGGAGGAGACGATAAAGAAAATGGAGGAAAAGGCAAAAACTAGGCAGACAGAAGGAGGAGACCAGAGAGGGGAAAAGGGGTCAGAGGAAAGGGAGCAAGAGAAGAAGTAACTGAAGGAGATAGAGTGGAGAATTGAGGAAGGGGAGAGAGAAAGGAAAAGGAACAATGTGGTGGTATCAGGGCTGAAAGAAGGAAAATGGGACAAAGCAAAGGTGGAAGAATGGGTAGATGAGAAGCTGGGGATTTCGGTAAAGGTGAAAAGGACGTGGTTCATCAGAGGAAAAGGTAAGAGCAAAATAGGAGTGGAATGTGAAAATAGAGAGGAGAAAGAGAAGATTATGGAGGAAAAGAGCAAGTTGAAGGGGACGGAATGCTTCATCGACCACGATTTGACGTGGCGAGAGAGGAGAAATAGAGAAAGGTTGAACGGGCTCGCAAGAGAATGGAGAAGCGAAGGAAAACCAGTGAAAGTAGGAAGAAACAAGTTAACGGTAGGAGACATGACGTACTTCTGGAACGAAAGAGAGGATAGGCTTTTTCGAGAGGGGGAGGCAAGATGGAGATGAGAAGGAGAAAAGGGAAGAAAGGGGAAAAGGGAAAAGAAAGGAGAATCTGAAGGTGTTGAGCTGGAATGTGGCAGGACTGAAAGGAATAGAAGAGGAAGGATGGAGATACATATTAGGATTTGACGTCATATGTCTACAGGAAACGTGGGCAGAGAGCGGTGAGGAGGAAAGAATAAGGAGGAGAATGAAGGGCTTCGAAACAGAGGTAAGAGAGGCAAAAAAGGGGGGGAGCAGAGGGAGATTAAAGGGAGGAATGGTAATGGAAGTTAGGAAAGATAGGAAAGAGGACAAAGTTGAATGGTTGAGAGGAAGATCAGGAGAAAACATAGGTGGCAAATGTAGTATAAAGAGGGAAAAGTGGTGGATAGGTTCGACATACATGAGGGAGGAGAAGGATAGGAACTATGAAGAAATAGAGGAGATGGTAGAAAGAGCGGGGGGGGGGGGGAAGATACTCTGGTGTGGAGACATGAACGCGAGAACAGGGCAGGAGGGGGGTTTTTTAGATGAAAAGGGAGTGAAGGAAAAGAGGAAGTCAAAGGATAGAGTAGTGAACAAAGAAGGCGAAGAGCTGCTAAATAGGTTAAAAGAGTGGGGGCATTCAATCCTAAATGGAAGTACAGAAGGGGATGAGGAAGGGGAACTCACGTACGTGGGGGGAATGGGATGCTCGGTAATAGACTATGGGATAGTAAATGAGGAAGGCAGGAGAAAGGTAAAGTCAATGAAGGTAGAAGATAGAATGGAGTCAGACCATGGAGCATTGGAATTGGAACTAGAGACAGGGAGAAGTTCGGAAGGGTTGGAAGAGGAAATGAAAAGAACGATGTGGACAGAGGAGGCCATCAGGGAGTATAGAGGTTGGCTAGCTAAATGGGGGGAAGCAAAGACGTGGAGGGATTTAAAGATAAAAATAAGAAACGCGATCCAAACAAAGAGGGGGAGAAGAAAAAGGAGAGGTGACAGCAGATAGTGGGATGAGGATTGCAGGAAGAAGAGGGCAGAAATGAGAAGGGCAAAAAAAGGGATAAGGAGGTGGGGAAAAGACAGGTTCACGCAGGCGAAAAGAGAGTTAAGGAGCATGTATAGGAAAAAGGAGGAAGGGATGAAAAAAGAGCTAAGGGAGGCAAAGGAGGATAGGTCAGGAAAAAAATTCTGGAGAATGGTGAAAAGGAGAAGGAAAGGAAAAAGGGAGCAGATAGATAAAGGGATAGAAGATAAGAGTTGGTTAGAGTTTTTTAAAGGGCAACTGGGAGAGAGAGAAACGCAGGAAAGAGGGAGAGATAAAGAGGAAGAGTCGGGGAAAGAAGAGGAAGCAGAGGAGAGAGAGATAGAAGTAGAGGAAGTAAGGGAAATAATCAAGAAGCTAAAGGAAAAGAAAGCACCAGGAGAAGATGAAATCCAGAATGAGGCTTGGAAGCAGGGCGGAGGAAAGATTGTGGAGGAATTAACGGAGATACTAGGAAAGATTTGGAAAGGAGGAGGACTGCCAGAAGAGTGGAGGAGAGGGAAAGTCACGCCAATCTATAAGAAAGGAGATAAGGGGGAGTGTAAGAACTACAGAGGAATCACACTAATGGACACAGGATACAAAATATATGCGGAACTGATAAAGGGAAGAATGGAGAAGAAACTGGAAGAAGAGGAAAAGTTAAGCGACACGCAGATGGGATTTAGAAGAGGAAGAGGTACAACGGACGCTATATATGTGGTAAACAAGGCGGTGGAGCAAGAGCTAAGGAAGAAAGGAGGGAAGGTATACGCGTGCTTCGCGGACATGAAAGCAGCCTTTGACAAAGTAAACAGGGAAGAAGTGGGGAAGATGATGAGGAAGCTGGGAGTGACTAGAAGGATAAGAGAAAGGGTAAAGGAAATTTATGAGAGGACGGAGTGTGAAGTAAGGATAGGGGAAAGGAATGTAGGCAGTTTTGAATCGCAGAAGGGGGTGAGTCAGGGATGCCCGCTGAGTCCACTGTTGTTTAACGTGACAATGGCAGACTTGGAAGGAGAGATGGGAAAGGTGCAAGAAGGAGGAATAATATTAGGGAGAAGGAAAGTATGGTCAATCTCATATGCAGATGATGTAGTAATGCTAGCAACAAACGCGAGCGGGTTGAAACAAATGTTAAGTAGATTCAAAGAATACATCAAAAGAAAGGGATTGGAGCTAAACACAGAGAAAACGAAGATCATGATTTTTAGAAACGGAGGAAGAAGGAGGAGGGAAGAGAAATTTGAATGGGATGGAAGGGAGATAGAGGTAATGAAAACATTTGAATACTTGGGATACACGATGAAAGAAAACGGGAAAGAGGAAGAACAGGTGAAGAAGGTGAAAGGAACGGCAAATGCGCTGATAAGTACTCTGTGGGGCTTAGGAGAGGCAACGTTCAAGGACAGCTGGAAGATGAGGATGAAGCTGTTCGACGCTTTAGTGCAGAGCGTAATAGAATATGGGGCGGAGATATGGGGTTGGAAAGGGCAGGAGGATTTAGAGAAAATACAGAGAAGGTACATCAAATGGGTGCTGCACCTAGATAGGACCACGCCGGCACATGTGATTCATTGGGAGACAAAAAGGTTTAAATTAGAGACAAGGACAAGGAAAGGGCGGTTAGGTTTGAAAGGAAACTGAGGAGAGCAAAAGAAAATACTTTGCTAGGAGAATGCTGGAGGCTGCTGAAGAGAGAGGGAGAAAGGGGAGAATGGAAGGGAAGAGGGAAGGACGTGAGAAGAATGGAATTGGAGAAGTGCGGGATATCGGTGGAGGATTATACGAGAAGAATGGAGGAGGCAGAGGGAGTGGAGGAAGAAATAGAAAGGATAAACAAGGACACACAATGGCAGAAGTGGAGAGAGGAAATAAAGGAGTCCAGATATGCGGGTGAAATAAGGGAGGTAATGATGGAGCAGGGAGAAATACCAGAGTACCTGATGGAAGTGGGAGAACACAGAAGAGGGGCGCTCAGCGTTACAGCAAGGTTCAGACTAGGGTGTGAGACAAGAGGGAACAAATACTGGAAGAAGGAAGAAGAAAGGGTATGCAGGCTATGTGGGAGTGAGGAGGAGACGCTTAAACATGTGTTCGAAGAATGTGTAGAGACGAAGATAGAGGGGAAAAAGTGGCAGGAAACGGTCGGAGGGAGAAGAACGCAAGTAGGGAAACTCTATAGCACTATATGGAAGAGGAAAAATAAAGAAAGGCAGCAAGAATAAAGGAGGGGAAGGCAAGGAAGGAAGGAAAAGAAAGGACGAAGCAGAAAGGAGATTTGAAAAGCGCGCGCAAAGCATGCGGGGAAGTCTAGGGAAATTCCCTAGGAGGAATTAGAAGGAGGGAACAGGGAGAAGAAAGAGGAACGAGAGGAACAGAAAGAGCACATGATGAGGAGAGTAGAGAGGTTATAGCAGGGAGAGAGAGAGCGTGCAAAGTCAACAGAGAGAAAAAGAAGATAAAGAACCAAAGGCGACAAAAAAGTAGGAGGGAGAGATGTCGAAGCATGAGAGAAGAGTGGAGAGAGAGATGCGGGATATGAAAGAGGAGATGAAGGAGTGGAGGGTGAAGCTGCAATTGGAGAGAGGGAGAAGAGAAGCGGCGGAGAGAAAGATGATGGACATAGAAGGTGATGTAGAAATTTTGAAAGGAAAATTGTGTGAGGAAAGGAGAGAGAGGGAGAAGATGCAGAGAACAGTCAAAGAATTAAAGGGACTGGTAGAAAAATTGGAAGGAAAAGTAAGGAGAGAGGAGAGAAAAGGGATTGAAAGGGAAAGGACCAATGTGAAAAGTGAGGTTAGGATTGTGAGCACCAACAAGAGAAAGAGGACGGAGGGAGGGAGCAGCAAAGTAGGAGAGAGAGGTGTGATCATCCATAAAAGGACAAACTGGAATGAGAAGGAGGTGCTGCAGGACTGGCTGGACGAGATCCTGGAGGGAACGAGTTGGGAGCTGGGGGAGACCGCAAACCAGGACACAAAAAAAATCATCTTTGCGGCAGAAGAGGAAATGGAGGAGATATGGAAGAGGAGAGAGGAAATTAATGAAGGGGGAAAGGTGAGAATAGAGCAGTGGATGAGTTGGGAGGAGAGAAGGGCAAAGAAAGAAGCCATGGGGATAAGAGAGAGAAGAAGAGAGGAAGCGAAAAAGAATGGGGAGCTGCTAAGGAACGGGGACTTCAAGGTGAGAGTGGACGGAATCCTGTACGAGTGGAAGGAGGAGGAGGGAAGGATCAGAAGGGTAAGAGAGGAAAAGAGGAGTGAAGAAGAGGTGAGAGAGGAAAGGAGGAAGAAGGAAGAATAGGAGGAGAGATAAAATAAAAAAGAGAAGAAAAGAAGAAGAAAAAAAAAGAGAGTCGTATTAATGCACACAAATGTATATATGTAAAGACAGCATTGTAAAATACTAATGTATGAACACAATAAAGATTATTATTATTATTATTATTAATGAAAAAAACAGAAAAAAACAACATGCCTAAAGCGTATATAATATGCTGACAATACCTCCGAGGTGGTGTGGAAAACTGTCCATATAATATTGCCCATCTACTAAATTACTATATTTATTTGAAATTATCAAATTTTGATGTTGATTTCGTCTGATGAGACCACATTTATACTTATTTCTTCTTCTTAAATTATAATAAGAGGTATTTGAATAAAATCGTTAGCTAGAAAGATCTCATTAATGCTTAAGTTTCTTAAAATAAAACTTATGTCATCTTTGAGAGATATGAAAGGACTTTCATAATCTGTTAAATTATTAATTCTTCCCTTTCCGTCTCTCTCTCCCTTCGCTTTCTTCTTTCTCTCTTTTTCTGTCTGTAGTTCTTGTTCGATTTGGAATAAACGATTTGGAACAAAGTCTAAGATTTGCACTGAATACGCAGAGTTTCCTCGAGTATCTGGAATTTTTTTCATCTTTAGGTTTTAAAGCGACGATTATATCAAGAATTTAATAATTACTTTTAACAACTTATTTTCAATCAAGCGATGCTTGAACTATATTTAGCACAATTTTATAGCTAAACAGCTAATTTTCTGATTTATTTTGATCATATTTTGACATTTTTACATTTTTTAAAACAAATTTTCGACCATGTAAGATAAAGGAATAAATGGATATAGTCTAAAAAAACATCAGAAAGTGCGAATAATGAGGAAATGAATTTATAGAATATCCCATCTAAGGTTTTTTAGAATAAATTTGATTACTACGCGAGCTAATTAGAATAGTACTTAACTTTAGTAACATTTGTACATTATGAACGCTATATGGAATTCACAAAAAGTTTGACGTAATCGAGTTAATTAAATTAATAAATTCTCTAAAATGACAGGTTTTCAATCATTATCTGAAAAGGAATTAGTTCATTAAATCTATATATTTATTTGAAATCCTACACATCAGTGCACAAATCCATGAATCAGTACACACGAACTAAAATATTTTTAATAGTTATAAAGTAAAGGTACTTCCATCTAATTCTTTAATGCTTTTGATTTTAATCGAATATATATATATATATATATATATATATATATATATATATATATATATGTATGTATATAACTAATAGAACCTAAAAAAAGTCGAGCAAATAAAACCCTAAAAATGGCCTAACTATCGATTTCTTAGCGATAAGACGGATCGCAATGCGGTTTTCTACATTCGATTCGTGAGAGCGTCTACAAATTTTGCGATCTAGTGTGGTTAATTACTTGTTTGTATAAAAATAAAAAAATTTACAATTCGGTAAATAATGATGGAACTGAGTGCATCTTTGCTCGGGAGTTTTTGGGATCGCTGAACACGTATATCGCGATGACAACGGCCTCCTGGTGCCCTGAATGATATGAACGTCGAAATGGTGGTCTGATATTATGCTTTCAAGCAGCAGACGACACAAACGTGTCTCTTAACTGACCACCACAGTACCTGAGAGTCAGAGAGAGAGAGAACGGGGGGAGCGAGAGAGAGAGACAAAGCCTACTCGATTTTAGAGGAAGCAGGTAACTCGGGAGCACGTGGCGAGATTCCTGGCGCCACGTCGAGAGAGAGGGAGAGAGGGAGAGAGTGAGAGAGGGAGAGAGGGTGAGAGGGAGAGAGGGAGAGAGGGGGAGAGGAAGAGAGAGAGAGAGAGAGAGAGAGAGAGAGAGAGAGAGAGAGAGAGAGAGAGAGAGAGAGAGAGAGAAAGAGAGAGAGAGGAGTCTACGCCACCACCAGCTTTTATCATCGTCGCGCGCAATACTATACAGAAGCGTATCATAACGTCAGACAGCGCGTAGTCAGCAGCGATTTTCGAAGTGAGTACACATTGATATTTATAAGGTTGTCTGCAAACGACTCTTTCTACTAAGAATGGAGATAAAATATACGTATGGATTAGAGGCTTGAAATCTTGCGCGTAACTATTGTTGTAGTATTCATGTATGATTGCGCGTGAAATTAATAAATTAGAGCAAGAATGTTGATAAGCAAAGGGCTTCACGGCCTCGCGGCCGTTTGAGCACGGTCACTTATTTCCTGGATGCAATGGTAGCAACAGATAGTTGACCATCAAAATAGAGTAAATTCACGAAGTAATTGTTTTCGCGAGTTCGTTGGCAGAGATTGAGACATTGCTGAACAAGAGGTAGGGAGTGGATACATTTCAAAATCCAAGAGCCGTGAGATTCGCTTTACTTCATCGTCGTCGAAGTGCCCGGTTAAGAGTACTGTATACACAGTATCTTAAACAGTGTAGGTGCTCACAGTAGATCGAGCCTACACCTGATGCTTTTCATCGTAGATGATGTCCCGTCGACCTGGGAGTCATCCTGACACCTGGACATCGTCTACAGGGAAAGTCTACCTGCTTACAGTAGATCGAGCCTACACCTGGTGCTCTTCCTCCTGGATGCGGTCCCGTCGACCTAGGGGTCATCCTGACACCTAGACATCGTTTAAAGGGACAGTCTGTGTGCTCATGGTAGATCAATGCTACGCCTGTTGCTATTCCCCCTAGATGCTGTCCCGTCGAACTGAGGGTCATCCTGACACCTGGACACCATCTACAAGTACAGTTTGAGTTTCTACCTGAATCGCTTAGAGCTCGACAGAAAATTGTCAAATAATTTTGTCTGACAAATGCGTTTGAGATTTGAACATCATCTTTGAACATTATATTGGAATTCTTATCGACCTTTAAATACACATGAATCGCTTAGAGCTCGACAGGAGGTTGCCAATAAATTAATATCGAAAAAATTCACCTAAAATATCGACAACTGTTAACAAATGAATACATTTTGTCTTGACAGGAAGTTGTCAAATAATGTTAACTTATAAATGTTTTCGTGATTAAAAAGTTCTGACTTTTCTTAAGAAATATATAACTTCCTCGATTATCTTAAGACTTACCTTAGTTTAAACAACTCTAAAACTATTGTTTTATTTTCCCTGCGTTTTACAAGGTCTGTCATTTTTACATGAAAATAATCAATGCAAAAAGCCCGCATTACGAAAATGTAGTCGCTTTGATAAACAGCGCTTTTGTATATATATATTATTTAATTAATCTATCCTTGACTTTTCTTAGTTTTGTTGTTGTATTAAATATCATAATACAGCCGCCGCTATAATTAACAGCGCTTTTTTACTATAGAAATATATTATCAGAAAATAGCCGCCGCTATAATTCACAGCGCTTTTTTAATATAGAAATATATTATCAGAAAATAGCTGCCGCTATGGTTAACTGCGCTTTTTTACTATAGAAATATATTATCAGAAAATAACTGCCGCTATGATTAACAGCGCTTTTTTACTTAATCATTATAACTTAGAGTATTTCATGAAATATGATATTTTTTGTGTAAACATATTGTGTAAACATACATTGTATATGATATTTTTGTGTAGTAATTACGATTTTTTGGTTATTTTTTTTGTGTTCTTTCTGTATAATTGCATTGTCACTAAGACAAATTTTTAGAAATTTTTTATGTTTTTCTCGAGATAAAACTACATATAATTGACCATGACTAAACACTGGTGATGGAAGATAAATTCCAACTTTTGTAAATGATTGTCCCTTAGCTTTATTTATCGTCATTGCATGTGCGAGTCTACAAAGGAATTGTCTCCTTGTCATATTAAATGGTAATTCTTGCTCATTAGGTGATAAATTTTTTCTTGGTAATATCACTATTGAACCTGCTTTACAACCAGTAATCACTTCAGCTTAAATAGTATAATCTTTCATGTCTTTTATAATTAATCTTGTACCATTGCGAAGACCCTCGTTCAAATTAATATTTCTTAATAATAGCTCCATTTTTCAATTTAAGTTGGTGCGGTGGCAATCCATTTGGTGTTATTGAATTTAAAAATTCTGTAGGTAGAATTGTATCTAATTTTTCGTTATTGAAATTTTCCGTTGAATCGTAACTGTAATATACTCGTTCTGGTTCATTAATTCTGGACAACATATTATTATTAATTTCCAAAACATCAGAATTCTTCGGATCTAATATAACCTTTTCACAATATTCACAATTATTTATATCATTTCGGGTACCATAAATTTTATCGATTATATTCCCCTTTGATAACATTTCTATTAGTATACTTGTCGCTTCATTTCCGATTTCAAATGCATTTGTAAACTTCCCATCACCAATGTTCAAAAGCCATTTTTCAAATTCTTTATCTGGCTCAGCTACGCGTTTATTTTCTTTCAATGATATTTTTTTAAATTTGGACCACAAATCACTTTTTAACGCAGTTTTCAATTATTTGCGTTCGGTTACCACGTCTAACGATTGGTAAAGTTTGTCTGAAATCACCAGATATAATAATAATTTTTCCTCCAAAAATAATGTTATTATTACATACATCTTGAAACATGCGATTTACTGCTTCAAAAGCATATTTAGAAGTCATTGTGATTTCGTCTCAAATTATAACTTCAATAGTCCTCATTATTTGTCCGTAATTACTATTGGTAGTCGTATTACATGTGCTTTGTTCATTAACATTCAATGGCAATTTAGAAGTTGTGTGTACGGTTTTCCCATCTTCTAATAAATTAGTAGCTATTCCAGTCCAAGCAACTGTTAAGTAACGAATGTAATTCAGTTTAAAATATCTAATCAGAGTATTAAGTAAATAGCTGTTTCCGGTTCCACCTGGACCATCTATGAATATATAATTATCATTCGATTTTTTTTCTAAAGAAGTTATTACTGTGTTAAAAATAATTCTTTGTGCGTCCGTAAGAGTTGATATTCTTGTATTTAATAAATCGCTTTCATTAAAAGAAACGCTAATATTATTATCACTATTGAAGACAGATTCATTATCGTAATTTAATGTGTATGCTACGTTTAAGTCAGGTAAGTCAAAATCTCTTATTGAAAAGTGTGAAACTAAAACATTGTTAATTATTGAGTACAAATACTGTGCTTTTTTGTTCATCTAATGTAGGTGGATAAAAGTGGGTTTTATAAGTATCAAATAATTCTCTTGCATTTATTGGATTATAAGAAAACACATATGTATCCAAATAATTTACACATATTTTGCCGAAAATTATATTCAGATAATTCTTTTAAACATTTATCCCATTTGCTGATACATATATCCGCGATTCGACAAAAGGAACTTCTACTCATTATGTAAGTAAAATTCTTATTAATAATATTCTTTTCTTAATCGTAATAGTAATTTACTCATGCTTTTCGCTAATTTTCATATTAATGTATATAATGGTTTTCAAAATGATTATTCATGTTTTCATTAAATAAACATACATTTTACATTATTAACAAAAAGTAATAGCTATCTAAATATAAGATATCGAAATACGTACTATTTTAAGAACAAAGTTTTACAAAAAAGCTTCATTACATTTGTAACACTTACATTAAAAACAACACAAATATTTTCATTAGTTGTCGGAATCGTCATGGTTCCGTTTGAATTTGTTTTTCACACTATAAAATAAAAATAAAATTTGTTAAAAATAAAGAAATTAAATACATGAGTCTTCCTGCAAGTTTAATTATCTTAATACTTCGGGAATCGAAGTATCATCAAATTTGATTAATGATGAACTCAAAACAGAACATTTCTTAACTCCTTGATATTCCGATATTTTTGCATTTCTTACAATAATGATCATATCGTTTCTTCCATTGAAATTCACTGCATTATTATTCTATAGAACAGCAGTTAACTAAAAATTATTTAATATAAAAAATTATAAACATTAATAAAATTATTTCCAAACTTTTACATTGATGTAAAGGTACCTGATTATCATATTCATCGATAAGAATTAATTCTCTTTTTTTAAAATTGGAGAAACTGTTTTCGATATCGCATACAAATTTTATGCATACAATTATATCTAAAATTAATAAATGTATTATAATGTATCGTTAATAAACATATATTATTAAAATTATATATAATTTACAAGGATATAATCTTACCAACTGTTATGTAACAAGTTTCCTGTAATTATTGTCGAAGAATTACTTGAATATAAAATCGGGAAAGTATAAAAGGTACAGCGAGACTCAAGGCCACAAAAGTATCAGGTAGCCAAGAATCTCGCTGATCTAAACAATTTCCCCTCCGCTGCGCAAGACCGGACGTGCAAAGCCACGCTGCAGTTTAGACACTTGCACCGTTGCCAGGTCCCGTAAGGCCTAATAAGTGCAACAAGTGTCGACGCAGTGACGTCAGCGTGGGGAAGTAGAGCTTGGAGACGCGTGGGAGGTCAGGAAATACTTCCGAGCGTCCCCAAGCCATGCTAGCTCACGGCACTCCGACTTGAGCCAAGCTGCCAAGCGGACTCACATTTTTTTTATTCAGTTTTCTAATTCAGTTTTTCATCTTTGCATTTATTTTTATTTTCTAATTTTTGGTCACTCCACGGTAATACAAATTAAGCTTTTTGTTGCGAATTGTATATTTCAATAAATAAAATCATTGTACAAAAGAACATCGTAGTGGTCTTTAAATTGGTTTAAAGAATTCAATTACGCAAGAGTCTAATCAGATCCCGAACGAGACGTTCACTTGAGGACCAAAAGGACAGCTATAGAGAAAAAAAGGTGAAAAGGAGCAACATTTCTGTTCACCACTCTTACAACAAGGTAAGGAAGATCTTTATTTTTATGTCACAAAAAAAGAGAGAGAGAGATAGAGAGCATTGATACTCAGGAGTGATTCAGTAAGTCGAGTCTCTTCCACAGTTGTACTGCTGTGCGCGTGTCAAGAACTTCCAAAAATTATTTATGTAAGTGACGAATCGTCACTTAACACCAACAAAATCATTTTAACGTAATCGTAAAATATCGTCTGTTACTTCATTTATAACCGTATTCTGATTAGTGCACATTTCGTAATTAATTTGATGAGGATTGAAATTTGAATTTAAAATACCTATGTCAAACTTCGATATTTCGTAAACTTTTCCAGACTAAAAAAAATATAATCGCATAAGAAATGTTACAGTCAAAATCTTAAACATGTCTGTCACGCAACATTATTTGACAACTTCCTATCGAGCCCTGAGATATTTATATGGAAATAAAATGATATAAAACTTACTGTAAGTTTATCATTAAATTTCAATGATATTTCGTTGAAAGCAGTTGCTCTGAATTGTCCATCAGCATCCAAAAAGTCAACCGTGAAATACGTACCATTTTTAACATTTTTTTGAATGTTACAATATTATTTGCTTTTAAAACTTTGGATTTAACTTTACTCTCTTCTTCATTTTTGCGTTTCATAATGATAATTTTGATGATACTATACGATCTCAATTCACTTTTAATATTTAAATAAACTAGAACTACATACAAATAGGCCAATATTTAAGACATTAACAAAAAATCATCTAAACTATCATCAACTAAAAAATACTTAAGATTAATATATGGTATATGAAGGAATACATAAAATCCATGGATGAAATATATACTTTTTTTGAAATACCAAATACTTGACTTCAATCCAATGGATAACGAATAGTTTAGCGATAATAAAAGAGAATCAACGTCGTCCACTATAATATTTAAATTTATTATTAATTTTGATAATTTACGGTATAGTTATATAACATTTTTTTGAAAACACGTACGTTTACGTATTAATATAATTTACATTTAACAAATTATTTCAGTACAGCTACTAATTTTAGCTTTTTGTTCTTTAATTTCAATATTTTTCCGTTTTTTATTCCTCATAATTTATTTTTACATGGTTATAAGGTTATAACTGTTATGTTGTAACTGTTATAAGGTATTTGTATGAAATTGCATGAAAAATGAATTTTTTTGTAAATGTTTCAATAAAAAAAGTTGCAGTTTATCAAAGAAGAACGAATAATAACGTCGATACGGATATATCATGTCACCGATATATATATGAGTAATTCCTATAAATTTCGTCAACAAGGTGTCGTGCAGGGGGGTCGCCCAATCGGGCCGCCAATTCTTTTGTGTGAAAGTACACTAGAAAACCTCCTCGCAGCACTGCCACCTTAACGAGTGCCGTTCGCGGCCGGTGGGGAGGCTCGTCCCTCAGAGCACGAGAGCGTGGTCAAACCCAGCCGGGTGGGAGGGTATGAATGCGGATCCCCGTAAAAAGGGCTCTCCCCCGGATGAGTGTGGATCCCCTTAAATCTGGGGCTCTCAATAGAATGCGGATCCCTGATAATGGGCTCTCCTGCTCTGTGGGCTCTCACTGGGCTGGGGGCGACTCTTGGATCACTCTCTCTCTCTCTCTCTCTCTCCCTCTCTCTCTCTCCCTCCCTCCCTCCCTCCCTCCCTCCCTCCCTCCCTCTCTCCCTCTCTCCCTCCCTCCCTCTCTCCCTCTCTCCCTCCCTCCCTCTCTCCCTCTCTCTCTCTCTCCCTCCCTCCCTCTCTCCCTCTCTCCCTCTCTCTCTCTCTCTCTCTCTCTCTCTCTGACTAGAAGGGAGGGAAACAAAAATCGTTCAGGGCTCGAGGGGAGGCTAAGAGCGATGCCCCAAGAAACCGAATGGGGTAGAGCTAGTTGGGAAACACACTACAGTACAACCATACCCTTCACACACGAACAACACGCTACACTGACCTGGCTGCTCTATCAGTCGGCGAATAATCTTGCTTGGCCCAGCGATGCCGGTTGGTGACCGGACAGGGCCTCGATGGGTCGGGCGGGGGGCTCTACTGAGGCCACGGGGGGAGAGTCGGCCTTCTTCAGTGGGTGGTTTTTCCCGGGGGCGGAGGGGTGACGGCGGACGGTGAGGCGACCGCAAACACAACACCTCCCCATTTACAAAAAAAAAATGAAAATGCAGAAAAAAGAGGAAGCGACAATAAAGGTGCCAGCCACTTTGGGGCTCCCTAGCCCAGACGGAAGGAGAGAGGAGAGTCATGACCAGGCGTCTGACAACCCCAACGGGATGTCGGACAATACTGGTCTACCCAGCTCGGAAGAGGTTCGGGCGACTGCGGAAGCAATCCCAGCGGTCAATACCGTCCAGACACAGAACGAGGTACAAGGCAAAAGAAACCGGCACAAAAACAGGAAAAATCGATCGGGGGCGCAGATCAAGAAGGCGAGGGCTCTGGGAGAGGGGGCGCCAACGGCGCCGAACTCTTCAAAGAGACCTCACTCCGAGAGCTCGACTCCGAGAGAGGTAAAAAAGAGGACGACAAGAGAGCCCCCTCTGAATTACAGCAGGGCTGCGGCCACTAATCTGAAGGTGGCCATGGTGCCGGTGGACTACCCGGAAGGCAAGCTCTCCGAGGACAAAGGAAAGGAGGTGGTGAAGTTCTTGGAGGGAGTGATCGATGCGACTCCCGATGGGGCCTATCTCCCAGGTTTCCTGGATAGTTGGTATTTGTGGGGGGGGGGGGCGCAGATCATGCACTGCAGGAGCGACGCCGACAAGGCTTGGCTAAAAGCCAATATCGGAGGCTGGAGGGATTGGGAGGGCGCCCAGCTCAAGGCATATGCCTAATTCAAGAACCATGGCTTTATAAAGGCAGGATAGCAGGTCTAAATTGCTGCGGGACCAGAATCAGTGGGGACACGGACACGGCCAGGCGTGCGTCATCGTGAAGGGACTCCAGGCTGAAACAGTGTCGAAGCACTGTTCCGGGGACCTGACCACGGCCAGGATCAGGTATAAGGACTAAAATGGCACAACTAAGGTAATGATGGTGGCGGCAGCGTACTTTCCATACGATGCAACCGACTGTCCACCAAAAGAACTGGTGGCTCTTATAAGGGAGTGTGAAACTGAAGGAACAAACCTGGTGTTGGGGTGCGATGCAAACGCGCACCACAGGGTTTGGGGAAGCTCCGACATTAACTCTAGAGGAGAGAGGCTGTTGGAGTTTTTGGCGTCCACAAACTTAGAGCTGCTGAACAGAGGAGACAAGCCCACGTTCCAGAACGCTGTCAGGGAAGAGGTCATTGATCTGACCCTGGCGACGAGAAGAATAGCGGATAGGATAGAAAGATGGAAGGTGTCGGAAGAGGTCTCTTTGTCAGACCACAACCAAATAACCTTCCAGATCGGAGGTCAAAACACAATGGAATCGGAAAGAAGGGTCCTAAAAACACAAACTGGGACGGTTATACGGAGGAACAAAAGGCAAAGATTCGGCTTTTCCCCAGAGCATATGGCTCGGCGGAGGAGATCGAGCATTGCTGCGAGATCCTCACAGACATAGTAATAAGCTCGTATGAGAGTAACTGCGAGCTAAGAAAAGCACTAGCAAGAAAGGGGGCTCCATGGTGGAAGCCTTCTTTAGAAAAGATGAGAAAAAAGGCAAGAAGACTGTGGAATAGGGCCAAGCGCACTAAAAACGCGCAGGACCGAGAAAATTATAAGGCCGCACAGATGGAATATAAAGAGGGGATCTTGTCGGCCAAGGTCGAGGGGTGGAGGTGAGAATGCAGCGGGATGGAGAGCCAAAAGGACACTGCCAGGCTGTGCAGAATCCTAAAAAACCCCAAGAGACCGAAGGCGGACACGATCAAGTGACGTGAAATACCTAGGAGTGGTGTTAGACACCAAATTGAACTGGGTCAAACACATCAAGTCAAAATGTGAAAAAACGGTCACCACTTTCTGAGTCTGCAGAAGCGCGTTCGGCAGGACCTGGGGATTGGGGCCAGACAAGGTAAGATGGATCTTCGAATCCATCGTAAAGCCGAGGTTAATGCATGGGGTAATCGTCTGGGGGCATAGCTGTGTACTCAATACACACGTCAGGGCCCTAGAAAAGGTACAAACACAGGTCATGGGTGGAATGACGGGAGCAATGCGGACTACACCGACGGCGGCCCTCGAAGTATTGCTGGACTTTCCCCCTCTCGACAGAGTGGGAGTGGAGAATCGCGAGACCTCAACTGAAAGAGGGCTCGCGGCTGAAATTCTCCCCGCTATCGCCAATGTGGGCTGCGATAGGATGACAGAGCGCATCCAGTTCGCAATACCGTATCAGGTGATCATATCGGGTAGGAGTGAATGGTTGGGGGGCGCGCATGCCTTGACAGAGAGGGGGAGGGTCTGACTTACAGACGGGTCTAAAACCACGGACGGAGTGGGAGCGGGAGCGCGGGAGAAAGGTAGCGCACGAGAAATAGTGTGCTCCTTGAACCAACATGCGACGGTTTTCCAGGCGTAGATCAGGGTTATAACGGAATGCGCAAGGGCGATGTCAGAGAAGGGAGCATGTCACAGTTCGATCACCATCTGCTCGGACACCAAA
Source organism: Muscidifurax raptorellus (assembly GCA_020010945.3). Classification (NCBI taxonomy): domain Eukaryota; kingdom Metazoa; phylum Arthropoda; class Insecta; order Hymenoptera; family Pteromalidae; genus Muscidifurax; species Muscidifurax raptorellus. Next base: position 1,747,694 of record JAHUUD020000022.1, read on the forward strand.
GCAGCGCTGCTCGCATTGAGCAGCGTCAGTACGGTGTCGAGGGAGGTGTGGAAGTGTAGGCAGGCTTTAACGAATCTGGCGGCCAGAAATGGAGTAAAACTGCTCTGGGTACCGGGCCACTCTGGCATTGTGGGAAATGAGAAAGAATGGCTTAGACGAGGGCTCAAGGAGAAGTGGAGGAGCAGCCCAGGCCTTCGACAGGCCAAGCAAATGCTGGGAGAGAACCCCCCTGAGGAATAGATCTCCCAGATAAGCAACCTGAGTCGAGACAGGCTTAGACTGGCCGTGGGGTGGTTGACGGGCCACTGGCACGTCAGATACCACCTCTTCAAGATGGGCATACTGGAAGAGGGGGACTGCAGATGGTGCGGAGCCGACGAAGAGTCCACACCACACCTTCTGTGCGAGTACCCGGTTTTTGCCAGGACAATGCATAGGGAGATGGACATCCTAGAACACAATAGAAAGGAGGGACCTGCGCGATTACGGAGAGACTCTTGCGGGAGAAGAAAACAGGTAGGAGGCATAGCACAATGGATTTCTGTGTGCTAGACCGCCACGTCTCCGAACAAGGACCGGCGTAGTCACCTCCAAGGTCAGATTAGATTAGATTAGACACTAGAAAACATGGCTCTTGGTAAATTTTCAGCCCCCTAGGTACCCCATAACTCACATAAAAAATGATTAAATTTTCAAAAATAGCGAAAAAATGGCATTTTTTCAAAAATTGGCATAAGGTTACCAAATTAATCTATTTTAATTCCAAAAAAAGCGATTTTCTAAAAAATAAGCTGGAACGGAAAAGGTTAAAGCTACATTTTCAATCAGGTCGAACGCGAAGCACACATTTTCACGTTTTTTAGGATGTATAAATTTGTCTGCCATTCAACTATATTAATATATTTTACAATAAAATCTAAAAATTTTTTTTGTGAAAAGATCTTTATTTTTGTTTTTGAACAATCTAAAATGGTTGTTCCTAGCCAGCTCAGGTCTATCTGCCTCACTCTAACTGAAATTTTCATAAAAATTAGTCAAAATATAGTAGAAAAAGATGTAACTATTTTGATTTTGTTTATTTCGGAATTAGCATATCTACGAAGTCGCGTCATACGACCGGCTTAATACGTATTCCGTTTATCTAAACGGTTCAGGGCACGGTCCCATGGAGAGAAAGAAACTCCGGAACGGATAATTTATGCTACCATGAAACTGAACTTGATACAAGCGGGCCTGATGGGAGGAGGAGAAGGCGCTCGATGGCGCAGGGAAGCCGTCTGAGGCCGGTTGGACCCGCTTAATCCTTCCTGCTCCTTGGCAGGGAAAGGGGTGGACGAAGCGAAGTGATCCCTTCGTGCCGGTTCGCTGATCAGGGAGCGCCCGTTGAGGCGCCCTGGATGAGTCCTTCGTCGGCTAGTGCTGTGCTCGTTTCTGGCTGGGCAGTAAGCGCTCGCTGAGGCGCCCTCGGTGCAGTCGCTGCTGGACTGAATCCCCCGACGGTGCTTCCAGTTGCCTAGAGAGCGGACACTGCTCGGACCTCTCTAGGTCGGCTCTGTGGGAGAGCCTGGACGAGGGAGGGCCGCCCGACCCGGTGAGAACTCACCACAGCTAATGGGGAAAAGCGGAAAGAGAAATTTATCTTTCTTTTTTTACGGGCCAGCCCCAATGAAGGAACCGACCACACAAAAATGACCAGAGGACGCGAAGCGTCTTGGTCGTCGAGCGTCAGGTCGGCGTGCTCCTCAGCCGCTGGCTTCAGAGCCGTCTTCCGTACCGCCAGGAGGAGGGGAGGTACTACGGGAGCGATGCGAACCAGATTAGGTTTGCCTCGGGGTGGAGGAGCGGTGGACTTGCGCTTGAGCGGAGGAGTTGGCTTCGCCGCTCTCTTGGCTCCGATCTTCCGCGAGATGATCTCGAGCAGGGGTGGACGGCTTCAGGAGGTCCCGGAGATTCGGCGAGGGCTGGCGGCTTGGGAGGTCGATCAGCTTCAGGTGTTCTGGCCACTCTGCGCAGAGCGCTCCGTCGTCCAGCGAAGGCGAATCCGCAGCGTCGGTGAGAGCGAGCGGTGAAGTCTGCTGGTCGTCGGTCTGGGCGCCGCTGTCTCGGTGAGATCGCTCAGTCTGGGTGGCGACGTCGGCTAGGTTGGCTCTGTGTTGTAGTCGCTCCAAGATGGTGATTCCAGTTCGGCTCAATAAGCCTCCCTCTCTCTCGTTCATGGGCGTGGGAGTGGAGGAGATGGAGGTGGAAAGGAAAGAAGGTGAAATAATTACAACAGTAATTGTTCGAACAAAAGACGGATTATTCCTTGGTTGATCAGTACTTGCACTTCGCCTAGGCTCGGCTTTCTTGGTCTAAGGACCGTTGGGGAGAAGATCTTGGGCCGTCTCGGCCGGCCTCTTTATATGCCCCTCGCGGTCCTACATTGCTAGTAGGCAGCGCGCCGGAGGAGCGTGTCCACCTAGCGTCGGCGCACGGTACTAGCGGCGCGGTGTTCGGGGCTTGTCGCGAGAGAGCCTATGGGTGGGTTATTACAATTCCCCCCTTACATAAAAGGCTCTCGAGCGCGGGCCTGGCAATGTGCAAGTTACATGTGTTTATGTGTTAGTGTTCTTGTTATTATTATTATTTTTAATCGCTCTTAGAAAGTAATAATTAAAATTAAGGAGGTGTACAAAAGAAGAATGTTTGCGGCCGCATTACAATATAATCGCTGTCTTAAAATTAATCGCTCGCAACTTAAGATTACAAATTGTTCTTAAACAAATAAATTATTTCCGCAGTCTGTTTTCACTTCACTGAGTGTTTATATATATATACGTGTGTATTCGTCGTGCTCTTCAGGCACGGTAATTAACTGTCTTCCGTCGGCGAAGGTTGTAGCGAGGGAGCGACCCGATGCTTTCTTCAGAATCGGAGACGGGTGTGCCGCTCCTAGGAGTGGCGGTGTCTTGGCTGCTGTCAGGTGTGGCGCCCATCTGGGTGCCTCGAGGTAGATCCAGTTGTTGGTTACCTGAAAATAAATCATCCTCCTGGATGTTTTGGAGTTGAGCGTCCTCCTGGATGCCCGGTGGGTCGGCATTCGGACGAATGCCGTTGATGGGGGCGCTGGATGAAGCGTTGGAGGCTGGAGCTGTCTCGTGAGCTCTTCGAGACGTGGTGGCGGGGAGCGTGTGCGTGTCAGCGCGTGACAACGACGTCCGTGGTGCCGGTGGGTGGTGGTCCGCGACTTGCTGGCCGTGGAAGGGCAGCAACTCCTTTGAGTGGACTTTCGTGGGGCTGCCGTCCCTGTCCATCATGTAGATGTCGCTGCTGAGCTGGTGGGTGACGCAGAAGGGTCCTTCCCATTTCTGGGCGAATCCTGCGTGGAAGCCCTCTGCTGCTTTAGACAGAGGATGGCTGCGGACAAAGACAAGGACCTGGCTAAGGCAGCTGCGGTGCGCTGTTGCAGAGGTGGGGAAGGGTTCTTCGCGTGGTCGATCCTCCAGTCTCCAGGTCGTGAGAGTGCTCGGCCCAAGAGCAACTCTGCTGGAGTGAGCCCGGTGGCGGCGTTGCGCCGGTTGCGCAACTGGTAGATAGCTGCGTGTCCCAGTCTTTGTGTCTCCGTCCTTGTAGGTGGAGTCTGAGTCCTTTTTTGATCTCCTGGTTTCTCCGTTCGGTCGGGTTGGCCTGTGGGTGGTAAATCGCAGTTGTCCAAAGCTGCACCTGCCAGCGGTCGCAGGCATTCTCCCAGGCTTTGCTGGTGAACTGCGGTCCGTTGTCGGACAGCATGGCCCTAGGATAGCCCCAGCAGGAGAAGACTTCCTCCTCGAGGACCTTGATGATTCGGTTGGTGTCCGAGGTACCGATGGCGAACGCTTCAATCCATCAGGAGAACAGGTCGGTGATGACGAGGATGAATCGTCGCTTCCTGGCTGTGAGTGGGTACGGTCCAATGAGGTCGATGGCTACCGTGTCCCACGGTTTGGTGGGCTGGTGCGGTCGCATGGGGCCAGAAGTGATGATTCCGCGCTTGTTACATGTGCAGAGCATGCACTGGCGGACGTGATTTCTCACATCGCCCCTCATCTTTGGCCACCAATAGAGCTGCTGGATGGCTCTTATGGTTTCGTCGGATCCGGGATGACCAGCGTAGGCTGAGTCGTGATAGTCGTGGAGTATTCGTTGAACGAGCGCCTGGGAAACCAGAATTCTCCAGTCAGAGTTGTGGTCCCGCTGCCAGAGGATGCCGTTGTCGAACTTGTGCTTGGCCGTCCTGTCTTGATCTGTGTCCAGCAGTTGTTCAGCCAAGTTTGTGCAATGCGCGTCTGTTTGCTGGGTGGCTCGAACTTCCTCTATGAGCGGCGTCATGCTCTCGACGAGGTTGACTGCCTCTTGGCCATCTGTGGCGAAGGTGTTCCCCCGGGTGGCAAGAGTCGCTCGCAATCGTCTGTGCCTTCGGTGGTTTCGTCGGTAGGGTTGCGGGACAGAAAGTCGGCGAGCTGGTTTGATTTGCCTGGGCAGTGCTCAATCTTCGGTTTGTACTCCTGGAGGAGCAGTGCCCACCTTCGGAGCTTGTCTCTTGTGTCCTTGAAGGTGCGCAGCCAAGTCAAGCCTTTGTTGTCGGTTCGCAGCGTGAACGGTTGATTGTCCAGCAGATGGCGATAGCGCTTGACTGCCCAAACCGCAGCGAGGCATTCTTGCTCGTTGCTGTGGTAGCGTGACTCGGTAGGGTTGAACTTGGCGCTGGCGTAGCTGATGATGCTTCTGCTGCCGTCGGGTCGCTCTTGATAGAGGACGGCGCCCATCCCTTTGGCGCTGGCATCTGTCTGGAGAACGTACGGCCAACCAGGGTGTAGTCTGCCTAGTTTCAAGGGCTTTTGAAGTTCCGACTTCAGTTTGTTGAATGCATCTTGGGCGCGAGCGGAAACCAGATTTGCCCGAGGTTAGATCGGTTAATGGAGCGATAATTTCGGCGTAGCCAGGGGCGTACATCGGCGATCTTTTGCACGTGCTCGGGCCTGGCTTCGTTGCCCTTGCTGGTGATGACGTGTCCCAGGTACTCGAGACGGTCTACGGCAAAACGACACTTCTCCAAGGCGGCCGTAAGGTTGTGCGTGCGTAGCCCCTCCAGAACTTTGGCCACGTGGACAAAGTGTTCGTCGAGATTTCGTGAGTAGATGATGATGTCATCTAAATAGACGAGGCAAAAAACGTGGAGATAGCCACCCTATTGTAAAATGTCACTTGATTATCAAGTGATTATCATGCCAAAATCTCAAGTGATTAGCAAGTGACTATTAAGTGATTATCAAGTGATTATCAAGTCATTATCAAGTGATTATCAAGTTAAAGTCAAGTGATATCAAGTGATTATTGACAAACTTACCATATTCTTTGACGTCATATACATCTTCTATGCGATAAAGATTTGGAACTCTTTCCCTAACAACATAGTCCTTATGAACTACATAATAACTTATTAAATCTTGAGTTTGTATAGACAGAAATACATAACCGATAATTCTGTATAGAAGATATTTGCCCAAATTTTCATATGTAAGCAGTACAATTGTGATACTGCAGGTTCTGCATGATTTTTTAGGTTTAACAACTTGTCGAGAGAATAGCCAGAATCCGGTATTATAAGCAATTAAAAAATAATATGAAATATTCTTTTGTGTTGTTCCGACTTCTGTAGCATCGTCACAGCTATTTGATGAATCTTCACTCTTTGATGGTGAATTTATTGAAAATAAATAGGATCTGGGATTAAAATCAAAATTATTTTAATATATTTTGCATAATCATGAATTGAATAGAATAAAAATATATTAATTTATTTCAGAAGGAACCACATATGAATCATTAGAGGAAAACTTGAGCAAGTACTTACGCAACATCATATTAGAAAAGAGAAACCATGATGAGTCCTACAAATATCTTACGAATGTAGTAGAAATTATGGGTAATGTTGATTTTATGCAGCTTATCAAGACATCTGTTAATATAAGAAAGGGAAAGTTGTTTTTGATGATTCTTAAATTTTGCATTACGAATATGTTATCCCTTTCCACTATGACTCATTTATTTAAAATGATTTATGTTATTTTTGAATTGCCTATAATGCTGTATTCTAGATATTCAATCGATAAATTTGTTAAACTGTTGTTAGGAAAAGAGTTCCGAATCGTGATCGTATAGTAGATGTATATGCCGGTAAAGAATATTGTGAGTTTGTTAATTCAAATCTAATATTAAATAAATTACTTGAATAATAACGAATGAATAAGTTACTAACGTGTGAATTGTGGTTCTTTGGGAACGAGGGTAGGTGAGAGAAGTAATTCGGTAAAAACCGGAAAGATAAGTCCTTGTAATTGTGTCTGCGCACGTCCTCGTCATAAACGCGTAAAAACAGCTGCGCAGCCAAATCGACTAGCCTGGGCGACCGTCACAGTATCCCCTTGCCAGTGATAAAATCACGATATTTATGACGAACATGCGTATGTATGTGTGTATGAGATTTCGTGTCTACAATGATGTTTTAAAAGTGTGTGCGCAATCACAATAAATATCATGTGTGTGTGTATATGGTTTAACATTACTTAAAAAAAAACAAAAAGGTATACAATACAATAATAATTATTAATTAACTCCCGCCTGGTAACGCTCCGCAAAGTGGAGACGTCGTCCGGATCGGCGGGCTTGTGCTGGGTCGGGTGTCCTTTTGTCCTGAATGGTCGGTTAAGGTGGTTGCTCTGGTATTGGCGCACGTTCCGGTGGACTGTCCTCGGCGATAATGTAGGCTGGCTTGAGTCGGTCGATGCTGACAGTAAGGTCCTTACCGTTGGTTCGAACGACAAAAGTTTTGTCGTTTCGGCTGACTACTGCGTAGGGGCCGTCGTAGGGCATGTCCAGAGACGTTTTCATGGCGTCGTGCTGTACAAAAACGTACTCTGCCGTTGCCATGTCCTTGAACACGAAGGTCTTCGTTACCCCGCGTCGTGTGACATCTACTAGTCGCATTTGTTGCAGGTGGTGTCGAAGTTCCTTCGTGAACGTGGACTGGTCGTCGCCCGGTGGTCCACTGTTGACCAGGAGTTCTCCGAGTAGTCGCAGCGGTTCGCCGTAGACGAGGTCTGCAGAGGTGGCCTGCAAGTCGTCTTTCCAGGTAGCTCGCATGCCCAGGAGTACCGAGGGAAGGATGCGAGTCCACTGGTTGTCCTGGTGATAGCGTATGGCTGCTTTGAGCTGTCGGTGCAGGCGTTCCACCATGCCGTTTGCCTGAGGATGGTAGGCTGTGGTCCGCAGTCGACTAAGCGACTGGAAAAGGTGCGACTCGAATTGGCGTCCCTGATCAGTGATCACGCGCGAGCGACAGTCTCGGCTCCCTGGTCCGGTTGAGGGAAAGCTTCAGGCTAGCGAGTGTAGCGGTCGACACACGTGAGACAATATCGCTGCCCTTCGGACGGTGGCAGGACGATGATGTCGATGTGGACATGCTTGAATGTCGTGGAAGGTGACGTGAAACTCCCGATTGGTGATGCAACGTGTCGCGAGACCTTGGACTGTTGGCACTGGATGCAGGCCTGCGCCCATGCCCGACAGCCCGCCTTAATGGGCCTTAAGGCCACACGTAGCGTTGCGTCATCAGCTTGACGGTCGCCTTAATTCCTGGATGCGCGAGATTATGCACTACATCGAAAACTGCCTTTCGGAACGGCTCTGTAATGAAAGGGCGCGCAGTGCTGGTCGAGACATCGCAGAGAATTCGTACTGCCGTACCTGGGAGCTGTACGAGCTTGAGCTGGAGGCCGTGGCTCGTGGTCTTCAGGGCTTGCAGCTCGGCGTAGCTTCGTTGCGCGTCTGCTAGCTGGGTATAGTCCAGCGGTGCAGTGACTCCCTCGATGCGCGAGAGTCCGTCGGCCACAACGTTATCCTTCCCGGAGCCGTGCCTGATGCCCGTCAAGAACTGCCCGATGTAGTCCAGGTGACGGGCGTGTCTCGGTGAGGCTTTCTCTGGTCGCTGCTTAAAGGCGAAAATGAGTGGTTTGTGGTCCGCATATATGGTAAAAGCTCGCGCTTCTACCATATGACGAAAATGCTTTATGGCCAAGTACACGGCGAGTAACTCGCGATCAAAAGCGCTGTACTTGACCTGCGCTGGGCTCAGCTTTTCCGAGAAAAAACCAAGCGGCTCCCATCGGTCATCGACGCGCTGTAGCAGAGCGGCGCGTGGTCGGACTTTGGTCGGACTTTGGCTTGCCGCCATTAGCGCCGGTCCGCCGCGTTTCCCGGAAACGTGCAGGGTTGGCGGCACTTGGTCGCGCTGGTGCCAAACTTTTGGTGGTACCAGCAGTAAATCGGGTTGCCGACTCTCCCGCGTGATTGCGATCGGCCTTGTGCTGCGGATCGTCCCCTATTTTGGGACCGCGAACGGTGCGCGCGTTGTTCAAGGAGGTCGCGACGCACTTCGCCGATCTCCTGTCGCATCTCCGCATTGATGGTGCATACGTGCATGAACATAGCCTCCAGTGAGGTCTGCTGTATTGGCGCAGGCTGGGGTGCAGGAGCCACCGCAGCTTTCTGCGATGCGTTAAACGGCTGCGTCGCGCGTACCGTCAGCATTATGGCATCTGCGAGCTCGGCAGTTTCGTTCAGCGACTTGTTATGCTGGATCGCCAAGATCGCCTGAACGTGGGCTGGCAGGTGGCTAAGCCATAACGTCCTGACGACGCTCTCGTTCGCGGAACTGCCGGCCAGATCGCGTAAGTACCGTAAAAATTGTGAAGGCTTTTGATCGCCGAGTACCTGCGTTTCCAGTAGCTTTCTCGTCTTCTCTTCCTGCGAGATGTTTAAGCGTTTCAGGAGTTTCGCTCTGGTTGTTGTATACGGTTCGGAGGCCGGTGGTAAGGCCATGTGGTCCCTTATCTCCGTCGCGTACTTGACATCCAAGTTGCTGCACAGATAACTGAACTTGGTTGCCTCCACCATTATCCCCGAGGCGTCGAAACTGCGTTCTAAGATATTGAACTACATCTCGGGGTCTGATAATATGAAAGGTGGGACGCCTTGAGAGCGAATAAGTCGACGGCTGGTGCGGTTACGTTGATCACTAGCGTGGCTGCTGTGGTCGTGTTCGCCATCTTGGTTCCTTTCTTTCTGAGAGTCGTCGATGAACTTTTCACTTGGCACGGTAACTCACGTCCCTATGTCTCACCGTTTAGAGATTCTGGCGTGTTGCGTTGCCAGATCACGTCGGAGTCACCACTTTGGGAGCGAGGGTAGGCGAGAGAAGGAATTCGGGAAAAACCGGAAAGATAAGTCCTTGTAATTGTGATGTGATGTTTATTGTTGATGATAAAACCAGCAAAGAATTAAATGTTTGTATTTTTTTAAATACAATAATATGTCGTTTTAATAGATATTATAGTAATCTGCAAGTAGTATATCATATTTGCGTAGAACCTACTATTGTACAAACTGAAGAGATAATGAGCGTTTGTATTTTTATGAAAGTACTTGGAATTATGTATATTTATCCATTGCCAAATTTACTTCATTATTAAATATACGTGCAATATTTTAAGTATGTAATGCTGTAAATGATCGTAAACTGTAATGTAAAATACCCTTTATATTTTCTAATAAATAAATTTTGTAATAGATATTTTCATAAGTATTATTTCAATTTGTTTAATTTTCCCAGAAAATAATCTTCTGCTTTTATTTTTATTCACATATTAATTTGATAATCACTTTATAATCACTTGATAGTCACTTGATTGCCACTTGATAATCACTTGATAGTCACTTAATAATCACTTGAGATTTTGGCATGATAATCACTTGATAATCAAGTGACATTTTTCAGTAGGGCAACCAACACTTCTTGGGTCATGAGTTGTTGGAAGGTACCTGTCGCGGCCTTGAGTCCAGAAGGCATGACGTTGAACTAATAACAACCCCCAAAGGATGTGGAGAACGCCGTATATTTCTTGGAGGCGGGGTCCATGGGTATTTGCCAGTAACCGCTCTTCAAGTCGATCGCCGTGAATATGCTGGCGTCGTCTAAATCCTTGAGAGCGTCGGCGATGTGTGACACAGGCTGCGCTGCAACCGTGGTGATGCCGTTGAGTCGGCGATAGTCACTGCAGAAACGATAGCGTCCATCTTTCTTCCTTTCTAACGCCAATCGTTCTTCTTGGGAAGAACGATTGGCGAGAAGTAGGGAGATGTTGCCCGCTCAATAACGTCCGTTGCCAGCATTTCTCGTATCTGCTTGTCAATCTCCTTCTGCTTTGCTTCCGATTAACGGTGGGGGGGTAGCCGGAATGGCTGTTCTGTGGCCACGCGTATGACGTGTTTGACCGTCTTGGTGCGTGGAAGCTTCTGGCCTTCTTGCGCGAATACAACGCTGTGCTCTTTCAAGAGTTCGAGGAGGCGTTGAAGAGCGTTGCCCGCGAGGCCGTGGTGCAGTCTTCAATTTTTATTGGGAGTGACTGCTGTCTTGGTGCTCCGTGTATGAGCGGTGCGGTTACGCGAACTTGTTGACCCAGATAGACCACATCTTGAGTGACATCTATCACGCACTCTTGCCTCTTGAGCCAAGATAGGCCGAGTAGCAGTGGGTGTCTTATGTCAGGAGATACATGGGCGTGTACCATGAGCTTTGCTCCCTGAACCTCAATCTCGAGCTCGGTATCGCCAGATATGTGCAGGTCTGCGTTTTCGCCAGCCAGATGACAGCTTGTAGGGCGCTGTCTCGCGTACTGGTGGCGGGGCAGAATGGATGAGTTTACAACGCTAATGGAGGCTGCGGAATCCACGAGCGCCGCTACTTCTTCTCCGTGAAGCTTGACCTTGATCCGAGGGAGGTCGCCTGTTTTGTCGGAGCAGGTTCCTACTTCCGGCTTGGGGAGTTGATGGCGTCGGCCGCCGGTTTGTCCGCCGCCTTGCGCCAGTTTTCCGATCGATTTCTTGTCTTCTCTTTGAGCACGGGGCAGTCCCTGTGGAAGTGCCTCTCTGGGCAGTGCCAACATTGAGGGGGCAGCGATTTGTTCCCAGAGCCCTGGGGAGCGGGCTTGTTATCGATCGCGTTTGTCTTTGCTGGCTTGGGTTTGACTTGTGCTTCTTCCGCTTCATCCTTCTCTGCTTGGAGCGCTCTGCTCAATAGGCCGGCGAAGTCGGTGAGTGCGACAGGGTCCAGCGTTTTTCGTAGAGAAGGTTTGATGAGTCCGACAAGTGTGCTGACTCGACTTGCCTCGGGTTCAACAGGTCTGATCCGTTGAAAGAGTAGGTATTTCTCTTGTAAGAAAGCACCAACTGATTCCTTGTCGCCCTGCTTCTTCGAATAGAGCTGCGCCGTGAGCTCTCTCTTGATTGCATCGCTATCGTAGCGGTTGAGGAGCAATTCTCGGAAGCGTGGCCAATCGAAATCAAGCGTTTTGTAGCATTGCCACCACTTGTCTGCGTCCCCACGTAGACCCTTCTCCAAGACCCTCGTTCTTTGGGCATCGGGGATTTCATAGGCTTGCGCGTATTCCTCGCAATTGCAGAGGTAGTGTTGGGGATCCTCGTGCCCGAGTCCCTTGAATTCGGGCAAAGGTGGTCGGTGACCATAGAGCGCTCGACAGAAGGCCTCCCAGTTTTGCATAGCCGGGGGTAGGCCTCTAGGGCCAGCGTCTCAGTTGTTGCCACCGTTGTTGGGATTAATATCTCCGTTGCTCGAAGCCATGTCGGGTGGATGAGGTGCGTCGTTCGTTGGTTTAGCGTTATCTTTACTTGGTTCTTGCGTGGGCTCAGGCGTGGCGAATCGCTCTCCTTGGTTGGAGTTCTCGTCGCTGACTGAGTTGTTGTTGGGATTGGGCGCCACTGCGTTATTCTCTACTCGCAGAAGTAGTTGTGCTGTTAAGCTAAACATGAAAATTATTTCGTACAACTTTTTTGATACAAGTCATGGCAAAAACGCATGCGATAGTATAGACAACAATGATAGACTCTTATATACAAGCGCAGAGCAAGCAGACGGCTGAGGCAACTTTTAGTAACCCGAGAATCGGCATTTGCTATAGTGCCAGCACCCCGAACCCCGAGCGCTCGCTTAGCGCGGTGAAAGATTCTGTGGGTAACTGCTACTCTCGTGTACGGCCGGTACATGCTGAGAAGGTAAATGACCAATTATCGCCTGGTCTCGCATATCACGGCTACCACAGCGGGCTAGCATAGCGGAATCAGTCGCGGACCCGAAAACCAAAAATACTACTTAAGCAAACAAAAAAACCATAAATCAATATTCCAAACGACCACCAAACTCTAAAAACAATAAATTAAATCCAACCCTAAGCCCCAAATGGGGCCAATGATCAAATGTAAGTTTTGATCATTTCGTAATAACATCAGCGGTGGTCGTGATTACTAAAGCGCACGCTTGTCAAGCTGCGTCCATATCGTTTTGTCGGGGCTCAAATCCCCAATACACAATTTTGTTTTGCATATCACGTGTACAAAATTTTAATAACATTTTTACACACACGAAAATATGCAATTTAAATTATAATTTTATTGATTTTAATAAATGTTTAATGCAATTATTTAAGATTTTTTAGTTTTAAAAAATGTAAATATTAAATATATATATATATATATATATATATATATATATATATATATATATATATATATATATATATATATTTTTTTTTTCATTTCTTCTTCTTGCATCACATTTAATGATAACATAAAATTATCCTGACATTCTATAGTTTTATTTAAATATTATGATTTATTGATATAGAATAATAAGCACTAGATAACATTATAATTTTTATCTTTGCTTCGTTAATAATAGATTAATATAATTTAATCAGTTTTATTTAGTTTATTATTGATTTTATTTATTTAAATAAATAAAACATTTATTTAAATGAATATAGGTACTTTTTAAAAATGCTGCAATATATAACTTCTTTTAAACACGATATAATTTACTTAATTATGTGAGAATATATTATATAATTAAATAATATAAAAACTGAGTTCGTATAAACCTTTTTTATTTTTTCATGTCCATAATTTACAACATAATAAAGTTCATTAACTTTATTAACATAAATAAACAATTAAACTGCATTGTTTCAACATTATATTATTATTTAACATTAAATCGGATTAAATCTTAAATAATTGCATTAAACATTTATTAAAATCAATAAAATTATAATTTAAATTGCATATTTTTGTTTGTGTGAAAATGTTATTATAATTTTGTACACGTGATAAGCAAAAAAAATTTTCGTATTAGGGATTTGAACCCCGACAAAACAATATGGACGCAGCTTGACAAGCGCGCGCTTTAGTAATCACGAACACCACTGCTGTTATTGCGAAATGATCAAAACTTACATATGATCATTGACAAAGAGAAGCAAGCCAATAAATTTTTAGTCCAAAAGAGATTTTTGATTGCTTAGATGAACATGTGAAAGGAATAGTATGTATGCAATGCAGATTATTGATGTATTATGGCAGAAAAGTTATTAGTTTAATAATTAAACGAATTACTTAGCTTAATAATTTTAGGGTGCTTTAATAATTCAAGGATTAAATATAAAAATTTTTAGATTATAAATATCTATATTTTGAATTACTATATAAAAAAAGAATAATTTGAAACTAATTATAGCATAAACACTAATTAATTCATTTAGAATCATTCTGCTATAAAATCATATTTATAAACTATTTTATAAGTCATTGATTGTGTCAAATTTTTTATATAATTTATACAAAAAAATACACTCTGAATTGTCAATTTTTATAGAAGATAGGCATTAATTAATGGTCAAGCTTTATTCTAGGTTTGTTTGGATTTCTGAAAAAGAGCTTGAAGCACGAACAAGCAAATTAAAGGCAAGATTTACAGATGCAAAGACAATTCCAAACACAAGAAAGTATCACGCCTTTATACCATTAAATGAATCCACTATTAGAATAAAAATTACTTCATTTTAGGAACAACCATTTTGGATCGTCCTTATGAAAAAATAAAAAAAATTTAAGATTCTTTTGGTGAAAAATATTTTAAATAGCACAATGGCAGATGAATTTATACACCCTAAAAAACGTGAAAATGTGTGCTTTGCGTTCGACCTCAGAAATTGTTCCTTCAACTTTTTCCGTTCCGGTTTATTTTTCCGGAAATACTGATGTTATGACGAGAAAACACTATGCAAATTTTTGAAAAGAAACATTTTTTCGCTATATTTAAAAATTGAATCATTTTTTATGGGAGCTAGGGGGCACCTAGAGTACTAAAAATTTACCAAGAGCCATGTTTCTCCTACACCGACACCTATTTGACGAAATTTATAGAAATAACCCGTATATATGCACAGTAAACTGACTACCGTTGGGACTTCAAACTATCTAAATAATTGCACTTTAAGTAAATATATAATTTTGAAAGAACAACTCTGTGTAGAAATTGTAGCAAGTACTTTGCATGTATATAGTTTCATAGTTGGTAGCCACATCACTTATTATATTGTTTACTTATATTGTTTACTTGTATTTTGTTTTTTTTCTCGCCTAACTTATTTTGACACTAATATTTCTCATTGAGAGAGGTGACAATTACATATACATGTGTAAAGTGCTCTACTTTCTGTACTGTAATATATTTCTTATAATATATATCATTAATACTTATTTACATTTTATAGTGAACTAGCTGGATATACCAGCCAACGTAGGCAAAACTGGGCCATATCGATTATAAAAATTTTGTTTAACAAATGACACCAAGAAGGTCCAATATTGGATTTGGTGACAGCCTCTCATAGATCAATACGAGACAGAAATTGTCATACACAAAGTAAGTTTCAAATTATGAATATTATTATATACGTATATACAAATTTATATTCTTAAGATAAAATCTTTTTTCAGAAATTACGTATTGACGGGGCCATTGTAAAACGTATCGACTCTCCTATGCCGAAGAAAATGATAAATATGTCCCCTTCAACATAACAATTCAACCACCTCCTGTCTTGACATTCTTTGGTATCTGGGAACCTGAAGACCAAGTTCCACCTTAGCGGGTGCCAGAGCAAGTGACTTTTGAGACTATCATGCAAAACCTTGGATTCATAAGTAAGTATCCACTTAAAATTGTTAAATAATAACTTTAATAAACTGTAACTTTTGTTCTGGATTCATAAGTAAGTATCCACTTAAAATTATTAAATAATAACTTTAATAAACTGTAACTTTTGTTATTTGACAGCTATAAATGGTTTCATCAAAACACAATTTCAGTTCGATTAAAAACAAATATGATAATGCAACTTACGGTTGTCTTAATAAAAAAAAAACTTACGGTTGTGCTACCATTACGGATAGACGGTTTAAGATTATAATAAATATTTCAAACGTTGTACCAAACCCTAATATTGTAAAAGGAGTAGCTGTGACAATTACTGGAACTACGGACATTGATAATGGTATACATATTTCGCATTTTGCATCTGAATCTTATGCATACAAATAATTTTAATTTATCATTTTACTTTATTGTAGGTTCATTAGTCATAAAATGTAGAGATATGATTGTCATTTCTCTAACCCAAAATATTAACCCCATGAGTGAAGCGGATCTGATGCAAGTATGAAGAGCTCTATGTAAATCAGCTACCGTAGCTTTAAATAACTAAGATTTACTCAAAGACGGCTTTGTTTAGGTTTCTCTACTTTGAAAATTCTATTTTTTCTTTAATGTTGTTTCTTCAAATAGTATAGTTCTATTAGTACTCGACTGTAGTACTCTCTAGAGTAGTACAGTACTGAAGTTGGCTGTCTATCTGTACATCCGCTATCTGTAGATCGCTATTTCATATATTAAAGGTACAGAGCTTTGAGCTGAAATAATCTTTAGAGGAAGAAAGTAATGTAAAAATTAGTGGTGTCGTTATAATATTTTATTAAAAATTGGACAAGATCATCCTATAATCAGCCGAACTGAGCATAAGCTATTTGTTAAGATGTAATTATTTTTCTTTTCTATACTATGGAATGTGTGATCTAAAAGGGGTGTGTGATTGGTTAAATGAATGAGTACAGAGCTAGTAACTGTCTCTTTTGTTTGTGATGTCCGTCTGGAGAACATCGCTCTCAAATGTATAATTTAATTTCTAATATTATATTTTCTTCAAAATTGAAAGTCTGCTATTAAAGTAAAGTCTGAGAGATGTAAGCAGCGACAGATAATAAAAAGGTATAAAGTTGTATCATTTGTTTTGTAAAGCTTGTAAATGCAAATCGGGTTAATTTTTGTATTAAATACGTCGCCGTAATGTGAATTCTAATTAATTATAATGAATTTATGTTACAGGCGCCTTTGTGATTATTTTTCATTTAAGACGAAAAATAAATTAAAGATAAAACAAATATACAAGTGTGTCTTTTTTCTTTATACATGCAAAACTGAGAAGTCAGTAAAATTTAATAACATTATTACTCTGCTGCAGACGTGCGCGGCTCTCTCGTGCGGAATCGTTTAATTTGACGTAAAGCATTTAGATATAGTTACCTTTTGTATCTATACATAGTACTTTATAATTTATCATTAATTAAATTCCCATTAAATTGTGTTACAATATGCAATTATTTCTGTTGAAATTTAGACATTTGCAATCCAATAAAAGATAATGTAATCATTATTAGTGCTTAGAAAGAGTTCTTGGAAATAGTTCGTGTCATATTCCTGTCTATACTTTCATCAAAGCACAATAAGAGGATATTGAAATAATATATGGTAACTAACAATTCAAAATTTGATGAATATCGTATATTTTTATTAAAAGAATAGTTTAGTAATATTCTAACCTTCGTTAGTTAAATATTAAAGTATTACAATTCATAGTACTTTCAAAAAATTATCACTTACATTTTTACATTTTAAAGTATGCGAATTATTTAATATATGAATTCGGGATAGGTTTATTGTTATTGTTGGTCTTGTCTCGGCAGGAATCGATATAAATATATGTTAGTCGCGAGCTTGTCTCGTTGCCTAGAATTCGACCGGTTATTCCAGAAAAAATACGTCGGTTGAGCACGAGCTTGGAGACCAGGACTTTTCAGCTACTGGAGTAGCCTGGCGTCGCTTTTAATCTGTTGCGAACTCCGACTCTAAACAGACCTCTCACTTGAATCTTTATATAGTTGTCAAATAAATATTAAGGAGTTGAGTTATACCTGCGTATCGTAATTTCTAGCCTTTCCTGCCTCTCCTGCCTACGACACCCGAAGGAGTAGCCGTCCCTCTGAACGGCGGCTACATAAAATTTGGTCCTTCGAGCCGGATCGAGGCTAAGGTGAGAAAAATTCCGTCTGAGGGAGCTGGAAATAATGTCTGAAGTCAACGTGAAATATGAGGGTGCCGATCAGATGCGCACAGAGTGTCTGATCGAGCAAATTGCTGGAATCGCCACTACGGAAAGCTACTGGACTACGTTTGCGGAGAGAGCCCTGACTCTACAGAGGTACAAGGGAGACCACAAGAAACTCGCCTACTTCAAGACGGGCCTGTTCAGCCAGGTGGTCACCAAGTACTTAACCGGGAAGGCGGCCTTTAAGGCACGGCTGACGCAGCTTACCGAAGAGAAGAATCACAACCTAGCGAACGTTCCAGCCCCACAACACGCCACGTCAATTCAGTCGTCTCTGGAGAAGCTAAAATTACCCCGTTTCGACGGGAAAACGCCTATCATTCGTAAGATCGTACGAAGCTGCCTACGCTGCTCTCGTCATAAGGCTGCCACTCTGACTCAGCAAATGGCTCCGCATCCAGCGAGGCGCACCAGGCCAGTGAGGCCCTTTACGTTGACCGGCGTGGATTATGCCGGACCTTTTCTAATAAAAGTATCACCAGGAAGAGGACAAAGGGCATACAAAGGCTATGTGGCAGTTTTCGTGTGCATGGTGGTGAAGGCCGTTCACCTGGAAGTGGTATCTGACTACACGTCGGCAGCGTTCTTAACGGCGTTCAGAAGATTTGCCGCGCGGCGCGGCTTACTACGAGTCGTGTACAGCGACAACGGTACCACCTTCGAAGGAGCAGATGCTGAATTGCGACAACTATTCAATGTAACGTCAGCTATGAGCCAGGAGGTGGCAGCCGCAGTAGCTCAGGATGGAGTAGATTGGTTCTTTGTTCCCCCCTGCGCTCCAAACTTCGACGGGCTGTGGGAAGCAAGTGTGAAGTCCTTCAAGGGTCATTTGCGCCGAGTAGTAGGGGATCACCGACTGACGTACGAGGAGCTGGCAACGATGACTGCAATGATCGAGGCCTGTCTGAATTCTCGATCACTTAGTGCTATGAGTGCAAACGAAGAAGATTTGTCGGCGCTTACACCAACACATTTTTTGATAGGCACATCCATGGTAGCGCCTTCCGAGCCTTTTGATCAAATAAATCAACCCAGTACCGTATGCACACGTTGGAGGATCATCGGGCTGATGCGTAACCACTTCTGGAGGAGGTGAACCGATGAGGTTTTGAGGAACCTTCAACAGCGCACAAAGTGGTTGAACCCGGATCACTCGTTGCCCGTGGGAGATATTGTTCTGTTTGCCGACGAACTGCATCCACCGACCAAGTGGCCGCTTGCTTGCATCATCAAACTTTATCCGGGACCAGATAGGGTTAGCCGTGTGGCGCTTATCAAGACCGCCACTGCAGTGTACAAACCTCTGATAAACAAGCTCGTTCTTTTGCTGGTGAACGAGAAAGCCAGTACGCATCTAGTGTTGCTGTCGACGACGCATGCCTCTTCTGGCTAGCTTAGTTTACCTTGTATAATTGTTTTCTTATAAGGCTATGCGGTCACCGTTGAGAGGTGTACGTCGGTCGGTACGTTATTTTAATTTAATTTTATTTTTAATGTAACCACGAGTTGCGTAAAATTGTATATTAGTATAAAAAAAAAAAAATAGCTTAGTATGTATTATGTCAGCCATGCTGCGCATTGTAAAATTTAATGTATATGCGAAGTGTTATGTTGTGTCCCTAGATCGCGTTGTTGGAGCGTATAAAACGCGATTATGTAATTTAAATCACTGTGAGAAACGATTTTATGCTGATATTTGTTGTCTTTTGATTAACGGAACGAATGACTCGTTCCATGGCGGGCGGTATGTTTACGCCGATTTGAATTTGGGATAGATTTATTGTTATTGTTGTTGTTGTCTCGGGTGGAATCGATATAAATATATGTTAGTCGCGAGCTTGTCTCGTTGCCTGGAATTCGACCGTTTATTCCAGAAAAAATACGTCGGTTGAGCACGAACTTGGAGACTAGGACTGTTCAGCTACTGGCGTAGCCCGGCGTCGCTTTTAATCTGTCACGAACTCCGACTCTGAACAGACCGGGTACTCTCACTTGAATCTGTATATAGTTGTCAAATAAATATTAAGGAGTTGAGTTATACCTGCGTATCGTAATTTCTAGCCTTTCCTGCCTCTCCTGCCTACGACACCCGAAGGAGTAGCCGTCCCTCTGAACGGCGGCTACAACATATAATACATATTTGATTTAAAATAGCATTTTAAATAAAAATCAGAACTTGATAACCAGTTACGATGGCCATATTTTAGCTTCCCAACTTCCTCTCATCATTTTTTAAGAAGAAAATAAAGCTAATTGATATATCTATATTGAGCATTTTGTACCATTAAGAGTTCACAGGCGTGGTTCACACGCTAAAAAATTGTCAGCCTTAGTCTACTAATTAAAAATGTTAGAGTTAGAACGCTATAGAACAATTATAGTCCTCATTTATTAGCTTCACAACTTCCGTTGATACTTTTCTTAAAGAGAAAAAATACCAAAGAGAATATGTCTCACCCATGAATTATTCGTACGGGAGAGGAAGAAATTTTGCATCAAAACAATCAACGTCTATATTCGTGTATACAATAATTCATTATCATTCACTCCATTTAACGCTAATTTAGTCAATTTCCATTGAAGACGTACATGACCATACTGTTTTCAGTCAAAAGTCTGAGCTTTCATATGAAATATTAGAAGTATTAGATAAAATCACATATTTGCAAAATCTTACGAAATAATACAACGAGAAGTTCAAAATCATTCTTTAGTAAATGCTAATGAAACAACTTCAGAATTGCATCTTCTATTTACCTTAAAACCATGCATAGACATACGATCCGTTGAATACTTATACAAATATATCTACAAAGGTCATGATGCGGCGAATATTGTAATTGGTGAATCCAATAATGAAACATTGATTAAACACGATGAAATAAAAGATTTCCTGGATGCTCGATATGTTGAAGCAATTTATCGTATACTTAGTAAAATACTGTAAGATAAAAGCCATGCAATAATAAGACTTGCTATACATTTATCCCATCAACCAAATATTATTATTAATGGCAACGTAAATAATATTATAGTGTAAGGTTCTGATTTACTATGCTGAACCGCGCAGTAATTCTATATACAAATAATTATTTATTTGAGTATAGGTGAACTAGCCTTGACTCGAGAGTCTTCTGTTACGATTAAGTAGGTTATGATTCTAATAAACTGTCTCTTTATGGTACTTCTTTGTTATGACTTTATTTAGATGAAGGCCCAATGCTTTGATACAGATGTTACACAGATGTTTTAATCTAATCTTTATGTTTGTTCTTAATGTTACGTATTTACTTATTTCTATATTGGTTCGACTTACAATCCCGTTCGGACACTACTAGTAGATTGCACGGTCGATGACTGGGCGGTGTTTAGTATTATCCTACACGGATGGTTCCGTGGCGTGTTGAGAGTAAGTTCCTTAACTAAGCTGCCGAAGCTAACGCCAGATATGTTGACGGTCCTTAAGCCTCGTACTGTACCAACTCACGTCCAGAGTATGAAGAATTCCACCGGTTAGCTTCCACGGAGTTTGAGTGGTTTCTAAGCACCCAATAGACGACGCGAAGGACTAAACGGCACTCGTATTCACACACCAGGTCCAGCAGGTACAACACTCGTTGTCCTTGTAAAAAGAGACTTCACTAAAGGCAATATGGGGACTGAGTGCGGGGCTTATAAGGCTTGGCGGATGATCTCAACGTTAGGGTAATAACCAATCACCGATCGCCACCGAAAGTGTCTTACAATATAGGTTGGTGATGGTGCAGAATAAGTAGGTTTTGGGATTGCTGACTCGGGGGTCAGTTGGTTTAATTAGTGGGACGCGTTTGATGTCATAAACGCGGTTGCGGAAATGCTTTCATTGTGATTATCGTCGTATACCTGCGCCTGTACACATACACGCCGTCATACATCATTCTGTATACAGTATATTCATACATATAATTATCTTTTATGAACATGGGACGTTACAATAGAACAATTTAATCATTCGAGTAGCACGTTAGTAGATTATTTCAAACTGAAGTGTGAAAATCCAGAAGCAAGAAATTAAACAATGAACAGAAGGAAATCGTAGATACAGTTCTGATTACTATTAATACGAATGATCATAAAAAAGATACTTGCGTATATTTATAGACGGCCCATGAGGATCTGGAAAAATCTTTATTTATAATATTTTATATAATAAATAACATCACAAAATATGAAAATGTGTTCAATGATATTTACTGGAATCGTCATAACATTACTTCCATATAAAAAAACAGTACATAGAACTTTTCACTTACCAGTTCTAATGTATCATGATTCATGATCGAGTATTAAGGCGCAATCTAAAGAAATCTCAAATTTAAAAGATGCTGATGTATTTATCTGGGATGAAGCTCCAATGGCGCCAACATATGCTTTGGAAATTGACAATCGAACTTTATACCATAAAATGAACAATAATTTGCCATTTGGAGGAAAGATCATTATACTAGTAGGAGATTTTAGACAACTTCTTCCAATAAAAATTAATGAAACGCAAGGTAAAACTTTAAATCTTTGTATTAAATATAGCGTATTGTAAAAATATTTTAAGAAGTTTACACTTACCGCAAACATGAGAGTATGGCCAAAAAAAAGTAACTTTGCAAAATTTTTATTACAGTAGGTAATGGAACATTAAACGATACAAATGACAACATCATTATTCCAGAACATTGTATACTGCCCGCAAAAAAACATCGCTTATTATTTATTCGGAAAATTAATTGAAGAAAATCGATACGAAGATATGAAATGAGTAAATGCACTATACTGGCTGCTAGAAATATAGATGTTGATGAAATTAATAAACAAGTTACAAACTTATTAGATATTTCAACTGAATACATTATATATATATATAAATATATATATATATATATATATATATATATATATATATATATATATATTAACTTGAGGGTATTGTATTTTAAATTTAATCCTAATATATTCTAATTTCTTTAATATAATCCATGCATTATTGGTTACATATTAATTTGTTAAATAATTTATCATATACTATAAATAAGTTATAATAAAAGTAAAATTTGAATCTATTTAATAAGAAATATAATTTAAAAAACCGCTGCCGATTCATTGGCACGTAGCTTCCTTCAAACAAATCTATTGTTCCTTGTTCGTATGTATCGTTTAAGTATATTCATTTAATAATGCATTTCTTTTTCTCCGGATCTTCTTAAAAAAATGAATTGCAATTTATATGACAAAAATTACCTCATAACCTCATTAAACCATGAATTATGTCAAAACATTCTGAGTTTTCGTTAGCGAGTTTTAAGGTTGCAAAAAGAACTTAGCCGAGGTAATCAAAAGATCTATCTCTTTCCAAAATTTCAATTTAATTAAAGCTTTTTTACTCCCGTAACCGTGCGACATAAAAACCCGATTTATTTCTCAAAAACTAATCACCAAAATAACTTAAAATTTGTACAACATGTAGACATTATTATTCTTTGTTATCATAAATTTTTTCAAAACATTAGACCGTTTAATTTGGAAGATATGAATTTAAAAAAAAAACACCTTTTTTGTCATAACAATTGAACAACACGGTCAGTTTAGAAAATCTGGCATGAAAAAGTAGGAAATTTTATACTCTTACAAAAACACTATTGCTGAATTTTTTGTATAAATTATATCATTTAAAAAAACGAAACAAAAAATTTTCAAAAATCAAAAAAAGGCCAAGGAAATGACCACAATTATCAAAATCAAAACTTTTTTTCCCGAATTCAGAATTAAAAAACAGATATGCATGTTAAATTTTATTATTATAGT
Source organism: Muscidifurax raptorellus (assembly GCA_020010945.3). NCBI lineage: Eukaryota > Metazoa > Arthropoda > Insecta > Hymenoptera > Pteromalidae > Muscidifurax > Muscidifurax raptorellus. The sequence continues at coordinate 1,770,961 of JAHUUD020000022.1, forward strand.
CCACGTAGTTACAAAAATACGACGTTATACATATATACACACACACAGCCATCCGCACGGACTTCTAAAAACACATGATTCGAACTCCAAACACCTCAAAACACGTTTCTATGAAGTTTTAGCGAAAATGAAAATTTTACTATTTCAAAGCGTCCTCTAGGAGGAAGCAATAATATTTACCAATTTTTGAACTTACAAAAATTATATAATATTTAAAATAATTTTTTAAATTAATTTAAAAATTAAATCATTTAAAAAATTATTTAAAAAAATTAAAATTAACTTTAAATATATATTAAATAAGAGATTGTATCAATTTAAAATTTTTAAATTATATTTTATCTGAATACTAACTATATTGGAATATGTTTTTACTCCATTGAATAGTGTATAGTGCAAAATTAGAGTTTAAAATTAAAATTTGATACATATTGAGGGGATTGTATCAATTTAAAATTTTTAAATTATATTTTATCTGAATGCTAACTATATTGGAATATGTTTTTACTGCATTGAATAGTGTATATTGCAAATTTGAGTTTAAAATTAAAATTTGATACATAATAAGGGGATTGTATCAATTTAAAATTTTTAATTATATTTATCTGAATGCTAACTACATTTTAATACGTTTTTACTGCATTGAATTGTATACATTTTTAAATTAGATTTTAAAATTAAAATTTGATAAAAATTAAAAATATAGACTAAATTTAAGTCATAAGATTCATAATCTAAAAATATAATTATTATTCTTATTAATTTTAAAAATATTAGTTTATTTAAAATATTTTTTTTTACAAAAAGATGGTAATTTTTATTAATTAAATTATATAAATTTAAATTAAGTTTATTAAATTAATTATTTTATATATATATATTGTAACGAACGGAAAGACGCGCACGTCGGCGCGGGTAGCCGAAGTGCGGGAAGGCCAATAGAGGACTCGCAATTAGAGGGAAATTCGAGTTAGTTAGGTTTTGTCCGCACTCGCGAATAGTCATAAATCACGCGCGCCAAAAGTTGAACGTGTTGAGCAGCAGCAACAGCAGCAACTGCAGCACAGCAGCAGCCGCAGTAACCTCTGCTGGTAGATCACCCCAACAGCAACACGGCAAGGTCGAGCAGGAGACTCCCTTGCCAGAGGACGACGTGGATCAATGCGATAAAAGAAAGTAGGAGTAAATTTCTATTTATTTATGCGCAATCGACTGGCGAGGCATTTGGCCCCAGTCGTTGATCCGGTCGTAGATTTTGCGGCCTTTTCGCGACGTGAATACGCGCAACACAGACGACGGATTGCTTAATTGAATAAACGCCTTTTTATTAGAATCAGTAGTGCGTTCATTTGATTGTCGTCCCAATCCCTCTTCCTATTCAAACCGCCGAATACCGCCGTCTCCGCGGGCACTACACAGGAGTGTAGTGCATACTGAGCACCGGAGCATCGTCGCAGGTAGGCGACCACACGAGCAAGTTCAGCATCTCGCAAAAGCAAAGTGCAAGAGAACTTTGCATTTGTACGGGGTACATAGGCAGTTAGCCGCCTAGAAACCATCCCTTTACAATATATATATACATATGAATTTAATTCGTTAAATAAATTTGAATAATTTATTAATATTTATAATTTAATATATAAAATTAAAAATTTAAGTAATTAATATTTACTAATTAAATTAATACAAGTTAATTTTGTGCCGGCAACTGCGGTTAAACATAATATATAAATTAATGCATTTTATTTATTATATAAATTTATTAATTAAATTTTAATTAATTTAAATTTATGATGAAATAAAATTTAAGTTAATTATAATATATAATAAATTATTGAATTACATAGTAATTATTTATAAACTAGGATTAGATACCCTATTATTTATAATAAAAATATATATTTAAATATTAAAATTTACTATTTGAAAATTAATAATTATGGCGGTATTTTAATCTTTTTAGAGGATCTTGTAACATAATTGATAATCCACGAAAAGATAAATATATATTTAAATATTTTTGTAGCAATTGGAGAGAGGGGAAGAGAAGCGGCGGAGAGAAAGATGACGGACATAGAAGGTGATGTAGAAATTTTGAAAGGAAAATTGAGAGAGGAAAGGAGAGAGTGGGAGAAGATGCAGAGAACAGCCAAAGAACTAAAGGGACTGGTAGAAAAATTAGAAGGAAAAGTAAGGAGAGAGGAGAGAAAAGGGATAGAAAGGGAAAGGGCCAAAGTGAAAAGTGAGGTTAGGATTGTGAACACCAACAAAAGAAAGAGGACGGAGGGAGGGAGGAGTAAAGTAGGAGAGAGAGGTGTGATCATCCACAAAAGGGACAAATTGGAATGAGAAGGAGGTGCTGCAGGACTGGCTGGACGAGATCCTGGAGGGAACGAGCTGGGAGCTGGAGGAGACCGCAAACCAGGACACAAAAAAAATAATCTTTGCGGCAGAAGAGGCAATGGAGGAGATATGGAAGAAGAGAGGGGAGATTAATGAAGGGGGAAGGGTGAGAATGGAGCAGTGGATGAGTTGGGAGGAGAGAAGGGCAAAGAAAGAAGCCATGGGGATAAGAGAGAGAAGAAGAGAGGAAGCGAAAAAGAATGGGGAGCTGCTAAGGAACGGGGACTTCAAGGTGAGAGTGGACGGAATCCTGTACGAGTGGAAGGAGGAGGAGGGAAGGATTAGAAGGGTAAGAGAAGAAGAGAAAAGTGAAGAAGAGGTGACAGAGGAAAGGAGGAAGAAGGAAGAGTAGCAGGAGAGATATAATAAAAAAGAGAAGAAAAGGAATAAAAAAGAGGCGTATTAAGCACACACATGTAAATATATGTAAAGAAAGCATTGTAAAATACTCTTGTATAAATACAATAAAGATTATTATTAAATATTTTTGTATGTTCGTTATAAAAAAATTTAATAATAATATAAATTTTCGAATATAATAATTAATAATTTATTTCAGATCAATATTAAATTACAATATATAATGTTTGTGTGTTACAGTATAAATATTATAATATAAATATTAAATTTATTAATATAGTTAGAATTTAATAGTAAAATTTATTAAATTTATATATTTGAATATAGTTTTAAAATATGTACTGTAACGGGCGGCGAGACGCGCACGTCGGCGCGGGGAGCCAAAGCGCGGGAAGGCCGGTAGAGATCTCGCAATTCGAGGGAAATTCGAGACAGTTAACTTTTGACCGCACTCGCGAGTAGTACTGACGACGCCCGCCAAAAGTTATAGCTACAGCAGCAGCAGAGACAGCAGCCCTAGCAGCAACCGCAGCACAGCAGCCCTGGCAGCAACAGCAGCCCTAGAAGCAACAGCAGCATCTTGAGCAGCAACGGCAACAACCGCAGCAACCGCAGCAATCAAAGCTACCACAGCCCAGGAAGACGGCAAGGTCGAGCAGAGGACTCCCTGGCCAGCGTACAACGAGGATCATCGCGACAGAAAGTAAGATCTGATTTTCTTTTATTTATACGCGATCGACTGGCGAGGCATTTGGCCCCAGTCGTTGTTCCGGTATATTTTGTGGCCTTCTCGCGACGCGAATACGCGCAATATGGACGCCGGATTGTTTAACTGAATAAACGCCTTTTTATTAGAATCAGTAGTGTGTTCATTTGATTGTCGTCCCAATCCCTCTTCCTATTCAAACCGCCGAATACCGCCGCCTCCGCGGGTACTACACAGGAGTGTAGTATATACTGAGCACCGGGACATCGTCGCAGGTAGGCGATCACACGAGCGAGCACAGCATCTCGCAAAAGCAAAGTGCAGGTGCTTTGCATTTGTACGGGGTACATAGGCAGATAGCCGCCTAAAAACCACCCCGTTACAGTACATATTGCCCGTCACTTTTATATATAATAAAATAAGTCGTAACAAAGCATATATAATTAAAATTATAACATTTATTTTACTAATAAAAGTTATTTTAATAAATTATTTTTATTATTATAAATTAATTAAATTTAATTTTGTAATTTATTTATTATTAAACAATATATTAATTTAATTATTAATTTGAGTATAATTTTTGAAATAATATAAATTTTTATTATATTAGTAATAAAAAAGATAATTTTAATTATTTTAAAAAAATTATTAAAAGTTTATTACCTTTTGTATCAGGGTTTATTAAAATTAATAAATTAAAAATTTATTTCTCGAAATAAAATGATTAAATTAATTATTATAGATAATGTATAAATATTATTATAAATAATTAGTTAGTAATGATAGGTTTATCAAATTTTATATATCTCGTTTTTTTATAAATAAAATAAATTTAATGAAAATTATAATCTTTATTATAATTAAATAATTTATTTTTTTTTTATTTATTTATTTTTTTTTTGTTTAGCCGGGGAGCTGGAGAAATCCACCATGACAGGAGCCGCGCGTGACTCCCCGTGTGTGAGACTCTCCTGACGCGGAACGGTCGTCAGGCATACCCACTAAAACTCTACTTGTCAATAACGCAGCCCCCCCCCCCCCGGTAGCCGCCTTCGCATTCCTTCGGGGGGTCGCCGGTCTTATGCTATTCTAGCCGTCAACTAGTCTTTCAAACACTCGTCATTGTTTTTCGTGCGGAGAATCATCTCCACGTACGCCGTTATCTCGTCCCATTTCTACTTGCTTTCAAGCATCGTTCCTACCACTGTCTCGAGCGTGAGTACCCTACACATTACCGCATTTAACTTGGCTTGCACGATCTCTACGTTCCTGGCTGTGATTACCGCCGAAACGTCGTCCGCGTACCCAACGAGTATGACGTCGTCTGGCATTTGTAGTCTAAGAAGCCCATCGTACAGGATACTTCAGAAGTCTGGCCCTAAGATCGAACCCTGTGCCACCCCTGCTGTTATGGATCTGCTCCTACTGCCTTTAGCCGTGTCGTATACAATGATCCGATCCCTCAAATAGTCCTCCCCCAGTCGCATGATGTACCTCGGTATCCCAAATGCCCACAGAGCATCTAATATATCTACCCGTCTAGTCAAGTTGAACGCGTTTTTTACGTCCAGCGTCACGAGTACAACGATTGATCTTGCCACGTGACAGGCTGTGTCTGTCCTCTTTACCGTATCGGTAACCTCTATAATCGCTCTGATCGTTGACCGATCCTTTCTAAAGCCATGCTGCTTGTCAAAAAGGTCCCCTGCTTCTCTAACAACTCCTAGTATCCACGGCTTTAGTAGCGCTTCGCCCGTCTTCTCCATGTGTCCAGCAGACTCAACGGCCTACAAGAAGGATCTGCGCCAGCCCCTCCCTTTGATTTCTCGATGAGAACTAGTCTTGTCCTTTTCCATCGTGTGCTAAATACGCCTTGCACGAGGCACTGATTGTACATTTACAGGAGCAACTCAGACCGCTGTGTAGCAACAACCTTGAGTATTTCCACGGGAATGTCATTCAGCTCCGGTGCTCTACCGTTTTTCAGGGAAGAAGTTGCCGCAATGTGCTCACACTCGGTAAACAGGGAAATCTCTTCAGTCGGTCTGTTCCTCTCGTCGCTTTGGGGTGGGTGGGGGACAGTTTGTCAATTATTTGCCATTTCGCCTATCTTCCTCGTTACAATAACGCATCCCTCGCCAAATGGGTCATTCTCTACCTCGTTAATAATCTTGCACGCCTCTTGTTTTTTGCGCGCCTCTTCGTGCTTCTTATCCAACTCTGGAGTCTCAAGATGGTTATGTTTCCTTTGGGCTCTCCTTCTGGCTTTGAGGCTTTCCCGTCTTAGATCCGAGATTTCGTCCGTCCACCAGTAAACTAGTCGCCTTTGGTGGCTGGTGGACACCCTAGGCATCGTTGCGTCGCAGATCTCAATTACTAGCTTAGTAGTTCTTTCCACTAGCGTCTTCGCACTGTACCGTCCAGCTAGCTCCTGTGGTAGCCTGTTGGATGGGAGCTCTGCATTCTGGATCACCTCCGAGAGTACTTCTCGGTTCATACGTCGGGTGTTTCATCTCGGCGCCCGATTATGGTTTTTCCTCGTCGTATTTCTGGAATCCTCATTAACGTTGAAGAGAATATACTGGTGGTCGCTGGCAGTATACTCTTCCGTAACATGCCAATCCGTTATTTTATGCAGCGTCATTTCGCTTACGAAGGTTACATCCGGTATGGATTTACCGAAACCTGGTCTTCCGTAGGTACCCTGTTGGAAAAGTTTGATAGAAGTCGATTAGATCACATATTGACTTGAATAGTGAATCTTAATTCCACTTTTTGCATTAGAACTTGATAAACTGCGATAAAATACGATAAAAATCTATATAATTCGATTGAACTTAATATAAAAAATTACAATTAAAATCGATAGACCATGCCTTCTTGAAATTCTATTAATTTCAATTGTAATTTTTCGTATTAATTTTAATCGACTTATAAAGATTTTTATCGTATTTTATCGCGTTTTATCAAGTTCTAATGCAAAAAACGGAATTAAGATTCACTATTCAAATTAATTGAAATCTTATCGACTGGAATGGTGAATTCTAATTGACTTAAATAGATTACTATTCACTTTTTCCAGCAGGGTAGTGGTGTTGCCTTCTATTGTTAATATTTATTTCATTTAATCTTTTTAAAGAAATATAAAATGTAGATAAAATTATAATGATTAAATTAATAAATATTGATATTTCTATGATTAAAATATTTTTTGAAATAATTAAAGAAATAATGTTTTGAATAGTAGATAAAAAAAAAATATATTCAATTTAAATCATTTAATAATTTTAAATATCATATATAAAAAGGTGAACTTCCTATTCTAATTAATATAGAAAAATTCATTAAATAAATTATTCTATCTGTTATAACGGGATGAACGCGATGTTAATTATGCGGCGGTCGCGCTGTCATCAGCTGCGTGCAATGCGACTGACGATCCTCGTTATAATCGAGTAGCCGACGGGCGTACTCGTTTGCTCGCGGAGGCGAGCGGTTTGGGGTTTCTGCACCTGGTTCCGCAGAGGCAACGGCTAGTCAGTTCGCACGCACTTCGAGAAGCGTAATACGTGCCCGCGGAGGCGGCTGGGTCGCTGAAATACGCGAAGCGGCCAGTAAGGCGGCAATGCATGCAAAATACGTAAAATAAGTAAAGGCGATAGTTGACGTTACAACACACAATTTATTCAGTGAAAAGACGGATATCTACAGCAGCGTGGCAAGCGTGTAAGCTGCGTGAAAAGCGTGTACGCGTGATGAGCTCGAGCGAGGTCAGCGAGAGCGCGAAAGCACTGGTGAGTGAGCAAGCGAGAGAAAGAGAGCAGGTACTTACAAACAGTAACCGCAATAAAAGGCAAAAACTGGCACGTGCAGCAGGCGGGAAACGCTGGCTGCAGTTGTCGAGTCAGTCTCACAAAGTCCTCATGAAATCGCACAACACTACTCTAATCGTTCTTGACAAAATAATCGATATTCAAAACGGTGTTAACTGTCAGCTAGTCGAAACGTATCTGTTTCGCTAGTCACGTACCGCGTTGCTCTCTCTCTCTCTCTCCCTACCCTACTCACCTCTGGCTCGTCTCCGCTGTCTCTCCTGTAAACACATATATATAACTTAGCCTACAGGAGCATGCTGGGCTAGACGAGGGCTAACGCTCTCGTCACACTATTAAATTATAATTTATTAAAATTATTGATAATAAAAATAAATAAGAATTAAAAACTTGAATTAAAAAGTAACTCATTAAATTTTCTATCTTTGAATTTTTATCATAAATTAATAAACAAATAAATCTAATTAAATTAGTTTCTATAATTATTATTCATATAGTAAAAAAAGAATTAGTAATTGATGTTAATAAATTTGTAATTACTAATATTGGAATAAATAAAATATAAGAATAATAATTTAAATAAATTTATAATTTTAATTATAATAATAAAGTGCCTGAAAAAGGGTTGTTTTGATAGAATATATTATATAATATTTATTATTATCTTTATTATAAATAAATTTAATATTTTACATTAATTTTACTAAATAATCATAAATTTTGAATTTTGGAGTTATTGAAAAATCTGAATTGAGATTTTATCTGATTGAAATAAAATATTTTAACTAATTGTAGTAGTATGGGCCTCGCTATGGGCCAGACAAACATTACCCCCTCCACTGCACCAGAGTGGTGGGGGGCAAGTTCGTCTGGCGCCATAGCGAGGCGGTGTGGCAGGGAGTCTCAGTGGTGGGGGAAGCCGGAGTGGTGGGGGCGGGGGTGGTGAGAAATACCGAAATACCACTATTGGTGTGAAAATGTGGTGGAGGAAGGGAGACGATATGGTGGGAGAAGCGACGCTGTGTGGTGGTGGGAAATACGATGTGATAATGACGGGGAGAGGGTGGTAGAATGTGTATTGTTGATACACATACGCTTTTATTTTGTGAGTCTTTTATTTCTTTTTTTCCATTAATAATAAGTGGATGCGGATAGCAGGTTACATAATTAAAATTACGAAGCATAAACATATTTATTTAATTCGATGATAACTGCTCTATCCGCACCTGTCGGGTTATAGCCAAATTTTAACTTCTAACCCGCACTGTGAATTTTTTTTCCTACCAATTCCTTGCTATCGGCACTGTTGATAACGATACACAAATATTTTCTGATCGTTTCAAAATGTACTTTAAAGTCTTGCCACTTGTCGTAGGTGAAGAGGACATCATTGAAGTCGTCACCCAGTATCCGCACCACAGGCTTGTAGTACTCATCTCGAAAATTGTCGTATTCGAGACCAACAATTATCTTCCTTCGATATGAGTGATCCAAACTGTATATTGCGCTGACTAGTTAAACATGTCGCATCCAATTATCGGTAGCGCGTGCCATAATTTTCTATAATAGTGTGTACAGGCTTTTTTTCTTTCTTTCTTTCTGTAGAAATTGCAACAGACTGTTTCCCTCTCTCGCGACGCAAACCTTTTATACCATTCTCTAAGCTAAAGAGGGGCTAGAGATGGTGGCATTAAGGTAGTGGGATATGAGATAGAGGTGGTGGTGATGGTGGTGGTGAGAGTAGGGATGAGAAAACACGCACGCGCGAGAATTAGCATTTCAAGGTTACAGCAATGACATCTTGGAACTGCAATTCTGCAAACATCTAACAACGCAACCACCACATCCAATGAAATTTTTTGTCAGCACATTTCCTATTTTTACAACGTACATATCGTCTTATCACGTTATCATTCTGAGAAATATTGTGGGAAAAATTTTTGAGAAATTAGTTATACGCAAGACCGTTACTCATGTAGCACAAAACATAGTACAATACTGGCCACAGACATCGGATGACTCACTCTGTAATCTAACACTGATCCAACGCAACCGTTTACAATTCTTGTGCAAGCGTTTAATATCGTCGGGTATGAATGGAGGTAGTCGAAAACTGTCAAAATAGAAAGCATTATCGGATTTATCGACATAAATCGCGATCCAATGCGTTCCCGATTTAGTGAGATTATCCATATTAACAACGAATTCTGTTGGCTTTGTCCAGACCTAGGGGATCTGATCGGCTGGAAACACACCGACAGTATGCGAATGGATTCTTGTGGACAGACTCTTCAGAATCTGTAGACTGTCCATGTAAGCAGAATGTCTTGCACGTTTTCAACTGTTTTTGTTTCTTTTCAACTTGAATATCAGCCTCGCACGTCAACAAATACGAGCATAGTTTGTAAGCTTGATTGAGAGCACATCGATAATTTTTAATGAATAATTTTATAGCGTGATGTATGCAGTGACGATCGTCTGTTAATATATCAAAAGACGGACAATTTGGATCTCGCTCTAAATTAATAATTCGACGTGGTATAAACTTTTGCAGCACTGATAATTTATCACTATCTCTGACATAAATTTTTCGTGCACTTTTAGAAAGCTCTTTCAGGACTTTCTGCACACCTTTCAAAGGTACCTCACCGTCCAGAAAATCTAAACCGTGATGATACTGTGTCAGCCAATCGTTTTGTTCTCGTACATCTTCACGCAGACTTCCGAGGCTTGGTATTGATGACGATATCAACTAGTGTCCACTAAAATCACCATTAACAGCCACGACAGCAACTTCTTTTGGTATATTACGGCGACGAGAGTCCTTGAGAAACTGAATGTCGATAATAATATCCATGACTAATAAGTAGTGTGTGAAAAAATGTGTTGCTGATTGAGAAGCAAATGAAGACTACTGACAAACTGGCTGAGAAATTGTTTCCTCTCTCTCTCTCTCTCTCCATATATATGATATTGAAAAAGCGCCATCTATGAGAATAGCCTTTTAACTACCAAAATCCACAATGATCTGACGCGCATCGTCAATTTCTAAAATATTATCGTGCTCTGCATAGATAATACAGTTGACTGTTTCGGTGAGAGCATGACTAAAACGCACTTCTAATCTAACACTTCTGTGTTTTACCAAATTCCAATGGCTACCCTCATTTGCCTACAAATCGAGTGTCAAATCAAATGCGAAAAGACAGTAACCGTGAGGATAATCTTCGCGTTTTATTTTTTTGCGAAGATATCCGATGAGGTCGGCAGGTTTACCATCACCGAATAATTTTCTCCGCTACACAAGACCAGCGTTTTCAGTTTCCGTATTATCCATTTTTTGAGCTGTATCGTTAGATGACAAAACAGTAGATAGATGAGAGGAATTGGCGTTAGGTCTATAATTTAACAATGTTTCAATCTACGCTCTGTAGACATAGGCGTTAATTGACGGCGAGACAGGTTTTTGATTAAAACGCACATCTACCTGATTAAAGAGAGAATTCATCAATTTGTTGACTGATCCCACCCGGGCGGCTAAACCTCTAAAACCTGCTAGATCTGCCTCCACCACATCCTCCTCGGTAATTCCACATTTTAAACTGAGTCAAAGGCTGAGCATTGTGTGAGCCAGATCAATGTATTCATCACTATTACCGGGAATCACAAATTCAATTGACGAATTATCGGCTAAAGACGAAATAGGCTTATATTTCACCCAATGCGACCCCTCGATCGTCGTCTGGGTTGGTGGTATATCAAACAGCTGTAGCTCAGACCTGAGACACTCACAAGAATGGGTATATAAAAATGCCATATTTAACTGTCAAAAATATCTCTAGTTGTTCTTCCTCTTTTCTTTCCTCTAGTGCTGCTCTTTCTCTTCTTCTTCTTGCTACCCAGACTGACTACTGTCTTCTTCTTTTTTTCCGCCACCTTTTAATTTACGTGTTTTTCTAATACTACTACTAGTGGTCTTACGTTTTTTCCCGCCAACACTTCTCCATTTTCGTTTGCGCAGTGTCACTGTGATAAGACCAGGGCCAGCGAACAACTGAGCAGACGGACCGTAGCGTAACATTTTATACCTCGAACCCTCTATGAATTTATCCAATTTTTCTTCGGCTTTTCTCTTGAGTATTGCTCCTGACTCTCTCACACGATTACGAAGCGATTGTCTAAGCGGTGTATTATGCGCTGCTATGTCAGATATAACGTTAAAACCCGTGCGTACAACCTCCCTACCTATCGTTCTAGTACCACGACTGAGAAGTGGGAGCGCTCATCGAAATACAGCAGCTAGAAAAGAGTCGATTCGTCCATGACCTTTCTGGTAGGGCGAACCGATGTAGATATGTACAACACTTCCCAGACTCCTAACACCACTACTACCCCCTTCGCCACCAACTTGGTTATTAAAGTAGTCTTCGTAGCAATTCATCTTCTAGTCGACTCTCTTAAAATGAAGTATCACGGTCACTGTCCCGTAATCGAATGGTATTGGCTGGCCATATTCATCCCTTATATCTATTACAATCGTTTGAAACGAATTGAACAATAACAGTATGTACATCGGCGGAGAGAAACTTTTGATCCGCGTAGTACCATACTCAAAGTGATCGGTTGTATTTATAGTGTAACATGGCAGTTCACTGCTAGTTACAAGCGGCCGCGCAGAGCACGGCAGCGCCTCGGCACGAGTCGGCGAGCGCGCGTTCGGCCGTATTCGCGGAGCCTCGGCCGGCATCGGCTAGGCCCGAGCGCGCGAGAGCTAGAGTAGGTAAGTGAGCGATCCAACCTAACGTCGACGGCGAGAGGGATCGACGCGAGCGCTGTTCGTCATCTCTCCTCTATTCGTGTTTGACTGCCGTAGCAACAGGTCCATTTTTGGCCACCGACTCTCCGCTACTTCTCCAATTGTCGAGCATCGGACCACCTGAGCGACGTTTGAAATAATAAGGGAGTGCTGTGCGATGGACTGCTGCATACCCGTGAGTAGAGTGAATTATTGTATTAGTGATTCTTACGGGAAATAGTGTGCCGATTGAGGAGTAACGCGAACTCGCGATATTTAACACGCCACGTGGCCAATATGGCGGCAAGAATGCGGCGAAGCATGAGTGCGGCTATAGCATGCTTCGTCGATTTCATAGCACTGAGTCGTTCGGCGTATTAAATGAACATTACGCCTCTGCCGATTTACCGCATACTGTAATTACTGTACACTGACTGACGAACACTCTTTACGACAATTATTACCGACAAGGTATCGTTCTCACTATCGTCTACACACCAGTTAAATGTTATTACACTAACGCTACTGTTTACACCAGGATTATCGATATTACACTGACGCTACCGTTTACAACATGCTTATCGTTGTTACACTGACGCTACCGTTTATAACAGGATTATCGTTATTACACTGACGCTACCTTTTTTCACACTATGACTGTAGACCCGACAAGATTTTACACACATAACTATCGTGAAAGTGACCTTTAAGCTATCGCTCACGTTTTCACGACAAAGATAAAGACCACAATTACACTAACAAGCTATCCTCCAAGCTCTCGTATACAACACAACCATGACCTACACGACGGACATAAGGACACGACTATCGCTAGTTCTAGCCCTTCACATTAGATTAAGACTTAGTATTAGATTAAATTAAAAACCGAATGTAATATAATTATATGGTAGTTGGGACAGCGGTCCCGTTAAGTTAAGCATAGTGGTATGAAGTGAGTGAATGGTCGCGTCGAATTCCGGACGAAGTCACCGGCGCGGCAACGGCGGGTACGCCTGGGGACCTGCGTACTTCGGGAGAGGATGGTTATCGTCGGGGAGAGAATGCATGGTCTCGTGAGGGCAGACTGTGACGGACGCGACCGTCGTCGGCACCGGTAGACGATCGGAAGGGCGAGGCAGCTGTTCCGTCCGCGTCGGGTAAGCCGTCCGGCGGCGTGTTGACGAACACGCCGCGGCTAGGAGGTTACACCGGCGGGCACGAGTGAGTTCGGCGCCGGATCAGTGAGCAGAATTTCGAGACGACCGGATACGCGCTCAGGTCGTGCGTCGGTATTTTCCTCGCTCGAACATCGGCGCGGTGACATGCGAGTCACAGTGTGAGTATATGTATGCGATCGACGGGAATGTCGTAGATTAATAAGGCGCGCGACTGGAGATCGCCAGAATATAAATTAATAACGACGAAAGATTGTTAACTAAAATACAGAGATAGTCAAAGCTAAACCCTGATTATTCATTCCGTACTATTACCCACGACCTTGTGTGATTGTCTCATTTTCCATGTGTGTTAATTCGAATACTGGCTAGCCGAGCAAGTGGAGGATGTGATGTTTCAACACGGGGCGGCATCTCAAGGTAAGGGGATCGCGGGATCCCTGGCACTCCGGTGTTTGGCGCCCAGGACCGAGGCGGCCCGCCGCCTCGTATGTATTGAAGCGAGCGTAGGAGACGAAGGACTTCAACGGTAACGCCATTGGAAAAAAAACCCAGCGTTACCACACGCTGGGTCCAGCGTTACAATAGATACATACGTAACAAACGTGAATGTATGTCACCCGTCATGTAAGGTTCACAGATGTCATTGTAGATCATAAATATAGATGGTAAGCTGTTTGAAAGGCTAGCAAGTATGTAACTCTATTACACTCTGTTGATCATGAGCAAAAATAAATATAAAAACCGTTACATAACCTCCACATTCAACCACCATCTGTAAATGACCTCTAATACACTTTAAATTATTTATTTCATCAGCCAGTGTGGCGACATCTTTATAATTTCCTGCTCGGAGCAGTGATTCTGAACTTGTAAAATTTTCCACTCTTAACATATTTTTTTTTCAAGGTTGGTGGCGGGTATTCGTTTCAGAGAAATTGGCCTCTCGTTTTTCTCGGGAGGCACGTGTTGAAACGTAAGCGGAATTTGAACTTCTGTGAGTGCGACTGCCCATGACCCCTGTAACCTGATCTGTTGCGGTAACTGCGTAATAAGTCGCGTTCTCGTGTTTTCCGAGAACTAACTTATACTGTTACTAGGCAGAATGACGTAAATGTGGTCCTTCATTTCTGCGAAAGTTCACTGGCTTTCACCCATGAATTGAGCATTCCAAAATATTCCTTCGAGCGTCCCTTGCCTCTACTATTTAATATCTACTCAATTTCAAATAATGCCTCAGACAAATCCTTTCGAACTCTGCTCAATTCTTCAGCGTAAAAACAACCATCGATTTCTTCACCGGATAAGTCTTGCAGAAAGTAGATAGGTGGTGAACGTGTTAGAGAAAGTCGCACAATTTTAAATATGTCCAAGGTCTAACTACTCTCGTATCCTTTTGCAAAGACAGTTTTCTCACGACTGACGCGAATCAGTTCACCAACTTTAAATCTCGGTTGAATTTTATTATTATTATTGTAGTGATGCTGTATATTTTCTCGGGCTTTGGCAACATTGTACACTGTGACCGAGGCCGGTGTCATTTTTGTCGCCGAGTATTTACTCTGATTGTATGTAGCTACTATATTATGTAACACATCGATACACCGTTGTGTATTTTTGTGGGTAAAATAGCGCCAAACACGTTCTTTAATCATTTGCATCAGTCTCTCTGCGATAGCTGCTTTTGTATCTGGACTACGTGTTATTCTGTACACAATGTCGTTGTCCTGTAAAATTTTCTGTAACAGTTCGCGATTAATTTTCTTTTTGTTTTTTTCACCTTTTGTTTTATTTTTTTTATGTTTTTTATTTCGATTATTGGGCTGTAACTTTATATTACGTACAGTTTGAAACAGTTTCTCGATACCCGCATACGCTGCCGAACGAGGTGAGAAATAAATTTCTTCAAATCTCCTGTCAGTAGTGTCCATTGTGTACTGCTGCGACTACTCTTTTTTCTCCTTCTTACTTTTTCTCCTCCTTGTTGTTGTTTTTTCCCTTATTCTGTTTCTTATTTATTTTTAGTCCTTTTTTTATACGCGAACAAAATTTCTCAAATGTAATCTTGCTCACCATACAGCATGCTGTCATCATAGCCAGCGTTCTCTCATCTGCAGCCGTCTTATCAGCGAGCATACGCGAGAATGCAAATTCGGCCAAGACACTATCAGCCTCACGTCGATTACCCTGTTTATCGCTATAAGCTATATCGTGTGTTGACGTCACGCCTCGTCCAACGGGTTGATACCAAGTTTCTCACGCGCTATACGTTCTGCTAGTTTTGTTCCTGGGCCACAGAATCTGTAGCCCGGCACATGCATTTCAAAAGGTAGCAAATCGATCAATTTATCCAGAGCACTATTTTTTACGGTCACATCATGATTACCACTACTAATACTTTCAATACATTCTATTCGAGTACCACGACTGATAATGGAAATTCTAGCAAAACTATTAATTTACCTCCAATCGTACTTACACTAGTCTTAGACATAGCATGTAATAAGAGAGTGTGTTCATTAATAGTTTTTAGAATTTCTTGAAGTGGTTGATGAGTTAATAATAATGGATATAGGTTACCTTGAGTTGCCGTTTTTATCGTGTTCACTAATGTTTTATAAGAATTGATACAATGTTCTAATGACTGATCAAATTGATAAACCCATCTGGCTAATGTCTGAACAATATTGAGTTCGAAATGCATTGAACTCATCTGTTCTATTTATTAAGCTTAAAGGTGAAGTTGATTCATTTAAAAATCTCTGGTGTTTATCTAATTCGTTATGCAAGGACTCTAGGTTTCATTAAATAATATGTGTCTGAGTTGCTGTCAAAGATGATAAATCAGCGGATTGGCTATATAATTTGTCAATATTGTGGTTCAATTGATCTCTATCGCCAGCATCCATAGTGCCAAAAGGTTGCCGTGAGATCCAACCTACAAATTCTAATGGAGCTCCTCTCATGACTATAGTGCGAGTATAAGGTGTGAAGAGCGACTTATGCATGCTTTGTGTTGGTGAAAAGAAGATGTGTAAATCTTCTTGTAAGGACTGGAGTATTTTAATTCTTCATTTTTGAAACGTTTAGCCGCGCGCCGTTATCGTTTTGTCGTTGTACGTGCGCTACTATATATATATATACCGCGAAGCGATGGACACCCGTGATGGATAGGAACACAGAGACAGAGAAAGGAATATAGAGTGGGTAGAAGGCGGGGGGGGGGGGGGGGAGGATGTCGATGATTGCGCGAGATGCACGGATACAGTTTTTATGCGTTTGTAAATATTAATTAGACTACCGTATGGAAGCAAATTTATGTATGACTTTGCTATTTCCAGAGTGAATACTTAAATTATTGAGCGCATATAGCCGTTACCCTTTAATTTTCCTTCCTCCTAGAGGAAGCTTCGAAATTGTAAATTTTTCAGTTTCGCAATTTCGTCAAAATTCTAAATAATATATATATTTTGTTGTACTATAAATTCGAGTATATCATATCGAATATCAAGTGTTTTTAGAAAATGTCCGTATAGATATGTTTGGGTATTTATAGACTGTTTATTCCACGAAATAATAAAAGGATTGAAATTTGTATAGAAACATATTATCCTGTCATTTCTTTGTATCTACAAAAATGTATTCTCCAGTAGATGAGCATCACTGTACTTTTACATATAATAACTAGAAGGAAACAAATTCTATATAACTTGTATTCTGTGTATTATACCCACTTCGTAATATAAAGTCAAAAATTATCGCATCATCGGTATATATTAATTACCATAAGACTAGTACCCATTGAACTCCTGACACAGACTCACGCACGCACGTATATAGTTTTACACGCATCGCTGTGCGAAATCTGAATCCTGAGGCTCACGTTCGGATGTCCAAGATAGATGGACACAGGGCCTTCGCGATGTGCTTAAATTAGCGCACAAAAGGAACGAGATTGTCACGATGGATCCCGTTCTTTTTCCTCTTCTTTCGTTTCGTTGGTGATTTTCGTCTTTTGTCTGGAGTGAACCGAACGCTCCACCGTCGCCATCTTACTAATTCGGAACTTCCTGCACTAACGCTTTTCTTTTTCTGCTTTTTTGCACTCAATGATACCGCAGATTTATCACTCCGTAATTTTCGCTTCGACACTGCTGCTGCTGCTGCTGATGTATCGCTTTCGTCTCCTTCGCTGGTAAACGTGTTACTGTTGTCTTGCTGTGAATTGCGAGCCCGACTGGCGCTAAGTAGATTTTGAGGTGGTGTAAAAACCCTGCACTATTGCCACCTATCGTAGATTTTCGAGTTGGTACACTAGCGGATAATTTTTGTGCTGTCGGTGAAACTGCTAATGCACCGTTAATACTTGATAATGATGATGACGAAGATGGCGTTGCAGATGTCATATTCTGCCGAACGCGTAGGTTTCCCACATATTCGTGTGATATGAATGCTTCACGAAGAGCAACGGCAATTTGAGCATGACCAGGTGGAGATGGTAAATTCCTTTTTCTCATAGTATCATTTACGAGATCAATCATGTTAGCGTCTTGTATACGTACACCAATTATTGTCAGGACCCCGTTAGCATCCCATTTCACGTTACCACTAACTCGTAATTTACGCAAAACCTGTCCAGCGTTTCGTCGGTATTTTGCAGGTACAATCTCTATGATACTAGCATCGATTCGATCTTCTTCTTCTTCTTCTTCTACCTGCTGTATATCATCGTCTGTATCTACATCATTGTTCTTATTATTATTTTCATTATTACCACTCGCGCTGTAATCATTATAGTCATCGTCGCGTTTTCGTGCCTTGGAATTGTTCTCGGTTTCTTTGAAATGAAGGTAACGTTGTAACACTAAACGATATTGCCCCCATTTTTCACGTTCACTTTTGCAATTCGTTGAATTTAATACATCACTCATTTCAGCATCCAATCTACTTATCACATTATCCAGTATCTGGACAGGCACAAGTACCATCTTTCTTGCGTGCTCCATGTTTCTTTACTTACTAACGATACTGGCCAAAAGAGTGCTAATAATAGGGGCTAATAAAGCCGGCAAGAAACCGCCACGTTGTACGATAATTTTCTTTTTCTCGACAGACTCACACAGGGCTGAGCTAGTTTTCTCAGAATCTTTGCATGCTTACGTAAACATGACTTTTGAGACTTCTCCAATGGTACGTTACCGATTAAAACATTCAGAGCACATTCACAAATATGACGCAACAGTTTCGAATCAGCGGTTTGTAAGAGTGCCTTTCGTTGTTTATCGTTTAGATGAAAAAGCGCTTTTAAGGTGACAGCGTCCTTGTGTGCAAAAGGATGTCTTTTTTTACCAGAAGACACCATTATTATTATAGAGAGGCAATTGGGACCAAATTTGAAGAATCACCACCCTTTAGTTTTTTATTTTGCGACACGTAAACGTAGTTTAATTCGTCGTCCGGGAAGATACACGTGACCCTTACCCTGATGAAAAACGTTCTATGTGATGAAAATCATCTACAATGAGTGATGATGGGAGGCCTTTGAGAAAATATCCACTATGCTTCCACTCGATGAGGATTTCGCATCAAATCGTCAATGATGATGAGTTTAGGCCTCGGGTTACTTGACCAGTCACTAGTCTGCGGTTAACCCACTCAAAATTCTACTTTTGCATCTCCTTGTTGTTGTTATTATTGTTGAAGTTCCTTGTAGTCTAGTTGCCACTCGACGTAATAAAGAATTATACGTTCTATTTTCGTATCACACATACGCGAGAGATAGACTAGAAACTTTTTTACAAACACAGTCTTACCACAACCTGTTGGCCCACATAGCATAGATTTAAACGCATGTTTCTATCGCGTATCCGTAACTATGATTTAAACTTTACTATTTTGTTTAAATGAAAGAACGTATTAGGATAGGATATGTGAGAAAGGTGAATAAATTTTTAACAGATACAAATATTTTATGTCGAATTAAATATTTTTTATTATTATGAATTCAATGACATTTGCTTAAATTTTTCTACCAGTACATTATCAATGATATTACTAATTCTAAATAATCTCAGTTTAAAACGTTCTCTATCACGAGCTGCCTGTTCCCATTCGCCGTGTCGTGCATATCTATATGCATACAGCCATGTATACATCACTTATACTCTTGGTGGTTGCTCAACAAAATATACTCTTCTTTTTGATCTTCTTCTTCTTCTTCTTCCTTGATCGCCCATCTTTCGTTTTTTTACGTTGTAGTGAACTCTAGACCGTTGTTGCCTTTGTAATCCAAAAATAATTGTTCACATGAAGTGTCAAACAGTTTGGTATCCTTGTCTAGCGAAACGTGTCTTGATAGGCTTCAGTGACGTCACCATGTAATGTCTATCAATTTCCAACTCGGCAATTTTCTTTGTTGGCAGGAATCTACAAGCAGCAATCTTATTCAGTCCTTCCGAATCCATTATTATTATTACTATTCTCTCTCTCTCTCTCTCTCTCTCTCTCTC